>MU628164.1:111071-812294 GCA_025688815.1 Aspergillus carlsbadensis | reverse complement strand
CACCCCCGATCGTAACCCCCCTCCCCCGAACCCTCCACTGCGTCATAACACCCTCCTCAAACCAAAACACACCCTCGACAGCCTCCTCACCACCCTCGCCACTTCTACCCCCACTCGCAATCGTCCCCGCAATCTGCCCAACCTTCCCCATCCTCCGATCCGTCGTGATGGCAAAAAGCTCACTCTCATACACCTCGGGATTCAATCCAATCCCCTGCGCCTTGAGCGCGTCGATGGCCGAGTGGTGCAGCGACGACGCGGGCTTGGGGAAGAAGCCGCGGAATTCGACGGTGCGGGCGCGCGGGACGGGTGGTTTGTGCGGAGTGGTGTGCGCGATTGTGGAGAGGGTGAAGGAGGACGCGGAAGATTTCTCGAGGCCCGTGAGGAAGAGGGTGCGCCAGGGGGCGGCGGTCCGGGGTTGAGGGGGCATTTCCGTAAGTTGTTGTAGGTGTTGGTGATGGCTGTGGTAGTGCGGGGTTGAGGGGTTGAGGGGTTGAGTCTGGAGATTTGGACGCTGAGGAACGTGGTGTGATCGGGGTTTGGTCGATATTCAAGCTCACAAGGGGACCTCTGATATGTAAACAGAGCTCAGTGAGCCTCTAGTATCAGCTGCGAAAGCAATGTCGGAGGAATTGAGGCCGATGATGGCGTTGACTTGGAGTCACGCCAGAATGACGTTCGCACGTGCGGTTATCTTATCGCGAAAAAAACCAACCATGGCTGAGATCAAGTTTTGCACGATTGGTCCAGGGATAGATATCTATTGAAGGTACACCGAACATTAAGATTCAATCAATCGGTATAAAAGGGCTAGAAGCATATCCCCAGATTTGACTTTATATTCCGATGCAAACTCAACGCCCAAGAGCAAAGGTAAAACGGCCATATACATCCCAGGCCGTCTCAAGCCAAAGCAAAACGAAAATATCCCTGTACTAGTGAAAGATATATGCAGACAGACACGGCCGGAAATCAAATACAAATGCAAATGCCAGAGCGCATCATATCACATTTGCATCGCGTCCCCCTCCCCATCCACATCCAAATCCGCACCGCCAGGTATCCGCCCCTCATTAAGCTCCCTCTCCAGCCGCGTAATCTCCGCAAGACTCTTCGCCCCTCGAATCATCTGCTCAATTCTCTTCCTCTCCTTATCCGTCAGCTTCACCCGCAGACCCCTCTCGGCTGGAGCGCGGTCCGTCGTGCCGACCGCGCCTGATGGGACGTCGAAGGTACGCGACTTGACGCCGAGGATCTTGGATGCGAGCGCGGAAGGCTCCTCGGCTGTTCCGAAGAGCTCGGTTGCTTTGGCGCGCTCGGCGTCTTTTACTTTTTGGTAGTCGAGGAAGCGGACGCTGGGGAGGCGCCAGATTATCCAGAGGCGGTAGTACTATGAATCAGATAAGTTAGCCAGATAAAAGGCATGGGTAGGATGGGATGAATGAATGTGCGTACCTCCTTCCGCGTAACTGGGTTCTCAAGCAGTGTCAAATGCGTCAAGCGCGTGAGGTTCCGTAGCGGATCCAAATCCGCCAACTCGGCAACGTTATTCTGCGTCAGAACGAGCGTCGTAAGACCGGGTATCGAAGTAGCAAGATTCGGCTGAATCTGTCGGACGCGATTCCGCGCAAGAAGAAGCGTGCGGAGACGCGGGAAGAAGGGGAAATTCGAAAGGGAAGAGATGTCGTTGTCTGTAAAATCGATTGCATCTTGGTCCTGCACCACCAAAGGTCAGTACGAGTATTTCATCTATGCACCTCCTGCCAAAGACCCCAGTACCAGAGTAGGTGACGTGAAAGCGAAGCGGAGCGGAGCAGCGGCCTACCTTTGCAATACCCAAGTTCTCAACCGCAGGTATTTTGTGCCCTAGACAACCCCAACGACAAAGGTCGATATCAACCCAGCTCATGTAAAAGTGTAGTATCTGTCCTTTTCAGGCTCAGTGTGTGAAACGCACCTCGTAGATCTAGCTCGCGATCCTTGAGCGGGTTGATGTAGGAAAGGGAATTTTGGATCAGCTCGACGGTCAAGCGCATGGTGGCGGTTTGCTATTGGCGGCGCGTGTACGGAAATATAGATTATATGTTGCAATCGACGGTCCAGCCAGCGAGATAGGTGGGTATGAGTCGTAATTGCCGTTGCGGAAATGTCGATGAAGCTGGAGTTGTCCGTTGGATTTCTCAAAGCTCCTTGCAGGTTTTGCCAGGCGGTGAAGAGCTTACCTAAGTCATCCCGCTCAGCAGCGTACCACGTGACCATATACTGGAAGTAATTAGGGCAAATATCTGTCATAACAACTGTATGCTGTAATTACAGTAGGATAACTGTCTTGTAGCAGGACCTGAGCCTGTTATATTGAGTGGGTAGTACTCGCACGATTATACTTCTTCCAGTACTCTTCTACAATAGTTAATGGCGCAGCTGCAGCTATTGAGAACCAAGGCTAGAGCTTAGATGGTTTTTCTTTATATAGCCCGGTTGCCCCAACAAGGTTCTTCCATCTTTCACCTGTCTAGATAGCTAGAAGTATCTAGTATTGATTAATCAACCATCCACCTATTTATTTACTTTCTGTCACTACTTTAACAGCTTCTATGCTATAATATGTTGGATTACTTCCTATAGTGAACTTATACCCTCCACTTTGAAACGTTATTTAGCAGAAAAGAAATTGCATTGCGTAGCCTATTAACTCACAAAGCCTGACCATACTTAAAAGACACAAACCGTGCGGCAGCTAAACTCAAGAAAAGAACAGTTGTTGACTGCCTTAATCCGACCATTTGACGCCATGCTTGCGCATGCGATCTTCCAAACTTGCAAGCCACTCATTCCCTGGCTCCGGCGGTGGAAGCTCGTCCCTTTTCTTCATCTTCACATGAAGCTCCAGTGCGAAGCGTTGCCCCATAAGGTCATCCGTCTTGCGGCTATATTCATCATCTGCGTATCGCCTCGCCCACTCACGGAACGGCTCGCGCAGGTCATTGATACAAAGATTAGGGCTGGCTTTGATCAGCTCCATCAGGTTGTTGATCTCAATGGCCC
Organism: Aspergillus carlsbadensis; assembly: GCA_025688815.1. Taxonomy (NCBI): domain Eukaryota; kingdom Fungi; phylum Ascomycota; class Eurotiomycetes; order Eurotiales; family Aspergillaceae; genus Aspergillus; species Aspergillus carlsbadensis. The sequence goes on along the minus strand of MU628164.1, from coordinate 809,249 downwards.
AATGGTCGCATCTCCCCTGCCCATCGAGGTCTCGGAGCTCGAGTAGCATCATACTCTCGGTGTACCGGGCAGGGAGAGGCATCTTCACCGGATAGTCCTTGTCCGACGCGCGACCCCGTGGGAGGTCCTGTTCTGCAATGTGCTTGTCTGATGTTAGGATGTAGTATGGGTCGTTTTGCGGCGGTGCTCCGATAGGCGGGTCTGGGAAGCTCCAGAATAGCCGTGACTTGCGGTATAGGAAGGTCCCGTAGGCCATGGCAGGCGCACATTTCATGTAGCGGAGATCAGTGTGCCAGTGGTAGTCTGGATATGGGTGAGCTCGGCCATCCCAGAAGACTGTGCAGGCATCATGGCCTTGCGTGCAGAGTGGGAATTTGGCGTTGGTGAGGGCCTGTGCCGCTTTTTCGATGTGTAAGTCTGGGATAACGAATGCAGTGAACTATGCGAGGGTTAGTGGAATGGGGATTGAACATGTTAGAAAGGGGAGTGGGATGCTTACGAAGACTGATGTTGGTACACCTAGCACAGACAGCACCGGCTCTCCCCATATGAAATTGGGGACACCAGCCTTGTCCAGAAGCTCTGCCACGATAGACTCCATTTTGGGCCTCGGTTCCTGTGGGAAGGTCAGGCCCGGTATGGCGGACGGGATATTTGGGCCAGTGTAGAAGTGGCCAACCCGAGAGTCAGAGTCGTATTTCACGCTGTTGGGCTTCAGGTTGTTCGACATGGTGTGCAGGTGTACCGTTTTGAAACTGAAAGATGATGCTTGAGATAGATGTAGGAGAATCTTGACGGGGAAGGAGAGGCCTGATATAGCCTTGTTGCGGGCTGCCTTTCAATTCTCTTCCTTTGATCTTATTGTCATTACATTGCTCGAGAAGCACCCCTAAGGAACAATGACTTGGTCTAGAAGCACAAAGAAAGGAAGCAGCAAGGTAAATACTGTCCGATTGTTTACCGATCGGTCGTTGCATTGCAGTTCCTTTCAGGAGACTTAAATAAAGGGCCTCGAGGGTCACTCGATGTGACTATGCAGTTGCTGTCTATGCAACTATGTCCCCCATAATCTTCTGATTAGGATGCTAGTACTTTCCTTATCAACCTGAAGCCAGCCTAAAATTGCTTAGTTGTTCCATAGAACGAAGGGACAGACGTGCCTGACAACAGCGTCACCAACTATGTTTAGTATAGATCTTATGCTCACACATGTTTCGAAGCAGGATCATCATCCAGGCCCCTCGTATCTAACCGTATCAACGAAAGCAGCACCCCTTTTAGCGACCGCTTCGAAGAAAAACTGTCGTCATGCCTTCCTAGAGCATCACCCGGATGCGCCACGGGGTGCATATGCTTCCTCTGCCGCGAGATCGACTTGCCAGGTTTCCACATCCGGCTCAGCACATGGAAATGATGTATAACGCCATATAACAAAGACACCGTTATGGCAAGTGCGATGGTAGCAGTGAGGACCATCCAACCAACGACGGTCCGATCCGGAACCTCGCCCATGCTGAAGATGCTGACGGCTAGACCGGCCGGCAGGAAGAAGACGGTGACGTAGGTGAACAGGGTGATGTTCTCTGCTTCCCGTAGGGATTTCTTCGAGCGGATGGCCTCCTGCGCGCTGGTGACGCGGCCGAGGAGGAATTCGATGTGGATCTCTTTTGTCCGGACGTCGCGGACGTGGCCTTCAAACACGGCGCGCTTCTGCTTGATTGATTTGCGATACTTTTGCTCGTCGCGGCGCGTCCAGCGCGGTCGCTCTCTGCCCTGGGAGCTTTCGCGGACGTCCCATTGGTCGATGACTTCTCTCAGACTGATCATGTTTTTCTTGAGGAGGAGGAGAATCCGCTCGCACTCGCGTAGACTTTCGGGGCTTCTGTCTTCAAGGCTGTCGTATTCGTCTTCAAAGACCGAGTTTTGACTCTCGCTTGGTTTTCGCTCTACCTCGTCAAGGATCTCTTCGGTGCTGCTACAGACCTTTTCAAGTATACGGCTGAGTAGGATCAGCTCCAGGACCTTTCTTTGCTGCCAGTCAGGGGTGTCAGTGTATATGGAGTGTGAATCGCCGTCGATATCGGGATCGATATAATGGCAAGTCCAGTATCTGTCGAAAAAGTCGCCGGTTATGCGGAATCCAGCAAACGTATTGACGAGACAAAGGGGACGACCAGAGGGCTTGAGCTGTCCGAACATTGCTGAGCCTTGGCTAGAAGTCTTTTGACCATCCCCAAGCTTGAAGAAGAACTGAAAATATACTTCGGTAACCCACAGGTTGAGCGCGACTGCCGTATCATCGTATAGATAGGGCTTTGATTTCCCGTGGCGGTCAAAGAATTGGGCCAGGCTCGTTCGTTCAGATTCTGGAGATGCGACGCAGCAGATCATAGCTCGAACATGATCGATCGTCTTCAAATAGATGAACCGTTTCTTTGCCCACGCTGCGTAGCGCGGCTGGCGAAGGTAGTCCCACAGGTCTTTGTAGCTCCAAGCCTCGTTCTTCATGGACTTGGGAATAACTCCTCGCTTGTGTTGTTTCCTACTTTTTCGGACATCTTCAACGTAACTATACCGGCCGGGAAGCTCAGCAGCATCCCTAATCGCTCTAACAATGTCCCCAGAGCCAGTCACCTTCTTTCCCGGTAGAAGCTTTCCAACCCCGATCATTGATTCGACTTCAGAGATGTCGGGCGGCTCGTAGTTGAGGAAGTCGGGATATTTGTACAGCCACTCCTCTGGCACCTCCACAATATTGCTGACATCAACCAATCTCCCGTGCGGATTTTGCCTTTTCAGGCTCCTCTGCACGAGCACTGCGAGACGATCTGAAGCAGCGGCGGAGTCGCCTTTTCCGGGGGAGATTACGGCTTTTTCCAGCACCTTTGCTGGTAAATCTGTGGATTTCTTGCTGTTCGATGCCGCAGGATTATCTCGACCAGAGGTTTCAGCTGCGGAGTCATCCGCGTTGGCCTTTTTACCGGCATCATGGGAAGGGCCCGCGGAGACCAGCAGCAAAATGTATGGAACTTCAAAGGCACAATGAAAATAAAAGTCGCGATAGAGCTCCCGATCGAAGAGCTCCGGCACCTTCACAGACGGTTCGAGCTGGCCAGGATAGAGACCGCTCTCGGAAGAGGAGTTGAGAATAACGTCTGTGGCGTGGGTGATCATTTCGTGTGGCTCAAAGTCCCGATCGAGCTGATGATTAGAATGTGCCATAAGAAGGGCAAGCGCATACCGAAGCGGATTGTCCCATCTAGCCTCGTCAATGCCTTCTTCGTCATGCTGGATCTGCGCCTTGACAAGCTGCTCAAACAGATCCAGCTGGTCCCTTTTGAGAAATCCCCAGTCTCTCCCGTAGTAGAGAACCGTGTCACGTGAGTGAAATAGAAACCGCGTTTCTCGAGCAGACCGGGTGACGCTGAGCATTCGTCTCTTGAGCACGTCATTCTCAATGGTAAAGCGTCGGACATTTTGCTTTCTCATTTCTTCCACCGTGAAATCTAGCGTACGGGTTGAGAGGGACCTCCGCATTCTTAGGCTTGGAAACAGAGGAACGACACTCTTCAAAAAGTCGACGAGTGTCCCCGTAGACAAGGACTGCTTTGCTCCCAGCGTCATTCTATCTACCTGCGAGATCCCTGCCCTCGCCTGGATCGTCTTGTTTTCTTCTTGCACTCTGCTGATCAGGTCTTGGATGTCTTGCAGCGCCTTCCAGATCCACGCATGATCACTCAGGCGGTAGATTGGGATATCTGATATACCTTGCAAGTGCTCCCATGTTGGAGAGAGACGGTTCTTTGTACGACCCAGGTAATCAGTCCAGCCCTGGATAAAACGAGGCAGCCACTCGCAGACAAAGAGCAGCTCATCTTGACCCTTGAACACTTTCAAGTACTCCGTCACTTTAAGAATGTGATATGGCATGTTAGCAGGGCTGTTAGGTGGTAGGACTGTGTCTGCACTGCTGGTGATGTCGGTGCCGTCGACCCAGAGGTTTGAGGATAGAGCAGCCCCCGGGGACAGCCGTGATATCCATCGCAAATGTCCCTTGCATGCCTCATGGATGCGCTTCATTGAATCTTGAGCGCAACGCCATTCGCTTTCGTTCGTATCCTGCAGGGTGCAGAGGCTGGCTTGCTCGTACATTTTGAGCATAAACATGAACGCAAAGCTGACGTCTCGAGTGATTAGTATAATGATGCCGTACAACATAGGACTCCACTTACTAGCTTCCAGATACGCAGACTCGGTGGTCACCAAAGTCTCCACATGTCAAGCTAATAGCAGTAAGAGCAGGATTTACATCTGGCCCTCGTGTATTTGGCGCCTTATCCATTGTCCGACGTTTGAGCATTCTAAGTTGCTCGCTCGATCCCCGCGGCTCATTCATTTTGTGCAACTCAAACCGGTTGGAGTCCGTCCCTTGAACAAAGTAATTGTCGCCTTCAGGCGTTTCTAAAATAATCTGCGGTCCTTCATTATGCTCGATGAAGACGGACTTTTGGGACAAAGCTTCATCAACCACAATGCTCGATGGAGCTCTCGTGGTAGCATGCGCTGAGTCATGCGCTGGATCCTCGGCAGAAACGTGCACGCTACAGGACCCTAGTATATGTTCCAGATTACGACGAAGAGACCAACGCATGTGCATATCGGCGGCGCGTGGCCACTCCCAGTGGGTTGATTCGGCCGGCAGCTGCTCGAAACATCGATTGACTTCAGCATTGGGAATGACAAAGTCTTTCCATCCAAATGTCGGGTCGCGGGTCTGTATCTTGAAGACGGAGACATACTCCACAGAGGCTCGATAGCTTAGCTCATGTTCCAAGGGCAGGATAGACGCGTCGTTTAGCTCTTGCGCAACGCCATCTTTGAACAAGCCGATGACAACATCCAGCAGTTCGTCGCATGCATCGGATGGCCCTTGTTCCGCCACGATCAGGCTGCGGCCGTAAGGACCTCGCCGACACTTGAAAAAGATTTCATCTTTGCTCATTGTGTAATCGACGTCTCGCAGAAGGAAGCTTGGATCAAATTTCAATCTTAGCTTTTGCGTGAATGGGCTTTGATTCGTGATACGCATGCGCTGAATCACCATGTTGTCGCGGCACACAAGGTCAACCCTGAAATCCAGAACATCGTTGACCCTATATCGAATCCGCGGCCAGCGATCGCCCAAAAATGTCAACGACGGTGTTGTCAGCCCTTCTGTACCACTATCTTCGCTGACATGCGGCTGGATTCCGAACCCATTTTCGTGAGATTGTGCGTGGTTAACCAGGTCGTCGGCACGGGCGACTATACAATAAGGTCGCGGTGCCTTGGGATAGTCAAGTGTGACCACTCGTGAGACAAGATCCTCTCGACCGACGTACTGACTCATTCGAAGAATAGACCCGAAGACGCCGCTCGTAGCAGAAATGGTTCCATCGCCGAACGACACATATGGTGCATGTCGTCTCCAGTCAACTGCCGGGTCTGGGCCGGAATAGGGATCATTCTCACGGGCGCGAGGTGGTGAAACTAGGAGCCTCGTTAACGGACATCCACCTCTAAAATCCTATGGGACAGCTGCTCTCACTGTTCACCGTATAGTCGATCTCCGATTCGGCCAACTCGAGCATCGTCTCCAACTTTGTGTCCGTCACCATGGCGCGTATCGCAGGGGTCAAGAGCGCGCGGCACGACGCGCAGGCCGCAAATTCGCAAGTTCCTGCAGTTCACTTGGGGTGAGTCTCAGACTAAATACGAGCATGTTGCTCACTCAGCCTCATCTGCCCCACAAAGGTGCGAAAAGCCTAAAAGGGTCGCACCCTTGTCATATCCCAGCATAATACAGCTACCGAGAGACACGGTTGGTCGAGACTCGCAAAAGTGTTGCGAAAGATCAAGACATGTTTGTTTGCTTTTCACTCCGCAGCCTCGGGGATTGGCGAGAGAGAAAGGGGATGGGATGTCCATCGAGCGCCAGCGCTCCAGATCCTCCGAGCTGAGAATCTTGCCAAGGTCACCAGGGTCACTAAGACTTCAGGTTCGTCAGCCGTGGGGCGGCAGGTCCGAGCCGTGAATTAGCGCCTGGGTGACACGATGTATTTGGTGTCATTGCAGACGCACTGCTTCGATCTTGTCGGGTTTCTCGAGAAGGATAGATCAAGATCTGTTCCACTCTATGAAGGACGGGGACCGGCACATTTCTGTCGTGTTTAATTGAGCCGCTGAAGGCTGAAGACGCAGGTGCGATGCTTGAGTTTTGAAGGGGGAGAAAGTTTGGGACGGGGCGCTAGACTTGAAGTGGAGGTTTGTGCGTCCATGGATGATGGAAGTTAAAAAGAGCAAAGAAACAAGGCTCATAGAAATAGTTTTATACTGTTTGAATTCGTTCCTGCTAACTAAAGCTTAAGCAGCGATATTCTGACCTATTTAGTCTAATCGTACATGCAGGTGTATTAAAATATGTATAACCCCCGACCAAGCACCAGCAACAGTGGGAAAGGCGTCCGCAACGGCACAGCCACGGAAAAAACCAGAGAAACCAAAAAGTACTCCTGAGCACAATTCGAGAAGCAAGAATGACTACAGCGTGAGGCTCAGCTAAACGAGCAATGAATGTGAAAATTCACGAAGTCAACAGACTCCAGAGGCTGGCCTCGTAAACACCAGAACCGAACCTAGAACTCCGAAGGTATGCAATAAATAGTTGTCATATGAGACATTAACATTATTCGTGTACGAGGGGTGTCGTGCTGGGCGACTTATGAGAATGCGAGCGCGATGGACTGGCTGCTCGGGATCGTCGGCCGTTTGTTGTTGGGCCCAGTGCGATGGGAGTTAGGTGGTCCCTGCTCTCCGTCCTCACGACGAGGCCAGCGCGGTCAATCGCAGAGATGCCCGGTGCAGCGGTGATTCCCAGTCCAATCGTTGCCGAAGAGGAGTTGTCGTGGTCGAACTTGAGGCGCGAGGGGCTACTATGGCCCCAACTGGATGCCCGCTTCGGGGGCAAAAATGCGGTTGTGTCGCTATCGGATACGGGGTCAAACGACGATCGGCTAGAATCCGAGCCTCCGAGCTCAATGTCCTGAATGCCTTCTTCCAGGATACGTTCGTACGACGGGCTGCGCTGGCCGAAAAATGAGGGCTTCACAGCCCCAGATGCCTTTCGCTTTCTTTGCGGCAAATGCGATCCGCGTCCGCGTTTGAACAAATTGCTGATCTTGTGGTACAGCCTCAGCCGGCGGCTGCGACCGCAGAGGAAAAATGTGGCGAGAATTATAATGAAGATGAAAAGGATGAAGCCTGGGATTCGGCGTGACGAGCTACCATCGAAGAGCGTGTCTTGCCAGGTTTCTTCGTGGAGAGGTTCAGGGTTCGGAAGCAGTTGAGCGCTGGGGTACTGGAAATCGCTCGGGACACCAGCAGCATTGCTGCCGAAGCCAACAGGGAGGGCTTCTTCGGTCTTGACGGGAACCTCCGAGGCGGCGTACAGAACGATTTTGCCGAGCGTCCAACTCACTTCTGTAGAGTCGATTTTGTTGACCGCTTGGAAGGGGTCGAGGAAGCCTTTGTTGTGTCCGTGAGCAAGAACCTCCTTGGTTCCATTGACGCCGGATGATGACGTTGGTTCAAGTCCGACACGTGGTACTCCAATACCGTCGTGCAACACATTGATAATCCAAGACGCCTTGAAGCAAACCTCATAGGCCAGCTCGCGATCTAGCTTCTTTCCCCACTTGCGTTCAGAGATTCCTTGTTCAATCAGGTCCCAATCCTGGGAACAGAACTGCTGAACGCGATGCTGGTAAGTGTTAAAATCATAAGCTTTGTCCGTGTGGCCCATTTCGAAGACTTCGTGCGTGGTATGCCAATATTCACTAATGCCGACGAAGTGATTGACGTCAAAGTCAATGGCGGGGACATGTATCCCGTGTAGCAAACAAGGTTGATCGAGACATGGTGCGTCTTTGTCGAGTAAAGGGTACGTCCCGCGCAAGCACTCATCGAACTTTCCGGTGCCCAAGAGGTGATGCTCCGCTTCCCCTTCAAGAGGTTTCCCATCTAGAGTTGTTCGGAGCCCCGCCGGGAGGCATGGGTCAGGGTATTCCTTCACATTGTCCGTACCAAGCGCACTCTGCAAAGCGGCCAGATATCGCCTGCGCGCCTCGCGTACTCCGAATTCCAACCACGAAGTCACGAAAACTCGATGTTCCTGTGTCGAACCGTCGATGTTGCGTAACCGAAGTAAGGTCAAATCATTTGCATGCTTCTCGCTTTCAGTCGCGTTGGGAGCAAACGCGATTTGAGACGATGCGCCGCCCATGTCGAGAAATCCGTAGGTATGGTGGTTTTTGCCATGGTCGTGCTCATCAGGCGAGTTGAAGCTTCCAAGCAAGTAGTTTGTAGCAATCCACCCGTATAACCCTTCTGTGACGCCGGGTATAACCTGAATATGAACGTTGCAATCCGGCAGAGAAAAGTCGAAGTTCTCGCGAGCATAAGAGCAGATGTGGTCCAGTAAGAGCCCCTGTTTCACGTCGTCCACAAGTCGCATTCCCGCAGTAGCGAGCAGGAAAATGGGTGTCTCCTTGATAGCATCTTCAGGTATGATGTCGCGAGCGAATTCCAGAAGCTCCGCCAGGTGTTCGGGTCCGATTTCTTCAGGTCGATCTGCGAAGGTTGAGACCCCTAGAGAAAACGTCAGAATCATGCCGCACTAAAAACTATGATTCCCTCCTAACATACCAGGATGAATCTTCTTCACCCAACTCGACTTGGTCTTTATCTCCGGTAGCGACTTGAGGTCATGTTTGTTATGTTCTTTGAGCGCGACAGCGTTATCGAGCCACCGATAGACATGAACTCGCGTCCCCTAGGCGGGTCAGATTACGTTCCCAATTACCCTCAATCACAACTCACAGATGATCCCGCATCTAGGACAACTCCGTAGTGCCCTAAAGGGAGTCGGTCGTTAGTCTAGACTCGCAGCAGACCTTGAGGCGGGCCGATAGCTTACATTTACCCATCAGGACCGATGTATGCGTAGATTGGACAGCGAAACTAGGTAATTAACATGGCAACAGGGAGGCCAGACGCGACGAGCGAGTACGGAGCCGGAGGAGGTGCGATCGAGCGAGGAGGGGTTGCGAATCCGGGGTTGCGTTGTCGATAAGGATAAAGGTACGAGCACGAGGAGGCGTCAACAGAGTGCCAACTGAGCTGAAGTCGGTACAATGGTAGCGTCGAAGAAACGAATGGCTTCGCGAACGAAGAAAGGGAATCGAAAGGGTCCAGCTGAAACGACAGGAGAGTAGGTGAGGGAGGGGAAGGGGAGAAAGCAAGAGGCAGGGAGGGTGACGAATGTGAGGCCAGACGTTGAGGGAGAAAATCACAGTGGAACGGTCGATAAGACGGGAACGGATGGCGACAGTTGCAGCAGAGGACGCGACAGCCCGCAGATCCAAGACCGCACTAGTCCCGTTCGGATCAGGCCGATCAATGTCACCGGTCTCGACCTTCTGTGGCACGCAGGACAACACCGTCAATCTCTGGAATGCTGGCGACTAATTGATTTGGTGAATGTCAATATCGCAAGCCACGAACAGCTCACACTCCAATTTTTCGAGAAGGGATCCCTGTGTCAAAGTGGGATCTCAGGGTCAGACCCTTATATTAATAGGCCTAGATGACGCAAGCCTCCTTGGCCTGCGTGCCAACATGCAGCTGATGATTGGCTGGCCGCCCAGTGGTGGCCCCAGTGTCTCTGCCAAGCTAAAAATGATAAGACACAAAATAATAATACGGGGCCAGATGCATGCACAGAGAGAGATCTTCAGGGCTCCGCGACTTCCACAGGGATGACCTCACTGTATCTACGGAAACGATGCAAGTGCTGCATGAAGGGTAGATTATTACTAAATTACAGTTTGTCACCCGTCACTAACCGACAAGCGACCTCATAGCTTCATTCCTCGAGCTCGAAAATGATAAACGGAGATAAGGGGTGGGATGGCAAAGTCTAGGCGGTCTTGGTCTGCGACGCCATCTGTTGCACCTCTTCCGACGGTGTTTGCGACACCCCCATCAAGGGTGAGCTCCTGATACCCTCGAGCACAGACCAGTCTCCAACCTGCTCATCTACAAAGAAGGATGCATCCAAACCAACAAACTCAGCCTCCTCCGAAACTCGAACTCCAACGTATGGGATATACTTCATAATCATCAAGATTACGGCGGTCATGACGAAGGAGTAGGCGGAGATGGCACAGATCTCAGCAAGCTGCTTGCCGACCTGAACCCCTTCACCGTTGATGGCTCCAGGGATGAGGGAGCCGCCATCCAAGGCTGAGATGTAGTGGTCGGCAAAGATGCCGGTGAGGAAGGAGCCGACCATCCCTCCGAGGCCGTGCAACTTGAAGACATCCATTCCCTCATCAACGCGCATCCAGTCATTGATGTTCTTGCACAGCGAACACACGACAGCAGTGAGGAATCCGATCAAAGCACCCAACCAGACGGTGACACACCCAGCTGCGGGGGTGATACCGACAAGGCCAGCAATGGCTCCTTCGCAGGCTCCGACAAGAGAGAATTTGCCCTTGTTACGGATCATGTCAACCAGGACCCAGCCGAGGATACCGGTTGATGCTGCAACATTGGTGTTCATGATAGCCAAGTAGCCACGAACGCTAGCACTAAGCGTGGAGCCGCCCTACATTCAGATCAGTGGGGGACCTGCCAAACATGTTGATATTTGGAACATACGTTGAATCCAAGCCAGCCGGTCCAGATGAAAATGGTACCCAGGAAAACAAGGGTAGTGTTGTGGGGGCGTTTCATGGAGGGTTCACCATAGCCCTTGCGCTTTCCAAGGACGACGGCATACGCGAGCGAGGCACAGCCCGAGGCGATATGGACCGGACCGCCACCGGCAAAGTCAATGGATGGGAGGTTATATAGCCATCCTTGCGCACTCCAAGTCCACCGGGCTAGAGGGCAGTACACAATGGTTTCCCACACGAAGGCGAATATGAGGGATGAGAAAATGTTGCCTCGTTCAAAGGCGCCCCCGATAACAATCATCACCTATACCAGTGAGCATAACGGCGTGGAAAGTTCTCAGATGCCACTCACTGTGCAGGACCCGAACAGAAGCTGGAACATGCAGAACAGAATCTCAGGAAGGACAGCGGAGCCTGGAGAAGGCGCTGCCAGCACATCCATGAGGCCAAAGTTCTTCAGTGTCCCAATGTATGGACCGCCGTCTCTGGAGTAGGTGAGGGAATAGCCCCAGAATATCCATTGGAATGTTGTACTGTTTGCCTGTGAGTGCTATGACCCCTTTTGCTGCAAGGATATGGGCCCTTACACGGCTAGTATTAGGAATGCCTGGAACATGAATGTCATTGCAGACTTCCTCCGCGTCAGACCGCTATATAGGAAACCGATACCTGGCAGGATAAAGAAGACGATGAAGGTGCAGGCGACAATATAAATCGAGTGAAACTCGTGTCCTGCAAACGGCGCATTTACATCGATCTGAGTCGCATCGCCGCCGTCCGGCATCGAGGGTTCATATTCTGGCTGCACGAGCAGAACAGTTAGCCAATTGGCTAGAGCTCGGGCAGGAAAAGATACATACTGTTGACATGATGATAATGGACTATTCAGAATACTTGGATCGAGAGATCAGCGATTGACGAGGTGTCCAGTGCTCACCCTTCTTGATGTGTACGAGAGACCTGTTCAGAGATCCCCGCGACGAGGGGACTCCATTGCGTTTTATCCTTCGTCTCACATCGTCCATGTCTCGCAAACTGGGTCCATCCGAAGATTATCGCCCCTCTTCTGCGACTATTAGCGGGCCAAGAGTGCGCAAGAGTTGTTATCTCGCGAGGCCAAGAGTCCATCCAGCCATGTAATATACCATCTTGGGCATGTGGAAGCAAGCAAGTTCTTATCAGAGAGCATCGAGATCGTAGTGCCAAGGGGGAAGAGATCAGGGAGCTGGTGGTCCGTCCTGATAAGATAAAGCTCAGCGAACCCCCAATGAGACTCCAGAGTTTCGTGATAGTCTGCAACCCCGGGAAAACACAACCATCTGGGGCTTAGCGTGATATTGTAAGGCTGGTGTTTTGTTGATGTCACCGTCGGTGCTGCCACGCATAATTGGTGAGAGATAGCACGTTCGGTTGCCATCATTGGACGAAGCTCTTTTTGCAAAGAAACCAAATCGGCTCTATCGCCAGACCTCCTATTCGACCGGGGACGATTGTTTCCTCAGCGTCAACACTTTCCGGCGATCTGGATGGTCGAGGAGAGCAGAAACTTGGAAACCAAAACATACCCAACCAGGAGCAGTGCTTGCCGAGAGCGCACTTGGCGTGTCTGAGTCCGGAGCATGGGCGTCCTCGTGGAGTGGCTTGTATCTCGCTGGCAAAAGCAGCCTCACGGTTGTGTTCTTGCAGAGGTTCGTTGCCAGAGTCTGGCGAAGAAGGTCCCGGTTGCGGGGGTCATGTGCTTGCATTTCAACCTGCTTCTGTTGTCTTCTTTCATTAGCTGCAACAACAATCAACTCAAAAGGCGAGGCTACTCCGTGCACTCCACAATAAGAATCGGTCTTTCAAGCTATAGTTTATCTACCCCGGCTCGTATAGATGACCGCGCGATTACTCGGCCTATCTTGGCCAACTCTGTGTCAAGCGTCGTGCTCCAAGGCGCACGGCATGTCAAGGCCGATGGTTTTCTTCAACTAATTAGCCAAGCCAAGATTCTCTCTCTTCTCAAGTCTCCAAACCGCTAACATTTCGCGGTTCCTCTCCAGACTCCAGTTCTATTCCAAAAGCCCACCTCATACCAGTTCGCTTGGCGCTTGTGTTGGCGAATCCTTCGATAACCAGGTCAACATGAGTCAAGCGACGACGTAACAATGAACAGTTATCTCAGGCCAAGAGATCTCTACCTGGAGGCAGATTTCACGTTACCGGAAATGAGCTCCGAGACTCTCTCGACGTGGTAGTACTCCCGATTGGGGACGAGCCTGGGAGCTGGCGCCTTCTATAACATAGACACCGCAATATACATATGGAGTCGAGTCAACAATATGTCCGAGCCCCTCAACCACAAGGCTGTGAGGCCCGTCTATGCAACATCGATGTGCTATGGGCAGCGTTTCTCTATCCTCCGTCTAGCAGCTTTACTGGGGCGTCTAACAGTACATCGCAAGCTTGGCATTAGCCTGTAGCTCAACGCTAACGCCTCGAAGGCCCAACTATGGATCAGTGCAGCTTGAAAATGTTGAGGAACACTTGAACATGTCAGGTTCAATGTACCCGGCCGGCTTCAGGGACTTTCGCACGGTGACATTATTCTCCTGCGAATCCCGGCAAACTTGTTGGTCAACCACTTGGGCTGGCCATCATGGCACATCAGGCTTGCAATCTTTCTCGGGGTTCATCACTGTACGTACTACTGTGGTCCATAGCCTTGTGAAATTTCGTCAGCCATGATAGTTCTTGGCTGCGATGGTGAGTGCTCATTCCAAATTGCTAACCACATCACTTGCCACGAGACCTGAACGGCTCCAGGGGCGCCACCATAGGCTGAGATGTTCTTTTATCTCTGGGTATGACCTCCTTTCGAACGAAGTCAGGGAACCTACAACCACAATCTACATCCTCGTCGCGACGCCCAACTACTTCACAGCGATTATCATCTGCATCCACCGCCATTCCGGCAGCCGCAGCAAGCACCGCTTCTGGTACATCATGTGGCCAGCTTGGATTCGCGCTCGTGGTATCCGGCATCATGTCCATCAACACACTCCGCGTGCGGTACTTCTCCATATTCCTCATGGTGTCTCTTCTGTATGAACAGAACAATCTTTACCTAGGCTGCGACCTCCATCTCGCGATCACCTGCAAAACCAGCCGTTGCGGATGGGTTCGTTGCGATATTAGCTCACCTAGCGTGTATCTTGACGCCATCAACGTACCAGAAATAGGGTGCGCCGCACTTTAAACTTGTGCTGGGACTTTGATTGGGTTTATGGGCTTGGCTGCGGCACTGGGTCTATTGCTGAGGGGAAGATTGGCACTTGCGAGAGAGAATTGAGAGTTAGGTGAGTTGGATAGGGGGTGGTTGTTAATGCTCAAGCTGGGGGTGGCGAGGAAATAGATGTTCCAAAGGAGGGCCATTGGATTCGCTTTACTATATAATCCGGCTAAATAAGGTGAGTCAACGGTTATCCCTTTGGTCATTGTCTTCCCTCTACCATAGTGATCACAATAACACCCCTCCTTGTCCTCACTCTTGTCTTAGTCAATAGCGACATAGTAACAGCATCCGCCCCTCCCTCCTTAAAGATTAACACCCAGCACTTCTACTCCATTATCCTCCTCTCTCCTCTAACTCTCTTGCTCTATCCATCCCCATACCTCTCTCTTCCTCTCCTCTCCACTGTCCGAGCAACACTCAGATCCAGATCAACTCCCATCCACAACATATCACCTCACCATACCTCTCACACTCAACATCCTCACATACACGAATACTCAAATCTCACGACCAACCAAGATCCAAACGACCATTCGCCAAGATGGTTATGAACTGGAACCCCGAAGCCGACGCCAAGGTACGTAACCACCCACATCGCCATCCCCGTCACTATCACTATCCCCATACCTCTCCCTAGTCCTACCAACTCTCGCTAACGACCTATTCACCCTACTAGCTCTTCCAGGGCGTCCTCAACCTCCTAAGAGACTCCAAAATCAAGCTCGACTGCGAGTATCTCGCTGGATTCATGGGACCTGGTTCGTCTTCCCCCTTCAACACGAACGACAGGACACCTAGTCTACTACATCAACCGTCTTCTCCAGATGGCAGCCATCTCTAGCATCTATCTTAATTCCAGTTTCATTTCCTACACATGCAGGGTACTAACGGGTAAATTGGATACCAGACTGCCTCCCCGGCGCCGTGCAGAACCGCATCGTGCGCCTCAAGCGCATGGCCGAGAAGGGCGCTAGCAACGAGGATTCCACCTCTGCCTCTGGCGAGAACGCCGACGAGAAGGCTGCTGGTGCTGGCTCTGAGGACCAAGCTCAGGCGTCGCCTGCGAAACGCAAGAGTGGAAGAACCAAGGGGGCCAAGGGGTCTCCGGCGAAGAAGGTCAAGGGGAATGCGAAGGTTAAGGCTAAGGTTGAAGAGGATGAGGATGATGAGATGCATGTGGAGGGCGAAGGGGAGATTGAGGGTGGTGGTGTGGCTTGATTGATGCATGCCCTCTATGTTTCGTTTTGTTCTCTTTTAAAGAGGGGTTTGGTTCGTTCACTGAGGCCTTGGTCCGGCGCTTTGGGGATGTGTTTACATGCCACTGGATGCATTGCTTTGCGTTGGTTTGGAGTTTGGTTTTGTTTCAGGGTTCTTTTCTTTGACTTCTAGGATACTGGCGAAAAGTGGCTATGGGGGTTTGATGGGTGCCACCGCGATCTGTTCTTTTTGTTTTCTTTACCATGGGAAAGAGGTTACTATGGCCTTGAAAGGCTAGGCAATAACACCGCCAATTTAATTTCCATTACCTGCTCTGATATGCCAGAACGGAGAAAGCAGAACCCTTAAACCCCAATGCATGCTCTGGCTCGTCACTTCATAGCTCCAGAAACATGAAGACCAAAACACGAAACCACGAAACCGTCCCCTCAGAAGATATCCTCCATGTCCGGCTCGCGCTTGATGTACGGCATCTCCAGGGCATCCTGGCTATCTGCCTCGGCCCTGACACCACGGAACAGGTCTCCGTCTCTCTCATCGTCAGGTTCCGCTTTCACCACTGGTTCCTGTTCCTCTTCATCCATGTCGCTACCGCTAGTATCCTCCTTGCCGTGCTCATCTTCCTGGTCTTCCTCCTTAATCACTGCCTTCCCTTTGCCCTTTGCATTCTTTCCCTTCATCGCGGCAGCACCTCTCCCCTTCGACGCCCGAACCTTCTGGACACCGGCACCAGTACCGGCAGCGGCAGCAGCAGACTTCCTCCGTGGTTTCCCAACAGGGACACCATGCTTGGCGCTCATGCCAAAGGTAATCTTGTTGTCGCCGCTAGGGCCCTTCCGGTACTTGCCCAGATGCTCTTTCAAAGCTTTCGGGGTTGGCTTTTCGTCGCCGGCTGGGGAACGTGTTAGTTGGTCTGCTTTGTGGATTTCAATACGGATAAGTTGAGTGGAGTTTGAGTAAGGTAGGCAGAAGGGTGGAAGGGTGGGAGGTGGCAGGGCAGGGCAGGGTGTATGCGTTAAGCGGTGCATCGATCTATTGGTGGCTTGTGTAGAGGGCATAGACAATAGATATGGATGCCAGGAAAGGGGAAGAGCTTACGCCACTCCACAGAAATAGCATCAAGGTCAAGGTGGAAGGACTGAGTTTTGAAAATCGTATTCCAGAGCTTTGGAGGGTCAGCTTGGCTGTTTATTATCTATCCGTCAAAGAAATGGAGAGGGACAGGGAGAGGGAGAGGGAGAGGGAGGGTTATATGTACGCACCATTTCTTTGTTCTCTTCGGTCCAGCGCATTTTTGCGTGTGTATGGAGTAGTCTGGAGCAGGTGTTTGGATAGCAGGTAAGGTTGGTTGAGAGTGTTGGTGATTGTGGGTGGTTTGTAGATGATGTTGCTGTTCCTGATGGAGATGTGATTCAAGGTCAAGACTAAAGGAGGTGCAGTTGAGATATGGATAGAGAAATGAAAAAGGAGGAATAGGGGAGGAAGGGAAAATATAGAGGCGGAGGATAGTATGAGTTGTGTTCCTCAGGGCTGGAGTGTGAAGTGAGAGTTGGGGAGACTTGTGTTGGCGGGTGAATGTGTTGTGGTGGGAGGATGAGTTCAAGACTTGGGCAGGCTCAAGTGGACAAGTGCGAGGCTCGTTGCCAAAGTGAGGTGGGTTTGGACAGGCCTGGTTCAAGAAACCTCTCGAGGACAAGGCAGTAACGACCCAACAGATTCACCCAGTGCTCATTCCAACCTCTACGTTAAGCCTACCTTCCTATCAGTAAGTTCCACCCACTCCAGGCAAGGCACCGTACTCTACAAAGTCTCCCTCCATTATGGAGCTATGCAAAAGACATGGTGGGAGTAAAGCATGAGTGACTATATAAGTCTGAATGGAGTTCCTGTATAGCTCTAGCCGCAGAAGCAAGGACGTTGTGGTTATACCAAAAATTGAGAACTCGAACGCCATGCAAGGAAAAAAAATGTATTGAGCGGTATATAATACATCGTCGAAGGACAGGGGGGGTATAAACAAAAGACAGACGAGAATTAAGAATAGTAAGCTTACAGCTTTGAGGCAGGAGGAGATATAGCCTTGCGACGGGGTAGCCGTGTGGAGAGATCGCTATCGCCTGCTGGATCACGGTTTTCAGCGGTTTCGAATAGTGCTCGGCCGACATTGTCAGACATGGTGAGTACCCGGGAAGAAACAGTTGCGCCATCTCTGCGATTTTTGCTAGATAGTGTTAGTTGTTGCTATACTGAGAGGAGGGCAGACTGACCCTTCGCGCCTTGACTGCGCGATGAGCTCCATAAAGTCCCAGAGGCGACCTTCGGGGAGGAGTTTTCCGGTTTGTGAATCCCGTCCTGGTGTCCATTCAGGAGCGAGTCGCATTTTCGCGGGCGTGCGGGCCTCCTTGCTCTTGGCGATGATGATGATCCCTTCTTCTGCGAATCGCTCGTATGAGTTCTTGAGGGCTTCTTTGTTGACGGCTTCAAAGTATGAGAGGTCGCCTTGGTGGTAGAGGGTTTTGCCGAGCTGATCATGTTAGCACAAATTCTGCGTCAATCTTGTTGTACTTACCAGCTGTGCGTTGTTTTGGGCCTTGCTTAGATCAATCCAGGCCTCTTTCGGTCCGTCCAAAGGGGGTGTAAGCCCTAGAAGAGATACGGTACCGAGCCACGATGCTTCGATGAACGGCCAGATGAGGAAGCAATAAAAGTCGTAATTCTCCCGTCCGCATTGGCGTTCATGCTCGCTGAGCTCGGCAAATAGTGGTGTTCCAGTAGCATCCCTTGTAACCGTGATGACTTCGTCCTTCTCAAGCACCCGCAGAGTATTCTCCAAATTAGTGGCCAACCCGTCAGGCGGGAAGATGAACTCGCTGCGGAAAAGCTGTTCGTGTAAGTAACAGACAGACAGGTGTAAGGAGCTGACATACCTGGGAGAGGAAGGTGACATGCTGGAGAAGATCACCGAAAGATATCCGCTGGTAGGAAGGACCACCGCCCTGCTTTATCCTGGTGTACATCGCTGCAGACACGAGCGCCTCGGTGATGAACAAGTGGATGGTCATGTTACGGTAGAAAGAGAGCTGAAAGCGATCCACCGCGTAGTAAGTCGGTTCAACCAGTCCAGTGACCTCCCCGACGATCTTCGGACCCAAAACATCGAGTGCTCGGTCGACCACCACCTCAGTGGGATATCGATAAAAGTGGGCAACACGTCCTCCTTTTGCCCGCACGCGGTCACAAAGCCACTCTACTCGCCGGACAAGCTCAGCCTTGCCAACGCCACGCCCGCGGAGAGTCAACAGGACCGTTCCGACCAGAGCTGTGGGCATCATCACAGAAACGTCGTTAATATCCGAAAGTACCCTATAACCCAATGATCTCAATAGGCGACCCTTGTCCGCTTGACCAAGTTTAAGTCCTTGTTTTAATTGTAGCTGTCCGGGCATCCGAGAGAGCTGCTGTGTTATGAACTCTCGCAGACTCCATGGCTCATGGAACCGAACATCTACTCGGCCGAGTTTCAGGGACAAAACAGAGGAAGACGAAATAAAGTCGGCCAGGTTCTCCTTTCGTTTGGGCTGACCTAGAAGCTCGCTAATGTAGGACCTGAAAGGTGTTAGCAGTATCTCGGCGGCGGGGAAGCTAAAGCATACTCAGTCTCAATGACTTTGTCGTACTGTGTGCTGACAGGGCAGATGATGGTATCTTCCACACGACCAGAGAGCAAGCTATCAACGATAAAGCTAAGAATACCAAACTTTGGCGACAATAGCTTTCCAGTCCGTGAGCGGCCACCCTCAATGAAACACTCAAAATTGTAACCTTGCTGAAGGATCGTGTCTATGTAAGCCTGAACGACGGTGTTGTATAGTGGGTCATTGCCGAAGCTGCGCCGAATCCACATAGCGCCTGCATGCTGCAAGAAGGCGCCAACCAGCGGGATGTTCAGGTTATCGCCAGCGACAACAACTGGTAGGGCAATTCCTAATCGATAACAGATAATCTGGAGCGAAACGTAGTCGACATGCGACTTGTGACACGGCAAGAAAACGATGGACTGCTTCTTCTTGGCCGCCTCCTCCGCCACGGCCCGTAATCGCAAAACTTCTTCGCTAGAGACGTGGATACCTGAAAAGATAAGCACTTAATAGACAACACGACGCCAAGAAAGCTTACCCTGATGATAAGCTCTGGTGAGAAGCTGCGTCGCGAGATAGTACGCGCCGCGAATAAACCTCTTGCTCTCCATCTTGCAAATCATGTTATCCAGCATCTGGTCGACGACTTCCTTCAGGCTATTCTCCAGCTCATTGCGTCGCTGTGTTCGGTTCCGAGCAAACGGGCCGGTCTTGACTTGTAAGAGGCCCTCCTTCTCCTCGACGACAAGTCGTGCTTCCGCAAGCTCCTTGACCTTGCCCTGCAGTATGGGGCTGGCGAGAATGTGCGACTTGATCTGCTCCGTGAACCCCGAATAGTATATAGGCTGTCCGATCACATCGTCGTAGGCGCGCCACCCAGTCCCCGACATCATATACAAGCTCACTTCGCGCAGGAAGTCGAACGGGTTCTCGCGAAACCGCGCCATGTTGTGGACGAGGTTGCGCTCTGTGATTCCTCCATCTTGAGGCTCCGGTCCTCCAGTGTATCCGCTAGGGTGTATCGTAACCTGGTCGCCGACAATCTCGAGATCCGGGGCGGATTCTCCCACAGGTGGCTTCCCCGACGCCATCGTATCGTAAGTATAGCGTTGCCGAGGGGTTGTGAGAGGGGGGGCGGGAAGGGGGTAGCTCAGGACGAGGGTGCTATGAGAGTGTGCTCAAAGGCGGCAGGTATGGGAAGTGGAAGAGGCCATAACATAATGGGAAAGAAGAAGCCCCTCTCCGCAGCCGATGCTAAAATCCCAACAAAACCGCAGCGATCGTCGGCGGCCGTTGTTTGCCCCAGACTCTCGCTCCGCTCCCTTCGCCCCGACCTACCTCGGATGCGCATCACGTGAGGTGACATCGTAGCCGCGGTCTCGCGGCCGTAACTGCCTTGACTGCCTTGTCCATCAGGCATTCTATGCTGCGTTCCACGCTGAAGCTGCTGGCACGACAAGATTCAGCTTGACGAGTTTTGTTTACGATGGCTATGTATTCTTGAGTTACTACTCGATTCTTCATCCTCTTCATGGCCTGTTGTTCTCACGCTCGAATCCGTGGTACGACCTGAATTTCGTCACTGCGGGACAGAATCTGGTTACTCCGCGGGAAACCGAGCGAGCTCCAGACAAGGATCGCCTTCCCAGCCATCACCATGTTCTGGCGAGCAGGGCAATTACACAGTGAGACCTCTCCCTGTTAACACTCTGATCTTTCTAATGGACTACTCCTAGTTGCCCCATCGCTGCTCAGGTACCCCGCAGCCGTTCCTTCACGCCACTACTCCTTCAAAGTCTTCCGCGATGTCCCTCTTCTCCGAGAATTGCGCCGCGACCTCCTGCTGTCGAAGCGAACGGTAGGCCTCGTGCCTACAATGGGAGCTCTACACGACGGTCACCTCTCCTTGATTCGCCAGGCTGCATCCGAAAACACAGACGTCTTCGTCAGCATTTTCGTCAACCCGACGCAATTCGGCGTGAACGAGGATCTCTCCAGCTATCCGCGAACATGGGACGCCGACGTCGCAAAGCTAGAGCGATTGAACAATGAACTTAAGGGCGATGGCACTGGGCGCATCACAGCTATCCTGGCTCCCACAGCGAAGACAATGTATCCGACCCTCCCACCATCGTCGGAAATCGACGGCGACGGCTCGTTTGTAACCATTACGCCAATCGCGAAGAAGCTCGAAGGCGCATCGCGACCGGTTTTCTTCAGAGGCGTCGCAACTGTCTGCATGAAACTGTTCAACATCGTCGGCGCCGAGCGGGTGTATTTTGGACAGAAAGACGTGCAGCAGACGGTCGTGATCAAGCGAATGGTCAAGGATTTCCACCTAGATACCGAGGTGAAAATTGGTCCGACAATGCGCGAGGTAGACGGGTTGGCCATGAGCTCGCGGAATGTATACCTAGGCGTACGCAGGCGAAAAGTCGGGCTCGTCCTTTTCAGTGCATTAAAAGCTGCTGAAGGTGCATATCAGTCTGGAAAAATCGCCCGTAAAGATATCTTGGGACCTTCCAACGCTATTGCGCATGATGTTTTGGCGCAGCAGGAGTCTCTGTCTCCGGCTGAACGTGCAAACTTTGAAATCGATTACATCTCCCTCGCCGACCCCGATACCCTTGAAGAGGTGGAAACAGTTGATCCGACAAAGGGAGCAATCCTGAGTGGTGCTATCAAGATGGCTCCGCTTGAAGCCACCAATGCCGGCGAAGACTGCGGCCTTGGAGATGGAAAGGTACCAGTCCGGTTAATCGACAATCTCATCTTACAGCCTGCCAGCTGAGTAAATAGTACAAAGGATAGATCCGATTTTTATGACATATTACTTGTATATAGCTTGCTGCTGTGACAATACGTGGAAACCTGTACTATATATATCCGGAAACTAGCGCTTCGTGGAAATCTCAAGGCCACATGAATACTCGAATACTCGAATAAGGCATCAAATAGCGACGAATACAACCAGGCATAAACACTAACAGCCTCACTCCAAGAATAAACCCTTCTCAAATCACCCCAGCATCGCCGTCCCAACCTCCCTTCCCAAAAAAGAAAATAGGGCATACATCGAGGGCTCGGCGAAACATCGGCCCGCGAAAATTTCCCATCCATCTCCCGCCGCATCTTCAAACACCCCAGCCAGACACCAAACCAAAACCCAACAACCCCCAAACACACAAAACAAACTAGAGCAGCCATCTGCCAAATTCAAACAAATGGCAGACGACGGCATGCTCCTCAACTTCGCCCTCCCGAGCACGATCATCGCGCCCGAGGCCAAGATCAAGGGCGGGACATGGCGCGACAGGCTTAGCGTGAAGAAGATTGCTGAGCACCGGAAGAATAATCCGAAGACGGATGGAGAGCAGAAGGCTGGGGCTGGGGGTGATGGGCCACGGAACCCAAATCGCATTGATGTTTCGGGGGATCGGCCGGCGAAGAGGCAAAGAGTTGATAACGGTGGTGCTGGCGGGGAGGGATTTCAGCGTCGACAACAGGGGCAGGGACGCGGCCCAAAGAAACTCGGTAACGGACAAGTCGTCTCGTCGCTTTTCTCCAAGAACCCGCGCCCGCGAAATGCAGTCGAAGACACCGACAAGAAGGAGGAAATCGAGGATGCGAAACCCACAAACGCACCCCTAATCGACGGACTCGATACATTTACGAATCTCGGATTATCAGCGACGCTCGGCGCGCATCTGCTCACGAAACTCGAACTCAAGGCGCCCACGGCGATCCAGAAGGCGTCCATCTCGCAGCTCCTGAAAGAAGAATCCGACGCGTTTATCCAGGCCGAGACCGGTTCCGGAAAGACACTTGCGTACCTGCTTCCGCTCGTGCAGCGGATTATGGATCTTTCCAAGGCGAAGAATGAGGGGGATGAGAGGGGGGATTTGAATGTTCATCGGGACAGTGGATTGTTTGCGATTGTCCTTGCGCCGACGAGAGAACTGTGCAAGCAGATTTCTGTCGTGCTCGAGGGACTGTTACGGTGCGCGCATTGGATTGTTGCAGGAACAGTGATCGGAGGAGAGAAGAAGAAGTCAGAGAAAGCGAGGCTACGGAAAGGTCTGAATATCCTCGTCGCGACGCCCGGACGGTTAGCGGACCATCTGGAGAATACACAGGTGCTGGACGTGAGCAACGTGCGGTGGCTCGTCCTGGACGAAGGGGATCGCTTGATGGAGCTGGGATTCGAGCAGGAGCTGCAGGGGATCATCAGCAAGCTTGATGCGCGCCAGCGACCGAGCCGGATCCCCGGTGTACCGACGAAACGCGCGACGATTCTGTGCTCGGCTACGTTGAAGATGAATGTGCAGAAGCTGGGCGAGATTAGTTTGAAGGATGCGGTGCATATCAAGGCCGATCCGGCCGACGAGGATGGGGAGAAGAAGGGTGACGGCGATGAAGATGCGGCGTTTAGAGTTCCCGCGCAGCTGAAGCAGTCCTATGCTATTGTCGCGTCGAAGCTTCGACTTGTTTCGCTTACAGCCTACATGAAGCGGACGTTTATGCGGAAAGGCTCCGTCATGAAAGCGATTATATTCGTCTCGTGCGCCGACTCGGTCAACTTCCACTTTGAAGTCTTTACGCGAAAACTGCAAGCACAAGACGACGCCGAAGGAAAAGAAGACTCCTCGTCTTCCTCTAGCGACGAAGATACAAACAACAAGGAGAACGAAAAAGAAACTGAAAAACCAACCCCCGCCTCCCTCGCGGGAACAATCGCCCCCGCAACCGCCTTCTCCAACCCCTCCAACGCCGTCACACTGTTCAAGCTCCACGGCTCCCTCCCTCAACACGTCCGCACATCAACACTTCAATCCTTCGCGAAAAACCGCGACCCCTCCGTCCTAATCTGCACAGACGTCGCCTCGCGCGGTCTCGACCTCCCAAACGTCGACCTCGTCATCGAATACGACCCCGCCTTCAGCGCAGACGAGCATCTCCACCGCATCGGACGTACCGCGCGTCTCGGCCGCGACGGCCGCGCACACATCTTCCTCCTACCCGGCTGCGAAGAGAACTACGTCGACATCCTGAAGCGCGGGTACCGCGATGGCGGGAAGGCGCTGACGCGGACGACGGCGGACGAAATGATGAAGCGAGGATTCGGCGGGAACGTCCAGAGCCAGAGTCGGGATTGGGACGACAAGGCGTCCGACTGGCAGCTGGAGCTCGAGCGGTGGGCGCTCGAGAATCCGGAGTACCTCGAGATGGCGCGCCGCGCGTACCAGTCGCATATCCGGGCGTATGCGACGCATGTCGCGAATGAGCGGCATATTTTCAATATTAAGGAGCTGCACCTCGGTCATCTGGCGAAGAGCTTCGCGCTCCGCGACCGGCCGGGCAAGATCAACGTCCCCGGTTTGCGACCCGGAAAGGAAGAATCGAAGAGGGACTTCAAGGCGGAGCGGAGATCAGTCGGTGGTGGGAAGAAGAGGAAGGCCGGTGCTGGTTACGGTGGTGGTGGTCGCGACGACGACGATGGCCCCTCTGAGACGACGGACACGGCGCTCGCGGCGCAGAAGATGCGAGCCAAGATGCGCGAGCAAATGGCTGGCGCGAGCGAGTTCAATCTGGCGTAGTTGTCGTCCTGGAAAAAACGTACTTTGCTCCGCGAAAAACAGTTTGTCTGCATCTGCATTTGCATCCCTGTAAATAGATAGCGCTTCACGTCATGACTCAATAGATATCCCACAATGAGATCTTTCCGTCTTTCGAGCCCGCGGCTAGCCAGTGCGTGTTTTGGACCTTGTCGCTTCGTTGTTGTTGGACGTGCGCGAGGGTGTATTCTCGCTCATCGCGGCGTGCGACTGTCCCCTCCTCATCTCCATCTCCTTCAGAAGGATTCCCGTCTCCGCCTCCCGTTTCCACAGTAGAAGTGTCCGTAGAAGCCATAGTAGTACCCATACTCGCAACACCCCCAAACGCAACACAATAACACCCCTCCTTATGCCACTTAAGCACAGCAAGCTCCCTCATCGTCTTAGCCGAGTAAACCCGGATCCGCGAATCCCACCCGGCCGTCGCGAAGACCTTCCCATCATCGCGGACCCGCAGACCCTGCTGGCCCGCGTGTTTCGTATGTATGCTCTTTGAAGGCGTGTCGCTTGACAATGACCCCGACGCTGACATCCCAAGCCGCGGAACTGGATGCCGAACGAGCATCGCGTCCGCGGACGAGGAGAGGAAGTATTGCCCCGAGGGCGCGACGTCGATTGATAGCACGGGTTGTGAATGAGGATGGGACGCGTAGAGTTTTTCCCATTTCCAGGTGGTGGGTTTGCTGTGTCCACTTGCGCCGCTGGCGAGGAGGTCCTTCTGTGTGAGCGCCCCGCGACTCCCGAAGAGCATGACGTGCCCGTCCTCATAGGCTGCTGCAACATACAGATCATTTGGTGATGATGAAGATGATGGAGGACTGAGTAAATGCACGGCCATAACCATCCCCGTCTTCACGGCGGGGTCAGTCGGGATCGTACAGATCCGACGCTCGGCGGGGAGGTGGAAGAGGTCGATTGCGCCGGAGTCCAATGCGTTGGGGACGGCGAGGAGGGCTGCTGTGGGTGGGATTTCGGGTTCATCGTTACCTTTTTCATCTCCATTGATTGAAGAAGATTCAGATTTGGGAGGGCTGGCGTCGTTGAGAGGGAGCATGGAGAACGCGCAGAAATTCAGCGCGTTCACGGGGAGGGAGTGGATGAGCCATGGCTGAGATGCGTTTGTTTGGTCTTTCCCCTCCGCGTCAACGGGGAGTGTCTTCTGCAGGATTTCCTCATCTTGAGCTCGGAACCTCCACACGCGGAGTTTATGGTCTCTCCCGTGTCTGTCTTTGTTAGCAACCTTTCCCTACCTATCCATCACATTACTGGAGTAGTGAGTGACGTACGTAAAAATCTCCGTCATCCGCCCATCCCCAAGAGTAAACCCCTTGACTTCAAGAACAGCCCCCTCATGAGCTTTCCATACCGCTACGGGCCGCTTGAAGATGAGATCCCAGACGACGATCCAGCCGTCGGCGTCGCCGGAGACGAGGCGGAGATTTCGGTTGAAGATTAGGAGCGCGTGGATGGGGGTTGCGTGGCCGCGGAGGATGTACGTGGGGGTTGCGGGGGGAAGGGTAGATGTGCTCATTTGGGTGGTTTTGATGAGAAGGTGATGAGGGGAGAGGAGGGAGTGTGGGACGTGATGGTTGGTTGTGGTGGTGTAGATGGATGCGAAGAGGGAGAGATGTGTGGTGGTCGATTTCTTGGCATTTGCGGCTCTTTTGGTATCTGAGCAGCAACTACAGAAAAATATCATCGGAACTCCTTTATTGTCTTTTGAAATGGCTAATAATCTATAATGCTTTTGAAAATGTCCCAGGGTATAGTATCCAATGCCAGAACGCCACTGCAAGCCATCGCTCCACCATGCATACTCGACAAGAGTAAACTTTTATAGTTCGTGAAAGGAGGTAAAGTGAGGATCCAGAAACGGGTGCGTACCCATCTGGTCGCCAAAGTCCAGAGCTGGATCAGTAGTGCCGTGTTGAGTTTCAGCGGCAGTGAAGTCGTGGCCTGGGTCGGCCGAGTTCAGTGCCATGGAGGCATCCGTCGCCGACTGATGAGGGTGATAAGGAGCCCAGCCCCAAACTTCTACAAGCTTATCCTTGGTTTGTTGCATTTTCAGTCCAGTGTCATGCGTGATTTTATCGAGGATCTGAAGGACTTCCTCCTGCGCTTCTCTGTCGACCAAGCATTCCGCAGCAACTGCGAGTAACTGTGTCGAGAAGATGGGTATTCCACTGGATAATTAGCTAGACGTCGGACATAATCGTTCTAGGAGACATACGGGTCCTTTTCGCTTGAAACAATGCCACAGACCTGATGCGCATGATACTGCAGGGCCTGCTGCTCAGGAGTGTGCTCCGAATGGGCCGGATCCGCCTTGATGAGGAGAATTCGAGTGATATGATAAAACAGCTGGGCAAACGTCGCGCAGCGCCCGAGAAGCCTGTTATGTGTGTAAGCATGGGCCATATCCTGATGAAAAATTGAAGTACCATATCTGAGGAAAAACAGTGTGATAGCCTGCCTGCCAAGACTGTAACTCGCCAAGCGGAAGCATAGATCTTGGGACTAGGGTCTTCCATCTTTCGCACCATCCGTTGTAAATACTCCATTGTTGGAGCTTCTGGTTGATGTCGGTAGCGCTTGATTTCTGGCCTGATTGCAAGGACGCTATCCAAAAGTCTGCCACTTTAGCGCAGATGTATATCATACGTTGAGCCCAGATCTCTTCGTTTCCAGCAATAGAAGGTTGAGATTGGGAAAAGTTCATATCTATACTCCATGTATCGGGATCCCACGTTAGATTCCGGTGTGATATCAAACAGTCGAGCAGCTCCATCGCAATACTGGTCCAGGAACACGCTTTCCCAAGGCCTTGTGAGTGGGTACTCCACTGGCATTCCCTGATCAATGACCTTGCAGTCTTTTCAGCTCGGGGACGCTGCGCGCTGTTGATCGGGTCAAAGACCAATGTTTCAGCGACCTCGATGATTATTGCGGTTGCCGCGCACAAGTTAAGATCACGAAGCGGGTCCGACAGAGATTCAGACAGCATTTGCACTGCAATATTATAGAGGCGAATCCCGTCGTCCGAGGAGCTCCCAGCACAGGCAGCAAACGCAGCATATAACATAGGCTTCTCAAGGGCATGAAGCGGCAGGATACGGGTAAACTTGAACGATCAGACATACACTACTTGGTCCAGCAATGGCGACTCACATGCTTTATATCATCTAGAACATCCATCCACGGAGCGATTTTCTCAACAAATACCTGCATCAGGGATACTTCTGTCGGATCCTTGAAAGAAAGATGCCGGTCGGCAGCCGGTCTGGAGGATTTGAAAAGTGGAACTGGTGCACTCTCGAAAGGTCCAGCCGTTTGGCCAGAAATCTCCATTGGAGGCTCCTGCTCAGGCGAAGGATACCTTTCAAAGCCGCCCACGTACTCCGAGGCTATGGTTCTCGAGTCATCTCGGAACGTTACACGGCTGGTGGCCGGCGGCTGAAGGTACGTCGGGGGCGCCACGACCTGGGTGTCGACGAAATTCAGACGAACCCCGCGCCTGCAGATCCTGCCTGACTTCCGGCAGTTTTGACACTGGCCGAGCGCCTCATCGCATTTGAGATGGCGGTCCCGACAGGTGAAGCATCCGGTGCGGACGCGCCGCTGTTTCTTCACGGGGGCGTCGCTCTCACGGTCGGCATCGCTGGCTGACATGCGCGCCGCCAACAGGGCGTTGTTTAGATTCGCGCCATCCGAGTCCGACGCCAGGAAGGCAGGGCTGCCGGTACCAGGCTCCATCCTGAGCTCAATCGGTGTGGCCTTGTGGCGCTGCCATGACACCTGGGCTCAACGGATCCGGCAGAGCGTTGCTGCGTGATGAGGGAATTGGCACGTCTGACTACCAGCATGAGATCGGTGTGGTGTGCGGCTGCTGTCGGCATTTCATGTAGCACAAGACGAACCATCCACACGGTCGCACCGGCCTGTCGATGGATGGGAGATTTTCGAGCTCAAAGGGCGCAAAAGAGGGCGCGGGCGCTAAACCCAGTCGGGCAGGCAGCCGTGGCGGAGCCGATCTCGGAATCTGCAGTGCTGCATCTTCTCTCGATCCTCCTGCAAAAGCTGCCCGTGAATGGACAGGAATGCCGGCCTGGTGGCGAATAGAGCGCTGGATGTGGCAGCGGCTGAGGCTGAGCGGAGGCCTGAGGTCTGAGCTCTTCCTCATGATCAAGCACTGAGTAGCACCCGCAAACTGCAACGCCAGGTTCGAGTTGGAGTCATGGCTTGCCGAGGGGAAGGTGGGCCTTAACAGGAGCAAAGACTCGAAGAGCGTGCTGCGTGGGAGATATTGCGCATCAGGTTTTCCTCTTTGCGCAAGGCTCAAGCTGTTGTAGCGTGCATTAGTGTCTTTTGCATGCTCTAAAATTCTGAAGCACCTCTGTGCGCCTCGCGAGGTTCACTTGCAAGTTGCAACTGACTCACTCCTGACCCCGACTCCTTATCAGATCGAGGCCCCCACTTCCCCCGTCTTCCGCTTTTTTTCGTCTCCGAACGTCGAGTCTTCTTCTTGAAATCTGACACCTCTTGGACGTTCTTTTGCTGTCAGTATCGCTTGCTTTTCCCGAGTATGACTGTGTCGCAGCCCCCAGATGATCAGCCTCACGATGCCACCGAGTCTACTCCCCTGCTAAAGGACGCGTCGCGTGGCCAGCAGTACACGGGCAAAGCAGGCGACACCACTTCCACAGTCGATGCTAGCAGTTCCTCATGCGACGAGGACGCGCCGCTCCTTGGCCTGTCTGCTGTGACTGTCGCCCAGCCAGAGGTCGACGCCGGCCTTGAGCGGGTTCTCTCTGCAGCCTCGGCGAACAGGCACCTCCACCACGATGCGGAGGCTGGAGCTCGTACGGAGGAAATCTCGGACTACGCCGACCGGTTCATCAATGTAACACCCACAAAGTTCTGGCTCATTTTCGGCGGCGTTCAGTTTGGGTACATTATTGGTTTCTTCGACTCGACCTTGATGGCCTCGAGTCATCCTGTGATCACGTCTCACTTTCACGCCTCCAACTCCGCCTCGTGGCTGTCGACGGCTTTCTTATTGACATCAACCGCATTCATGCCGCTTTTTGGACGTGTCTCGGATACATTCGGCCGGAGGCCTGTCTACCTGTTCTCGATTGTCGTCTTCTTCCTCACCACGGCATGGTGTGCCGCAGCGCAGAGCATTGGAAGCTTTATTGCCGCGCGCGCCTTTTGTGGACTTGGCGCTGGAGGAGTATTTTCCATGGGCATGATCCTGTCCAGCGATCTCGTCCGGATTGAATACCGTGGAATTTACCAGTCCTACATCAACCTCTGCCTCGGCGCAGGTGGCTGTCTGGGCATCGCGTTCGGCGGATACCTCTGCGACCAAGTCGGCTGGAGAGGTGCGTTCCTCGTGCAGCTGCCATTTATTTTCATCTACTTCCTCATCGCAGTCTGGACCACACCCGCCGAGCTCGGCATACAGAAGCAAGCGTCAGACAGGATGACCTTTTCCCAGCTCCTCAAGAGTATCGACCTTGTGGGATCGGCGCTCCTGGTTATTGCTGTCACTGCATTGATCATGGGATTGAATCTGGGCGGTAATGTCTTTGACTGGTCTCACCCCTTGGTCGTGTCATCCTTGGTTCTGTCTGTTGTCCTAGGTGTGATCTTCGTCCTGTACGAGAAACGCGTGGAGCGAGCAGTCATGCCAATCCGGCTGTTGGCGCAGAACCCGCGGGCCTTTCTCATCTTCGGAAACTTCTTCGGAGCGCTCTCATTCAATACCGTCCTTTTCAACGCACCGCTGTACTTCCAAGCAGTCAAGCTAGCCACTCCGACGGAATCGGGCCTCAACTTGCTGGGAACTACTTTGGCCTCGACCGTCTCTAGCGTCGCAACCGGCTTCATCATCACCTGGTACAGACGCCTCAAGCCGACAACCGTCATTGGCGACATCTTGCTCATCCTCGGAGGCGTGGCCGCGAGCGCACTTTCCGTGTCCACGCCCGATATCGTCGCCGTGATCGGCGTCTCTCTGACGAGTCTCGGGATGGGCTTCTCCAACCCGACAGTGACGGTCGCTGTGCTCGCCACAAGCGAACCAGATGAGCAGGCCGTGGCAACAACCACACTGGGGCTGTTTAGGAACCTCGGATCGGTCATGGGCGTGGCTACAAGTAGTTGGATCTTCCAAAACAGTCTCATCTACCAGCTCGAGGATAAGGTGACTGGTGCCGACAAGGACGCTATCATCCAACTAGTCCGCAGGTCCGTCCAAGCGATTGTGGATCTCGATCCCCTCCACCAAAGCCAGGGTACGACTCTCCTCTCCAATATCATTTCAAGCGCTCGCTAACAAAATTATTGCAGTCATCGCCTCGTACGGCGCCGCCCTCCGCTTGACCTTCCTCTCAGCAGCCGTCTGGGCCTCTCTCACACTCTTGTTGCACGTCGGACTTCGTCTTCCTCGCCTCGGGCATAAAGCCTGAACTGAGCTGAGTCGAGATGAGCTTAACTCAATGCTCTATCAAAGATTCGTACGTCCTGTAAGTCCGCCTCCAGCACATGGCGATTTCTTCATTCCATTTTACTTTTACGGGTTTTACCTCAGACTGTATACAGCGTACGTTTTAGCGCCTCGTGTTACATAAAAGTTTACATACTTGGGAATAAGGGTTTAAGGCCGAAACAATATGAATATGAATATGAATGTACCCTGGTCGGAAACGAAACTTGGCTCTGGAAGGGTTCAGAAGTAGTAGAGTTTACTGCGTAACCTTGGAGAGTACGAAATATTAACATTAACTAAGTAGATTCTTTTACTCAACCCCAAGAACGTGACATGGCTCCCAAGTACCCTTGAGACTCAAGAGTCTGCTATATTAAAATAGCGGCTGCACCGAGCACTACTAATTCAGGAAATTCCACACCAATGGATACACATAACAGGCCAGGCCAAGTTAGCCAGTCCACACAGCATAGAATAAGAACAAGGATCCCCCCACCCCAACCCAGAGAAGTCACTCGGGCAAATCCTGCAAATCAACAACCCACTCCGCAAACAGACTCGCCCAGTCCTGCGGCGCGTCGAGTAGATCGTCCACGCTGAGTTCAGGACACGATGGATCTCTAGATTGTTGGTATCCGGTATTGCCGC
This sequence comes from Aspergillus carlsbadensis, assembly GCA_025688815.1. Lineage (NCBI taxonomy): Eukaryota > Fungi > Ascomycota > Eurotiomycetes > Eurotiales > Aspergillaceae > Aspergillus > Aspergillus carlsbadensis. Next base: position 777,585 of record MU628164.1, on the reverse strand, counting down.
TCGCTACGTTCTCGCTCGCGAACGACGTGCTTTGGCTCTGGCTTTGGTCTAGTGCGCGCCAGAAGTCTGTTTGCTGGATGCTGCCGTTTAGGACTGGGCAGCGGCTGCTGCTGCTGCTGCTGAGAGTTGTCCTGGTGCCGGGGATGTCGTTCGGTGTACGAGGTTGTTGGTCTTGGTCCTGATCTTGACATGGAGCCTGATACCGATACTGATCCTGGTCCCGTTGCATATCCGGCCTTGCTAAAGAAGGGGCGAGAGTCTTGATTCCACCCTCACGATCCGGGTGGTGAGTGCCGTGGCCCGGCGAGCGCGACAGAGGAGGCGCATACATCGGTGCCAGAATCTCCAGGACGGATTTAAACATGCAGAACAGATCCGGAGGGGCGCTCGTATTGGACGATTGCGATACCGATACTGACAGTATCCCCATACGATGCGCGAGGCTCTCGAGGTAGATGAGCATTTTTGCGCGGGCGCTCGCTTGGAAATTGCTATTACCCCGTGGGAAGGGGAGGGGTTCGTTCTCTGCAAGGTCGCTCTCGTTCTCCGGGGCAGAGGGCAAGGGAAAGGGGAAGAGCGGGGAGAAACATAGACGGGACGCGATGCTGAAGGTCAGGATTAGCTGGCACCATTCTCGCATTGAGAAGTGGATGTATTGGTCTGTGGGGAGGGAGAGGAATGCTTCGAGGTACGTTTGGATATTTGAGAAGGTGGATTCGGCTTCTTCGAGGTGCTGGAGGGTCGAACTCGGGGAGGGCGGGATTGGGATTGGGATTGGGCTATTTGGCTTCGCTGGATTCTGTACGAGGGGTTTGAGGGGGAGGTAGGAGATTTGTGTTTTGAGGAAGAGTGTGGTTAGACGGAATGGGGCTTTTGAAGAACGAACGGCTGGGTTAGCAGCGGATCTATAGAGCGAGCAGAGAGACAGGACTAGGTATCGCTTACTGTTATCTTGAGCGTGTGCTGGGAAGCTTGAATCCAGAGCTTCTAGCTGTTGGTAAAACGATTGTTGTGCGTGAGCTGTTGCCAGATAATCAGAACTAGGCTTGTATAGCATCACCTGCGTCACAAGCATCTGATGCCTGAAAAGGTGCATCATGGCGTCGTTTCCATAGTCCGGCATGGTATCTCTCACTAGATCAAAGAAGCCCGCGGCCGTCGCATCAGCGGACCGCTGGTTGATGCCGGCGAGGCTAGAAAGGTGAGACGGGTCAACTCCGTGCATAAAAGTCCAGACTGAGTGATGAGGAAATGGGAAAATTACAGTGACGGCAGGTGATGGCAACCAAGCAACGCATTTCGGACCTCCTTTTCATGGACTCTCTGCGTGAGCCTTAAGTCTGATATCATGGTGGTGGCAATCTGCAAGAACTGAGAGATCTGGTTCTGCATCGGTCTTAGGTGGAATGGATACCTAGGAAAGTCAATATCATCATCACCCTTGCACCGAACAACTCCAGCGGAACAAGGCAGACCCGGATCAGTACCATGCGACATAAACCAACAACCCCTGGACAAAATCGAGGCTCTTCTCGCCGTGCAGAACGACCCTCTCGCTCAATACACGGCGGAACCGCTCGTCTGTCCGTTTCTGCAGGTGTGGCGTCCGCGATGAGGAGACGGTGAGAATGGCCAGCAATAGAAAGGGCCTAGTTGACGCCAATGAGGCGGCCGAGACGGTGTCGGGGATGTCGACAAAGGGGAAGTATATCTTTTGGAGCCGAAAGAGCGAGACTAGGGTTTCTGCTTCCTCCATGCTTAGGTCGGTGTTTGTGGGCTTGACATGGGAGTCTGAAACGGTCGTCTCGGTTGTTGACTGTGGGGTCTGTTCTGGAAAGCTCAATGCCATTGAACCAGTTCGTGATTCTGCTGCTACTTGGTCGTGAAAGACGCGGCGGTGGAGATCGAGAATGCAACTGGGCTTGTCCGTCTCTTGCGGCTGGTTTTGGAAGAGACGCGAGATTACGTCTTCACCTGGAGGTCGGCTGGCCTTTTCGCCTTTCCTGCGCAAAGATTGATGGGTACCGACATAGGTGCAAGAGTACCCGAGTTTGGCGCATCTGTGAAACGTGAGTTATACATTGGCAGTCTTCTGTATGTGAGCGACATGTACCTTCGACATGTATCTTTTGCTGAAACCCTCTCGCCTGGCAAGCATCGGATCTTGCGCGCCCGGCAGTTGTCGCATGCTTTCGTGTTGCGTGGGCGTGGGCATATAAACTCGATGTCAGGGTCCATTCTTACTGGATTTTTAAACAACGCAAGTAGAAAGTAATATCCACAAGGTTGTTAGTAGAAGATGGGCGAAGCACTCATGTTTAAACAAGCGATTTATTAGCATTTAACAGTCTCTTACAAGCTAAGGGCTAGAGGGTTACTAGTAAGGTAGTAAGCGGGCTAGGCACCACCATATCCCTCTTGTCCCAGTCACGAGTAAGCAGGAAGCACAAAAGCCAAAATGGCAGCCACCATATCAACATCAACATCAGACCCCCCACCCACCGACATCCTTATAATCCACATCCCTATCGGGCCACGCCCCCTCGACCACAAACCCCTCAAGCAAAGACCCCTCCCCACCCCAACTCTCCCTCCCAAACGCCGCAACCATATCAAACCCATTCAGCAGCGACCCCGTAGTCCAGATCTTCCCATCCCGCACATATCGCTTCTCCACCCAGTTCGTCCCCGGCGCCATCTGCTTCACCATGGCGAGCATCGGCCGCGGCGCCGTCGCTGTCTTGCCCTGCAGGAGTCCCGCGGCGAGCGCGGGCTGGAACCCCGCGCAGATGAGGAGGAGCGCCGTGCAGTGCTCGTAGCTTTTGCGGAGGAAGGTCAGTTCGGTTTCGCTGGGTGTGTAGGTTGTTCCGCCCATTGCGCCGATGATGATTATGTCGAGGGGTGGGCAGGTTGTGAAGGAGTCCTTTTTCGTGGATCCATTCGATCAGCTTCCCTTTCGTGATTTCTATTCAGTACTAGGAACAGGGCGACTAACCGTCGGGATAACCTTCATGTTCCCCGTGAGGTTTCCAGGCGTCTCACCGTCCTCGGTCACCCAGTGGAATGCAAAGTCCGGGGTCTGGCGCTTGAGCTCCTCGGGGAAGAGCCCGGGAGGGGCATTCTCGAGGAAGCTGCGGCTGATGGTGGAGAAGTAGCCGATTGGCGCGACGTCCAGGTGCTCGGTTAGCCTATTGTCGTTCGTTCGTTAATCTCAGTTGCTGGGATTGCTGTTGCTAAATGGGAAACGCACGTGTTGAAGAGGATGACTCCGACGTGGATCGGGCGTCCGGGGTTGCGAAGGTCGAGAAGAGACATCTTGGTTTGAAGTAAAGCTATTTGGTACTGAATGTTTCCGGCTGTTGAGGCTACTGTTGACTCTGATAGACTGTGCTGTGAATGTGCTGCTTTTATACTTCCTCCCACGTATAGTATGGTTACTGTAATAGGCTAGCGTGAGGCTATTCGCCTAAACCTGCCGGCCGCACTGCCTCCTCGTGTCGAGTTGCCTTCCGCTGCCTGCATTAAATGTTATGCAGCATTATTCTGGCATTCACTACGCGAAGCATGTTTATACTTCAGCTGTCTATCACTGATAAAATGGCCGAAACAGACAATGGATATTCAAGGAAATAATAAAAGGTAAGTTTAGACCCAGAACTTGAGCCTACTAATATCATGCGAGCCATTGGGCGGCTGGGACTGTGTATTTTAAGGTGTTAGCTTAACCTGCTTGCTAGGTGATCCCATCTGTCCTCGAAGTATAAAACGTTGATCTCCGTTCCATCCACAATATAGTTTCAACCTTTACAACCGCTCAATATAAGAAAACAGCATCTAAAGCGGTCAGGTAGCACCCAAAGATAGAAAAGAAGTAGGCCAGAACTCAGTAGCACTGCAGATATTCACCAATCGCAAGGCTATAGTAAAGGCCCATATGCTTCCCATCTTATACTTCACTAACGAACTTACCTTGGTTCCAGTGTGTAACGGCTAGCTGACTGCTGGCATCTGTTTGCATAGATGATGGCCTTCTCTGTCTTTGCTGACCATCCGGAAATCAGAGACTAATCAATCGGGAGCCTTTCGGTTTTTTCCTTCGATATACTGGCCGCTGGAGTCAATGACGAAGAGGATACAACAAAATATCAACAAAGTATTCATCATAGAATGTGTGAGATGTGTTGACAGCCGCGTGTGGTAACGAAAGATAGAGAAACGCCACCTGGAAACTGTACCTTTCAATGCCACATGGGCCGTGGTCTATCGACTGCTGCCGCCGTATCCTCCACTCCTCTTTTGCGGGATCTTGAAATCGAAAGTGACTATTTACACCTATCTTGTCCCTGCTGGAACGGAGTGTTCAATATTACTCAATCCCGGGTCGAGAGCGGGCTGCATCCTACTACATGTCCTGCAGCTGCTCCTACCGAGGTAACCCCTAACTCAAGCAATCTGCAATGCTCCCAATGCTTGAACAGGCCAAGGCACGCTTATCTTCGTCAAGAGTGAAAGCGCCGATCCTAATATCTCGTCCAGGGAACGATTGTGGGAGGTGTACTACGCGAGTGGGGACCGGATCGTGGGGACCCTTCAGCGAAGCTGTAAGCGAGGCCACTGAGTACTATCACTGAGTATCCGTGAATAGTGTATTTTCAGTTTTAAGAGACCGAATATCGTATGTGACAAGAGACTCTATGTGTCTAGACCCTGTATTTACGCAACTATTTGCATCCCATGGTATCGGCTATAGAGGCCTGAAAGTCAGAGATTGCAGCGCTAATGTGGGGAGCGCCGCCAAAGCCTGAAGAATACACACAAACTAGATTAATTATGACCACACAAACTACTACGGTAGGAGATTACTTTCCTATCCAATGGATCTTTATTATTAACCCGCGACGTAACTCCGAGTACCTGATGGAGCAGAAAACATTCGGACAAGATTCCCGCACACAGCAAGACCCATGTAGATCAACCGCTGCTATAAAGCGGGCTGCGGACCGGGATTCGCACAGCGTCTTCTTCATGGTGATCGAGATAATCTTATCACATCTTATCTGATCCGTTCCTGCAGATATCGAGATCAGGCTCAGGATGCAGTTGCAGTTGCAGTTGCAGGCCCTCGCTACCCTCGGCCTTGGCCTCGGCCTCCTGGTCACCCCAGCCCTAAGCGGGTGCCCCTACGCAAGCCAGATGCAAATGCAATCGCAATCCATGTCCAGCATCGCTCCCCATGCAACCCAGTCCCCATCATCCACGCCCCCAAGCACAAAGCAAAAAGACCTCTTCCTGATGAACCGCATCGCCCCCTCAACCTCAACCCTGTACATCTCCTCCGCCAACGGCAGCAACGAACGCCCCCTCCTCCCAGCCACACAGCAAATCTACGAATACCACGCCTCCTTCTCGCCCTCGGGCGCCTGGATCACATTCACAGCCGAGCGCACCGGCGACGGGAATAGCGACATCTACAGAGTCAGACCCGACGGATCAGAGCTGCAGACTCTCCTCTCCACATCCTCGATGGAGGACTCGGTCGTGCTATCCCCCGATGAGAAACATGTCGCGTATGTATCCACCGCGAACGGGTACTGGAGCCATATCTGGGTTTTGGAGATTGAGACTGGGCGGAAGTGGAATGTTACTGATACGCGTCTCGCGAGAAAGGACTTGGATCCGGAGTTGATGAATGGGTATTTCAGGCCGGATTGGTCGCCTGATGGGGAGTGGATTGTCTTCTCGTCGGATCGGAATACCGAGTGGGCGGGGCATGGCGATCCCACGTTCCAGGGACTGTCTGGGTGGGAGCATACGCAGGAACTATCGATTTACGCGGTTCGGCGCGATGGGTCCGGGTTTCGAAAGGTTATCTCGAAAGAGGGATACTCGCTCGGTTCACCGAAGTGGTCGCCCGATGGGAAGAGAATTATTTATTATGAGATGACGCGCGAGGCGACGTGGGGCGCGCACCGGCCTGAATCCGTCGCCTCGACAAGCTCGGTGATAGTCTCTGTGGACTTCGAGACCGGGTCGGATCGCCGCGTTGAGGTCTCTAGCGAGGGCGTCAAGACGTTCCCGCAGTTTCTCGCGAATGGGACCGTGGGGTATCACCTCAAGGGGACGGAGCGGGAGGGGATCTACACGACCGACGGCGTGTACCTGAATCGCACGGTGCGGTCCCCTTCGTGGTCGTCAGATGGGAAGATGGTTGTGTATGAGAAGACGGGGTGGGATGCCCGGCCGATGAACAAGGAGCTGTATTCGTGGAATAGCGAGTGGGAGTACCGCTTCACCGACGTCTTCCCTCAGCTCTCGAACCAGAATCGTCTGGCGATTACCGAGAAGCAGCTGGGCAACTCGTCCATCGTCGCCATGGACCTCGACGGCTCGGACGAGGTCACGGCATACGACAATAGCAAGAGCACCCTCGTCTCGTCGGCGCTTGTCTCGCAAGGCCTCGCCGGCGCCTTCCAGCCCTCCTGGTCCCCAGACGGTGAGTGGCTCGTCTTCGGCGAGGGCGCCTGGTTCCAGTCCCGCGCGGAAACAGGCGGGTGGCTCGTCCGAGCGACAGCAAACGGGTCGTACTACGAGGTGCTCACGCGCTCCAACTCGAGCATCACGAATTCGTCAATCATCAACTCGGGCTTCCCGAGCTACTCGCACGACGGGACCAAGATCGTCTTCCGCGTCTGGGGCGCAAACTCGACGAATGGAGATAAATCCCAACTTGGCCTTCGCATCCTCGATCTCGTCTCGGGGAATATCACCGTCCTCACGGACGAATGGGATAACCTCCCCTTCTTCTCCCCCGCGGGGACCCCCGAGCGGATCGTGTTCACGCGGAAGACAGGCGTGTACAACTACGACATCTGCACGATCCGGCCCGATGGGTCGGATTTGAAGGTGTTGACGAGTAGTGGCGCGAACGACGCGCATGCGGTCTGGAGCCACGATGGGCGCATCATGTACTCGACGGGGATGTTCGGGTTCCAGTATGAGTGCGCGCTGTATGATCAGACTTTCCAGCCGTATGGGCAGATTGCAATTATGGATGCCGATGGGCGGAATAAGCGAGTCTTGACGGATTCGATTTGGGAGGATTCGATGCCCTTGCTTGTTCCGAGGGAGGCGTTATAGGGGTTGAGGGGTGGGATGGAGGTATATATAGATAGATGGAAGGTCCGGTATGGGAGATTGGGGAAAGATGAGGGTGGTTTAGGGTTGGGTTGGAAAAGTTCTATCTTTAGTCTCTGGATTCTGGGTAAGAAAATGCTAGTCGCGGCCGGGGGGACTACTGTACTGGTGTGCAGCAACTATCTACAACTTGTTGGAAAGTAGGGTTCGTCTGAGAGGGTCATCATACCCCCACCTGGAACACGTAGACTAGAGTACGGAGGTGTGCACCAAAAGTTAGTCTTAGCTTCTACACCACAGGTATCCGAGTGAGGATCCGAACGCTGGGACCCTGCAGCTCTTAGTAGAGTCAATAAAAGCATTATAGACACCGATAACCCTCACCGGCTTCGTGCGGACACGCGCCGGGGAACTGGGAATTGATCAAGGTTGGCTCGATTGACTATCTCAGCCGGAGCGAATGGCCGAGGTAAATACATGGCGATCTTATAAAAACATAGCGAAACCCTGATGGCAAGTGGAGGCCCAAGTCCAAAACTGTACGACGGGGTTTGGTCACTGTGGGACGCAGTGTAGGCAGGAGTTCGATAAGATGACCTCTGTATGAGTGGATTGGATAGAGACCTCTCGACTAATCGCTATATGCACGTTCCTGACGGTTGTGTCCAAATCTTGATGTTGTTATACTAGAGTAATATGACCCGTGGCGCTTCGACAACCAATACCTCATGTACCAGGATCAGTACATAAGTAACTGTAGGGTTCGCTGGTGCCACACAATTCGAGTAATACAGTGCTGATCCTGACCTCGAAGTTTAGCAAGCGACCAAGGTCAATCTTCCTATCATCTGACACCTCACACAAGGACCCAATGCTCAGCTACCTTGATATGCCTATATAGTCATCCGGTAAACTCGGTTTAACTATCCTCAGAACGCCCCTGCCGTCAACTAAAACATGTCATTCTATGGAGTCACGCTTACACGGTTCTCTATGGCCTTGGTATGTATGTACTCCAACCTAGCTCTTCCAGTCGCGCTTTCCAAGTTTGACGCGAGCAATGTGGTAGGGTTACATAGATAACCCCGTACCTGGCAAGCCAATGTCTAGCCTGGATATTATTGCCGCATACCATACTTGCTCTTGAAACTCTTGCATTTGCTGTTATAATAGGCATTATGATTATCTACGTGATCTATTAACTATAGGTGGCGATATTTAAAGCCCAGAACTTAATACCCCGCTTGTTCTGAATTATGGGTTGCAGGTATATCTCCGAAAGGCAGTAGAAGCACTGGTGTTGACAAAGTGATATATTAATTCAGCATCAGGAGAAGAACAGTTGGCAAAACTCCTTAGTTACCAAGGAAAAGGAGAGCATCCTGGCTGCACCAATTTTGGCTAGCCTTTCTGCGAAGTATACCATAGCAAGGCTGGCAGATACCAACACTTGTTCCCTTGTTCTTAGGATTGCATCTAATAAGGCATGATTATGCTTTGTATACCCCTACGATAGTTGAGAAAAAGCCGACTATTGCCTTCCGGCGTAGGTTTCTCGCCCTAATCAGAACCATCCGCAATACAATTTTTTTCTTTTTGACTATCAAACTATATATACCCTATATCCCCCCACGCAGTCCCAAAAACCAAATCGAGCTAATAGGCTCCCGAACCTCCAACGCCCTCCTAAGCACAGGAAGCGCCCACGGTCGCCAGCTCCAGAGCGAGAATGCCATGACCCAGAAATACCCAATAACCCTCGTGGTTGTTGTTGTTGTTGTTGTTGTTGCCACCTCGTCTCTGATACTAGCCGGGATGCATCGGGTCGCCAGGTACGCGGCCACATCCTCGACTGCAAAGGCGATCGGCTGCACGAGGAAAAACTGCATCGCGCCGGAATCGCGCGGGCGGATTCCGGCGGCGAGGTCGAGGAGGTGGTGGATTAGGCCGGAGATGGCGAAGCAGATGAAGTATCGGGCGTATTGCGATGGGATTGTCATTGTGCGTCTCCGTCTGCGTCCGCCGCGTGGTGATGGTGATGGTGATGGTCGTCGGGTCGAGGGGATAAAGAAGTCGGCATTCGCGGCGAGAAAGGCGCGGAAGCATTGGTGCCAGAATTGTCTTGGCCGATTGTTAGCAATGATGTATCCATACAACAATATCAGAAGTGACAGAATTTTGTTCGCAATGTCAGTTTATGGGGTCGTCACTCACCCCCAGAACCTCCGGACCGTCCATGCTTCCCGTGGCGATGCCTGGAATGGAGGCCAGTTTGCGGGATACGAGAGGTGTAGGGATACAGCGGCAATGGAGATGAGATTGTAGAGTGTTTTGTGAAGCATGAAGAGGGTGATGATGAAAAAGAGGACGGGGTGGAGTTGGGTGAGTAGAGATTCCCAGGATGTGTCCAGGAGGGAGCCCTGTTGCTCCAAATCTAACAACAACAAGTCCCGCTGCTTGGGTATCCAGTTGAGATGAGAGCAAGCGATGAAAAGAAAGGCTGCCGTGCCGGAAAGAAGGAAGATACTCTTCCATCTCGCGGCGAGGAACTCGGCTCGCCCGGGAATGGTTCCTGGGCTGCTGCCACTGTTGAAGCTGTACAAGGGAGTGATCTGCCATTTGGTGCCGACGCGCCGAAGGTTATTGGGGATTGTTAGGGAGAATTGGAGCGCAGTCACGGCCGGAGTCAATTCTAGACCCCCTCTCTGCTTCTTCTTCTCCTTCACCCATTGTATATGCTCCGCGTATGTAATGCGAGTGTGGAGAAGGATGTCGAGGCTGTTGAACACTTGGATCCAGGCACCCAATGCCAGAATTCCTCGTACAGGATTTGGGATATTGGCTGCGTGCTGGACGGCAATTTGAATAGATAGAGCGAGTGCCAGGATAGCCGCAACGGCTATCGATCGTAGGTGCGAAGTAGCTGGGGTGAAAGCAGTAGTAAAGCCAAGAGTGACATGAATGAGAGCGTACTGGCTGCCGACTGCGATGGTGGCTAGAACTGGTTGGAGATGGTACATTTTCCGCCTCTTGGGCAAGGACAGGCTTTGGAGTGAATCTTGTTCAATGGCAAAGGTGATGGAGAAATGTTTACGTTTTTTAGACAGCTTGCTGGGGTTATGAATTTTTTCTTCTTTTGTTTTTGCTGGAACTGGAAGAGAAGGAAACCCAAAAACAGATCGGCAAGGCTTTCTCCGTGTTAATACTGCTGTATCACATCAAGCTTTCTCTGTGCATATTTATGTAGTCATCTGACTACATGATTGGGATATATAAGCTAGAGAATCGGTGTCGCTCTCCAAGGTCTAATACTCTTCTCCACGTATCCTGCGCCACGGCCATTGACAATCCAGGACAATGGCCCATACTTCTTTTCGCAATCATATTCTCTCCACCCTTCCATGGATAACCCTTTTCTACATACTGAGTCGACTAGACAATGCGCTCTCATCTATTATTCTGCTACTATTAGCCTTGACGGTTGCCGTATTCTACCACTGTCACATCTACCCAGTCCATACAAGCCCCTTCCGTTCTCTACCCACCCCGCGGGCAAGTCGTCACTGCAACTCCCCTACCCCCGGACGAATCTAAACTAATAGACTACCCTGGAACTGTAGAGTCGAAGTTATTGGCTAGGGAACCACTCCCGCCCCGTGAGACTGATCGGCGAAGAACTCCCTCGACTCTGTGCTGCGTTCCCAGAGTCCCAAATCGTCAGGTACTACAGCTTCTTTAGCGTGGAGATGATACTGGTCCTGGGTCCAGAGGCCATCTCCGAGCTGTGTCTGGAAAAGTCGGGTAGCTTTTCGCACTCGACGAATATTCGACTCCTTGCAGAGGCGGGCTTGGGCTATGCTGGGTTGCTTGCTGCACGGGGTGAGACACACAAAGTAAGCTTCTCAACCACATACAATTGCATTTTCTTTTCTTTCTTTTTTTCGCTCACAAAGCATACATGAACCAGCGACTCCGCCAATTATTCGCCCCTGTATTCAGCACCAGGACATTAACCCTGCTAAGCGACCCCCTGTGGCGCAGCTGCCAGGCAATGGTCCAAGACATCGGCTGCGACCAACCCGAATTACCAGTAAATATCGCGCACTGGGCATCCCGCGCTGTCCTCGAGCTTTCGGGCCTCTCCGTGTTCGGGCAGGACCCTGGATGGCTGGCGCGGTATCCCGATCTTGCAGCAAGTCTGGAGCGCCGCGTGGCAACGGGCCACGTTAGGAAGATTGTCCTTGCCATCTTCCCTCGGCCTATCCGCTCTCTCTTAATGCTAACTCTCTTCGGGCGGCAGGAGCTAGCGGATCTAAAGTGCATAGAAGACGCCGCGCGAGACCTGGCGAGGATTGAAATGCAAAAGCAGGCCGCGGCCGTGAGGAGCAACAAGCTGCCCCAAACTACAGGCATCGATTATGAGTATCCTCCGCAAAACGTCATATCCGCCATACTTCAAGATCCAGACAGCAGCCTTTCGGAGGAAGAGATCATCGGGCACATCCTTATTTTCCTCGTCGGAGCCTCGGAAACCACCTCGGCGAGCTTCCAATGGATGATCCTAGAGCTGTGCAGACACCCCGATGTGCAGACCCGCCTGCGAAGGGAGGTTCAGTCTCACTGGCCATCGCTACAACCAGCAAAGGGTGCCGCCGAGTCACACCTCCTATTCTCGCGAATCAAAAGCCTACCGTATCTCCGCGCGGTCGTCGACGAGGTCCTCCGCCTACATCCGGCTGTCGTGCTCACGGAGCACGAAGCGACGCAGCAGACGACGATCGCGGGGACGCTTATACCAAAGGGGACGCTCTTGCTCTGTCCGCCTCTGGCGGCGAATCTGAACCCGCGGGTTTGGGGCTGCGATGCTGGGGGGTTCAACCCGGAGCGGTTTCTGCTGGCGAATGCGAACCCGAGCCAGAAGGGAGAAAGCGGCCGGTATTATTGTGCAAACATGACCTTCTCGCATGGTCCGCGGAGCTGCCCCGGGCAGTCCATTGCGAGGTTAATGTTGGCATGTTTGACGGCGACGTTTGTGCATTCATGGGTGGTTTCGCTCGACGACCCGCGACAGCCGTATGTGCCGACGGAGGCGGTTTATGCGAGGCCGATGCCTGATTTGAGGGTCCGATTGGTGAAAGTGTTGGAATAGGTCGACGTGGCTTGTGAGTGAGTTCCTTACATCGGCACGCTGATTCGGGGAGCGTTGTTTTCGTATACTTGATGATTCTCTTTCGCTTGTATTTATGATGGCGGGGGTAGAAAGTGGAGAGTAGTGTGGCCTTCGCGTGAGATGCAATTTGCACGCGAGTCGGAGGCTCTCCATCTTGAAGGTGCTATGCCTATGTATTACTGAGTAGTTGCTCGACGCGTTGGGTGTTGCAGCCAGGGAGATTCTCTTGCACCGGGTTTGTCTGAAGGGTCTATGAACTGGTTCCCATGGCTAATCAAAGAGACATGGAACAGGTGACGGGGATCTTATCCAGGGCTTCGGGTTACAGAGTAAGCTACAATTGTGTGGTATATAGTAATAATTTAAAAGAAATAATTCTGATTCACAAAGTCATTCATTTTGTGCGCATTATTATAGTTGGTCTCTTTATCAAATTATAGGAAACCATGCAGCCATGAAACAACTCCAGTACTAGTAATTTGAAAACATACCATTAATGAAATTGCACTGTTCTTGCGCTCTTGACATACGCACTTGACAACGAGTCTACACTCCGCTACTCTAGTTCTCAGGTCGACGACACCGACCTACAATCAACTGTTTACTTTATACACTAGCTTTCGTGCCGCCAGGTGAGTTGATAAGATATACACAAGTGCCAAAAGAGTAACGCTGCTAAGCAATCAGAGTCCCAGGGAGGTGGGAGCAGCCCCCCGATCTAGTATCTCGAGTCGGGCGCCAAAGAGCCGCATATTGCTCAGTTGGCATGTCTGTGATTGGAATCAGTGTAACCGCCGAGTAGGGCGCCTGGTTTGAACATAACATCGTCCAATCAGCACGGGGTCAGCAAACAACTGCAGCATCCCCCATGGGAGATAAAACCCCGGGAAACACACCCCTAGGCGCTGCGCGGAAGCCCAAAGGTGGCTGTACAAGGCCCGGGTACTTGATAGCTCTTTTTTTTTGCCGCGTACCTACTAGCAGTACCACCCACCTGTTCGTGCAAGGATTTCTGTCTCAGAATGCGACAAGAAAGTGAGATGGGCATTCTCCTTCTATTAACCTGCTACCCTCTCTTGCTAGCTCTTGCATCCATCAATCAAGAATCACGCCAAGTGTACGGAACTATTGCAGTGGGGCGCACTCCGATTCCTATCCAGCTATACCGCGATATCAGACCGGGGGTAGCACGGAGGCTGACTATGTAACTAACCCCCCTGAAGGCCAGGGTCCCGGGGCGAGCCTGTTGCCGTCTATCATTTGCGAGTCGGCTAAGTGCGTGCGGATCTCCTCTTATCTAGCAGAGTAGGATGCCCTATGCACATTTAATGACTCAAGGTCTGCCGAACTCGTTTCAAAATTCAGCCGGGAGTCGGTCCGGATGTCGGAATTCCGGCGTCTAGTGATGCTCACTTTACATATGCAGCTGTGCTAGGTACAATGCTCCACGGCCGGGCTAGCTAGCTATCTAGCCATTGTTTCAACCCGTCCAATCCACCATGCCTCCCTGTCCGGCTTAACCCTCCAAAACAACTAGTCCTCAACCCAACAAGGGAGCCGCCTCGTCGGGTTGATCATCGGACTCGGATTCAGGCTCGGGTGCTACTCCCAATCCCCGCCTCCGGTGCATCGCAAGACAAAGCAAAGTTGCCTGCACAGTCGCGAATAGGAGGTTGTCGACGGCCGGCCAGCCGAAGACGATGTACCACCCGAGGAAGGTTGACTCCGGGCTGGCGAAGTTGAGTCGGCAGAGCCAGGAAAGTCCCACGAGCACAAATGCGACGCTTTGTATGGCTAGGCCGAGGAGGCTTAGCGTGGGGGAGGGTTGGCGCTTGATGACGAGAGTCGCTTGTGGGAATAAGGATAGGAAGCAGAGGAGCGTGGTAACAGGGTTTATGATAAGGGCGTGAGGGATGGAGAAGAATGTCAGAAGCCATACTCGCTCCGGGGGTGGATTGGAGACACGCGCATCCCCAAGAACAAGGTCGAGAAGTAGGGGTATGATCGAGATGAGAAGGAAGCCGGTGTAAATGACGAGGGCCGGGGTCTTGATGCGTGCCAGATCGCTTGGCGAGTAATAAAGAACAGTGGACAAGCTGGGAAGAGATGAAGCCATTAGTAGATGGGTGGGACGAGAGGTCTGACCTGTCTGAACCCACAGCAAGAAAAACATGAGCGCAAGGATGAGGGCCTGCACTAAGTTAAGCCAGTCGCCCGTCGTTGGTGGTTCGTAAACAATGCGGCCGGCCCCCTCGGTATCATTGATTAATAGGAAAAAGAAGAGCGTAAATTGCTCGGTGGCCCATATCAGATTCAGGAGGACATAGTAGACAGATACACCGGCGCTGCTCCCTCGCCGCCAGATTGCGTGTAACTGGGGAAGGAAGGATATCACGGTCAGAATACTCAGCACGCTACTGATATCAGCTGTGGACAGGTGTAAATGGCCCAAGACAAGATACAACGCACATTCTCAACCAGTTGGGAACATTCAGTTGATCCATGGTGGAGTTAAGGGCCTTGAGTTAGACTCTCAGCGAATGGACTCAGAGAACGGTGTGCCTCTGACTGCTGAAGTCACGTCCTTTTGAGCCCAGGACTGGGTGCTAGGCGTCGATATAAGATTTGTTATGTTCCTTCTTAGCCCTGAATAATGCGGCAATAATGGGATCGTGTGCAAGACAGACACGAGTTGCACCAGAGAAGAGGAGATGTTGGGCGCTAGGGAACTGACTCAGGATGTTGGTTGAAAGGCCCATGTGATTCGGCGCCGAGCCATCGCACCTGCAGGGGCCAGTGATAACAGCCGCCAATATAGCCCTCAGACCCAACGCTAGCTTGCGGCTGCGTTCAAGATGCCCGACGTACACTATCTATTATCGTACCCCAGCCAGGCTCTGATCCTTTCTCGTCACGCTGGTATGGAAAAGAGGAATCTAGAGCTTCCTATCCAGTGATATCTTCGTGTGATATAACTGATATGGCCTGACAGTGCCAGCAGAAGTTACAGTGCTGGCTCGGCGAGTGGTCCTTTCGCCCATACATGACTCCTAGCCCAACTTTGGTCAATGACCATGATTGCGTGAGATGATTGGATCTGCTCCCAGAGCTCGTCGACTCAGGTCTGGTTCTCTGGGGAGCTGTTGAACATCACCCAGCAGAATTGCTTCTGGACTGCGTCTGGCTTGAAGTCCGTTGTTTCTAGTGACAACCTACACTTGCATAAGGCTCCTTCCCTACATCTTCTTGCTTTGCGGATGAGTTTGTGATCGACGCACATCATACATGGTATGATAAACACCGCTTAGTGTGCATCTGGCCATTCATGGATTTCAGATGCCCTGATGGGCAGGTCATAAGCCGATCCGGGAAATCCGTCCCTATCATCAGGACCCCGGGGGCTGGTGGAGCTGGGTCAAAAAGTCTGCCTCCAGGTCGCCTGCATAGAAGCCTAAATTCTGGGCAAACTCCGGTTCATACCTTTGACTGTTAGTATGAATTATCAGCATGGACGTGTGAAATAACAGCGTATGCGTACCTAGTATTAGGGATCGTAGTCACGAGCTCCTCGAACAACTCGTCAAATGCATCCGGGTCGCCGAGCGGGACATGGGATTGAGAGGATAGAGGCATGTCTGTTGGATTAATGGACGATGGCGTGGGATACGGCGCCTTTGTAGCAACTGCATCTGATGCACGAGGCGGGTCGTTGGGCACTGTGCTGGAAAGCAAGAACGCTGGCTCGTTTAGTGTCACAATTTGTGCTGCTGGAAATACTGCAGTCTTGCTTCTCTCATCGTTTATGTTTGGAACAGCTGAGATTGGGGCCTGGCCTTCGCTTGATGGCAAGTCATAGCTTTGTACCCTATTCTGGTGCTCCGACAGGCGGTTTTGTATGGAGATCAGGGCAGGGTACTCGGTGCATGTACTTAGGCTTTCTAGAGAAACCTGGCATTGCAGGGCAAATACACCAAGAAGAGGTGAAGACCTTGCTGTGTCTGTCATATTGACGTAGTCTGCAAGTAGATCAAGCATACGATGGCATGTTGCGATGATTAGCTCTGCTGATGCCGAATCCTTTGGCTCGAAACGATGCAGCGCGGAAAGAAGTGTAAATGCACCAGTCAGATGAAGTGTCATGAGAGGTGGCGTGGCAGAATCTAAACCACGATAGGGATAGAGACTCTCGATTGCAGTTCGAAATTCTTGAATTTCAGAAAAGATGATATGTGTGACTTGAGTCTCCACAGGGCAGTAGAGAGCCCGGGACATGAGCTGAGCAAAGCGTGAGAGCTGGTTCAAGATGCTCAGCGAGCGTAAGGGGCCCCTGGGTGTGCTTCTCGGCTGCATCAGATCGCCCTGTATCCGGATGTTCCAACTGTCCCACTCCTCCACCCCATCTTCATCTACTTGCTTCAATGTGCTGAGCTCTTCAAAAGACAGGCTAGGCGCCCGATTCATCAAGGATGAAGTCACGCAGTCCAGGAAGGAACACGCATGGAACGTGTTAACGAAACGGCCATGTTCCTGCTGAGAGGGCTGTATCACAACTAGCATTCTGACAGCCTGCCCTAACAGGATCCAAGCTGATTGTATATTTCCTTTGCTTAGGTAGAAGAGGGTAAGAATCAGGAGGGCTTGAATGTCTCCCAGCTTAAACACCTCCGTCCCTGCCAATGCTTCTTTCTGGACCGAGGAAAGAATCTGACTGGGGTCGAGCATGGAGTCGTCGCCCCGGCCACTGATAAACATAGTATGTGCAACTACCGCCCAGAGAAGATGATGCGACTGGTCAGGCGATGAAGAGTTTGTAGTATAGGTATACATGGTACGAAGCAGGTCGCGACGTTCAATGAACGGAAGCCAGGGGTGTGTATGGACGTAGTACACATCAATCAAGTCGGCTGTGTCAGGCGGAAGGGACAAATATCGGAGCTCTTGGGGCCTATTTGAAGGCACAACAGGAAGAGGAAGAAGTGATTGGATATCACGAGAGGCGGCGTCTGGGACTTCGACGGGGGCAGGTAGACTGCTCGAGATGCCGTGTGATCCGTGGCCCTCCCATTCCTCATCGTTCAGTACACAGTCCTCCTCGGCCAGAGCAGTGTCACTCGGACTGGGGTAAGCTAGGTTCGAGATTTGGCTGCCCACTTTCGATTTCCGCCATGTCTCCAGTGCGAGGTCCCTGTCCGTCTGTGGGTCACGCAATAATCTCAACAAAGTGGACTGGCAGTCAGGAATGTGTTGAAAGATCAAGCCCAACGCAACCTCCAAACCCCTCACATACCCAGTAGGCAATCCCCGACGGCCACCCCCATTCTCATAAGAGCAGGAGCGACCTGCAGCCCTACAGATCTTGCACACCGGCTGCTCCCCATCACACTTGGACTTGCGCCGTCGACACTGATCGCAGGCGCGGCATATCCGTTGCCGCTTGGATGGTCGAGGACTCGACATGATGGTCCAAGGTTCGTATGATGCATCTATCCATGATGCCATTGTTCGTTGCAGGATGCGGAGTGCGAACCTGGGGCTGTGGAGCACGTCACGTGGTAGGGTATACGCTTAGCCGACCCAGACCCAGAGAGCAAGAGGGCGAGAACGAAGGTGAAGAACGTGTACAACTTGCAAGAGATCGTCAACGCTGCATAGGCTATCACCGGATAGACGCCATGTATGGAGTATACGCTTCAGAAGGTCACCCAGACTCTTCGGACGCCCCCGATGAGTCCGCCGCGTTCTCTCGACGCTACAGTACAGATGCAACGCTTGTGCTGGTTGGATTCCGTGGAGCGGGCAAGAAGACCCTGGGTATTATCGCCTCGGTAGCTCTACGCCGCCGATTTGTCGAGTTTGACGCGGTCTTTCGACAACAGGTCAATTTGTCACCTCAGGCCTATATCGCCACGCATGGATTGGCACAGTATCGCACCGTCGAGGCAATGCTGTCACAAAGGCTGCTGGAAACATGCGACAAGGGCTGTGTGATTGTCGGCCTTGGAGGAGCCGCAAGTCAGCAGCAGCGAGCACTCTTTGGGACATTCGCTCGCACGCACCCGGTGGTCTATGTGAGGAGAGACGAAGCCGACCTTCGACAGTTCACCGCAGCCAGCCAAGAGAAGGTCGAGCGCTTCCTACAGGCTGGGGATACCTTCTTCAAAGCCTGCTCGAACTTTGAATTCTTTAATCTGACACTAGGCGACGTCCAGCAGACACAGGGTCGGTCACTTCCCTCGAGCCTCAAGCTCAAAGAGGCCGAACGGGTCTTTGTGCGATTTCTCCATCAGGTCTATGGGCGGTCGCACCGTACGCTCCTCTCCCCGGATGCGTTTTCCCCATCTCAGACATTGGCTATACAAGTGCCACTTTGGTGGCTGGACTCGGATGAGCATCTCGAGTCGCTGGACGCCGGGGCCGACGCGGTGAACCTCATCGTCGACACAGATGCCATGGACTCTAGTCTTCAATCTCGACTGGCACGGAGCGTGGCTTTACTTAGAATGCATTCGCGGCTGCCTACTATCATCGAGATGCGGCCTTCGAGTAACGCCGACCCCCGGTATACTCAGATCCTGGAAATGGCACTCCGTTTGGCTCCAGATGCAGTAACCTGCTCAATAACGTGCGCGGAAGACATCATTCAGAGAGTAATTACGGCCAAGGGCTGCTCGAAAGCAGTTGCCACCTATCATCAATTGAGACCATTTGGTTGGGACAGCCAGCCTTCCGAGGTGTCTACTCTCCTCAAGAAAGCCGAGAAACTGGGGTTCGAATGTCTCCGTCTGACAGGCAAATCCGGTGCCTCCCAGGATAATCTAGCGTGCGTCGCACTACGACAGAGCCTCGCCCCGAAATACCAGACACTACTCACAATGTACAATACGGGGCCTCTCGGGCGCACCTCGGTATGCCTCAATCCAGTCCTATCCCCGGTGGTCCTGCCAGACAGTGGAATCCGTGGCGTCACACTACCCGAGGTCCAAAGAGCACTCACTGCGTGTTTCATGAACCCCGCAAAACGGTTTACCATCGTCGGTCAGGCTGTCCAGAACAGTCTGTCTCCCGCCATGCACAATGCAGCATATACCGCATGCGGGCTTCCACATTCCTACGACGTGTATAAACCGACCCACATCTATCAAGTCCAGGCGCTTCTCGAAGATCCGGGCTACGGGGGCTTGGCCGTCTCATTGCCGTACAAGAGCGCGATCCTGCCATTCCTCGACGAAATTAGCCCAGATGCCAGAGAGATCAATGCCGTAAATACCGTCGTGATCAAACGCCAGTACGAACCGGACGGCACCGAAGTTACTGTACGCAAGGGGTACAACACGGACTACATCGGCGTCCGGCACTGCGTTCAAAAGCACCTGTCCCCAGCTAACGCGATTCGAGACGGCACAACAGCGTTGGTTATCGGTGCTGGAGGCATGGCGCGCGCCGCTATATATGCCTGCTACGAGCTTGGAGTCCGGCGGATCTGCATCTATAACCGGACCGTTGAGAATGCCGAGGGTCTGGCACAATACTATCATGAGTGGGCTGCAAGGAAGAGTGAACAGGTCACGTTTAGTCTCGAAGTCATTCGGTCTGCAAGTGATCCGTGGCCGACGGGATTTCGTCTACCTAGTATTGTTGTATCCTGTCTTCCTGGGCAGGAAGTAGACAGCTCGTCACCGGTTGACCTGCGCATATCGAAGGACTGGCTGCAGAGCGCGACAGGAGGGGTATTTCTCGAGGTACGTACTGCTTGACAGACTTGGTCATTAGTTTGCTGATGTTGTAGGTTGCATACGGCCCGTGCAAGACTGCGCTACTTGAACAGGTACTCGAGCACACGTCGACAGGTTGGATTGTAGTGGACGGGCTCAGCCTGCTAGTTGAGCAGGGCATCGCGCAGTATGAGCTGTTTACGAAGCGACCGGCGCCAGTGCACGTAATGCGAAAGGTCATACAAGAGGAGGCAATGGAACGGAGGTATGTGCATAGTCGATGATAATACTCGTGCATGCACATGGATCTCGGCTAAGGATAATGCCGATGCCCATAAACCCCTCGGTGTACCCAGCTCCTCTTCATTTCAGACTATATCAGTACTCAGAAGACACAGACAAGTCCAGTCAACTCTCACTCACTGACACCTTCATCTCGAAATCAACATGGCAACTTCAAGGTACCAACCCGCCATAATGAGCGCCTCGCTCGGCCGCGCCTGGGCACACGCCCTCCCCCACAAGATCGCCTGCGCCGCCTCTGCAGGCTACAAGGGCGTCGAGATCTTCTACGAAGACCTAGAATACCACGCCCGCACCCTTGCAAACCTCCCTAGCACCGCCTCTCCACCCGACGACGCCCTCATAGCCGCCGCATCAAACATCCACACCCTCTGCGCAACCCACAACCTAAGCATACTCGGCCTGCAACCCTTCCTCTTCTACGAGGGCCTAAAAGACAGAACGCAACATACGCGATTGATAACAAAAATAACCCTCTGGTTCCATCTCGCACACGCACTACACACAAACACAATCCAGATCCCCGCAAACTTCCTCCCGGCCTCAGAACTTATCATCGACGATAACATGGACACGCTCGTCGCGGACCTCCAACTAATCGCAGACCTCGGCGCAGCGCAGAATCCACTCATCCGCTTTGCATATGAGAATCTGTGCTGGAGTACACTTGTCGATACACCCGCGAAGCTCTGGAATGTAGTGTCGAGAGTCGATCGGGAGAATTTCGGGATGTGTCTCGATACGTTCAACATCGCGGGCCGGATCTGGGCGGATCCCACGGCTGAGAGTGGGACGACGGAGAATGCAGACGCGGAGCTCAAAGGGGCCCTCGAGCGCATGGTGGGTGAGATTGATGTCGTAAAGGTCTTTTACATTCAGGTTGTTGATGCGGAGCGCCTGTCTCGACCGTTAGTACCGGGCCATGAGTTCTATGTGCAGGGGCAGCCGGCGCGGATGAGTTGGTCGAGGAATGCGAGGACGTTTATGTATGAGTATGACCGCGGAGCGTATTTGCCTGTTGAGAAGGTTGCCAAAGCAATCATAAATGGGCTTGGATATGAGGGGTTTGTGTCGATGGAGCTGTTTTCGAGGACGATGAGCGAGGAGGGCAAAAGTGTGAGCGCGGAGCATGCTGCGAGGGGGATGACGGCTTGGGAGAGGTTTGTGGAGAGGTTGCAGCTGAATTAAGAAACTATGTAGCCTGAGATTCACCTTAAACGAGCTATGGACATGAAAAGAATGGAGTAAGATAAATAGTAAGGGCTACATATCAACATCCCCCCCATCCAACCACACCTTCGCCAACCGATACAACAAATCATGCTTCTCCCCATTGACAGTCCCCACATGCCTCCGATGCCCCGGCATATCCCTCAACACCGCAACCCCCATAGTCAGCTCCTGACAATACGCAAGACACTTGTACCCCTGCGGATACCCCTCGAGCCTCTGCATATCAATCACAGGAAACCGCCCCGGAACAACAGGGAGCAACTTATCCTTCTCATACCAGTGCCGAACAAACCGCGCCCCCCAAACTCCATCCACCTTTTCGAAGAAGAAACAGAATCGGCAGTCCGCTTCCGCATCGACTTCGATCCCGTCGATCGTGAATCGCTGCGTGATGGTTGCTTTGAGCTTCGTCACGGCGCGCAGCGTCCCCGCAGTACCCGGTTCCGGTCCCGGAAGCTCGACGATATCGCTGGTCACCCCGTGGCACCGGTGCATGATGAAGGCCCCGCCGTCCATGCCGGCCTGCGAGGCTGCGATGAAGTCCTGGTAGTGTACCCGGCCCGACCAGGTTGTGTAGACGATTGCGTTGGGGTGGAAGATGGTGGAGAAATTTTCCCATTCGCAGGCGTCGCTTTGAGATAACTATCAGCTGTTTGTAGCCTTTTGGTAGATTGTATAGTATAGTACATGGTACATGGTACATGCTGAATGGGGTGACGGGGTAAGGAGTGTTAGGTAGGGCTTGCGTACCGATAGCACGGCCAGCCCTCAGCCAACTCGCGCAGCTTGGCGCGCTCGAGGACGAGGTTGTCCGGGCCGTTGTTGCGGATTGCGTTTGTTGGGCGTGTGCCGGGGGGGAGGGAGTGGAGGTCTGGCATGTTGCTGATGTTCGTTGATCTGTTGTCTAGGTTGGGTATTATGTTCTAGTCAGAGTTGACTCGTCTCGTTGTCTGTTATGTAGGTATAAATGCAGTCTCCGCTCGGCTAAGTTCAATGCCGATGGGTAGCCCATTTGCATACCCACGCACCACGGGACAACTATAGCCTACAGTCTCTAACCATAGTACTACTCAACGAGTATGAGAATACAGTATATCCACGAAAGACCAGAAGTAAATACAAACTAATTAATGGCGGTACTCTCCTCAGCAGCCTGTAAAAGCACCCTCCACGCGCCCTCGCGATCCATCTTCGCAGCCGCCTCCTCCCCAGCCCAGAGCCGCCACTGTTCTTCAATCTGGTATCCGATGACATGCGTGCCCTCGACGACGGGCCATCCCAGGCGTTCCGCGAGACGGAGCATTCGTGTTCGTCGGGGTTTGAAGCACATGTCCAGTACCACGCCTTGCTTTCTTGTGCTGGTGTCAGTGGTGCTGGTACTGCTGATCTCGCCCGTCTTCAGAAACCACTCTAGCACTTCTGCAACGACCCTCTCCCCGTCTGTTTTCGGCTCGAGATCGGGGACTGTCCCGACGATGTAATACGGCTTCTGCAGAACGGACCGCTCCGCCTCCTCCACGCTGCGGATGTGGATGATCTCAGGACCAGGACCAGAACCAGGACTATAACCAGCTGTCTCCCCTTCCCCTGTAAGGCTATTCCGGGCACGCCCACGCGCTTGTACATCACGAACCAACCCCCGAACCTCCTCCTCATCCCGATTCACCACGTAAACAACACCACAATGCAAATGCCGACTGAGCGCATACACCGCCGCGCGACATGCGCCGCCCGCGCCGACGATGAGGGCTGCGCCCGGCCTGGTTGCCGTTGGCCGTGCGGAGTCATCGCCTGCTTCGAGGAGGCAGCCCTTAATCCCGCGCCAGTCGGTGTTTGTTCCGTGGAGGCGGACAGCTGGAGTTTTTCTTTCGTTTTTCTCGGGAATGGCTGGGTTTGGTGGTGTGTGGTTGTATGTATAGTAGACATTATTACAAGCTCCAATGGTTTCGACAAGCTCGTCTAGTTCGTCGAGGTGCGGGATGATCGGGTTCTTGTAGGGCATCGTGACGACGAGACCAGCGGTAGCTGGACCACGGGCTAGGGCTAGGACGTCGGAGAGGGATGGACACTCTGTTGCGTGGAAGGTCCAGGGTAAACCCAGGGATTTGGCGATGTAATTGTGCATTGCTGGGGCGATGGAGTGGGTTACGCCGATGCCGACGAGGTGGAGGGTTTTTGGTTCGGGGGTGGTCATTTTGATTTGTTGATATGGGTGCTTGGATTGGGAATTGGGTTCGTTCAGGGTATGAGAGATAGTCCTTTGTATAGCGGTTCTTGTGATGGTATATCATGGTGAGGGGAGCATATCTATCTAGTAGGATTGTAGGTTGTGGGCATGTGGGCCGTCGGTTATACTCTTAGCCTGCCTACAATCTATGGTTTCAATTCAAGCCAGAGCAGTGGTATTGTAGTATATGATAGATAACATATCGTCTCGAAGTACTTGCGTTCCCCACAGATACCAAGGTTAAATCCAACCCCGAGACACTCTACTATCAGCCTCCCTCGAAGTCAAGCGTCGTGTAACAAAAGTATACATTGCCATCCAATCCACCAGGAGAACCACCATATCATACCGAATCAACCAACCAGCAAACCTCCAATCCCCAACCATGTCCTCAACAACAACAACACCAACCGTACTCACGAACCCAAAGCCGAAGCACTTCTACATCTTCGGCCGCACCCTATCATCCAGCATCTCCCCGACAATGCACAACACGGCGTTCCGCCACCACGCCCTCCCCTACACATATGCCATCCACGAAAGCGAGACGATGGATGATGTCGCGCATCTCATCCGCGACAATCCATCGTTCGGCGGCGCGAGCGTGACGATGCCGCATAAGCTGCAGGCGTATAAGTTCTGTGATGGATTGAGTGAGACGGCGAGGGTTATTGGGGCGGTGAATACGCTTGTTGTTCGAAGCGAGAGTGAGGATGGAGATGGGGATAGTGGTGATGGGAAAGGCAATGGGGAGAAGAAGCGCGTTATCACCGGCGATAATACAGATTGGTCCGGGCTGTATGCAATTCTGGGGAGGTACTTCGCTGCCGCGGATACAGGTACACATACCACTCCTACAAACACAACCACGCACGCGCCAGACGGAACAACCGGCCTCGTCATCGGCGCGGGCGGCGCCTCGCGCGCAGCACTTTATGCCCTATACAGAGCAGGCGTGTCGACCATCTACCTGATCAACCGAACACGCGCAACAGCCGAGAAAGTCCAAGCGGATTTTCATGCGCTATTTCCAATCCACATCGTATCCGATCTGGGGGATCTCCCTCGTCCACCGGACGTCGTTATCGGGACTGTTCCTGCGGAGACGACGAGCGAGGGGCAGTTCGCTTCGCTGTTTCGTGCTGATACTAGCAATCGGACGATGGGGCTGTGCATTGACATGTCGTATAAGCCAGCGAAGACGCCGTTGTTGAGTGCTGCGCGGGGAAGTCATGGCTGGATCACCGTTGATGGCGTTGAGGTGTTGCTCGCGCAGGGGTTCGAGCAGTATCGGCTTTGGACGGGGAGGGGGGCGCCGAAGGAGAAGGTTATTCAAGCGGTGGCGGAGAGGATGGGGGAGGGTGCTCGTGCGGATAGAGGAGCTTTTGGGGTGTTGTAGTGCGTGATAGGCTATAGGGATTAGGACTTGATGCTGAAGGGATAGGAGGACAGGCAGTGCTACTCTGGCGGGTTGCCTCTCTACTAAGGGCATCCCACGGTCAATCCAAGTCTCGATGCAACATACATAGCCTATTAAGGCGTGCGGCGTCGGCAACTCTCAGCCTCGGCGTAATCTCTACTGAACGCCTTGTTACTCTAGGGCCAGACAGTAGTTAGGCGGCGGATGTGGTGCCTCAAGCACTTTCTAATCAACGACTAATTCGTAAATCGTCTCCATTCCGCCACGGGCTGTTATGCTTGCTATTTCTATTCCGGCTTGCTGTCGCGCCAGGTGCATGTACAAACCCACATTTCGCATCAAGATTTGCGAAACTCTTCGGGGCCCAAATCTCCAAAGCCGAAAGAGCCCAGCCGCTAGCAGTGTTTCGACCATCCTGCATGGCTGGCCTTACAGCATCCAACATGCCAAGTACGCTGTTAGTGGGAGGTGTCACATTCCAAACCATGGCCGTTTGCTCCACTTTCTCAGGGCGGAATGGTGCGGCTGAGGAATGGGTCCCGCGTTGCTGAATATATAACTCACTGTCAATGGCCCGCTTGTAGGGTTCGAGGAGCACATCTTGCGGTCCGAAACTTGTCCAACATGTTTCCAGATACGATTGCGTCTTTCATTGCATATGGCATCGGCCTATATCTCGTCTACTTTGCCGCCAATGCTGTATACCGGGTAACCCTGCACCCCCTCGCACATATCCCCGGCCCGCGCCTGGCGAGCGTCACATATCTGTACGAATGGTACCACGATATCTACCACCTAGGGCAACTTCCCTGGAAACTGAAGAACTTGCATGAGAGATACGGTTCGCTTAATACCCCTATCCCACTTGTCCCACCGAGTTATAACTTTGAAAGGCCGCATCATCCGAATCACCCCCGACGAAGTGCATATCCGAGACCCGGACTTCACCACGACACTCTATAGCCGCGGCAATGGACGCACCGATAAGCCTGACCGCGCTGCGGAGATGTTTGGGCCGTTTCCCGGTGTATGATTCTCATCCACACACTCCATATACACCCATACCTAATACTCTGGAAATACAGGCAATCAGCACAGCCCCCCACGACCACCACCGCCTGCGCCGCAGCGCACTCAACCCGTTCTTCTCGCGGAAATCCGTCGCCGAGCTCGTCCCCGCCATGATGCACGCCGTCGATATTCTCTGCCAGCGTCTACAGGACGCATGCAAGACGGGCGAGGTGGTGAACCTCAAGTATATCTATGCCGCCGTGACGTCGGATATAATCGATGGGTATTGCTTTGCGAGGGAGCCGACGAAAGTCCGCGAGAGGGATTTTGGACAGAAGTTCTTTGATGATATTGATAGTTTTATGGAAGTTAGTCTTTTGGTATGTTTGTCTGGTTATGGGGTTGGTGGGTGCGGTTGATCGAGTGGTGTGATTGGGGCTAACTGCTGCGATGTGATGCGATGCGATGTGTAGAACTTTCATATTCCGGCGATTATGAGGATTAGCTTTGCGCTTCCGGTGTGTTGACTGGTGTTGTTTTGATGTTTCTGGATGCTGATTGCCATGTAGGACTCTATCAACAAGCTCCTCGCCCCGGCAATGGCCGCTATGCTCGACTTTCGAGAGGTACATATGTTGTCTTGATGCAGCAAGGCAGGCAATAATAGCTAACGAACAATATACAGGACCTCGGCCGCCAGGTCGACGCAATCCGCCACGGACGAGATAAGGCTTATGAGGGCATCGGTCACCGGACAGTCCTGCACGAACTCCTCAGTTCCTCGCTTCCACCGGATGAAGTGAAGACGCCCAGGTTGCGGGATGAGGCATTTTCCCTCATGGTTGCTGGATCTGGGACTACGTACGTTAGCCCTACGGCCTACGAAAATACAGAGCAAATTCGGTTACACATCGTATATTCCGTATACTAACCTGCTATCTAGGGCATACACCCTCCGCTCAACAACCTACCACATCGCCTCGAACCCATCGATCCGCGCACGCCTACACGCAGAACTGGCATCCGCGATTCCCGACCCAACGCAGCCTCCTTCATTGGGCGCGCTCGAAAAACTCCCCTACCTAACCGCTGTAATAAACGAAGGCCTCCGCCTCGCAGAACCGGTAACCCACCGCCTCCCGCGCATCCTCCCCGACAAACCCCTAGTCTACGGATCCTACACCCTCCCACCAGGAACAACAATCAGCATGACGGGTTCATTCACACACCAGGACCCCTCCATCTTCCCTAACCCGCAAACATTCAACCCGGAGCGCTGGCTAGCGGGTTCCGAAGAAGAGCGGAAACAACTGGAAACCTATCTCGTACCCTTTGATAAAGGCCCGCGGATCTGCCTGGGGATGAATCTGGCCATGGCGGAGCTGTATTTGATTCTGGCGATGGTGTTTCGGCGGTTCGAGTTTGATACGGGGCTTGTGAAGAGGGCGAGGGATGTCGATGTTAGTTTTAGTTTTGTACTTGCGGCGCAGGCGAGGGAGTCGCCGGGGTTGCAGGTTACAGTTAAGGGTGCGGAGTAGGGAAAGGCTGGTCGGGGGATTAGGCTGGGGGTAGATCGTTATGGCGATATATTGGAACCGCAACTCATTTATTGTTTTTCCTCGCGTTCATTTTGTTGTTCTGATACCAGACTTATCTCGAGTGGATTTTGTCTTGCTGATGGATATTGCTCGAAGCCCGTTGCGGCGATTATGTTACTACTACTGGTAGCAGACTAAAGCGAGCACTGCATTGGCATCTTCCAAGAGAGAGGATTACTGTGGATGGAACGCGCGGAAGTGCGGGGAGACGAGTGCTCCTTCCGTTTGGAGCTCAGCCACCGAAAGGGGAAGCCACGACTCTGTGCCCTGAGGAAGGAAGGTACGACCCAGGAGAGAAGGAACGACCACGACCCGTACCTCGGACCACAGGGAAGGTGCGGCCGGAGAAAGTCATATCAAAGGGAAGGTGCAGTGGATAGTAGTACTAGTAGCCGCCCCGAGTCCACGCTTCACCCCTGCTGATAAATGCTGTATAGGACGACTCGGAGAGCAGCGAGCTAATCATTTGTTCAAGCTACCTACATGACAAATGACCATGTGATCCTGATTACCATGGGTATGGAGGACGATAAGAAGGGGCTATGGAGATATTTCTGAGATGATTACTTGAGCCCGGTGCCAGGTCGGCTGTATAGTTAGACAACAGTCCTATTAGCCTGCCCCGATTCATACTGGTATTATTCAATGAACAAGCTAGCCAGCCAAAACAATCAATACTCTGCCCGAAGCCCAGGCTCAACCGCTTTCAAGACATCCAGGATCTCTCCCCAAGCCTTCTCCTGCACCTCCTCCATCCCCGACCCAGTTACAATCTCTCCCGGACTAGACGACGCACTTGTTAGCAAGCTACCCCTCAAACAGGACAAAGACGTGAAAACAAGCGAAAGAAAAGACTCACTCCCGAACCATCAGATCCTCCATCCAACCTCCGTGACTCTCCACCCCCCTCACAATACCATCAATCACAGTCTTACTCCCTTCTTCCACGCTCCTCGCCGTAAGCCACTGCACGACCTTGATGATCCAGGGAATCCCCTCCTCCCTCGAGAGGAGATTCGACTTGCAGAATCCTGGTGCCACGCAGTTGACGATCACACGGGGATCCCCTTTCTCGCCCCGGGGAACGATACGTGCGAGTCCACGCGTGATGTAAATGTCTAGCAGTTTTGTCACGGCATAGCGCTCCGTGGGGCCACCGAGGGCCTGGGATTTCGCCCACGTGTCGTGGTCGTTTAGGGCTGAGAGGATGTTTTCGGAGTCTTGCTCGGTGAAGCGGGCGGACTTGTGGATGTCGCTGGCTAGGATTGTTAGATGGGGTTTCCAGCCGCTCTTTCCTCCCCTCTGTTCTTCCTCATCCATTGCTTTATCCCTGGGGAGGCTCTTCTCTTTGGATCTGAGCAGCATCGGCACTAGCTCCACCGCCAGCCACGCAGTCGAAAGCACATTAACCTGCAGCGATCTCTCCCACCCATCCCCCGTGGTTCCCCACTGCACACTCGCAAGCCCTGCGTTCAGAACAGCAGCGTCGAGACTTCCGCCTTCCTCGTGTATATACTTATTCACCCTTGTGACGAACGCTCTCACACTGTCAAAGGACTCCAGATCAAGTTCCCAGACATGAATACTGATCTCCCCATTCCTTTCTTTCTCAACGAGGTCTGGCGCTGATAAGAGGTGTGTCTTTGCCTCGAGGCCCTTCGAGACAGACCGGACGGCAAGTATCAATGTACTTGCGCCGAGCGATAGGGCGTGCTGCGCTGTTGCGAGCCCGAGGCCCGTGTTGGACCCGGTTATTAGGAGTGTCTTCCCCTGGAGGGAGTTGGGGGGTGGGAGGGGGAGCGGGCTTGAGAAGAAGGAGCCCATAGTGGGGATCGGGATAGGATGTGGGGTTGGTCTTTGTATCCTTGTAGGTGGTAGGTAGGTGTACACAGACTTGGCTTGTTCTAGGAGGATCTGTGAGTGCTCAGGAAAGGTCTGTCGGGGGGGATAATATGTGACGCATATGAAAAAAAAAGAGAGAGAGAGAGAGAGTAAATACGATATAGTAATGTGTCTGTGCTACGGATTATATAGCAGCCAACAAGCTTAGTTCTACAAATGGGCGCCAGCCATTTCTCGCAGAAGCTATATACTTCACGTCGATCCCGGAGCTATGGTGCCGGAGGTAAGATGGCACTA
This sequence comes from Aspergillus carlsbadensis, assembly GCA_025688815.1. Lineage (NCBI taxonomy): Eukaryota > Fungi > Ascomycota > Eurotiomycetes > Eurotiales > Aspergillaceae > Aspergillus > Aspergillus carlsbadensis. The sequence goes on along the minus strand of MU628164.1, from coordinate 747,638 downwards.
GGACTTTTCCAGATCGGGATGTCGTTATCTCCGTCGGGTTGGGGTGGCTTACTTGTCAAGTCCCCTCGATCTCGGTCATCGCCAGCCAAGGCTGATTGCCAATTGCCAAGTATGTGTAGTCTAGCAGCAGCAACAAGCACGCTGGTCTTGGGTTTCCGTCCGAGACCGATCAATATATAAGCCGACATGCATTGCCTGCTCCAGTACCTCATGTACCAGCTATGCCTTAAACACGCTATTTCCGTGTCGATACAGAACGCGGTGTGCGTAAATCTGCAATCTAGTCGTGTTTCTTAATAGATCTTGGGTAGGAATATACACACTATAAGCATAGCGTGGAGCAAATCTATTGTCGCAACGGCTAAGGTAGAATTGGTGCGGACAACCAGCAAGGCGATTCGCCCCCGGGGCCATCGGGAGCATTCTCATTGCCCCCGGGCCAGCTTGCCGATAGCCCGTGGGACATCAGTTGACCAAGGTCTGTACTCTGAGTCTACCAATCCGACCTTCTTTTGCAACGTTTTCCAATGCTTCTCGCCGTGAGTTGATATAGATACCCGAAGTAACAAATGTGCTTCGCTGAGTGAATGACGGACACTGCTGCATAACACTCGGTGTGGGGAGCGGAAGTGCCAGCTCCGTCCTTTCATGACTCTCACTCCCAACCCTCGCCCTATACAGAAAACATACTGTGATTTGTGCAAATAAAGGTCCATTTAAATAAATCATCCGTAACAGAGAATAGGGATTAAAAAACCAAAGTACATAATCCATATTTCCTGAGCCAAGCAATCCTGCAATCGGGGCTCGCCTCAAGCGTAGTTGTAGAGCCTCCATGATCCGTCCCCACTCGCGTACACCTTCCACAATCTGTCCCCTGTCCGTGTTGAAGATAGGGATCGGCACTTCCACTTTGCTGCTAGCCGGGCTTGTCAACTATTTGCGCCTTCTTTAATGTGTATTTTGTGGTATCTTCCTGCTCGTTTATATCTGCGGCCATATATCGAAGGAAGAGGTTGAATGGGTCCCGGTTGGTGCCGCTAAACCGGTGAATATTCGACTTGTGGATGACGAGATAGCCACCATCAAAGTACGCAGTAAGGATCCTTCCGTGCTGTTCTCCAAAGACGGAGAAAACCATGACCTAGACCAATCAGGCACCAGCCGTCAGCTCATAAAAAAGGGATGTTGAGGAAGAAAAGTAGAGGCTTCGTACAGGGATTATCATGTGCCGTTTCAGAGGTTCTTGCGCGAGGCCGTGTGTGGTGGCCGCGATGATGGCTCGAAGCTCAGTGTGCAGGAGGCGGTCCGAGACATCATTCATGTCAGTGTCGACGATAAACTTGACGTGGGGAACTCTACTGTTCACCCAATAGGTAGTGAAGATCAACCACCATACTCTCGATGGAGCATGAAGTGTGTCGACATGTCGGCCGAAGGGGTGGCCACTGCAATATTGACCAAACTATTAGCAATGCTAATCTACTAGCGGCGTGTGCTGATCGAGTAGCAATATGGTCTAGCAGTAGGTAAGTGCTTACCTCTGTGCTTTCCAACCGGTCATATCCCTGAGGGGAACACTGTCGCCACGTTCGTCTTTCCGAGCGTATCTGTCGAACTCGGAGACCAGGCCGTCAACGACGGTTTCGATCCGGGTTCTGCTGATAAGAAAGGGCTATTTGGTTTTCGGTCCATTTGCGAGGATATCATCGCGGACCATGATGTCTTGTGCGGTATCTTCATCGTCCAGGTCCAGGGGATATTTTTTCAAGTGTGACTCAGTCCACGGAACAAAGAATTGTCGACATTCTCCATTATCACAACTTTCAAGGAGATGGGCTTTGATTCCGAGCATCTCGTGGTCTTCGGGATCGATTTGCAAGTGTGGGTAGTCTTCGATGATTGTCCAGAGGCGATTTAGTATCTCCTGGTTACGTGACTTGTCGTATTCTACCTTCCTGTTCTTAAGAAAATTCATCGCGGAGATGGTCCTGGCTTGGGAAATAACTGCTGCTTAAGTTGAAAAGAGAAGGAACTTTGTCGGAACTATGGAAAGAATGAGAGGGTGAGGGCGGGGAAAAGGGATGTTAACGAAGTTAAGATTTTGAGTTTGCAGCTGTGGTGTTATCTGCATAGTGTAGAACCAAGGTCTGGTTATGAGAAGGTTTATCCCAAAACAGTAATTTGTAGATATGGCCAATGAGCTCGGAACTTGGAAACAACGTAATGGATCATTACCAACTAATTACTGTGTGAGCAGATTAGACACGTGTATTCCTTCTGTATGGCCTTTGTTTTGATGCATGTCCAGCTTTTGTCTATTTGGGGTACTTTCCCTGCGATGGTATCATTCTACATACACCTGCGCGCCGCTCTCTATCCGTCACTCCTAACTACCATTTTGACAAGTTTGCAGAATACCCTTGGTACATCACGGTATCTACGCGCCAGAGACTTGAGAACAGAATGAGCAAAACTGAGCGAGAGTCCGTTCGGGACGGGGATTTCTTTATCCCCACAAAGGTGGGTGAATGGAAAGAGCTGGTGAACTCTGGAAAGCTGCAAGGGAAAACCATACATGACATTGTCAACATGGATTCAGGATCTAGAGTTCAAATGCAGCAATTTGTCATGCTAAGGGCGCTTTGGCCACTGTCCAAAACCGCAGCGAAAATCAAAGTCGATGCAGCCAAGCTCGGCTTGCAGCTGGTTTGGGCCCACGCGGAACATATACTCGACCAGTCAAGAGAATATAAGAAGTATCTGGAGTTGATCGCCTCAGGCATGCCAATAGAGGCACTCACAGAAACCTCACAGGACTGGCCTGGGGCGTTTACGCCATTGCTTGAATTTCAAGGCGAGTGTATGTACTCAAAAGGTAGGATCACTTTCTCTTCACGATAATTGCATCATATGACATTGTTAGTCAAGCTGGATATTATTCACTTACTAATTCCTGGACCGAAAAATGTATAGGCGCCGAAGACGAGGCAATCGTCAACACCAGTCTCGTTCTTCTGATATTAGTGCTGAGGAGGCTGTTCTGTCCATCGGATATTGAATGCACAATGAAGCGCATTAGACTTGAGGCGCAGTTCAAGAAAGCACAATATACGGCCTATACGGCTGGGGCCATATGGTCAAAGCTCAGGCGTTCTCTCTATGCGATTTTCGAAGTCAAGAGGATGAACCGAGAACAACCGCAACTGACAAGATTTCGGATGCAGGAAACTACGGAGCTAGTTGGTTGGATTTTTGAAAACCAGGAAGGCGGAGATATCTTTGGCAACAAGTAGGATTCCCCTTGCTATTGATCCTATGTAGAAACTGACCTTGGAATTGCCAGGCGACTCTTGATATCACAAGATGGCGGATCTATTTTCTTGATCTTCGCAAAGAACGGGCCAAGGTACAATAAGTACCTTCACGATAGGTATGGAACAAAAAGAGTGGACCCACTGGCATTTGTTGAAATGCAGACCTATGGTCCCTTTACCCTCAAAAACAATGAGCATGTGCATGTGCTCTGCACGGTGCTGGTAGCAGCAATGTTACGAATGCAAGAGGTGGAGGACGCATGCTAGCCACGTGAGCAGGGGCGCTGATCTCCCATTGCCACTCTTGGCGACATACTTGTTCGAGTACATACCTACTGTGCCTTAGGTACACTGCACCCTGTGTTTTAAGTCTCTTGAACTGGCATTTCCTGCGACGCCTGTTACACCTTGAACCGAACTTAATTTTTTCTTTTCTTTCTCTTTTCCACTTCTATCTTTACCAATCCTGGACGTGACTCACAATGACCCCGCCCCTCCGCATCGCAGTGCTGGAATGCGACACCCCGCTTGAGCAAACCAATGCCAAATACGGTCCTGGGTATCATGGCGTCTTCAAGAAGCTTCTACTCGACAGCGCACAAGCCCTGAACCAGCTGCAGAAACTCGATCTACAATCCGGCCTCGAGATTACTCGGTTTGATGTTGTTACCGCGCAGGAGTATCCCGATTTGGAGGATGTTGATGCGCTGCTTTTGACGGGGTCTAGTAAGTAGTGTACTTTCCTCTTATAGCTGTTTCATCTTTTCTATGCTCTACATGCTTTATGCTATCAGTTCCGAGCGCTATCGCTGGTATTATTAGATACGAGCTAACACGCACAGAACACAACTCCTTCGAGGACCACCCCTGGATCCTCAAACTCGTCGACTTCACAAAGAAAGCAATCGAGCACCCGCGCGTGAAGATCCTAGGCATCTGCTTCGGACACCAAATTATCGGCCGCGCGCTGGGCGTCGAGGTCGGTCGGAATAACGCCGGCTGGGAGATTGCCGTCTGCGACGTTGATTTGACTGAGAAGGGGAAGGAGCTGTTTGGGGTGGAGACGCTTGTATGTTCTGCTATTCCTTATTCCTGCTAACATAGCATGGACTGGTTCTGACTCGTGTAGAAAATCCAACAAATGCACCGCGACATCGTCTTTTCGTACCCGCCCGACACCATCCCGCTGGGTAGCTCCCCGCGCTGCGAGGTGCAGGGGATGTACAGGGCAGGGAAGTTTGTTACCGTGCAGGGCCATCCGGAGTTCAGAGGGGATATTGTAACAGAGGTAGTGACTGCTCGGGCTAAAGTCGGTGTGTTCAATGAAGAGCAGGCGGAGGATGCGCTGAGTCGGGCTAACAACCGACATGATGGGGTTGCTATCGGTGTTGCGTTTCTGAAGTTTTTGCTTGAGTAGATTAGTTTCGATTTTCTTATGTTATAGACTTGCATTGAGAGGCATATTGAATGCAAATTCTACCCGCGCTAGAACGAGCATCATGTCTCATTGAAAAAGTGGTATCACGATATAGTAAAGAAATAACCGCAGCAGACGAATGTTTATCCATCTACCCATTCGCGCTCGGGTCCTCCCTCTCCAAGAACGTCGGATCATTATTAACCTTCCTCTCAAACTTCGCCCACCATTCCTGAAACGCCTTGAGCGGTACAACCTCCTGTCCGCGCCCCGACGGATCCGACGACTCCGAAAAGCTCGCGAGGAAATTGAACGCATTCCCGATGATCCGCTGCGCAAGCACCTTGGTGGTGATCCCCCTTTGCTGCGGCGCCAAGCGCGCAAGCTCGTTACCAGACAAAGCGCCAGATCCATTATTGCTCTCGAGAGCCGCAAGCTGCGGCGCAACAACCTGCACGGGCTCAATCGAGATCCCGAGCGTCACGATGGCGCTATTACTCCCCGAGCCAGCATCCAGCATCTGGTCCTCATCCTGGGCTTCTGTGCGTCGCGGCGGTGAGACTTTGATTATAGAGGAGGGTTTCTCATTCGCGAGGGCGCCAATGAACTGAAAATCTGCACCCGGGTATTGGATGTAGATTGCGGCCGCGGTGTCTTGCGGAAGGACCGTCCCGGGGAGGAAGAAAACAACGAGGTCGGAGAAGTATGGGGCCAGCGGAAAGTTGAAGGCGAACTTCGTCGCTTGCCCGTTGGGTTGCGCGTCGACGGCGACGATGTCTGTTAGGCAGGGTCGGCCTGGGACGATCACGGAGAACATGGCGGCGGCGGCGGTGGGTGGGGTTGGCGAGTGATCGTGAGGGGTGTTATTAGCGGTGATCTATAGACATTCGCAGGCTGGGTATATGCTGAAGATTGTATATGAGTGTAGACGGAGGTATTATTAAGGAGGATTCGCTAACATATGCATTTTCCGAGCCTGGAGCGGCGCAATGTTCTTTGTTTTCCGGAGATTCTGGTCGTTTGATGGAACCTCACAGAAGAAAAGAATCAGTGACGAAATCTTGCATTGCCCTTATCGATAAGGGCTGCTACGGCGGTTGATCCGTGCCAATATGGCAGGATATCACATCATGGATGGATCTGGGTCGCGCCTTCCTGATTTGGAAGCAACACAACAACCAGCCATCAGCTCGCTTTCATCGCGCAACATGGCCACGTCCCACTTTCCTACCGCTCAGTTCTCATCGGAGCACTTTGTGGAAAGCTGCGGCGCCATTTTACTTGACATCTCACGTGAGACAAAACGCGTCTGCTTGATCCAGTACCAGAACGTTGGATGGTTCCTCCCAAAGGGCCGGCGAAACATCGGCGAGACTCGCCATGCGGCAGCTCTACGGGAGGTCGAAGAGGAGACAGGCTACAAGTGTCGTGTCTATCCTGTTTCGATGTCAACCCGCGCTCCACGACCGGATGACCCCGAAGATGTGCCTGACACGGCACGGTTGATCTCGGATTCAAGTGAGCCTTTTATGCTTACCGTTCGGGAGCTGGACGGAGGAACTGATGTCAAGATTATCTGGTGGTATATCGCCGTCGTTGACGATAACTCTGCTAGCGCACCGTCGAAACCAAAGGATTTTACCGCGGATTTCTTTACCTTTGAAGAAGCTCTACAGAGGCTGGTGTTTCAGTCTGATCGCGACATTCTATCCAAAGCCCTGATGATACTGGAACGAAATTCGAAAATTGTTCATACCTAATGCTATCCTGCAATTGTATATCTACGACGTTTGGCCCAATCCCTGTTGTCGTTTGAAAGCGTTCCGTGGTCACTATCCTGGAAAGTCTGCTGCACTCATTTGACGGCTTTCCTAATACCGCTGTAGCCCTTAGCTAGGCTGTATCGCGCTCCCCTCTTCAGCTTTTTCCGTGAGAATCTGATGAGTTCAATTCCGCACCGGCCTTCAGCAGCACGCATTCCAGACCAACATTCCTACTGCCCCTGGCGGCTACATGGAGGGCGGTTCGTCCTTTTCCATCTCGTGCGTCTATGTTCGCGCCCCCGCTGATCAGAATCCCTGCTACTTTTGAGTCTCCTTTCAAGGAAGCAAGTGACAGCGGCTTCATCTTCATTCCCCGGTGAGAACAGGCATTGACATCAACCTCTCCGCTTGAGAGCAGTACCTGGACAACTTGGTAATGGCGGCCCATGATTGCATGGACTAAAGGTGTCCTGCGCGACTTTATCAGGCAGAGATGGATCCCAGTTGTTGTCTAGCAAGAACCGTACGACTGTCGCAAGGCCTTTTCTCGCTGCCGCCGTGAGTGGCGTATGCATTTCCGAACCTAACTTGACTCCTCTTTCTAATAAGAGAATCGCAGCTTCGGGCACGAATCGGTGTTCAAGCGCCCAGTCGAGAGGTGTTTGGCCTTGCGCATCGGGACCGAGTCTGGCGCCATGTTGAAGTAAAATTTCCATCATACGACGCGCCGGCACCGCTACGAATAGAGCGGCTTGGTTATCCGCACCCTCGGGTATGTTAGGTGCTGCTCCATTCTCTAGGAGGAGCTCGACGGCTCGTTCATTACCGTTTACTATCGCGGCGTATAGAGGGCTCTTGTTCTCTTCATCTTTAATCTTTGGGTCGCCACCATGATCTAACAGAGCTCGTAGGACATGGATCTCAGGATCCTTTTCAACGAACCTAGTGGATGCTTCACGATGAAGAGGAGTTCGCCCATGGGCATCTCTCCTGTTCGGGTCAGCCCCGTTCTCAAGCAGGACTCTGACCACCCGCGGGTCACGACACAGAAGTGCCCATTCGAGCGGGGTTTTTTCAAGGATCGTGGAGTTGACATTTGCGCCTCGCGCAATCAGAGCCTGCATAATTTCTAAATGCCTCTCACTATCCGGATGGCTGTTATAAATCGCTTCATTGAGTGTCGTGACGCCTCGGGCCTCAGGATGATTTAGATCGACCCCGAGAGATAAGACGTAATTTACCATTTCGACTTGGCCCATTCCCACAGACTCAGAGAGGCAGAAGGCCAGAGTGCCCTCATCCACAAGTTCCTGTTCAACGAGATATTGAATGAGAGCTATATTACGGGATCGCACAGCCTTTCGGAACACGTTTCGGTCAATCCGTCCATCGATCCGTATACTAGCCCCTTTTTCGATCAGAGCTCGGACGAATTCCACAGATCCTACCTCCAAAGCACAATAAATGGGCGATAGATAGGTGTGTGCCACTGTCGAATGGGCGTCGATCTTACTGTCGCTCAGTAAGAGTCTAAAGGTAGATGCGTGTCCACATTGAATAGCTAAACGAAAGTGGCGGGCCAGTCGCTGGAACAAAAACATTTGGATCTGCGCCCTTATCCAGGAAGGCCTTGACGATAGCGTCGTTCCGATTTTGCGTCGCTTTGCTTATAAGCGGTATGACGCCGGAGCGATATGTGCATGTGGGCTCAAATAGTCGAGTATAACTGTTGATAATGTGCATATATTGCTGGGTCGCCGATAGGGGAGGAGGATCGATGGCGGCACCTTGCTCCAGGCACAGGTGGACCGTGGTCTCCATGTTGTGGGACACGGCCCATCGTAGGGCAGAGCCGTTGTTGTGTCGGATGGGGTTGCGGTACAGGATGGGGTTGACCAATCCATAAATCTCTCGGTTGGTGCGTGCAAGAGCGTTTCGATCGGTTTGGCTCAGTTGATCGCTCACATTGAGAAAGAGCTCGGGCGGTAGGTCGCCGAGCGATACAGGCTTTTCAGACTCCATCGTGGAGCTGTTATCGACGATGCTTGGTTGGGTGCCTGAGTGGATGAAGGTGCCGAAGCGAGGTTGGAAGGAGAGAAGAGAAGACTTTCTAATGACGCACTACATCACCAGACACCGGCGCGCCGCAAGCGAATGGTCTGGAATTTTCAAAGCATTGTGTGTGTGAACCTTGTCTTGGTCGGCTCCTACTGGCTGGGTTGGGGGAAGCAGAAGCGAAACTATATCCTGGCTTGAACAGAGTTCAAACATCAACCTGGGCCTCGCCGGCGCAGAACCTGAGCGGGTCGGATGCATCAGGGGGTCCCTTTCCGGCAATACATTCCAAGCAAATATTGGCGTGGCCGAGGTGCCAATGGTCCTCATATTGGTACACGAGGCCACCGCACCCTCCACATAGCATATGCGGGTGAACCGACAGATCCCAGCGCGTCCGAGCGCGAGGCTCGTCGGCCCAGTGGCGAGTCGAATGGGGCGTCTTTATCGGGATTCGGTTTCTATCCTTCTTGGGTAGATCGCCCATCCTGGCTATATCAAGCCCAACTTCCGGCTGATCGTGGAGGAGGTCCCAAATTCGACGGGGCTCCTCGCGTTGACGAAGCGCCGGGCAGACGAGAAGCCGATTCGCTATTGAGCGCGCAGTACGATGTGCCGTGGTTGCTATATCTACGGACCAGCTACCACTTGCGAGAAGAAGCTCGACAACCTTCGCATGGCAGCCTAGCACTGCGTAGAAGAGAGGTGTTCGTTTTTGCTTGTCTGGAATGTCTGTTGTTTGGCCGTTCTCGATGAGGGTAAATACAACATCTGCAAAGCCACGTTGTGCGGATATAGCTAGCGGTGTTCGGCCATGCTCGTCTGTGAGGCAGGGGTCCGCGCCATGCTCGAGCAGCATCTTCGTTATTCGTGCGTGGCCGTTTAGCGCAGTCAGGATCAACGGCGTGCAGCCAGATTCATAACACCTGTTGGCGTCGACGCCTCGTTCGAGGAGTCTTCTGGCGAGCCTCTCATTGCCATTTCTGGCTGCCCAGGCTAATGGAGTGAGTGCTGTGCGATGCGCAACAGGGTCAGGGATAGCCCCCTTCTCAATTAACCGTTCTGCCATACGACCGTGATCATACAAGGCCGCCACAACAAGCGGAGTGAATCCGTCCGTGACTGTTGGGTTTGGATTTGCGCCTGCGTCAAGTAGAAGACTTGCCGTATCCTCGAGACCGTGATGCACAGCATGTACCAGAGCCGTATGATTCCAGTACAAAACATCATACTGAGACACGTCTTTTCCCTGGCCCAACCAGCTCGGGATATACTCAGGTTCCGCCCCGGCTTCTAACAACTTCTCCGCAATTCCTGGAGCGCGCTTCTCGATGGCCACCGCCAGAGGCGAATACTGATCTTCTCGCTGGTTCGGAGAGGCCCCCTCACTTAGGAGAAAAGATATCATTTCCGTTCGCCCGCGTCTGATCGCTTCTAAGAGCGGCGTCGAATCTGGACCACCAGAGTATATGTTCGCTCCTGCTTGCAGTAGCAGCCTGGCCGCGGGGGCATTATTCGCTTCGACGGCACGATCAAGCAGCGTAAACTCATGGTCATCCGTCTGATGCAAAAGGGTTCGCGGCGCCCGATCAAGAAGAACCTCCAGCGTCTCTTTTCCCGAGTCCCGCCTCCGCAGCGTCTCAGCCAGAGGCAGGGTATCTTCTAACCTGGCTCCTTTCTCCAGTAATAAGGCCGTTATTTTTGCGCGGGAATAGAACGCCGCTGCCGTCAACGGCGGCCAATCGCGCTCGCCCCCGTTATTTGGATCAGCCCCCTGCTCAAGTAGAAATGCAGCGAGAGAATCACGTCCGAACTCGATACACTGCAGTAACGGCGTCATTTCGGAATCGCGGTGCGAGCACTCGATATCCGCTCCGTGGTGAAGTAGCACCCGGACTATCCCTTCCTTGTCGTGGCTGATTGCCTGGAAGAGTAGGCCCAGGGCGTGGACCGCGACGAGTGGAAATCCCGCGACGAGGAGTTTCTGCAATGTGTCCTCGCGGCCGTGCTTGACTGTCCATTTCGCTGTCGGGGCGGGCCAGAGCTGGACCGCCGTCTGGTAGAGAAATGGGTTCCAGAGATTATAGAAGCTGCGACATGTTCTCAGCAGGGCGTTCCTGTCGCGTTGCGTGTTGATGGCGGTGTATATGGCCTGGAGGATGTCATAGGGGAGGGTTTCGAGGGCCATTGTTTCAATCCGTCGAATTGTCCGCGGGATACTATCATCCGCGGATATTTAACTATGCAATTGGGTAGTCAAGAGGTGGAAATCTGACACCGGCTGATGTGCTGTACTCGACTTATATGTCGCATGTCGCACATGTTCGGTTGCTTGTACTCTATTGTGGGGCTTCGAGGCACCTTCACCTTGAATGGACCACCCGGCTAGCGATGGGGCAATGCGACAAATTAAAGCCTCCAAAAATGGTACTAGTATGGGACCTCATCACTAGTAGTACCTCTCTCGGCATCGCCCGCTGGCGCCCGACGCTGCCTGGCTCAGCCGCTCAGCCCCCCGACTGTTCCCTCTCATTGCAACCCACCGCATCTCGTTGGTCGCAGTTTAACGCGCAAGGGGCCAGGCGCGAGGTCTTAACAGAAGAGGAAATGGGATCTCGATCCATGATGCAACCAAGAACGATGATCATTCACTTGGCTCCAGAACTGCCGCGGTAAGGACAAACTCGGGTGCCTACAGAAGTAACACTAGAATATGGGACAACGGGGTATTATCTCTTTCGCGGTGAGATGCGGCTTTCACGCACAATCAACTAATTCAATCGCACACGTCTCGCCAGCGTCACCCCTGGTTGGCTCCAGATACCGTGGCCAGCCATCCTCCTGCGGTTGGGTCTCCCCCGAATACCCGGCAACTCTCAACGAGACCAAGTTTGGACACTGCAACTCGACCACACTCCGCAGCTCCCTCAACTGCCCGAGCAAGTTTTGACCATTATCCGCCGCAAACTCTTCAATCAAGAGGGACTCCAACGACGGCGGCAAGAGATCGAACGGCATCTTCCCTTCTCTCACGAGAATATTCTCACCCCTCAGCCTCAGCCGCTTCAGCGTTTTAAAGTCCTTGAACGAGCCGATGAACTCTGACTCTAGAGGATCCCCATGCCCACACGCCCAGTTATCATAACAGATCGTCAACTCCTCCAGCCAGTCCTTGTGCTTGCACAACGAGCCATGGAACCTTCTCGGCGCGAACCACCCAAGAGTCCCACCACGCTCGCCATGCTCATAAACAAACGAAACAAGCCTCCGACACGCCCGTATAAGGTCCGGAAACCCGTGCTCACTGTTACTGTCGCTAAGCGTGATGTGTGTGACGTTGGAGAACCCTTCATCGCCGGGGTACCGCCGGAAATACCCTTCGGGGTCCTCGTCGTACTCGGGATACGGCTCCTCGTCCTCGTCGTAGTAGTAACAGTCCTCTGGTGGACCGTCTCCGCGAAGTTCATACTCGTCTGCGGGTCGGCCGTCGGTGATCGACACCCCGTTGAATTCGCGGAGCGAGGGGAGTCGGAAGAAGGGGAGGAGGTATGAGGAGGACACGCCGTTCTCTGTGTCGTACCAACGCGCGCTGAGCGTTCGCAGTCGCGAGAAGAGGACGAGGGGTTGGGGCTCTTTTGTTGGGCTGCCTGGACCGGGAAGAGCACTACTGGCTCCACCAGTCTCGGTGGCCGTATCCATCATTGAGAACAGCTTGCGAATATAGAACGACAGATAATTAAAGGTAAGACTCAAGTCCTCGACATTCGGCACGAGGGTAAGGATGAGCGCAATCCAAGGCTCGGTGTCGTCGCCTGTTCGCAGGACGTCTTCCCACTTCGCCACCATCGTATTCGAAGAAGAAGAGAGAGCAGATGCCATCCTCTCGAGAACCGGCCGGATAACCTCCGGGTCATATTTAACTTTCTCTTCTTTCCGAACGCGCGAACCCACCCTAGGCAAGTCGTCGAACTGTAAGATACGAACAGCGCGTGCGCAGTGCGGGTTTCGCGCGAGGACGTGGACAAGTCGGGTGAGCTGGTAAACCGACCCTTCATCTAGAATTAGAGATGTAAACGCGTGTGGGTATAGTAGGGCGTGCAGGGCTCGTGTCGTTGAAGCGAGGTTCAGGATATCTTTTTGATTGTCCAGGTGGGATGTTGTTAGGAGGAGGAGCTCAGCGGGGAGAGAGGTGAGGGTAGCCATGATTGTGTTCGAAGGCGGAATTGGGATGGCGTCAAGGTGAGTTATGTGTCTTGCTTTCGGGCTTGTTATACTGAACGTTGCGCTGCGCTGCGCTGCGGACTCCAGCTGGTCGGGCCAAGCCGCGAAGGAGGGGGCGGGCGGATTCGGCCCAGGCAGTCATACCCAGATTCTAGGCTCCGACCCCACACATTACACAGGCTTGGGCTTGCAGAGGTATGACTTGACTCCCGCGTGCTGGCGAGAGATGGACATACAATCAATGCTCGATGCTCTCTATCCCAATTCAATCGCCTCTCACTTTCATTGGTAGTTACTAAAACTCACCCGGAGTGAGATTCGTTGCCCTACCCTACTAGGTAGGTACTATCTATCCTTCCCACCAGGCATGGCTAGTGTTCTACTCTGCACGTTCTTCGTAGTCAGAACCAACATTCAGGCCATGGTCAAGGATAAGGCTCAGTACTACGACTCTAAAATGAGAGCTAAGTGGCAATGTCACCCACCCTTGGCGGACACTCACTGCATAGGCCGGGTGTGGCATCATAAAAGAGACCACGACTCATGTTATATTATACTTCGGAAATGACTCGCAATTATTAGTGGGCAATCCTCACGCACAATGCGGTGCCACTTTCCTAGAGGGACTAGTCGAGTCGCATACCGTCCATTGGAGGACAGCAGTGAGTTTATTCTAGTAGAATAGTACCAGAGCCGAGATCAATATGGACATCAAAAATCAACACAGCAGCTCAAAATGGACAAAAGAATTTCAGAACAAACTCAAAATCATTACCTTAAATACACAACCCTAACCATGGCCTATGGACATAGAGCTCACAACTCTAGGCCAAGGGATCCATACTCAAGTCAGGCGGCTGCCCGGTAGATTCATTCATTCACCACCCCGACAACGTGGTACTCTCTAACGCTCACTTGCCATCTTCCCCATTCTGACTATCTGCGGGACAGACTTTGTCACCGCCGCAGTTTGTGCAGTTCCTGGACAGGAGGAGATTTGTTAGCATGCTGAATAAGGGAATAGCTGAATAAGGGAATAGCTTGGGCTTTGGCGCAAGGTATAACGAGATCGGATGGATTGATCGATGAGCGGACGTACCCGTAGTAGTTGATTCCGACCTGGATGTTGCAGATGAAGCACCACCAGGGATATCCGGAGGGCATTGTGGCTCTTTTGAGTTTCTTAGGTTTAGTATAGTGTAGGTTGGTTGATTGAGGACTGGATCACGATCACGGTGGGCAGTACTAATGCAGGGGAGGGGTGGTGGTTCTTACTATATGGATGAGAAGAATACAAGGCAGATACTAAGACCCGGCCTTGAAAATGTATAAATGGATGTAAAAGTTGTTTCAAAAGCGCAGCTGATTTCAGGAATTCGAGACGACAGGATCGAGCTTATATATCCAGGTCAGCGCCCAGCCTCGTCGCGAACTTGTCCACAGCATTGCGCTCAGATGTATGTATCGTGAGGACACCCGAGCTCGTGCATATCTCGATCTGAATCTGATTCTACTATTTGCTGCCTCGTGGAGAGAATTCGAGCCTTGGTCTTGGCATTCGAAAGCCTCGTCGTGGGGTTACACACGATTGCGTCATTCAGCCTTGCGATCGAAACTCCGGATGGAACAAGGCGCACCGCTTGCATTCTTCGTGGACAGAGATTATCCACTCATAACGTCGGATCAAGCTATATCCTGCGCAATTCTAGCCAAGTAATTTATCAACTGGAGTTGGGGTAGGCTCTAGAGGATCTATTAGTCAAGCCAAGATCCGGACCCGCTCAAGGACACTCACCACGTCACTGTGGCCACGATTCAGTCCATGTTCATATTCTTCCACGTATTTAACTTTGTCTGCTGTTTCTATTTCTTCACTATTCACATCAATACCGACACCAACGACATCTAAACAACTCCCCCTTCACCTAACAGCCGCAAACATCACAAAATGGCAACAACAAACCCCGCTTCAATCCGCATAGAACCCATAACAACAGCGAAAGACTTCGCCCGCTTCTTCGACATCGCCGCCCTAACATTCGGCCACCAGATCCACGACGGGGTCTGGTCCGCCTTCCACCCAGGCTGGGACACGCCGGCGGGCCGGGAGGCAGCGATCTCGCGGCTCGTTGCGCGGTGGGAGTCGATTACGAAGGATCGGAACGGGGATGCCAATACGGTTTTCCTCAAGGCTGTTGTTCCACGCGGAGGGGGTGACGACTCTGGAGAGGCGGAGGAGGATATCGCCGGCGTAGCCATCTGGGTACAGGCGAGTAATGTCCCCGGGTACGGCGACAAACCAGCGACGGATCTCGGCGCCGCGATGGATCTGGACGCGCTTTACCCCGGGAATGCAGCGGAGCAGCGATATCTGCGGCAACTCGACGCCTCGCTGCACGGCCGACGCGCGGCGCTCGTCTCCGAAATCGCATCCAGCGAGTCACCGGCGGTTATGGTTCTCGACCTGTGCACTGTCGACCCGGCGTTCCAGCGCCGCGGGATCGCGAGGAAACTTGCGCAGTGGGGGCTTGATGAGGCGAGGCGGCGTGGGGGGTTGGAGGCTGTTACTGAGGCGTCGGCGATGGGGAGGCATGTTTATCGGCAGTTGGGGTTTGTGCAGGAGGGTGGGGAGATGGAGGCGAGGGTTGATGAGGAGTTTCGCGGGAGGTCGTGGCCGTCGAATGTTTTTATGCGGACAGGGAGGGTTTAAGGGGTTTTGGTTGATGTGATACCGGGGTGTGGTTGGACAGAGGACGATATATCGGCTTGTTTACGAGCGAAATGTCGCGTGGTGGTTGTATATAGCCTGGTATGTTGCAAATAGACTCCCGACTGGCTCGTCACATGCCTAGTCACATGTTGGACTCGAATACGTCGTCGATTGGGGGCAGCAGAAAGGCATGGATATAAAATAGAGGGAGTGGGGGCACCTATTACATAAAGATAACATGGACAATAAGCAAGATGTGCAGTGCCAAGGCAAGTTTATCTACCTAGATCAGATAAAACCCACTGCTTCATCTATTCAGTACTATTAACTTGTCTTTTGTCAGCCCTAGTATCAGAGCAGGCCTAATTCAAGCAAATACACGGAGCAGGGAGTCTTGTTGGTTGCATACTTTGCCTCCAAAATGAGTAGGTTGAACTTGGATTTTGGCCACTTGACATTCATGTGCGCGGCGCACGATCTATATAGGTGGTTGGCTTTGGCATCTATTCTCCAGTCTATATCGCAGGCCACGCGGCGGGAGAAGTGGGCACGCTGTTGTCACCATGAGGGTCGGGTTGTCATCATATTTGATTCCGTTAGGGCTCGATGGCGAGTATAGTCAATGTCCGTTATTTGTCGAAGATGTGTTGAGATGGACTACCGGAGAAATTCCCTGCCAACCAGTAGAGATAGATTGTCAGCCGGGTTTACGCAGAAATATCCCAGCCTCGGTCTATCTTTACCCGAGTTGGGGTCCATTGGAATCATCCATCGCAGCCGCTACCATTACGGCTTTAATACTTATACCGAGTAAAGCCCAATATTTGTTGTACCCCAGATAACCTAGGTAAAGACAGTACAATGTCCCGCCCAATCCACCAGCCAATCCACCCCTCCATCCGCCCCCTCCTCGACCCCGAATACATCGCCTTCCACGACGCCCACTTCCAATACATCTTCCCGGACGAGCACCAAACATGGAAAAGCTCCGTACGCACAGCTCCACGACCTTGGCCATCCACCGCATTCACAAATACCCCCGTCGGGAGCATAAGAGATATCCCGCTACCCAACTTCCCCATCCGAGTCTTCACGCCCACGGCACCAAAACCATTATCTGGATACCCCGTATTTATCTGGTTCCACGGCGGCGGGTGGGTGGTCGGTGGCCTTGACGATGGAAATGATCTGTGCTCGATGGTCTGTGAGACAGCGAGGTGTGTGGTTGTCACCGTGGGGTATAGGCTTGCGCCTGAGGATTCGTACCCGGCTGCCGTTGAGGATGCAGTCGCTGCTTTACAGTGGGTCGCTAGCTCGGAGGGAACGAGAACTCTGAACGTTGACTCGTCGCGAATCGCAATTGGGGGTGCATCTGCGGGCGGGAACCTCGCTACCGTCCTCTCGCTGGAAGCGTCGCAGCTCTCCCCTCCACTCGCCATCCGTGCGCAGATCCTCGTCGTCCCCGTCATCGACAATACAGCTACCGTCGAGACGATCTGGAAGCAGAACCAGAATGCACCGCTACTCACACCCGCACGCATGGAGTGGTATCGAGCCATGTACCTTCCCAACGTATCCGACGCAGTGAACTGGGACGCATCGCCAAACCTCGCGCCGGTGGAGCTGTTGGCAAAGAGTCCCAGGACGTGGATTGCGGTTTCGGGGCAGGATCTGCTTGCGCCGGAGGCGGTGCTTTATGCTAAGCAGCTGGAGAGGGCGTGGGAGGAGGAGGGGGTTCCGGGTAGGGATGTCGTAGTGAAGGTTTACGACGGCGGCACGCATGCTATTCTTTCTATGGCTGGTATGTGTACTTGAACTTTCAGATCTACGAGTTGCTACTGAGATGACTGTGTAGGGGTTCTGAGGCAAGGTGCGCAGCTATTGAGGGATTGTGCCGAGCAGGTGGCCAAGGCATTCGAGGGGCCATAGTGGAGGGTGATAGGTACTGTTCTAGGAGGAGACGAGGTGGTTGCCAACGCAAAAAACGTTCATTGCTCCTTCCCTGTGTGGTGTCTATAGAGTCGGAATAACTCGGAAGGTGCCCCGGGTTGCTCTTTCCTATAATACCGCAGAGAAGAAGATCCAGGGCAGGAAGGTGCAACCCACGCCGGGCTGGTCATTCAACCACGGCAGGCACGACCAGGCCTGGGTACCTTCCATATTAAGATGTGGTTGCTCGAGATACTATAGCACTACCGCTATCACTAGTAGTATAGTTGTACGTTGACCAACTCCCGTTGACCAACTCCCTCGCTCTCTCAAATCATGGAGCCAATAATAATACACCTGAATCTATCAGGCACACCGCTGAACCCTTATCTATCGAAATAGGCTCCCACCTCCGACTGCTGAGTATACCGAATCTAGACCCAGAACTAGCCCTAGGTATAGAGCGCCCTCTAAATTCCCACTACCTCGCCGATGGGCCGCGCCATCTGCAACTCCCCGAGGCGCGTCAGACTCCTCCTTAGAATGCCCTCTGCGCACCTATATAGTGCGACCTCTAGACGCACGCTGGGCTCCTAGTTTGCCATGGAGCCGTGGACATTCGCGGATAAGACGACCATGGCGGGTATTTCCTGGGCGGGGAGGTGGATATCGACGAATGCGATGGTTTGAGTATGCAGGGTTAGGTTAGCGTGTTGTTGAAGAGGGGGCTGTTGTTTGCGCTCTGGTGTGGGGTGTGGGGTTGCGGTTGGGGATGTGGTTGGGGTTGGTCAGTGAATGCGATCGCTCGCGTAGAGGTCCGTTCTTAATTAAAATTCTTTGATTGTCCAGCTAAATTACTAGGTGTTGTAGATGGACAATTTATATCCTAGCCTTACATATTGGTGTATGCCAAACGACATTCATCCCTCAACCCTACGCGGACTCGAGATCTCCCCACTGACAAAAGCCACAACGACAGCCGCACACCTAATCAAAGTCAGAGTAATAATTCAAGTCCAAGCGTAGGCTAAAAGGCTCGGGGCTCGGATAGACAATAACCCAGCCGGGCTCCTTCAGATCAAATTCCCCAATGGAACAACGGTCTGGACAAGTGGCGTTGTCCGAGATGTCTCATGGAGGATTGGGGGAACAGAGGTTCATTGCGACTTTAAGGTTACGTGCTCGATAATCTCTGCGTCAACGTTGTGCTGAGCAACGACTACTTGTTCGAGTTCAATGTATTCGCGGAATGCAGCCGTTTCTTACTCGAGGTTGAATTGGAAGACGAGCAGGAGTTTTGGAAGCTCTGCAACGTCAAGCGCATTGGTCACTATGACCAGCGGCTGGATGTGTTGGAAGAGGAGTATCTGCAAGACTGTGCGTGTTACCCCGTCAAGTGGTGGACACTGGCTCACGACCTCAATCTAGGAACCTCCCCCGACGCATTTGGTCCCGAAGGGATACGAAAAGAGTTCGCAAGACAAGATAGGATACGTGATGAGATGCAATCCTGCCAGAAGACAAGCAGGTGACTGCAAGATTGTCCGAAATTGAGGGGCAACGCGGGTGGGAAGATTTGAGGCGAGTACATCGCGACCGATGGAACACAACAACGGCATCGACGGCCCAGTCGAATCCCACTGGCGGCAAGCGGAGGAGGTTTCGACTACTACTCGCCTTAGCATAGACGACGGAGAGGATTGATCAACTTTAGGAGGGAGAGGTTTGCAGCCGGTTGGAGCAGCAGAACACACGACATGCAATTTATGTTCTAAGTATTAACACTTCACCAAAAATCCGGATCACTACAACGAAAGTCTCCCCCGCAACCCCTGAACCAACTGTGGCAGCGAAACCGAAGCCTTCCCGGCCGGAAGCGTCGCCAACTTGTCCCTCAAAATTAGCAAAAGAGTGGGCACGACAACCTGCGTCTGCGGGAAAGCCTTCGTGATCACAAGGTAAAGCACAGTGCCAAAAGTAGCAGCAGACGCAAAGGCAGACAAGAGACCCAGGTACGAGAGGACCTCAACACCGGGCTTCTTGAAGAGGTACCGCTTCCTATCTCCGAGACGAGTCTTGCCCTTGAGGCTGGGGATGTACTTGAAGTCGAACACTGTCTCTTTGCCTAGGCCGTCTTTCTCGTCCATTAGGTGCTTCCAGAAGAATTTCTTGCGCGACTAGAGGGGTTTTGTTAGTACGTTCCGGAACTTGTGGGGAAGTTAGGGCATACCTCGATGATATGCCTATCAACCGCTGGGATGAGAGGCAGCGTCTTCGCCTGAACCTGGACCCAAAAGCAATATCCCCACATAAGCACCTTGTAGTACAAATTCGTCTTGGGAATATGCAGCTCATCCGACAGCTGGTCCCCGTTAAGCAACCTCGTCAATGCATCCATATACTCCAGCGAGGCATAGATCGGCGCCGTGTTCTCCAACCCGATAGCAATGTTCCTCGCAAGAATCCGTCCCGTATCCGTCGGTTCGAATTCATTAACAAGAAGCGACTCCGAGACAATCTTCGCCTTTGCCGCGCTTTCAAATGGTTCCGTTGGCGCACCCATGTAGTACCCTACCAGCCGCCAGAGCGCAATGTAGTCTTCTTCTTCCTGCGGAGTAAGATTTACCCCCTGGCGCGGAAGACCAAGCCAGATTACTGTGCTACTAAAGGTATTAATCGTTGCGAAGGAGTCGAGGTCGTTAATAGGGAGGCCGTAACGGTCGACGTCGTAGTAGGTAGGGTCTTGCTCAACGAGGCTCATAATCTTGCGGCGGACGGCAGAGTGGAGGAGGCGCACGCGGACGGAGGCCATGTGGCCCTCGCCACCTGGCTTCATGGCCGCAGCGCTGTTGTTGACCTGCACTGTGTGCTGTACTGTCTCGAGGAGTCGACGGCGGACGACTTTTGCTCCGAAGCCGCCAGTTCTTGATAGTGTTTCTCCGACACGAATGGCGCCCCTGTTTTGGTAAGCTGGGTTCTTACAAGTAGAGGGGATTCATACATTCCACCAAGCAAACTCACAAACGTAAGCTACAGAAAAATGTCAGGTTAGCGGGTGCATAAATCTCACGCGAATGAAGACCAGGCATACCGCGTTTGTGATCGGGATCAAGTACCGCCAGAACAGATCCTGTGCTCGTTCAATCTGCTCCCAGTCCACCCACTCCGGTACCGTGTTGATTTGCGTCCATAGCTCATCAAGCTTCGGGTCACTGGCATGGTTATCTCGAAGCAAGGCATACCGATCCCGCTTCGAGGGGTCGTTAGCCGGTGCCGGTAACGCGTCTATAATCGCGTTGGCTTCATCGGCGAGGATATCGCAGGTCCGAATCCAAGGTTCAAGTTCGCTGCCTGGCCGATGCTTGTCGGTCCACTCAAAGCTATAGTCCCAGTAGTGGTACTCGACCCTGTTGCCTTTCTTGCCGTTTGATGATACCGACATTGTGAGCCTTAGAGACTGGGACTCGATGTAAGGGGGGGTGTAGAGGACAGAATTACCGCCAATATTGACAGCTTGATGATGAGATATATACTGCAACATGAGCCACTGTTGCAGACAATCTACACCCGCGGTCCGGGGTCCGGGCAGGTGCACCATCAGGCCATCAGGAATCATGACAAGATAATCAGTTCACGATGATTTGCGATCCTTAGATGTACTTGCTGTCGATCCTCCGTGGAGGTGATTCGCATGTGAGTCGGAACCGGGGTCATGCTGACTGAGTCAGTCGGGCCAAGCACGATCGATTCTCCGGCAACCTCATTTTATTGTATCGACGTCAGACTTTGTGCAGGCCTTATGCAACTAATGCTAGACCCTGCGGCTAAGAAGAAGCCTCGGGTCTAAACATATACCCCGTCGCATGTGCGAGTTACCGACTCCTCACGTCCTCGCAAACCAAAGGACTCAAGGGCCTGAAGAAGAAACTGTCACACATGATCATGTTCATAGCCTACTGGTACTTCTTGCGCGCTTCGAAGCTTTTTAGGTCCTTCCAATAAGAACTATAGGTGCTAGTCTCTTGGAATCTGGGTATCTAGGGAAGTAAAGTGGAGGACGTGGGCAGAAATGCTCAGTTAGGGCTCGCCTTGCACTTGGGCTCTCGAGTCGGGCAACGGCCCCTTCGCCATGAGGGATGATGCCTCAGGGTTTGACATATCCTGTGACTTGGAAATGGAGCTGGAATGTTTTTGTCCGGTCATTATTAAAGCAACCGGAACCGACGGGTCGTGTGTGCTCTCATCACCTAGCGGCCCAAACCGCAAGTCGTTTTCTCGGTCTTCGTTCATATGGTCATCGACTTGGCCAGCGGTCTCAGTAGCTTCAATTGGCCTTGCACCTCGAACGCGCTGAAATATGAACAACAGAGCACCAGCTTTCGCAGCCCATTCATCCGTCGGTGCATCAAAACGACACTGGTCAGTATGGTAGAACTGAGTTGCCATCCTGCCTGACGCAAGCTGGTTGGTCAATTGAGCCAATGCAGGAATCGACACCCGCGATAGTAAGAACAGAATCAAGGCAGCGATCAAGCTAGTCATCCAGAGAACAAGCATTAGGAATGCAGGGGTAGCGTAGCGTATGTCGTACACGACTCGTCTTTCCACAGCTTGAACCACTCGATCATAGGAGGCGCTACTACCAAGCACCGGTTCAGAAGAAAAAGGTCCAGGTTTCGTACCCAGAACCAGATTTGCCATGGCATCCGTCCAGATGAGGTTTATCATCCTGCCAGCCGTCTTGGAGTTTCGCGAAAGGTCCCTCCAAAGGGGGTAGAGACCGAAATCGTCCTTGCCAGAGTAGTCCCGCCCATAAAGGGTGGTTAGCATGCTATCAACGTTGTATGCTATAGCTAACGCCTTCAAGTGGGCACCTGCCGGCATTGAGTCGGATAGGTACGATAGTGATGTCCCATATGTATTCGCTGCCGGAAGCCAGAGCGCTTCCTTTCGTCTCGTATAAAGAGCTTCCGAGTTCTCGTGAATGTCGTCGATGATGCCCCAAAGGGGCGCATAGTCAGCAACAGTAAGATTGCTCCTCTCGATAGCCCAGAGCGGCATTTCAGCTTCACTACCATAAGGTTTGTCTGACACCCGCAGGACATGAATGTCACTCAATGCTGTACCATTGGCCTGGAACTTCACGATTTTGATCGAGGCGCGAGTGGCTGACGAGCAAGTCAATAGCTTTTGCACCCAGTGCGTTTCTGGATCAAGGACTAAAGTATCGGATCCGTCCAACAGGTGAGGAGCTCCCATGACCATTCCGCTTTTGATTCCCACCGTAGACATATTCACAACATCATATCTTCCAAATCTTTGCGTCCCGACTTCTAAGGAGGGGCATCAGAATCTGTTATACCTGTGTTTTTTTTTTTTGCAAGCGCACTCCACTTACCAAGCATAGTAAAATTATCACTCGTCACGTCGCTAGTCGCATTGTAAAAGAAATTCGGAAGCGGCAGAAAATCACCAGTTAGGGGCCCAATGACTATTTCGTTCAGGCGCGGGATGTATTGAGGGTAGGGTGGCATGCTGCCAGTCAAGTTGTACTTTGCGCCAAGACGGGCGACTCCTGGATCTTTACCAACGGTCAAGTTGAAAAGAACGGCGGAAAACAGGTTGGTAAATGCGGCAGCACGGTAAGCCGTGGCGTATAATTGGGGATCACCCTGCGTATCGTTCTGGTCAATAAACGGAAAATCCTCCGACAAATTCGCCATACCGCCGTGATCGACTAGCAATGATTGCTCTCGAATCCCAACAGGAAGTTCGTACAGCACGTGGTTGAATTCAATGGTGAGGTTGAGATCCACGCATTCTGTAACTGGCTCAATCCACAGAATTTCCTCCTGCCACTCTACTCCCAGTCCTATGTCGGCAGGAACGGTGTGGTTCCGAAATCCAACGCCGCCATTGATCGTGTCCACTACCAGCCCTTCCACGAGCCCAATTTCGTTATTGAGAATCACGGACTGCAATATAGAGACCTTCCCGACTGTGTATACAGAGTTGTTTTGGTACGGCATATAGTTGGAATAGTTGGTATACCCCAGGCCAGTCATTTCGCGTTGATATGATCGATATTGCATGTCAAATATGCTGGCGACACTCGTTCCGGCGGTACCACTAGTGAATACCTCAGACATGTTCCGCGGTATCCTCAGGTCAACAAGGTCGGTGCTTGCGTTAAAATTGGCCCAGAAGCCGGAATCATCCCGCCATGCTTGATACCCACCGTCAACCCCAGGGCAATTAAAAAGGTTGCAGACTCGACTGTAGTTATATGCTGCTCTATCAGGAGTGCCCTGGCCCATTGGACCTACGTCGTGAGCATATTCCCACGTCACACTTTGTGTATCGCCAACACGAAGTTCTTCGGAAAGCCCCAGCGGTGTTGAAATACCAACAATGATCAGCAAAATTGTGCCGATAGTTGTTAGCCAAGTTAGCGCCACCAACCGAGTCCGAACATCTTTGGAAAGAGTATGGTCTGACTGTAGTAATGTGGGCCAGAAGGAACTTTGAATCGAGCGCGCAACCGTCGTCCTTAACGCGTGTGAGCAAGTCGAAGTAACAAGAGAGTCAATGTACACTACCAAGTTGCAGCGCTTTCTCGATCTCTCATCAGTCCAACTATGACAAGGACTATTGCCAATGGAAACGTAACCTGGACTAGTATGTGTCAGCTTTATCATCTTTAAATAAATAAAATATGCGAGCGTACTTAGAATAATGGCAGCATTGATCATCGCCGACACTTCTCCTACAGTGATGCCGGGCATTTTGAAGTGTTAAGATGTAAGTAACACCCGTGAGATTTGCGAGTCGAATATCCAAGCAGAGCACCCTTGTGGGGATGGCAGGCTGATTTATCTTCCACTCTGGCGCCGAACCGATGGCCAACGTGTTGGAGAGCCAGGTCTCCATCCATTCTTGCGCCTGACTCAAGTCTCGAAGCAATTGGTTGTACTCTCACACACCCTTGCGGCTCCGTCACTCTCCGCCTCGTATTCCATATATTCGACTTTTCCTAGCGTGCTGGGCAGGCTCGGCGCGGACCAAGTTCGATTTTCGGAAAGAGCCCTGCAAGTTGCCCGGGGGCCAGTGCTGCACAGCAGCACAAATACTACTCTCGAACGTAGCCGCACCGGAAGTCGACCCTTTGGAGGAGCTCGGTATATCATCCCTTCTTGAGTGAAGGCTGCATCGAGCCATCCGGCAATGTAAAGATCATTCTGCTCCATCGCAATCCGCGCGCTTAGCTATTCGGTTTCCATGCGCCAAAGTGTGTGTAGCCGCAGGGACTCAGCCGCATGGGCGGTAACCACTACTATGCAGGTATATTTTGAACAGCATTTTGCAGTGCCAGCAACGTCATAAGGGATGATGAATGGGAGGTGAAGGTGTGGCCTTGATTAGAGGAGAGCCTGCAGTCTACAGCCTCGAAGGGCCTTTCCTGATCAGGAATAGTCCAGTGCCGCTGTAGCTTGCGAAAATCAGGCACCATTGCGGAGACCTCGCTATCAGATCTCAACATTACGACAGGAACGTCTCGAAACCTGGCTGGAAATACTCAAAAATGGCCAAGTCCAACCTGGATCTCGTCCAAGAATGCGATAGGTCTCTTCATCTATCCACAGTTCCACACGCAAACAGCCATTTCTAACCGAGTATAGCTTCCCGTACTATCACGATGACCCCGCAGCCTATACAACTCATATGAAGAAGTACCATTCCTTCAGAGTAAAAGGCTACGATTTGGTCCTGGGATACATTCTCAATGAAGTCGTGGATCGCTTCGACTGGCCCAAGGAGTTTTGGACAATCAATCCCACAGAAAGAACTGTCACCCTGCTCGGCTCAACACCAGCAGAGCGAAACCAGGCTGTAGCTCAAACCCTCGCCGCAGCAGTCAAGCAGGACCGCTTTGAAGTGCTACGTGGATGGCGCAACGAACTGTACCCGGTCTTCGGGCCCGGTGGGGAGTTTCTGCTGGAGATGGAGCGCTGTGCAAGTCCGCTTTTCGGAATCGTCTCGTACGGCATTCATGCGACTGCGTACGTTGAAGATGAGAATGGTCTACAGCTTTGGGTACCCCGCCGGTCAAAGACGAAGCAGACATATCCTAGCATGCTGGATAATACCGTTGCCGGTGGAATGAGTACCGGGGAGAGGCCGTATGAATGTCTTGTTCGTGAAGCCATGGAGGAGGCATCCTTACCGGAGGATGTGGTCCGAGCGAATGCTCGGGCTGCAGGCTGCGTGTCGTATACATATGTTCGGGATAACCGCGCTGGCGGTGAGACAGACCTGGTGCAGCCGGAGGTGGAATATGTCTACGATATCAAACTCAGCGCAGACGTCACTCCAAAACCGAATGATTCAGAGGTTGAAGAGTTCTGTCTGCTTACCGTTGAAGAGACGAAGCAAGCGTTGGCCAGGGGAGAATTCAAGCCCAACTGTGCTGTTGTTTTGATCGATTTCTTCATCCGCCACGGGCTCTTGACGCCTGAGAACGAAAAGGATTTCCTGGAGATCTTAACGAAGGTACATCGTCGATTGGAGTTCCCCACTGCGTCGCATGTGACTCAATAAATCCAGGTGATTGTACGTCCAAGTATATTTTCTTCTATTTGATAGACCCAATGCCAAATAACGCCGACGCTACAACAAAATCACTTCAACAGGCGAAACGCAGAGACTTTTCTCTTTCGAGTTGAAGAGATGCCACGGGATTTCCATTATAGTATCATAAACCCAATTTGCTCTTTATTTCTTGAGGAGCAGGTACGCGTAATCGATCCGCAGGGGCGCGAGTTTCTTGTAAGGACCCTCCAGGTAAAGCAACAATCCGCCGAAGGAAACAAAGACGGCCCTACGCAAAGAAGAGTTAGACCACAACAGACAAAATATGATTTCCGCTCAGCCATGAAACTCACATATTTCCAGAGGTCGATCCCTCTTCGAACCGATAGACCTTTCCGTGGCAAACATAGTCGTAATCGTTCGCGAGAGTCTGCTCGCCCATACCGACTTCCCTCCAGCCAGTCTTTGCGCCGCTGTCCTCCTTTCCATCTAGCGAAAGCGTCGAGGCAAGAGCCATCGAAAGCGACTCGCCGACGGTACACGGGTAGAGCTCTGAGTTGACATCGAGGGTGAATGTGGTAAGGGAGTCGGATGAGGTACAGGTCAAGCGAGAGACGCGGTCATATTTCTGGCTGTTGATCCCGGTGATCGTGAAGGTGTCTTCGAAGAGTAATGGGTCGGACATGGTCGCGATAGATTGTGCACCTGGTATTTAGGTCGCTAGTAAGATCGCGATGCGACAGGTGAATTGTCCGTTGAGTAAGGGTAAAGAGCGAGGTTGTGAGATCGAGTATGGGCGCACGAGAATTGGAGAGTCTTGACCGACGGAGACGGAGAGCTTTTTTCTGCTTGGATTTTAGCGTTCCGCCGCCGCTTTTGTTTCCGCCGCCGGAAGCTGCCCCGCCGCAAATCTTCAAAAGTTGATTCCGCTGAACAACAGCTTCAAGATCACTTTATTTAAGCAAAATGTCCTTTCGAAAGAGAAATATTGGTGTATCAAGCGGTGCTGATCGCATGCCCGCCCCAGATTCATCCGCACAGCCTCAAGCCGCTACACAATCACCGCCTTCAACCCCCGGCGTACGCCCCTCTCCCGATGACGGGCGCCCGACAACCTCAACTGGCTCACCGTCGCTAGACAACCTTTTGGCTGGTCACGGGGGATTGCCAATCGGGAAGCTACTTCTACTGGAAGAAAATGGAACTACCGACTTTGCAGGCGCTTTGCTCCGGTATTATGCGGCGGAAGGTATTGTGCAAGACCAGAAAGTTCATGTCATTGGCATGCCCGAGCAATGGGGCAGAAGTCTCCCGGGTTTAATAGGGCCGGCGGAGAGTGCAGATGAAAAGTCAGATAGGCGGAAGAGTGAGCGCATGAAAATTGCCTGGAGATATGAACGGCTCGGCGAATTCGGCGCAGGCGTCGCAGGCGCAAGAGGTATGTCGAGCGCTACGGATTGTTTGGTCATCCTTATACTAATCGGCTTACCCCCTGCAGGCACGGGAAACCAGGTTCCATCAACAGATAGTAGCCAAACGACACAGCCAGCGTTCTGCCATGCGTTCGATCTCACGAAACGTCTCGCCCACCCTTCGATAGGCAACATGACGTATATACCAATCAGGCCGTCGAACGAACCCTTGCTTGTCTCGATTCAGAAAAAGCTCGAAGCCGCCATTGCCTCAAGTCCGCCCAACACAGTCCATCGCATTGTCATTCCTTCTTTCCTAAATCCCACATTATATGCTCCCGAAGTCAGCCAGCCAGAGAATGTTCTACCATTTCTCCACTCCTTGAGAGCTCTCATGAGCCGACCCGCATCGCGCATAACCGCCATGATCACACTCCCTCTTTCGCTCTTTCCACGTTCTTCAGGGTTGGTGAGGTGGATGGAGCTAATAAGCGACGGGGTCATCGAGCTGTGCCCTTTCCCACATTCAGCGGACGCCCTCTCAACATCAGGAGCTGCGACGTCTCACGAAGAACCACCTCAAGGGATGCTAAAAACGCATCGACTTCCAGTTCTACACGAGCGCGGCGGCGGAAGCGACCAGAATATCGGACAGGATTGGGCGTTCACGCTTAGCAGGAGGAAGTTCGAGATCAAACCGTTCAGCCTGCCACCTGCTGAAGGGGATCAGGAGGCTCAGGATAATGCGCGGTCCGATAAAATGCCTAAAAAAGCGGACCTCGAGTTCTAGAGCGGTAACCGTGCTATATCGGATAAACTCGAAGAGACATGTCCATGCTCATTCTTCGTGATCGGACTCTATCAACATGTTGTCCATTTCGATCTGCTCGGACATGGCGGAGCCAGGGTTGGCCATCGTGCGAAGGTAGTCCCGTCCGTAAGAGTCAAGCCCCGGCCTTACGTATCTCACGAAACGGGAGTGAAACCGACTTCCTAGACAGGAAGAGAAAGCAAGCCATGCTTTGCAGCGTTAGCTGGGAGAATACCAATAGTTGGAGCAGGTAGGGTAGCAACCTATGAATAATATCAAAGGCGTGAAGAACACCAGGAAAATCAGCAAGAAGAAATTCATCATGGATTGACTATCGCAATTGCCACAGACTCTGTCCGATGAGTTGTCAACAGATCTCAACTTGCTCAGCGTTGGCGGTTCTCCGAGTGCTCCGTAGCGAGCTCGCTCGATCCAGATTAGTGTGGTCCCCACCACGCGTTGAACTTTTTGTTTAAAAAGCTCCTCTTCCCACCAAATTTCTGCGTCTTCACTACACACCTCTCGAAACACTGAGAAGCGCATTTGCTCTCTCCAACTGCCACGGATTTGCTGGCCGAATCCAAAACGGCATTTTGTGCCATGTACTCTCGTTCTTAATGGTAAGTTTAACCCACTTTTTTTTTCGCTTTGCGCAACGATCGAATGATTATATAACTACTATAATCTGTCAATCCCCTGAAGCTCGCTTTAATCTCATTAAAAGAGCACACGTGATTGAGAAACGTATTGAGAATGACTCGATCTACATCTTGCTGCCACTTGACTTGACATCCCTTGTTTAAGCATAGCGCTAACAATGTGTCTGTCGCAGTAGTGAATTCGTGAACCTTATCTTCCAAAATGAATACCAACCCAGAATTACCGGTCCCGATATCGTATATCGCGGGTAACTACTTTGTCTTCTCCGTTGACGTCGCAACATTCCTGAGACGCGAGCATCATATTTGTGGTGTTCTGGCCGGAACCCTGCCCCAGGTACCACAACAGAATGTCTTCACGGGTCTGCCGTTGGAGTTGATGCCGGAAGAAGCAAGACTCCTGGTGGAGAAAGGCGTAGCTTGCATTGTAGACGAGGCCAGCTTCCAGAGGCAAGGAATGCGGTCCCTCCTGGAGGAAGACCGCAAGAAGTATCTCCAAGATCTAGAATCTCAAGGTCTCGAGACCATGCAGCTGCAACTGCGCCGAAAAGAGAGGCAGAGGGACGCTTCTCTCAAGAAGATGGAGGAGAAGAAGGCTGCAAAGGCGAAGAAGGCTGAAGCGAAACAGGATACCAGCGACGCTCCTGCGGCTGCGACGGATTCAGTTGTTTCGTTTTTTGCAGACAGTGAACCTTCTAGTCACATTTCCTCGCGACGTCCTTCGACGCTGGGCGCCGTTGACCCCATGGGAATCACCCCAGCCGTATCGCACCCGCTTCTCCCTCAGCAGCCGCCCTCCAAACACCTTCTACCACTTCCTCAAGTACAACCCTCCTACCCAGTCTTCGCTCACTTGCACTCCAAGGGATACTTCCTTTGCCCGGGACTCCGTTTCGGCTGCCAGTACCTTGCATACCCAGGCGATCCGCTGCGGTTCCACTCCCATTTCTTGGTTGTCTCGACAGAATGGGACGAGCAGCTTGACTTGATGACGGTCATTTCTGGCGGCCGTCTAGGCACAGGTGTCAAGAAAGGATTCCTTATTGGAGGCGCTAACAAAAACGCTGAGGAATCAAGCGGTACTGGAAGCAATGTCAGGACGTTCAGCATTGAGTGGGCAGGAATGTGATTTACACGGCGGCACACCCAATCCCACTTCAACACCTAGCTACGGCGCAAGACCCACGAATGGTCACTCGCTCTCTTTGCAGCAACCCCTGGTAAAGGATCCATCACTTCGCCGCGCGTCTGTGGGCAGATACAGCTCATCCGGCTGAGAGCACCCAGGTTAATAAGGCACGGTAACACGGCCTCGCGCAAACCACCGTTCTACTGGCACTAAAATGATACACGATTGGTAGTCAACGTTGACAGTGTCGTTCATTGGTCTTAGTCTACCTCAAAATGAGGATACAGGCCATCAGAGACAGTGTGCCACGTGCCATGATATGATCATAGCACAAGTCCTCGACTTTGCAAGGACAGGTCAATATCAATGAACTAAAAATACCATCCCAACTTAACACTGTCCCTATATGTAGCACAACGTAGCGTTTCTGTAGTGCTCACCTAGTATCTACACCTGCACATTGGCTCGTGTTGTCGCACATCCGAGTGCTCCCTACCTTTGAGGGTTTGGCTTGCAGTCCGACTCTCCTAGCGAGTCTTGGCCGCGATTGGATGGTGCAGGCGACACAGCGTGTTTCTGGGATTTTCGTCCTGAAAGTGCTCGATAACAACCACTGTGATGTGCTTCTGCAGTGCGGTGCCTTAGTCAAGCTTGTGCCGCAAGTGATTGATCTTTGTAGGAGCAAAAGACATTGTGAAACCCCGGCGATGGAAAGTTGCGGCCTCAGAGGTAATCCACATTGCGCCACTTGAACTTCTTGTTCGCTCTATCCACCGGTCGGTTCTCAAACTGGCTGCCATGAAGCTCGAAGATGAGTTCCTTGGTTCCTTCATTAACCTGTGAGCCATCTGTCGCATCCTTGCTCTCCGCTGTTTCCGTGGCCTGCGGCAACGGCACTATAAATCGGAAAACCGTCTGTTCTTTAGGAATCGCTATAAGCGAAGAGTCAGCATCACACCCAACAACCCCCAGAAAAAAAAAGCCTGAAGGGCGAGCAAACTCACTCTTAACCTCGTCCTTCTCCGTGACAACCACAAATGTAAACTTCGTATCCCGAACCACAATCCCTTTTGTCCCAACCCTCCCCGCACACCGACTCCTGACAACTTCCACCTCCGCCCCATGAAAATCTGCACTGACCAGCTTACTCCCATGCGAAAGCGCCGACACCAACGGCCTGGGCCCCGGCTGCTGCCCCTTCCGCTGATTCTGATTCTGGGGCCTCCAAGCCCCCGGTCCCAGATCTAATATCTCACACATATAATTCACCCACATGCGGTTCAGCTCCTTGAAGATCGCATACTTGCACTCCTCTTTGGGAAGATCGTAGAGGCCGGACTTTCGCTTCTCGCGCGCGCTGAGCGGTTTCGGTTTTTGGTGGCGGAGGAAGTATTCCTTCTTGCGGATGCGGTGCTGGCGGCGTCGCGAGCGGTTATCGGCGGGGGTTGGGGAGGTTGCGCGTAGGTAGAGCGGTTTTTGCTTTATGCGTTCTGTGAAGAGGGCGTCGGCTGTGTCGGGGGAGTGCGCACGGGAGAGGAGGGTTTGTGCGATGTGAGGTTTTGAGGTGGTCATTTTCGTTCTTGGATTCAGTTCTTGTAAATTTATGAGAGAGTTGTTGTTTTAGAGCCGTTGCATGGCGATGTGGGATTGTGAGTTGGGAAGATGGTGGGAGGTGACGAAAGTTGACTCCGCCGCGGAATAATTTGTAGCCCTCCCAATCAGGGAATTTGCTATCTCCGGCTTTACTCCGAAGGTCAGTATCACCACAAAAACCAACCAGTTTTCTAAGTACTAGAATGCAGAAATGATCTCTCTATGACTAACTTCGTTATCCCAACTGAAAGTTGAGTTTCAGGGCCAATCAGTCTAGTAATGATTCATGGTGTAGCAGGGTGTTTTCGCACTACCTGCGCCGCCAGAGTATAACAAATCACATCATCCAAGGAGTTGTGCGTCCTAGAAACAAAATCGTCAAAATGGTCAATTATCCATAAGAGAAATAGTGTCCTATCAGAAGATTCAGAAGATGTAGCGTCGGTACGTGAACTCCCCTCGGTTCTAATAGCATTTCCCCGCACCAAGTCGAACTATATATCCGAGATTCCCTGGGGCCCTAGGCTTCAGGGGATCTTCAAATAGTCAACAACGCAGGGATGGCGTCTGATGCAAGCCCCACTACTACCTTTGCTGGACTACCATCCTTCCCAGATGACGTTACAACCGCACCTTTACTCCGTCTCTCTCTGAAGAAGCTCGCTGAGCGAGACGAAGCAGAGATTGGGAGGCTGAACGCTGCTTGCGAGAACCTCGGCTTCTTCTATTTGGACCTCCAGAATGCGAGCCTGGTCCCAGATATTCTTCATGATGTCGACGAGTTGTTTCAGTTAGGTTCTCAGCTTTTCGAGCTGCCACTAGAGGAGAAGCAGAAGTACGATCTCAGCAGTCAGAAGTCCTATTTCGGCTACAAGGCAAAAGGAGCGGCCGTTGTTGATCGTCAAGGGAACCTAGATAGAAACGAGTTTTATAATGTTGGCTTTTCTCTCCTTAATTTGTTGTTTGAAAGCATACTCACTATACTCTCAGGTTTCGAAAGACGATATTATGGGCGTTTCAGAGCCACTGCCGGCTCCGGATATCGTCAAGAACAATCGCAAGACCCTTGCTTCCTTCATGAAGAGCTCCCATTCCATTGTGACCCTCATCCTTGACCTTCTGAACGAGAGCCTAAGGCTGCCAGAATCCACCCTTACCGACATCCACCGTCTTCATGCTGTAAGCGGCGATCAAGTCCGTTTCGTCAAGGCGCCTCCTCAGCCCATCGATGATCGTCGCACCGCTCTAGGCGAGCACACGGATTTTGGAAGTGTCACGATTCTCTTTAATCGTCTTGGAGGCTTGCAGGTCCTCCCGCCAGGCGCAGATGCAGACTGGGTGTATGTACGTCCGTTACCTGGGCACGCAATTGTCAATCTCGGAGACGCCATGGTGAAGTTCACGAACGGGCTGCTTCGGTCGAATATCCATCGTGTTGTTTCCCCCCCTGGTGAGCAGGCAGACTGCACTCGGTATAGCTTGGTATATTTCGCGCGGCCAGAGGACAATGTGCCCTTGAGACGTTTGGAGGGCTCTTCGCGGATTCCTGCTCTGGACGAAGGTGTAGTGGAAGAAGTTATAAACAGTAAAGACTGGATCATTCGCCGTGCTCTGGGTCGGCGGGTAAACGTACCTGGGATCGATTATGAGAAGTCAGCGGGGACAGAGGTTCTGAGTAGGAGGTTGAAGGCGTAGTCACTTCTTTCTTTCCAAGTTTGCTACATATCCCAAATCAGGACATTAAGCCCGAACTGAGGTTTCTTACTTTCTGCGGGTTGGCAAAAAAGTCCCCCTTTGCCTTTCTGCCATATTCTCAGTTCATCTTGCCTTCCTACCCGCTTTCAGTTCTTAAGCAGTTTCATGCCCTTACTTCTGAATTGCGCATAAGGGAGCATTTTGAGACTCTGTTTATAATATGTTCTGGTCTCATGGGGACCCAGTGTTCCTCTCTTTTCCATTAACACCACCTTTGGCTTTCTGCAACACATGTTTCATGCCTACAGCCCTGAATGTCCACCCAGTCCAATTGCAGCTGGGGCAACACATATTGCATCAGGCCCGTGTTATAGTGGTCAAGTGAACTGTACCTAAGATGAATCTTCTCTGGTTGCTTCGCTTCTTGACTTCAAGTCACCTCACCACCTCACTTCTGCCCTCAATCTTGTATCACAACCTTACTGCTGTACGCGCCGTACAACAAGTCAAGACCGCCATGGCTCCCAGTTACATCGTTATTGACAGCGATAGCGGTAGCGATAGTTCAGCTTTAAGCAGTCCTCGTACTTGGGCTACGCCTCCGAGAACACCTACACATTGGTCAGATTCTGTCGCGACTACTCCAGAGAGCGTTGGTAAGATCTCAATCACAAGGCTTTTATGGGCAGACTCTAATGACTTCAGCCTCTAGCTATATCCAATCTGGGTGGGATCTTGTGCCCGTTGAGAATGAAAGTCTTTCTCTTCAGTTACCGGCACCACGCACGCAGACCGATGATCTTAGAGACGTGGAGCGAAGGAGGTCAATCTTCCTCAAAGCCAATCGAAAACTCATTGAACCCCTTGTCGGAAAAAGCTTTCGCGATGACCTTGTCAGCACTCCAGACTGCAGTGACTCGAAGACCATCCCCTATGTTCTCGGTTCTCAACCTCGAAGGCAAGTGACACAACTGGGCCCCCCGTCGTAGTACGGGGCCAAAACTAATGTACCTCTCCAATAGACTTCGAGCGAATCTAAAGCATTATCAGCTTGAGGGATTCTCATGGCTCCTGTACTTGAAGAACAACGGCGTGGGCGGCATACTTGGCGACGATATGGGCCTCGGCAAGACACTACAAACCCTCTCAGTCTTTCAATACCTTAAAGACAACGAGTCTTACAGAAATCACAAATTCTTAGTTGTCTGCCCTCTGAGCGTTCTTACCACTTGGATGTCGGAGATTAATAAATGGACTATGGGCCTCAGTCCTATGGCATATCATGGAACCGCCGCTGAGAGGGAAACCTTTCGCAGACAGTTCAGGCGAGGTCAAGAGCATCCAATTGACGTTTTGATCACCTCCTATGAGACACTCTGTACTGACCTGTTCTTTTTCCAAACTACCACTTGGAGCTACATAGTTTTGGACGAAGGGCATAGGATCAAGAACAGCCAAGCTAAGCGGACACAAGGAGTGTACAAGCTCCGGGCAGAGTACAAGTTGGTCCTCACTGGGTATGTACATGCTCACGAACATACTGCGCAATCAACTAACGGACACTTTGTGAAAGCACCCCTATTCAGAACGACTTGACTGAGCTCTGGTCGATTCTCCGTTGGCTCTACCCAGAGGTTTTTATTCCTTCAACGACACAAAACTTTGAAGAAGCTTTCTCCTTGACCAAAGGGGCATGTGACAGCGACTTTCTTGACAGATTGACCAAATTCCTGCCTCTCGTAATGCTTAGAAGAACGAAAAGCTCGCCTCATATTGATCTAAACATTCCCGACAAAAAGGAGACGATAATATCCGTCCCGCTTACTGATTTACAGCTTGCCTGGTATCACGAGATTTTGACTGGCGTGAAGGATTTGGTCACTCCGGGTCCAGCAAGTGAATCGGCGAGAGCAACCGAACCGTTTCAGGGGTCTAGATTGGCACAGGATATTGAACTCATCGACCTTGCAATGGACGATTGGGAGACACAAGGAGCTACTGGCTCTAAGAAGAAAAGCCGAATCACCACCAACGTTCTCATGGAACTTCGGAAGGTAAGCCTGGCGGTTGCTAAAATTGAACATATAAGGACGTGCACTAACATCCCAAGTGTTCAATTCACCCATACCTTCTAGCAGATGCTATACCAGAGAATTATCACCTCGGCGAGCACATCGTCCAAACTTCGGGGAAGTTTATTGTCCTGCAGAAGATGATTCGTCAATTTGTGGTCACCGAGAAGAGAAAAATCATCATCTTTTCTGGCTTTGATCAAGCGTTGAATCTGTGTGAGGATCTTCTTCAGATGGAGAAGTTGCATGCCCCATTCAGTCACGTCCGTCTCGATGGAGGCACCACGAATGCCTGGAGAAAACTTTCCCTGTTCCTCTTCGCAAATGACCCACGATGCAAAGTGTTTCTTCTTTCCATCCGAGCAGGCGGAGAGGGATTGAACCTCGCCAGTTCATCCACGGTCATATTTTTAGACGACGATTGGAATCCTCAGATAATGAGGCAGGCAGAGGCTAGAGTGCACCGACTTGGTCAGACGGAGCGTGTGCAAATCTTTCGATTGCACTCGAGAGGCACTGTTGAAGATCAGATGAGGCGCCGACTTACCAAGAAAGCTTATCTCGCTGATCAAGTCATGGAGACTCCTTCGAGCAACAAGGGCTATTCGCCCATGGACCTAGACTCTGACAATTCCCAAGAAATCGCATTGCGCCCTCAAATTCCCACGAGACACGATACATTTGATGTCAAACAGCTACTGAGTTCGGACTTGGCTAGGATTCTGCACTCTTGCGCCATCAACGAGGAGAACGCCCTCGAAATGTCGAGAGCTGAGAAGAAGGAGTGGCTCGAGCGTGCAGAAAGAGTCAAGACGAACATTTTCAACGGAGAACAAATTGATACGAGCTCAAGAGGTTATTCGGTCTACAAGGAAACCATCATCGGCGTGTCGAAAGCTAGTCGGCGAATTGGAAAGTCGAGAGTCGTCATGATCGACGACTGGGAGGTTTCGAAAGAGAGCGTCGAAGCGGCCTTGAAATTGAACAGCCCAACGAAGCCGAAGCACAAGGTAGCGTCGAAAGCCGACAAAGCCAACGATACAGTAAGTACATCCCCTCCCGAAGTTGACAGGCTCTAACAGATACAGACTTGCTTTCTTTGTCGGTGCAGGAACCCGATAAACTGTGAGATATGCCCAAGGGCTTTCCACAAAGCCTGTCTCGACGTCCATGATGACCTCGACTATACCCCAAAGCGCAACACAATCGTCTGTCCTCATCACAATTGTTGCGAATGCGGAAAATCATCATCACAGGTCGGTGGACTTCTTTTCACCTGCTTGGACTGTCCCCGTGCGTACTGTGAACATTGCCTCGATTGGAGAAAGACGACCTATATCGGTAACGACGCGAAGGGTGAGAGCTGCGGATACTTCCCTACTAGCGCGTACTATATCATCTGTTTTGCGTGTCGCATTTCAACAAAGAAAGCGAGAGTTGGATGACATGGATCTCGATGTCGCAAAACGCCCAAAGCACTGCTGACGTGCCTGCAGTTCAGCTGTGGGGATAGTACTGTACCTAGGTGAACGATAGGATACTAAAGACAAATGACATCGTCAGTGTCACAAACAGACGCCCAATTTCAAACAGAGTTGAACAGACCATTCCATTTCCTTGCAGCATAAACTCCGGAACCCTACCACCTCGAGCCCCAATAACCCGATCACCGGAACAGCTCAGGTGGCAACATAGTAAGACATGCCGACTGGGCTCCATCGAATGCAATCTCTGCAGCAGAGTGACCGCATAGAGCTTCCTGCCAATTACAGCTGCCCCTTCTTATGCAGTGTAACCAACACTTGACCTGTCCTCGCCACTCGGTTCAATCTGAGTTTGCTGGGGTTCACTGTGGACGTAGCGATCTGGGTCTTCGGTGCGATTTGAACCAGCGAAGAATATAGGCGACGGATGGGGCGGTTATCTTGTTGAAGATCTTCGTGGAGGCACCGGAGTATGCTTCGCACCTCCTACCATGGGGATTAGAGAGTCGATCTTCATGTGAGACATAAGCAGGGCATCGATACCATCCAGAGACCTGAACTCACCTCTTTCGCACCCCCCACCCACTCACACATAGTCCACAAAGAGCTTCAAAAATCAAGAACCGAACAAACCCAACCCGAGCCCATCCCATTCGCTCCCACGTCGCCGGAAACTCTCCCAGCAAACAAAAACCTGATCACCACCGCTTACGCATGACATCAATTCGCAACCCACCCACTCTCCGTCGTCGAATATTCCTTCCATCCCCTCCCGAGTCCTTCTGAGTTTGGCGCTGTGTAACCCTAACATCCTGCTCGAGCGAGCAGACTTACCTAAAAGGGTTATAGAAGGGACTGGACGGTTTATGCCGTGGGACGATTCTTATTGATCCCATCGATGTCTTTCAGGGTATGCGCCTCCATCCATCCCCGCTCGCTCGGTCCCAATGGGCTCGAGCTTGAGCTGCGCTGCCGGCTCCGAGGGGGTGCGTAAGACTTAGGTGGATGGAACTCGGGCCGGAGATATTTACCCTACTTATGCAAGGAGGCGAGGCGGAGCGACACCTCGGCTCGGAAAGAAAAGATGTAGAAATTCGATTTTATCTTCTGTGCGTCTGCTGGAAGTACAAGAATAGATGGGTACTAGGATGGGGTTATCGTGGACTTGGATGCTGTTAAATACACGGGTTGGATCCATCAGGACCCAAGGAATAATTGATGAATGGAGGATGGACAGAGCGGCGGTCCGGTCCGCTGGCATCCATGGTACGATGCTTCGAGCCACGACAACAGCTAGTGGTACACATTCTGTTATACAATGGGAAAGGAACATAAACAATATTTAGAATGTGTTTATGGCCGTTATGCAGAACCGAGGTGTCTATCTAGATCTCAAGCCTCCGAGTCGAACAGGGCCCGGCCGAAAGATAGGAGGTCGGCCAATTGTCCAACTCCACATATCCCCCGAAGCAATCAAGTAAGGGGCATGAAGCCATAAACTGGGGACTTGGGAGGGAGCATGGGCCATGCGCATGAACTCCTGTCTCCTGGGTACACCGACACAGCCAAGAGACTGCGATGTGAGACTCGACCTTTGGAAGGCTGAAGCAGACCGGAGGAGTTCACCAAAAAAGAGCAGGATGCAGTGAAGATCATCGCAAATCCTTCTCCGCAACATCCGGCAAGACGCAACGGCTACCCTGAGGAAACACTTGGCCACGGGTCAATGTCAGATAGCGGCGGCTGTCCCGACGGTATACGATTGATCGACCGGAGAGAGGAATAAGGCTACAATAGCCTCCCTAGTTGCTGACTCGCTATCCAATTTTATCGACTTCCGTGTCAGTGTGAGTCCTCAGAATATAGCCGCAATCCTGGGCTGATCCTGGGTTCCTGGCGAGACACGGGCATATTCCGGATATAGAAGAATGACCGGGGTTGGAGAATGAAGAATAACGGGGCGACGTTTATGAAAATCAACGGGTTTATCCACAGTTCCACTTTCCGTCCGTGTGGTCCAGAATTGAGGTTATGATGGTCTCTTCGGTGTCGTCGTCGTCCTCGTCAACCATCTTAGCAGTATCATGCCATCCATCCATGCTTCACTAAACGCTGATCAACCTGTCAGTTGCAGGAGTAGCGTCAATTCAGGTCCCCGAGTCCCCGGCACCGGCACCGGCAGCAGGCCTCCCGACCTGGCGCTACACATCCTTCACGAGTCACAGCCAGCAGTCAAAGTAGTGAGAGGCAAACACGGAAAGGCGGGGAACTCACTGTACCTTGCACCTCATAGATTCACCATGGGCTATCCAGGCCGTCAACCATCTAAATCGGCCCGTCTTCGACCGCTTCGCGCGCGCCGTTAATCTATTCCACCCAATCAACCCCTCGCCAACCCCTGCCGTAATTTGAAGTATTTGGAATTGAACGATTGGCGCGGAGGATTTTAAGATTTCCTTTCGTCAGAGATTGTGATGATGGCGCTTAGATGGACTTGTTCAGGAGACGGATGTGGTGATTTTCGACTTGCGTGGCTTGTTCAAGTTTGAGAGAAGCGCCAAGGCCAGTCGAAGGGGAAGGCATCTCGGGCCCGAGATTCGGCCTCAGGTCTGAAGAATGGGGGGATAAACTTTGATGGAGAATGGAATGGGTCTGTGGTGTATCCATCATTGATAGTTGACTCCATGGGGCTTGAGGAGTGGAGTTGCGATGGAATCTATCAAGACTCTGGGCCTCAAAGACAGGAAGATGGAAATTCAGCTTCCACACAAACAGCTGGAAACAGAGAACTACGGCCGAGCCAATCATCTCCTTTCTGTTTCTTGAGCTCGCCTTACCTTAAGATACAGTAACAATCGCAGAGGCCTAAGAGGAAATAGATTGAACATAGATGAACCATGACAAATACCCATCTTAGTATCCTCGCTGACCACAACGAAAGGGCGACCAGGAATCGAATCCCATTCCCAAAACCAAAAGGTCCTGCCAGACTTCAAACTTAAAAAGACTCCGAGTCAGTGTCATCCAACGGCCGAAATCTCGATCTAACCGCGTTGGGCCACGCCATGCCACGGTTGTACTCGTTGTGGACAAGTTACTCCAGAAGCTGCCATACCACTGGCTGCTGGCCACGCCGGTTCCATTGTGCATTCCAGTCCAGTCCATTCGGGTCCGTGGATGGGACTCGAGCGGGGCGGGGCCTGCGGGTCGTGTCGTTGTGGGGACTGTCAACTGTCAACTTGTCAACTTGGCGTTTGTTAGATGTCAGTTGGTCGAACTTTGAAGGTTCGATGGCTGACTCGCTCGGACTCGGTCGTGCCGTCGCGGCCTGCAGACTGTGGCTTGCTAAGCCATGGCATATGGTCACGGCCACGGCCGCCGTTGGAGTTGACGTGTGATGTATCGAGTTTAATCGTCCGAAATTGTACACTC
Organism: Aspergillus carlsbadensis; assembly: GCA_025688815.1. Lineage (NCBI taxonomy): Eukaryota > Fungi > Ascomycota > Eurotiomycetes > Eurotiales > Aspergillaceae > Aspergillus > Aspergillus carlsbadensis. The sequence continues at coordinate 707,350 of MU628164.1, read as the reverse complement.
GCAGCCGATGCAAAACCTTATACTGCTTGCTTGCCTGCTAGGCTACTACGTCGGCGCTTGGACTATCTACGATATTGACTCCTGGGTCCGAAATAAGGTTGTTCACCGCTGGTCGAGGAATCTGTCATCTCGCTCTACGAGGCCGAGCTGAGTTATAGATGAGGTGTAGAAAAATGAGTGAGAGGGAGTGAATGAGTAGGCTGACGCCTGCGTTGCAAGTTGAGGTCATAATCGTGCTAGGAGGAGAGTTCTGCTCCGTCGGTATAAACAAATGCTGTCTGTGACAGGTCTGTCACTGTGCTAGTAATAGAGAAGAGATGCGATCGATCTGGCCCATCAAGGGCGCTCGTCTATCCCTGTGGCCAATTGCCCCTCCCCTAAATAACCTTGATGCTGGCGAGCCTCTCCTCCACACGTTTCACTATCTCGGGATCTGGCTCCGGCTTTTGCTTTTTGGGCCTGGTTCCTTGTTAGTAACACGAACAGAACCGTCATCTTTCAAGAGAGAGGGGAAGAGGGGTAGCGTACGGGTCTCGGATCGTTTCAGGGCCCTTTGCTTGTCCGCAACTGGAGCAATTCTTCTCGCCCGACCGGTAGACCGTCGAGCAGATGTGACATGTGTAGCGTACACGCTGGCGAGGCCGTTTCCAGGTCCGTGCTGGTGGTTCGACGGGGGGTTCTGCATCACCAGGATAACCGTCGGGGTATTTGTGTAACTTGGGTCTGGACCAGGCAAAAACAGATTAAGGTTAGCACACATCTTGTTTCGTTTCAGAATCTTGCCGGGGAAAACGTACGGATCGCGGGGACAAATCTTGCACCGGACATGCTTGCAGCTGCTGCATTCCGTGGCGTGGGCAGCAAAGACCGTATTACAGCGGTGACACGTCCGTCGCACTCGCTGGCGGGCGGGCTTGCGGATGAGATCCTGGCCGCCTGTTCGCGAGGGAATCGTAAGTTGAAGTTCCTTTGGTTTCGGTTGCACGGCTTCCGTCTTTTGGGCGATGATGGTCTGGAGCGCCGACCCTGCCTGCTCCTTCTTGTCCTTGGGTTTCGGGGGCGGGTGTCGCGGGCACTTCTTGCAACGGACGTGCTGGCAGTTTACGCAGACCTTGTCGGGGCCAAAGGTCGTCTGGCAGCGGTGGCAGGTACGGCGGACTCGCATGCGGATGCTCTTGGTGACACGCTGGACGGGGACATCGCTGACGGCCTTCCACTCTCCAGGTTCGAGTGTCAACCCGTACTTGGCGAACAGAACGCGAGCCTTTTCCTCCTGGATCGTTCCCCAATTGGTTAACACGGTCGGCTCGGTGGTTTCGGCGGCAGCGGGTTTGGCGGGCTTAGACTCAGCACTATGTTGGTTAGTATGTTGACAAAGGGTAGTATACGGGGTAGGAAGAACCATACACAGCAGCCGCCTTGCTGGACTCGGGTTGAGCAGACGACGGAGTCTCTTTCGCGGTCTTCGTAGTAGTAGTCTTGGTGGTCGTAGATGCAGATGTAGAAGAAGCCTTGGTCGACGAACTCCTCCTCAAAACGGTCCTCATGCGACTAATCACCTTGGACAATCCATCCTGCTTCCCCTCACCGGAATGAGAAGGTTGCGAAGTCGACATCTTTTTTCCCCCGATAAATCTAATCTTTTTGTAATGAATTGTGTTGTTGTCGTTAAGTCTCATAAGCGCTCAAGTGCAGAATGTGTCCAGTCGAACAGGTAGGTATCTTGAAGTATCCTTGTCGTTCCAAAATCGGTCCTCACAGAAGCGTCAGCTCACAACACCACTACCATGTCGAGCGCCCGATCAAGCAGAGCCAAAGTCACAACGGTCGGAAATCCGAGAAGGCGAGAATCAGCGATAGATAAAGCCAGCGCTGAGTGCTGGAATCGAAAAGCAAGTGGGCGACGCACAGTCGAATGCACGGCGATGTGGCAGGTCGCACGGGGTTGTTGTGTACCAGAACCAGACAGTTGGGAGACCCGACCAGACGGTGTGGGAGCGCAAGAAAAAAAGGACCAGCAGCGGAGTTGGGGCCCGCACAGACAGGGAACCAGCTCGGGCGCGAAGGCACGGGTGATTGGTCGAGGAGCGGTCAGACCAGAATCCAAGTGGATCAGTGCGTCGGAGTGTGCAGCGAGTGTTGGAGACGGCCTCAGTGCCTCCTGTGAGTTGCGTGGGTGGTGCAGGTGGGTGAGTTGGGTGGCGTGGCGAGGCTCGAGAGGAGAGCAAAGGGGAGAGACGGGGGAAAGGGCGATAGTAATAGGCCCAGTAATACAACGATTATTATGGCGAGCAGCGGGAGCCGAGCGATAAATAGAAGCCGAACAAAGTTTCTCAAGTCCTAGGGGGAGTGCATAACAAGCGGATAATGGAGACAATTCCTTTGAATAAACCGCCATTCCTGCTGGACCAGCGGGCGCCAGCCCACCAAGCGGCCGGGCAGGAACCTGGGGTTGAGCCATGGAAGACGGTATCGTCTGTACCGGCGCCGTAAGGCATCCACGGCTGGAGCAAAAAAGCAACTCTAACTTCGACCAACTCTTCTAGTCCCGGGCCTGCTGCTCGAACCGGCAAGGTCTCTCTTGTCAAACCAGGTGCTGCCTTAGGTTGCGCCCGCTGATCCCCGGCCAGATTAAGATAGAACCCTGTTTATCTTGATATGAAGGCCAACGGAGCAATGGTCTGCGCTGGTTGGCTTAGGGCTGCTGGTAAAATCTCAAATGGCTGACATGGACTGAATCCTCAAGCGGAGAGTCATCAAGTATCCAACAATTCGATTGTTTTGAACCGCCCTACCCCTGTCAGGCTCAGCCATCCCCGGGTAGATGCCATTCCAGACGTATTAATATCGACGAGAATCATATTACCAGGCGTTGCATCCTGCGCGCATCTCGAGGTTAGCCAGACGCCTCCCACAGCCTCCCATCTGCCCATCTGCCCATCGCCATCGGGTTTACAGGGTTCAGTCCCCGCGCGCCTAGTATCAAAGATCCCCGAGTATCCCTGTCGAAAAGTGGGAAATCGGCGACCATGGCTTGGGTAGTTGCGCGCTGGATTCACCTCCTTGTTGTCCTTGGGATGGGAAGTCTGCCCTCAGGTTATCTTTTGCTCTCGCCATACTCTGAGGGACTATCACCAGTGGAACCACGAACCGCCTGGGGCCGTTGGTTAATCAGTGACTGAAACGCAACTGTCCCGGCTTAGCCCATGCATGATGCACAACACGAATAAAAGCGGCTGGCTTACGGAGTCGCCGTCACGCAATCAGAGCCAGCGGGCAACGGCTTCATGCATCCTGCTGCAGGCTAGTCTAAAGGATCCGTGGGAAAGACCTTCGAGTCGTCGCCTGAGTCGCGACTAGAAAACCCATGGAATGCCCAAAGCTGTCAAAGTACGGATGACGGAAGTACAATTGTCTGTTGTTGGATTCGTATGTGCGGTGAAAGATCTCATCTGTATTGCTTCATTCTACGGATACAGCCTCGGCGATGCCCCAGTAGATGGGCTGAACTTCCCCACCAGTTGCCATCACGCCCTCGCCTGACACGGAGGTCGCAACGCCGTGCGACCATCCCCGACTATCAATTGAAAAGGCCGCGTTCGCAGTTCAACTTGGAATCGTACCATACTCCTATAGTAGTACCATGACGGCACCAGCACCAACCCCATCTACCGAGACGTGGCTTCTACGGAAGAATTTCGATTCTCGAAGCGAAGCAAAGATCTCAGCTTCGCACTGCACCGCACTGCATCGCATCGCATTGCCACGCCACGCCATGTCCTCGCCCATTATTCGTCACCATGGAGCAGTTCGTCAACCTGGCTCAGCGACAGGGGTAGACAGTTCATCCCATCGTATCGCCATCTCATCTCGTCTCCACGGGTGGAGCTCCCGAAGCGAAGACATGGTCAGTGCCGTCGCACATCACTGATATAATTGGACTTTAATCTCCAGAGTTTCGCCAACGGGACGCGGTCGCCCTCGGGTTGGGCGGGCGTGCGCGAACGCCCTTGCCAGGAGGGTAACAGTGAGGCCGCTGACTGGGCAGCGAGCCGGCGACGCCCTTTGGACTCCTGCTGGGCGATGGGAACGACGAAGGAGCGCAGGCGCAGGCGCACTGCGCGGTGCACTGCAGAGAACATGCGAATTGCAGACTGCAAAAATGGACGACCTCGTCGCCCGACTCCCCGAGGATTTAACCCGGAGTCCAATCACAGGCTCACAACTGAAGCAACCATCCCACACAACGGCGCCTGCTGAGACCCAGGAACCTGAAGGATAGATGGCAAGTGGACGGGAACGCGAGCCCAGGATGACACCGTCACTTTATCTAGCGAGTAGTGCCGGCTGGGCCAGATTCAGATTTCGCAAGATGAAATCCGCAGGGGCTTACCACACCACTGGCCGGCCACTCGGCCGCGACGCCCTCGTCCCTCGTGGCGCAGACTCACCATCCCAGTTGAGGAGAATCCGGTGCCATCCTGGGCTGGCCTTGTCTGCCGCCCGCACCGGCCATTGTGGGGCAGTGGTAATACGCTAGTAACCGCTGTCATACCATGGAAGGTTCGGCTGCCTTGGATTTTAGGTTTGGGATTTGATTTGGGTGGCTATTTACGGTTGGCAGTGAGTCTATCAAGGGTAAATAACGGTCCGTCCCTCCAGCGCCTCGCCTCCACTGGTTCAGATCATCATCTTGGTCAAGCGTGAAGTCATAGAAGTAACTCGACACGGATCAATTTCATCCTGATGCTCCGGAGGATGCCGAGGCTTTTTCTCAACGGCTGGACTTCTTCTTTCCGTCGTCGTACATAATCCTGGTAGCAACGGGGGATCTGGATACCCGTTTCTTCTCTCCTACCACCCCTCTTGTTATCCCCGCCAAGCGGCAACAGGATCCCAATGAAGGAGTTGGAGAAGACGTCCGCTTTTGAGTCCTGACTCGTTTGACTGCAGCTCTCTTCTGCTCTGACTCGCTTTGCCTTGGCCTCGACTCCATTGCCGTGTCTCAATTACAAATTGACATGAAAAATGCAGCACCACTTTTATAAAGTGGTGACAACTCCCATCCGGTCCAGTTGGCCCCAGATACATCTACATCATTGCTCTAACGCCTCGAGTCTCTCTCGAAGCATAAATCTCTTAGAGATGAAAGCTATAGCTTCTGTTTCCCACAGCGCGGGGGCCATAGGTCTCGTTGGCACAGTCGCCACTTCAAGCGGCCACCATCGACGCGCATTGCGGACGCATCTCAGCAGATAGCACACCTTGTATGGCTTGGCAGAGCGAAGACCTGCCAAAACATTGATGTCTTGAGTGCGCCTGTCTAGGTGATTTCTCGCTGGAGAGGGTAGGAAATCGCGCAATGGTTGGGACAGTCAGCTTCGTAAATTGACTCTCCTGTGGTGGGCAACATGAATATGACTAGGGCGGACTTGAAAATACACTCTGTTGTCGAAGCCGAGTGGCGAGTAATAGAGCTTGTACTCTGTTGCTGCTAGATGTGGTGAGTCTTGATATACATCCACAGTTGTCTCGGCAGGACTTGGGTCGTTATATATATTGTTGGCTTGCATTTCAAAGTTAGGCGCCTATATTAGCGAGCCAAACGGCACTGCCTAATCCTCGAGGGCGAAATTCGACCGTCGTCGTCCTTTGTAGTACTGGTGTTTTTTGAAGAAAGGTCTTCGAAACACCTCTGCTCTTCTATTGTTGCCCTAGTCCATCGGGGTAGACCCTTCCACGTGTGAATAGCGTGTAACTGAAATAAATCGACCATCTCATCAGAATGTCATAGGAATGGCAATCGTGCATTATATATATAGACGCCCATACATCGCGGATGTAAGCCCTGATTACCAATGTGAGCGCTAATCTGATACTCAGGAGATCATTTGTCGCGCATCATATCAACATAGTATTCCCGTTTCAATCAAGCATATCAAGTGATCAATCCTCACTCTGCAACTTCGACTCGATGTCCGTGATATCCTTATCGGTCTCGACCTCAATCACTCGGTTGACCTCGGCCGAGTTCCGCATGAGTTCCACGGCTCCGGCATACATCATCCGCTGCGACGGGTTGCAGTTCTCGGGGAGCCAGTATAGCATCACGTAGGGGACCGAGAGACGGCCAGAGCGCTGCACTGTGTGAGTATTCATATACATATTCGAGCTGCCGCCGACTCTCGAGCTCTTGCGCGTGACGGAGCGAGCTGGTGCTTATGCACATACCAGTGTCAGGGGGTAGCTGAGGAGAATAAATCGGGGCGACGATTCTGGTAGCTCGTCTGCTAGGTCTTCCATCTTCGTATAGACCTCGCCATCTTCAGGTCGGATTTCTTGGCTTTTGCTGTCGATGATGTCTGGCGATGGTGTCAGCTTGAAATTCCGCTACTCCTCAACTGCGTTGAAGGCTCATATTCGCATAGTATGCGAGGCCGGTCCTTGGTGGGGTGCGTACAGATCACGGCTTGCGGTTCTTTGGCGCGGGAGGTCCCCAGGCGGAACTTGCGGAGCTTTTCTCTTGTCTCCGGGGAGAAAGCATATAATCGCGATTCAGAGGCCTGTAGCGTTTGACCAGAGAGATGCCGTTGTTAGCGAGATGTTTCGCCGATGTGTTTGGGGAGCGGCGCGGGGCAGACACTCACCATCTTCGTTTGTGTCGACTTGTAGAAATGAGGTAGTTAGGGACAGTTGAATGTCAAATATCTCAGCCTCACGCACGATATCGCGACTGCAAAATTCGAAAGGAAAAGACTGTGTAGTCGACCAGAGCGAGATTGCGAACGCGGAGCTGGCTCATCGACACCACCCCACTCTCACTCACCCTTCCGTCACGACACATCGGACTTGGCAACCGAATGGTTGACTGGCTGACGGGGTCCTCTTCTTCTCCCCGCCCGCATTTTCCGCGCTCCATCCCCCCTCCTCTCACCCTCGATTATCTCTCCATGTTCGCTCGACTCACGCAGCTCACTCGACACCTCTACCGACCTCCGTTCATCCGCCCATCTGCGCCCCTCGTCTCCGCTACCCCCTTTTCCGCGTCGCGTGGGCTCCCCTCGAAAATGACATCATCCGTCCCCGGTCAGAGCAAGATGATTCAAACGGCGGCGGCCTTGATCATTGGTGATGAGGTCCTGGGTGGGAAGGTTGGTGGTTGCTGGATCCATTGAGGCCGGACGCACGGTCCGCGCAGCGCAGTGCAATGGATTGCAATGCTAACTAGGATGCTCTCATTAGACAGTCGACACAAACTCCGCCTTCTTCGCCAAGTTCTGCTTCTCGCTCGGAATCCAGCTTAAGCGCATAGAGGTCATCGCCGACGATGAAGACGAGATTATCGAAGCCGTGCGCCGCATGAGCAATAACTACGATTTTGTCGTGACGAGTGGAGGAATCGGTCCAACGTCTGCACACACCAGTCCTTCCCTTCCTCGAGACCATTTTCAAAACTAACAATAGATGTCCTTGGATAGCCACGATGACATAACCTACACCTCCATCGCAAAAGCCTTCAACATCCCGCTCAAACTCCACGAACCCGCCTTCGAGCGCATGAAGCGCCTCTCAAAACCCCACCCCAACCAACCCCCACTCGACTGGGACAAGCCATCCCCAACGCTAACCGCAAAGCTCCGCATGGTCGAGATCCCACACGATGAAAACCTTCCCTTAGAATCCCAAGCCATCTTCGTCGCAGAGGACATGTGGGTGCCCATCGCAGTCGTCAACGGGAACGTTCACATCCTCCCCGGTGTCCCGCGACTTTTCGAGCGACTCCTCGAGAACCTGCGTCCGCTTCTATTGCCTAGGCTGGTCAACCCCGAGGGAAAGGGGATCTATCGGTACTTGTTTAGCACGCCGCTGCCGGAGAGTGCAGTTGCGCCGTATTTGACGGAGTTGGCGGGGCGGACGGAGAGTCGGGGAGTCAAGGTGGGCAGTTATCCGCGGTGGCAGAAGAAGAGGAACACGGTTACGCTTGTTGGGACGGATAAGGAGTTTTTGGATTCCTTGGTTGAGGAGGTGGAGAGGAATGTGCAGGGGAAGAGGGTGTCGCAGGAGGATGAGCTGGATACGGCGTCTGATACTGAGGAGTTCAGCCAGTAGAGTTGGTTCAGATGGAAGATATAGGGCTTGCATACTAGACATTTCATGCGGGTTTGTAACATCATGGTTCGACATTTAGATCTCTCAGATTGGATAATTGATCTCGGACCAATGCCAGCCTCTCGAGACAATGATATAGATCGTCCTGAGGCGCTTGAGTGAACTGATATCCTCTGTGGTAGTCACTTCGGTGGTTATAAAGCCTGGTAGCTATCCCTTAATCACTGGCAGGCATCATTAATGTCCTAATACCTGGGCAAAAAGATGCGGATGGAACCGCGTCACAGGATATATCAGTAAGTGACTGGCGAAGCCAGCTAAGCAGCGTAGAAAAAGAACAAGCTTAACTGTTGTTTCTTTTGATTCAAGCTTGAGCTTCCATCAATAGCCAAGGATGCAGTTTGCGTCCGAACCGGGGTGGGTTTTGATGGAGAAAAGACCTTGTCCATGCCCAGAAGCAGCAAAGATGTTGTGCAGGCAGTATGGAGCGCCTACGTGAGACAATCGAGGAAGCAAAAGAGATAGGATTCTTGATAGGCAGACGAGCAACAGAATAGTAATATTATGAAAATGAGATGTAAGGCCTTGCCTAGGGTGATGTTAGGTATATCAAAAGTCCAGCAGATGGCAGTAATAACAAAAAAGGTGGAAACAAGAAAAGAGCCCTGGGATCCAGATGCAAACCATGGCAACAGAATGTACGTATATAATTACACACGAATCTATTGGCACGCTTCGGTATTCTTCCTCGCACTCCGTCGAGGAAAGCCGGCAAAACTAAATCTTTCCAGAGTGGTAGTAATAGTAAAGATATGAGTATGGTAAATAAAATAAGATCAAACAGAGAAACAAAGGGGGAATCGAACGTTCGTGGAGGCGATGACGGGGCGTGATGGTAGGTAGGTAAAAAGCGAAGCGAGTCATCGTGTAGTGATAGCGAGCCTCAAGTGATGTGGTATCCAAAAAAAGTCACAACGCAACCCCATCGACAAGCGCCACATATCTCCCGGGCGGTGGTCCCTTTTTCCTGTCGTTAATTTCTCTTCTCCGAAGTCGCGGGTTGCTTGTCTATGTGAAAATCCGTCCTGTCGTCTCGTCTCTCAACTTCTGTGCTTTGCATCCATCATTTTCAAACCCAGAGTAGCGCCCTACCCAATTACATAACAATACACTTTCCGCAGCACCCGGCGCTCTCACCGGGTTCGCTGACGTCCATCTTGCCCTCTGGGGCGCGGGCGCCGAATGCACCTGAGCCGGATGGGTGGGATGACATCTCCTTATTGTACCGGCGGATCTCGCGGACGAGGTCGTAGAATGCGTTTTCGACGTTGATGCGGGACTTGGCGGAGGTTTCGATGAACTTGCATCCGAACTGCCGTGCGAGAGCCTCACCCTCTGCAATAATCAATTGTGAGCAAAGTGTCCAATCGGCAAATGTGAGTAAGCTGATGCCTACCTTGTTCCGTCACCACTCGCTCCCTCTCGAGATCGCACTTGTTGCCGACGACAATGATGGGGAAGTAATCCTTGTCCTTCACCCGGAGAATCTGTTGTTGGAATGTCATGATTTCCTCAAAGGATTGACGCGACGTTATCGAGTAGACCAGAAGGAAACCCTCGCCCGTCCGCATGTATTGTTCTCGCATGGCTGAGTATTCCTCCTGACCGGCGGTATCTAAGACGTCCAAGAGCGCGACCTCATCGTCGATGAGGCACTGCTTGCGGTATGAATCTGTTGCAGGGATTCCCTGATGAGCGACATGTCCGGCACCGGTGTAGAGTGAAGCTGCAAACCTTCGATTGTCGGGTCATATTCGTCCACGAAGTGACTCTGGATCAATTGAATCGTCAAGCATGACTTTCCGACTCCTCCACCACCGACAACGACTAATTTATATTCTCGTAGAAACTAGAACACAAAGTGTATGAGCAGCAGTTCGGATGACGGCGCCTGTTGAGAGAGTAAAGGTTCATGACGTTGAAAGAACCGGGAGTCGGAAGGGGGGGAAAGGAGGTGTGAGGCACGGGCGAGCGAGGGAAAGAACGGATAACCAGGCACCATACCTTTGAAGCCATTGTGAAGGAATTTGACTCAAGGATCTACCTGAGTGGGAAAAGGATGGGGTTTTCAAAAGGGTGATCGAAGCTATCTCTGAACTCAACAGCGACAGCGGGTCGAAGAGGAGCAACAGCACAATTTTCTTTTGCAGAAAGGGTCGAAGAGTCGGGGCCCAGCAAGTCGGGAGTTTCGCACGAAATCAGGATGCGCCTAAAAGCAGGCCACAGCAACAGCGGGTCCAGTGACTAGGCCAAGCTTAAAGAAGCAGACGGGGGGTGGGTGAAGGAGGATCAGGGGGGTTCGTGGAACTTTGCCAGAGGCGGAATTGGAGGTGAACCAGACGCAGGTTGCTTGGCTTCCCTGTCGAATCTGCAAGGATGTCGCTTCCGACGGTCAAGAAACGGTCAACGTCGACGAACGCCTTCGAGAAAACCAAATGGAAGCAGCAGGGCGAAGGGGAAAGGGAGAGGGAGAAGACAGAGTGGAGATGGGGAGGGGAAAGGGGATGATTAAGGAGAGAGTGAACAGTCCAGCCTCTCTTGATGGAGGTGGGGATAGGAGCACACTGGACGATGCCTCAACTTATTGGCTGGAGACAAGAGCCCTCTCCAGAGTCCGATCCGATCGTCTTCGCGAATTGATAGTGCCACGGTCCATCTACAGAAAAACAAAATTCGCGCTCAGCACGTTCATGGCTTGAAGAACATCGTCAATAGTGGACGGGCTGTCTTGCCCGGCGCGTAATATTCAAAATTTGGGAGTGTGGCATTTGACCAAAAATATCTGTTTGGTCAGGCAAGGTTGCTCTAGATTAATTCGACAAGGCATTGGCTGCTCAAGGATATATCCATCTCATGATTCTTGCAAGAATTTTTCCGGACAGTTATCCGATGATAGATAGCATCTCATCTTGCAAATCTCGGTGGTGAGGGCGCAAAAGCAAATACCTACCCGCCCCAAGGCTGGAAAAAGGGGCCACCCAATTAATCACTCCAAATCTTGGTCTTGACTCTTCAGACTCTTGATTTCTCTTCTTTTGCCTTCCTTTGGACAAGATCCCCTCGTTTAAGAAACTCTGAGTACAGAGTGCAGAGTCAACCATCTCGCTTTTATACACTTATTTATACCGTTATTACCCAGCATCCTGCGCGCTACGCTCCAATCACATCCCCTGCCTCGCGACATAAATTAAAGCCCAGTGTTATACTACTGTGGACAACGCGTGAATAATCAACATTGAATCCTTCCGATCCACTCGAAGTCCATAGTACAAAGGAGCGCGCAGTTCCACCCAAGAGCTCTTAATATACACAAACATTTTGTGGTGCAAACCGGGCGGCTACGCTGGCGTTGCATCTCCAGTCACGATACCAGGCACAGATGCAGGCGTTGCAGAAAAAAGTGACGAAGAGATGCAGCCTTGACGAGGAAATTCATCACCGGCGCAAGCACTCTCCCCGTCATTGGATGAGAAATGTGACATCGACTATTAACAGGCCTCTGTTATACCCGTGTCCCTGCTAGGTTTTCGGCTCGTTGGGATGAGCTTCGCCGTGGAGACCAATTTTCGGAGGAATATCGGGCGGGGATTTTCCAGGTTCAACGCCCAGGAGAACGAAAAAAAATGAGGTTCAACTCATGATGTTGTTGTCGGAAGGAGTGTGCAGCTCCAACGGTCAAAATTGACATCATGGAGATTGATCTCCAGAGGGTTCTCCGTGTTCATCTCCAGGGCTGGACGGACGTTGGAGATAGAGGACTCTGGCGCCAAGCGGGCCAGGGCTTTCCCCACGCCTCCACTTTCCACAATCGAGAATTCGAGATTGGTCCTCGGCGAACAAGATATCAGCCACGCAACATCACAGGATGAAATGCACAGGAAGCATATTAATGTTGGCGGAGCCCGAACGAATCCTTTCTGCCTGGCATCTCGAGTATGATGCCATTGGCTTGCTTGGGACAACTCGACCAAACAGACTTTCAAGTTCTCAGTGCTCTCGAAACGCCGATATCATCCACAGCATCCGTGCACGTATTCAGATCCGACACTGTTCAATCAACCTTGTCCCTCGTCCCTCGTCCCTCGTCCCTCGTCCCTTACCTCCCTCAAGCTTACCCGCCGTACAATCCTTGTCTGTGTTGCATCATCGCACATCCGCCATAGAACCCCAGCTCCTCCAATTTTGGGGAAACCCCACTGAATCAAGGGACAATTCGTCCATGGATGAAACATCCATTCCAACTCCCGAAATGACAGACGTCACATTCCGGGACATAGAGTATGCTTACTCCGAAGTATTACCTTAAATGCGCGATAATTGACAGAGTTTGCCCGGCCTCCTACCTGCAGCTAGACGAGCCAATGTGCTGAGAACGACGATCGCGGAAGATTCATCCCGTTCTTCGCCTGATGCCGCCAGAACCTCGAAATTCAAGCGAACCGACAGGTACTGCGGGGTATGTGATCCGTCGATTGGACAGTTCCCGCGCTTTCACAGTCTTCCTAGGCATCTGCTGGACCCCGTTGCGGTAGTCAGTCGTGAGTCGATTCAGATTCAAATTGCGACTGCTCCGGGAATAACCAAGGATTTGGAATGAACCCAACTCGTCATTGCAGATTCTTCAGATGCATGCAGTCTTACCGCTGTGACGCATGCAATCACTGAAGAAACCTTGGAACCCCGAGTCTGTGTGTAGACGCAGATTCTCTGACGTACAGCAGTTCTGTCCTCCACTGCACTGCGCGGCTGTTACTATTTCACCGTGCACAGCATAAAGAATGACTACTCGGTGCTCACGGTAACTGTTGGCTGAGTACATAATAAAGCAGACTCGAGCGGGGCAATAGAGCTGACAGGCTGACAGCTGTCCTCCTTGGGTTCGCAAGGGACCAGCGTTGCAAAAGCGATCTAACCCAAAGGCGTCATGGACTTGCATAAGCCCGGAATCCTATCTGGTATTACCCCGCGTGCAAAGGATATCTTCTCGGAGAATCTGCCGCCCGTTCCTGATTTGGCACATAGCTCTCGGAGGACATACAAAGGAAAGTCACGTTGCGATCCCAACCCACCTCGTATATGACTCTGAGCAGCAGATACGCAAAGGTTAGAAGACCGACAATAGCATTGTCGTGCAGCTGCCTATCAGTGCTCACGTCTCCCAGAAGAATAGGCTGATGTGCGGCTGAAAAAAAGAGCAATCTTTCCTCGCAGCCACAAAGAGATTGTTGGCCAGGAACAACACCTCATTCATGCTTGGAGTATGACAGCTTATCCTGTGCCACAAATCCCGAGGAATCACAATGTCCGACGACGCCTGGATTTAGATCAGATCTGGCGGTGGCGAAGTAGATAAGCAGGGGCATGCCTGTCATGAAAACTGGAGGCCTGAAAGGATCAAGAAGCATACTACCTAGTGGCTATCGCTTACTGGCGGCTGAGCTGATTCGGTCGCTAAATGCTATGCAGGTGTAACTGTATGTCAAGTAGCATTTGCACTTGATCTTGGTTGGAGGGAGGTATGACTAGCCTGGAGTACGTCAATATTTCCAAGTCCAAGGAAATAAGTCTCTTAATGGTAACTGGATGGGAACTTTTGATCCAGGGTTACGCCCAAAGATGCGTGAAGGCGCCACCAGCCGGGGCTTACTACATGCTTCATGGTCCTCATCTAAAGCGCCCAAGGGACGGCTCTCTGTCCAGCTCAACTCAACTCAGCTCAATCCATCATCAGGCCAACAATCAACGACGACTCCGCTCTCGCTCACCGAAGCAACAACTGAGCCTTCCCCTCTCAACGGATTCCCTTCCCAGACAACAAACCCACCCCTGCTCCTGCTGTTTCTCTCTTCAACATGCTGCAATCCCAGAATCCTCTCCAGATTCGAAGATACCAGCGCAATCGCCTCCTTATCATCAAGCCCCGCATGTTTCCCTGCCCAGCGCGCCTCTCTTGCTAGCCCATGAAGTTTTGAGTCTCCTCGAACGGCCAGTCCAAGTTGGACGCCGGCGTCGAGCAGGACCTTGGCGGGGATGTCGCTTAGTGGAGGACCGGGAAGCGTATCCTTCTTTTCCCATGTGTCTGGGGCGCCGCGGTTCCCGCTTAGGATTACGGGGATTTTTGCCTCTGCGAGGGGTTTTGCGACCTGGAAGGAAGAGTATTAGTTGGTTGATCTAGTAAGTCGAAGGAGATATATGGTTTGGGATCACTTACCAGCGCAGCGCCGTGACCACCATATAAAACCAAATTAACCGTTGGAAAGTCCCGCTTGACGAGGACTAGGTGGGCGATGTCATCCTGTGGAATTCTAGTGTTAGCTGTATCTTAGGCCAGGTAAGATGGTCTCTACCTGATGCAAAGCTTGCACAACCACAGGAAGAGACCCATTTGCAGCTCGAGCATAGACACCACCACTATCCGCTCCCTCTTTGCTACCGTGCTCTAGTATCCGACGCACGACTTCGATGCCGGAACCAACAGTCGGGGTGTCACCATCTGCCACAAAGCCTCCGGTTAATTCACACCATTTACCCATGAATCTTCCAAAGATTGAGATATGACACTCACCCTTCGCACCCTGACCAACAACAAGATGGAGCGCAACCTCATCCTTCCATATTCCACCATCTAGAATAGTTGCATCGGGAGCAGTGCTGATCCCGACACTAACTCCCTGGACGACACCACTGCCATGCGGCGGACTGATTGCCTTCGTGACGCCCCCAATCCTCGCTCTATCAAATGCCTTGCCATGCAGGTGAGCGCTGTACTTGGCGAAATGCACGGTCTTGGCTTCGTTGAGTGCATCACCGCTTGTTCCTGCCGAGCCGTCTCCCGAAGAAGGCTCAGATGGGATGTCTTGGATTCCGAGGTTGTTACCGAAGGCGATGAGGCCTGGTGTGATGTAGCCGTTCTTCAGGGAGATTTCGGTGATGTTTGATGAAGAGTGGTAGTCTGCTAGACAGGTTGACTTTGGGCCGATGCAGGATTCGCCGTTGCGAGTGATCAGGTAAACCAGCGGCTCAGTACTCTCTTGGCTATTGTCGTCAGTCTCAACGCTCTGGAGATCGATGAGTGCCTTTTGGATCCCCGTGAAAAGAACTGGTCCTTGAGACTCGCGTAAACCCGAGCATATCTGGTTTCGCTCTTCAGGTTCCAGGAATGGGCGGACTGCTGGCGCTGCGCTTAGCCCAGACTCATTAGATGAGCCAGTCGCAGCCTGGCCTACTGCATTGTCTAGCCCTGGCAAGAGAGGACGGCCGTCGATGAAGACCTGCACAGGTGTCGCGCCCACTTGCAGCGGATGGTCGTTCCAGATGACAACGTCGGCATCGTACCCAGGACGTACATATCCGATGCGGTGGCCTTGGTAGATTGAATCGGCCGGGATGGAAGTTACTGCCCTCAGGGCCTCCACGGCGGGTAAGCCGAAGGAGTGAGATATTGAGGCTTGGTCGCTATGTCTAGGGTTAGTAAAGCGGCGCGCGCGAATGAAAGATGGCAAGTATCAGACGACTCACAGAAGGTATTTCGCGTATTGGCTCTCTCCAGTGTGGTCCTTGTATACAATCAGCGGTGCAAGTCAAGCAATCAGTTAGCTCATACCGATTTCAGCGCAACTTTGACTCCATGGTCGTGGAGGATCTTCGGGCCTCGGAGATTCGCTCCGTAGGCCTCAGCCTTGTATAAGGCATTGTCCGCAAAGGTTGCGATGGTGATGTTTCTAGACATTGTGCTCAGTGAATGCCATGGATCAGAAATGGCCACGGAAGAGGTAGATGTACTTACCGCTCCTCTTTCTTCAGCCATTCAGGAACCTGCCAGGCTTCCAACGCATGGTGGAACGCCTGCGGATGAATGCCAAACTCATGCAGAACCGAGAGCATAGTCTCCAGGTCCTCGGGGGTATAACAATGTACATTCAGATTGATGTCTCCTCGAATAAGAGCGACCAACGTCTCCAGCTCAAACGATTCCGGCCGTGGCCCCTGACTCCGCAGAAAGCTGGAAATATGCCGGCCCTGCGTAAGTCTACTGCGTTCCTGAATCTCAGAAGCGGTACTGCACCACTCAGCCTGCTGCTTTTGCAACTCCTGCGCCTCGGCAAGTTTTTCGCGTAGCAGCCAGGCAAGACCAAGTCGGGTATAGCCATAAAAGCGCCGCGGGTTCTCGCCGCATGCCATCTTGAGGTATCGCTGTCTCTGGGACTCTGGAATGCCATACTCTAAAAGGAGCTCCTGAATCACTGGCTCTCCATCCTGACCAGAAAATGGAAAGTTCTTGACGGGGTACGCCTGGCCACCGACAATATTGGTTGATCCAGGGAGATTGAGTGAAGTCGTGACACCACCAGACGCAATGTGTTTGATTGCCGGGTCCGTAGGGGTGAATCCATCCAATGCCCGAACGAAAGGTGTAACCGGTCCTAGAAGAGGACGTTCGTTGATATCGGTGGTGCCAGATAGAGCTGGGAATGGGCTTTCCAGGTGGTGTGAATGCATATCAACCAGGCCTGGGGTTACATGTTTCCCATGGACATGAATGACATATGCGTCGTGTGGAAAAGCTTCGTCTGAACCAGCGGGAACCACTGAACGGATCACACCTGCATCGAGAATTATGTCCACAAAGTCAGGAAGAAAAGTTTCCCCATCGAACAAGGACGCGTTCTGGATCACGACTGGCCTCGATTGCCCGGTAACGGGATTCCATCGCGGGTTCTCTCTGTTCCTCGATGGAGCGAGTCCCCGTCGCCTGCCTTGGCCCTCTGCCTGACATTGCTGTAGTCCCTCGGAGAAACTTTCTTGGACAGATGAGCTTGTCTGGAGAGCCAAGTCGCTCGGCAAATAAACCAGAAGCGCTATCGCAGCACAGATCCCCGCGCAGGTTGGTACTCGCCATCGTCGCAAGACACGTCGGCGCCGGTACTCGAACTTGCCAGGCATGCCGATAACCAAGTCGCCCTTTACCCCCATTTCCGAAGTTGCTGGGCTGTTGTCTTGTAGAAGACGCGTGCTGTGCTAGAAAGTCTCTCGGCGTGTGTGGTTGTGTTTGAACAATGCCGGCGGGCTACTCCAACTCCGAGAGCAAGTGAGCACGCTATGCTTGCGTGCTACAAGCCAGAAAGGTGTCATTCTTAGTAGCATTTTCCGCTATTCAAATATTGCAGCCCTGTAATCATCCGATGATGACATCTCACTCGGTGGAGCTCCAGCTCGCTATTGTGTCTTATACTTCTGCGGCTTTTGTACATGACTACACTGGATAAGCGATGTGTTCAGGAATTCTTCGCAGAGAGAAGGTAACACTCGGCGAATGATGGCGATACTAGGTAGTCAAAAGATGTTTATCGTCTTAATGCTAGGTAACGAAATAGCTAACCTGGAAACCTCTTCAAAGGTGTCATCCTTCGCTCTATGAGCACTTCCACGAGAAATTGCCAGTCGTACGTATCCCATCGCCACAAGTAGTTCCTTTTCATGGTTCGTTCAAAACTGATCAGGCGTTGGTTCCTCAATTATTCACAGCCAGATCAATAGCCTGCTTGCAAATCTTCTCGAGGAGCGCGATGATCCGTGACTTGTCTGTATCCCAAAAGAGCTTCAAGGCCGAGTACTACACGAATGTGGTCAGCATTCACCCCGAGAACAAGCTAATCCCAAAGTCTTTAGAGCTGTCTCACCTCGCCGCCAGCACCGAGGTGCAAAAAGTGCCATTCATAGCTATTGGTATGGATTCCGTAGATCGCCGTGTTGTCGCCGTGGGTTTTCTTCTGGCGTTGGATGGTCCCTGTATTAAGAGATTAATTTGTTGCTCACCTCCGTTTGAAACCGGCACAGTGGTTGACCTACCCATCGCCGTAAGGGCTTCCCAAGTCTTATCCTGCACATCAAGCGAGTTCTCTTTGATAATCACCAGGTTGACAGCCATTCTATTGCGCCGTCCATACACCAAGGTGTAGTCCACGGTTGTCCTCACATGCTCAGCCTTGCCCTCGTGTACGACATTGGCGAGGAGCCTCTGCTGCCCGTACAGATGGGGTCGACGGTCGGTAGTCGGTGTATCATTGTCCTCGGTGCGGAGATGCGCTCGCTTCACCTTGGCAAATGCCCCGGATAAGATCGAAGGCAGCCGGCGGTCGATCAACTGTTCGTCGCGGGGCCCGGTGTTCAGTGCTAGCTGGCAGGCTTCAAGAAAGGAGTCTACATGGTTCAATTTAATGTCAATATGTAGGACACGGTGAATGGTCAGCGGAACGAACCCAGGTGCTCTAGTTGCGTCGTATCTCCGGCATTCTGATCAACTCGCCATGCCTCTTTGTCTTCTGCGGCCGGAATGGGGGAGATGGCGACGCCTAGCTTGAGGAAGTTGTCGCGCGCGGTTTGGGAGCGGGGGTCCAGGGGGGGTTGCATATTGGAGAAGATTTGGGTGGATGGGCGTAGGTTGGGAAGGAAGAGTGATGGGAGAATCGAGAAGCGAAGATAATGCGAAAGAAGCCTGGGGAATCTCTTGAGCATCGAGGTAGCTGGGAGAAACAGGCGGTATTGACGGTGGACAAAGTTGAGAAAGAGCTTGAGAATTTATAGGTCAAGGAGTAACACTGGGAGGTGTTTACTCAGGCTTAACAATAACAAACCACATCCCATTCATTTTGCTCTCTGGCTCTAATATTTGATTGTCTTTTACTCTTTTGTTATTTTTCATTATTGGTCAACCTATTTGATTCCCACTCCCAGGTTTCAAGCGTCTAGATGTTGCTTTTTCAATATTTCCTCAATGGGAGCCTGTCACCTGTCCTTGATAAACGCCACATGGGACTGTCCACATGTCGAAGCCAATTCATGCCAATTTGTCCACAGTGCTGCGCCGAGTTTCAGTCTCGAGCCTGACCTCGCCTGTTGATTTTTTTTCTGGGTGCCCCAACTGTGTTCCGTGAAGACCGCTGACATTGCCGCAAGGATTGCGGTTGAGAGGGTGTAGAGCTTCAAGTCAGTGACAATAGTGTTCAACTCACTAGTATAGCTATTGTCTGACACAGATGTCTCGTCATACATATGCCACGATCGACCGGCAAGCTCCGTTGTTCGGCTTCAGGTATGTTCATGAGATTTGATTCTAATCGGGACTAAAAGCAACATGCGTCTCTATGGGAAGTGATCTAGCGGGGTACCATACTGTCTAAGTATCCATGGAGCTCCTTCTTACCCTCTGCCGGACGGATATATCACACTGGATACAAAGGCACCATCGCCTGCCAATTGTCAGCACAAACACAAACACAAATCTTCTCAGGAAAGAGCACCAACCTCCATATTCTTTGGCTCAACAAACAACGCTCTCGCCTCAGCAACAAGCGTCCCCTCCATCTCCTCACAGCTCACCCCATCCGAAACAGCCACATCCCTCCGTGCCATCTCCTCCGCGTTAAACTCCCTCAAACACCTCATCTCACCTTGCAGCCAAACCTTCCTTCCCTGTTTTTCAAGAATCTTCGCCCGATAAACATACACGCGATTGGGAGCAGCCGGAGCCCGAAAGTCAACGGACATACTCGCCGTCATTGCAGTGCGACTTTTCAATACAGCAGCCGCAGACCGCGCAAAGACGTCGTCGAAGAGGACGAATGAGAGGCCGCCATGTACGTACCCTGGGTGTCCGCAGAGAGTGTCGCCGATGTAGCAGGTTGCTATCACGTTGCAAAGCGAGGCTTGCTCAGGGTTCGTCTGGAGGAAGAATATTGGGTCTGTGGGGAGTTTGGTGGGGGATAGGAGGGAGGCGCTAACGAGGTGCGTTGTGTGGGCTTCTGGGTGCATGTCGCGGTAGGGGCGTGATTCTGTGTATATGGGCTTCGGAGAGGATTTCGAGCTGAGGGAGCGAAGGTAGCGGGTTATTGGGAGAGATGAGATGAGGTCTTCGGCTGTCTGTTGAGCTTTGTTGCCGACGCCTATGAACGGAGGAGTGGGTGCCGATTTTGACGAGAAAGGTCGGATTGCACGGCTGAGAGGCTGTCTATCAAAGCCAGCGCAGCTGTTACGGGATTGTCTAGCAGCATGTTTTCTGACGCTATTGTAGCGACCTTCATTCGGACGGTAGCCCGTCCACGTCCTGGGGCAGCAGAAGTGCGGCCACCCAGGTAGGTATGTCGGGAATATCGTAACTGCTCTAGATCTCATTTTAATAATCTGTAGATATGAGCGGCCGATTAATCTCGGATTGTCGTATATCGGTCGAGTAAGATGCCCCCAGAGTAAGTCCGTAGAGAGGTGATGATTGATCGGCCCGAGGCACTGAGCGAGAACGGATATAGAAAGGACGCTCGGCCGCGCGCGCTACGACAAGTCGACTCGGAGATCGGAAAAAACGCGGCTTTATCCCGCTGTGAATTGAGTACAAAAAAGGAATAAACTAGGAATCCTTAATTTGCCCCGATATTGGCTTGCCCTAGAACGTCCATCTCCAGTCGGCCTATGACACCGCAGCTTTTTCACACTAACCTCCTGTACACTCATCCCGCTCTATATCCGGGAGCATGCGTTCCCAAGAATTTATTCGTGCCATCCGATAGGACGCCCTTATGTGATACACGCCGACAATGTGGAATCGTAGGAGCACATGCGTAGCCATCCCCAAGGACTCTAGGCACCGAGGCTGGCTGACAATGGCGATTACCCCGCTCGCTCTCCGTTTGTCCGCAAAGAGATAATGAAGCTGATCTTAGATCTCGGGATAAGAGATAGCAGATAACAGGAGATGTTTCGGTCATGTTGCTTTCCCCAGACACTCCGGGATTCCAGCAGTATATAAAATGCGGGGCCGGGCCGAGTTGTACATACGGGGCGCATGGGGATGTTCATCTACTCGCAGCCGTGAAGAGCTAGGCTGATGTCCCGAGGAGCGTACATCCGTTTCGCCGAGGATATGCAGTAAGACGAGTAGATGTGACTCAGAGACTGGCAGGCGAATGATCAGTATATAAGAATCCAAAAGCCGCTCAATCCAGGGATTTGTGTCGTGTTTCAAGACCATACTTTAGTAGCATAGCTCCGAACAATCTCCTCCTTCAAACAAGAGATATGAGCTCAAATACTTCTTCTTCAAATATCGACAACGAGCCCGATGCCGTCCAGGTATCCAAGACGCCCGAAGGAATAACCACAATAACAATAAACCGCCCGCACCGCCGCAACGCCATCGACGGCCCAACAGGCAAAAAGCTCACAGACGCATTCCTCGCTTTCGAAAACGACCCCAGCCAGAAAGTCTGCGTCTTTTGCGGCGCAAACGGCACATTCTGCGCGGGATTTGATCTCCACGAGGTCGCCAAATTCGAAGAGCACAACGCCGGGTACACCGGTCCTCGAATTGGGCAGACCGAGCGAGTCCAGGGCCGCAATATCGGGCCCATCGGGCCCTCGCGCATGCTGATCCAGAAGCCGGTTATTAGTGCCGTCTCAGGGTACGCGGTTGCTGGTGGGCTTGAGCTTAGTTTGCTTGGTGATATTCGTGTTGCTGAGGAGGATGCTGTCTTCGGTGTTTTCTGCCGGCGGTGGGGGGTTCCTCTTGTCGATGGGGGGACTGTTCGTCTCCAGGCTATTGTTGGTCTCGGCCGGGCACTTGATATGATTCTCACAGGCCGGGGAGTGGGCGCGCAGGAGGCGCTCGCTATGGGTCTGGCGAACCGCGTTGTGCCCAAGGGAGAGTCGCTTGAGGAGGCGACGAAGATTGCGCGGCAGCTTGTGACGTTTCCGCAAGGCTGTATGAACACGGATCGTGCATCGTGCTACTATGCGGCGTACAATGCGGGCTCGTTTGAGGATGCTCTGAGCTTCGAGTATGATAATGGGATCAAGGTTATTGACTCCGAGAGTGTCAAGGGAGCAGCGAGGTTCAGTGCTGGCGCTGGACGGCATGGGAAATTCGACTTCGAGGGGAATCTTTGATCAGGTATGGTACAGAGGTGAATCTGTGTTTTGCCGTTAGTTCATTAGTTATCTTTAATTGATTCTCCATTTACCTGTAGTACCATCCCTCGTACCCTGTTACCTTGCAATTTATATCATCGTTGAAATGGAATATGAGGGACAATGCTATCGTCGTACCTCAAACGTATAGTTATCGCTAATATTATAAGGAAGGTGCCATCGGACCATCCTACGGGTCGCTCCTGCCTCTCATGGGACTCTATTTCTGCGCCTTCCTTATGTAGCGACTTCTATCAACAAAGAAGATGCGAGGGACGGGACGTCAGTCGCACCTTCCTCAACCTATAGACGACCGCGAGCCTCAACGAGGAAGGTGCGATTATCTCACCCACCTCAGTTGCTCCTGCCCTATTCTGGCCCGCGCGCCTTCCCAGTTTAACAACATCTCTGACAAGGTAGGTGGGCTCCATCGCTCCTTCCTAACCAGACCCATAGCCCTCCACGGGAAGACGGGAAGGTGCGACCAACACGGTCTCCATGCCAACCCCGAGTCATTCCTTCCTAATGCGATGGCATACCTTCCAAGGAGGGCACGATCAGTTGCCCCTTCCTAGTTTGCGAATCGGCCTAGACTCTTGTAAGCTAGGAGCGACGGTCAGTCGCTCCTTCCTGTTATATGGCCGCGCCCTCCTAAAACAATCGCACATTTTATAGGGAAGGTGCGAAGGGCCATGACGCCAGTCGCGCCTTCCTTGAATATGCCCTGCAGCCCTTGTAGGGGAGGAGCGATCGAGGTGCGTGATAGATTGCTCAGTCCATGCCCATGCTGGCGCTCCTGCCTTCCTACAATGGTAATAATCGCAAAGGACGTCAGCTGCGATAGGCCTTCAGTGGGCAATTTTCATGCTTTCCAACAATGTCTTTATGGATAACGTGCCCTAGTTAGAATATATGAAGATCAACATGCCTCTATTTCCTAATGTCTATTCCCTGTATCTAGGGTTGTATATACATTATCTAACCACGCACCCTTAGGCCTTCTTGTACAAATGGCCGGGGGAAGCCTATGTTTGATTGAGTTAGAGCTGTTCACTCCGCAAGAGTAAGTCTAAGTACAACTTACCTGGTGACTAGGGAAGATAAGAGTATCGGCGATAACGACGTTCTCCCTCCGACCCGCGGCGAAGACAATGACTTCTGCAATATCTTCAGGTTTGAGCGGCTCGCAGTTCCTGTGTGATTCGGTTAGTGTCGCAAAGTCTGAACGAGGGCAGCGGATTCCTACGCATAAACGGCATCGGCCTTTGACTTGTCTCCGTAGAAGCGGACAACGGAGAATTCCTGAAACGGGCCCTGTCAGTCATGCTATGCTAAATTCATATAGGGGGCGCTTACAGTCTCGACTTGACCAGGGTCCACCTCGATGATGCGAATCCTGGTGGAGATGAGCTCCTTCCTCAGTGCCTCGGTGAAAGACTTGACAGCAGCCTTAGTGGAGCAGTAGATACTGCCACCGGGGTAGGGCTCGCGGCCAGCAATGCTTCCAATGTTGATGATATCTCCACGGCCACCATCGCTTCGCTTCTTGAAGATTGGAAGAACGGCCTGGGTCAGGTTGATCAACCCGGTGACATTGGTTGCAAACATGACATTGATGTCTTCGGGGTTAATGTTCGGGGCCTGGGCGACACCCTTTACGAGACCACTGTCGCACAGTTTAGACGAATACCTTGTTTGTGGTTATGCTGCTGTTACTTACGCGTTGTTGACCAAAACATCAATATCCTGGAACTCAGCAGGAAGAGATGGGACAAAGTTCTTGACTTCCTCCGGGTTGCTGACGTCCAGCTTCACAGGGAGAGTCTGAACGCCGTCGCCAACCTCCTCCTTGATTTCCTGAGCCAGCTCCTGGAGCGCATCAATGCGCCTGGCCGTCACGATAAGCTTCAGATTCTTCGGAGCTGTGCGGGCGAATTCCTTGGCTGTGCTTCGGCCGATTCCCGACGAGGCACCGGTAATAACGATCGTTTTGCCCTCCAAGCGCTTAGCCATTGCGGAAGACATTGCGCGTCTGAATGCGGATCCGGGTATCGGTGACGTGCGAACGAGCGGGGGAAATGCGGAGGTTATGCCGAAGGAGGGAGAGGTAAGTTGACGGAAAGCTGCGATCGAATAGCGAAAGGATCGGAAATGCTTCATAAAGAGACAGAGACGCGCCTGACTCACTCGAGAGCAGAAATTGGAGAAGCAGAAACAAGCGGAAAGATAAGGGAGTGACAGGATATATAGCTAGTAGAGGTGCGGGGACTTGAATGATCTCGCAATAGTGGGGCGGCTACTAGAAAGATTAATACGGTTAGACTTAGTTCGGTTGAACTTTTGGCCGTGCTGCGCTCGGAGTTTTCTCCGAGCTTGCGACGAAGATCAGGTGGGACAGCAGGCCAACCACGTTGCTCCCACGTTTTCTATACTCCATCCTTGATGTCTGTGTTACTGAATGAATATCCTATGAAACTCCCGCACCTGTAGTTTCAAGGCATCACAGAGGACCTTACTCTGCATATCGCTGGAGCTCTGATATGACGTCGTGTCTCTGTGGTCACCTGGGCGAGTTCGGGACAGTTGCTATCAAATCATGGCTGGGAATGATCTCTATGACCTGAGAAAAGCCCAAAGGACTCTGGGATCGATGGCATGGCCTCTTCCGTCGCAGACCAGTCATCCTATCACTAACGGGAAACGAAACTTTGCGAATTCACGTTCCGAGAGTCACCTAAGTGGCGTCTAGTGCTGGGATGTTCGAAAAAATAACAAAGTTTTTCTAGGACGCCATAGTGGTGAGATCGATTATGACTTTTGCGGTCTACCGGACTGATTGGGCACGAGGATGGTGATGAAATCTGGTTGTGTATGCCCGAGCCTTTTTCCGAGCCTGTCGTCGTAGGCTGTGGAAGTCCGTTCCGCTAAGAGTCACACTCGACAAACTTAGACGAAATCAAAAGTGTAATCCAAATGATAGGCTTGGAATTTACGTATACAAACTTTCTCCCTTCTTTTTGCCTCTTCTCCCTCTTTCCTTCTCACGTCCTCTTGCCCTCATCGTCTTCCTTACAGATCTTCTACACCATTATATCCGTTTATCGTCCACCACCGATCATCATTTACAATCTCATCATTCGAAGGCTACTATCTCTTTATTACGCATTTCTTACCTCAGGTTCAGCAAAGCAAAGACACCACCGCGTCTACGTGGTCATCCGACTACTCGCTCACCGTGAGACTTGCCCTATACCTGGATTCTTACTCGTTACACACATTATGTCGACCGGTAATGTAAGTAGCCTCCTTGAGTAACCGCATCCTAATCCTGACTGATATCCTTTCTCTAGGATTGTCTCGATCCCAAATTGCTCACCTGGGCAGAGGAAATGGAGGCACAAGAAGCCTGGGTAGAGGACAGGGGTGCACCAGAAGCCAGCACTGAGTGTACAGCTCCCACTGACACTGTACCCTCGACCAACGAGGATAATCCAAAGACCGAAGATAAAGCAATAGCTAAAAAGAAGCGGACGGCGAGGGACAGGCTCTACGAGTTCGAGTCCAAAGGCCATGGCACGGTCTCCTACGTCCCTTGTCTTGTGGCAATCGAGCAAGAGTTTACCTACCGAGATCAACTCTTGGATTTACCTGGCGGCACAAAAATCCACCATTTCAACTGGGCTGGGAAGCCGGTCTACCAAAGCAGCCGCACGCCTCCAGAGATCTCTCTCTGGTACGTGGTGACACCGCCTAGATTCGACTTGGCAAGGTCCCGCGACACAATTCGAAAGGCTGCCACTAAAAACAACGCAGAGAAATGGATAGATCCTATTGTCCTCCGTGTGAATCATGGGATGCACTTGCCTCAGGATGCAGATGGCCTGCTTCGCTGTGCAAAGGGCCGGACGCAAAAGATGTACACTCCACACGGACAGTGGCGGTCTGACGGGGATATTAAGCAAACATTCCTTGACGAGGGCGATCCCTTGGTTTACCTGGAGAATGGGATGATGGTGGGAAATGGCTTCATTGAGGGCACACCACTCCGTACCAGAACCAAGTGGCTTCAGTACGAACAGCTCTTGAATGCTGTTGAGCTAGAGGACTTGAAAAGAGCTAAGAAGGGAGAGGAAATACCTGCATGGTATCGCCGAGCACACGCCTCTAAGTTTAGGCGTCCCTCTTCGCTCAGTCAATCAATGACGCCGATGGATCTCGAAGGTGACCACGAAGACCCTGACGATGCAGACCAGGATAGAGATTTACCAACCAGGGTTGCAGCAGACGATCTCGGAACAGCTCCAGTCGAACCAACCTGCCCGAGACGATCTGCTTCGAGCCCGTCTATCTCTACGCTTTCCATCACCTCTCCCAGACACGACTGCGACAGCTTGAAACCTGGATGGTCCGCCATCAAACGTTAAGCATCTATCCAGTGTGAGTTCTTCTGTCACAACAACTATTCCTAATGCTCATGCGGATTGGTGAGAATTACAGCCTGATAATAACAACACTTGGAATGAATCAAAGGAGGAGCCTCTACCTTGACTGCATTCTTGTCCCGTTGTGTCAACAAGCGCATTTACGGCCTCGCCAACTAGTAATTGCGGCACTCGCTCAAAGCTTTGCTTTCTCCCCCGAGATATGACCGCTAACGACGATACCTTCTTTGTTCGTAAAGACATGAATTGTCTCTTCCTTTTGACCGCATACAAGGAAACGAAACGCATACGACCACAACTCTCCTTAGATTCAAAACTTCAGCCAACTTGACGTCTTCGTCCATATGGACTATATCCATGGGCTTATTTTTGGAATGCTTTCCGATAGAAATCTACAATATACTTTGTATTCTTATCGAATTTAGGATTCGGTGTACGGAGATTGATAATAGAAATTGTATAAAAGATAGTTTAATAACTATTTAACTAAGCTTTAGTCTCTGTTTACTTTCTAATATTTATATATCTTATTTTTTATCACTTTCTTTTCTAGTCATTTTTTACTCTCTAATAATCAGAATCTTAAACTCTTATTTATGTTTTCTCTCATTCCTTCTCTCATGTATAATATCTGGTAATGAACCTCATTTGGAAATCTTTAGATTGTCCTTCTTGACCGCAAAGTAGTTGTCCTGCTTTAAGCAGGGCGAGCATGTAACATGACTGTCAGCAGGAATCTTCAACACTGAGCTGCACTTGCCTTCTTCCTCCTTCGTCTCCATCTACCGCACACAATCCCAGGAACAAGGAGCTTGATTTCCCCCTTCTCACTGATGTTATTGGCTTGCTATTGTTTCTCACATGAACAGTTTCAATCGAAGAGCCAATAGCAGCCGCAGATCATCTACTTGAGAATTCCTGAGCACGTGCTGCAGCTCCAAACGATGATCGCCCCACCAACTAGACATGTCCGTGCGTGCCCCCCGGACCAGAGGGCCAGAGCAGGTTCCAACATCTAGAGATTCAGATTTTGGCCGTTTGAAATCGGTGCCAGAAATCTCCATTGTCTCGACTATTCGCCATCTGAGGCCTGGAACAATTCATTGACACAACAGGCGATAAGCTGAGGAAGTCCAACACAAAAATCCGGCGTTTTGAAGGCAGAGTGGGTTGCCAAGGCGCGCCACCTTACACCAGCGCATGTTTATCAACCCTGGATTCCTGGGCTTTTGGGCTGACCATCTGGCTGGGATTCGCTTCCCCTCAACAATATTGGAGCCTCATCGAGAGCAGCAGACAATCCAGATATGAGGATTCTACTTGGGTTTGTGCAAGCTCTGGATTTCTTGCCTGGAACCGCCTTTTGGGTAGGCTTCTGTACTTCAGAATACGGTGCTTCACGACTCGTTCCTTCCCATGTTCGTCAACCCGCGTCGATCACGGTCATTGCTCCTGACATGAGTAATCCTTCAATTCGAACTCAAGAGTTGAAGATCCGACTGGCGGCGGATCATCACGAAGCACAATCCGTGTTCCGAGGGCCCTCATTACTATCAGGGCCAGGGAATCCCACGTGTTCAACCTGCAGGTGACTTCTCAACGTTTCGACTCTGGAAATCGGAGCATCAGACTCAAAGGCTGTTCAGTATATGCGTCCCCGAAACGAATAAGGCCTCCATGTAAAGTGTCACGACTTGCCTAAAATGGGATGTGCAGGCAAGTTCTCCACTTCGAGACACTATTCTTGTGTTGTCAACAACTCCACCCTCGGAACTCTCATGCACGACATCAATCCCTTGTAGCAAGTGCGTGGCTTTGACTTTCGGCCGCTTGGAATCTACAGCTTTCAGATTCCCCTAGCGAGTGCAGCTTCTTCAATCGCATTTCAGCGCTTGAATTGCCCGATGTAGCTGTCATAACAAGGTTATGGACTTTTATCTGGCAACACCAATGCTGGTGGAGTAGCGCAACGAAAGGACCTCCGACAGGTTGATGCGCGCTACCAGCTCTCGCACCATACCTGGTAGGGGAAGTAAAGAAGTCGGAAACGGGGCATTTCATCACAGGTGAGCCTTGAGGCATGGACGCCACCGATCTTTTCGTAATTATTTCTTGGCTAACGTGCAGCTGTGGGGAACATCCAGCTCCTAGATTATCGATCTTCGCAACCATTGATCACAGCGTCTCCGCTATGGAGCAGCTACCATGCGACAGCATCCGGAACCATGGTTGGGTGGAAGTCATGGACGACAAGATCGCTTGTTGACATGGGCACAATGTTCCAGCCAGACCCATGCTTTTTAAATAGGGCAAGAGCCGCCCATTTCTTCGCGCTTCAACTCCGCCTAGCCGCATTGCCTGTCGCAGGCCTTTGTCGGCGAACCCTCCGGACTTGAATACCTCCGACTGGCAGACATACTAACTGCGCCTGACAGGGCCAATGCCCGCACTCTCCGGTTTTCTTCTCCGATGATCATGAACCCGACATTGGAGCATCTTCTGCTTCCCCGAAACGACCATGGAGACTCGTCTCGAGGCCAGCGAGCTATGGTGGCGACAGCCGTGCTCACCGGAATTTCAATCGTGATCGTGGCAATGCGCCTGTATACCAGGATTGGCTTGATAAAGCTAAGTGGTCGGGAAGATTGGACGATTCTGGCTTCTCTGGTATGAGTGCATGCTTGCTATAGCATCACATATCACTAACACACGACTAATCCAGGTCTTTGCAATAACATACCTTGGTCTGGTTATTGCTCGTGAGTGATCGATACTCTTGCACTGTTCTCATCGGAGGCTTGCTGCTAACCATACCCAGAGTATCACTTCGGTCTAGGGGTGCACTCGGGCGAACTACCAGGGGACATCCTACAAGAACAGCTGAAGGTTAGACACCGAAGACCAAGTCCAACGATTCACGATTGCTGACATCATGACTGCCATACAGCGACTATGGGTTGCAATTCCCATGTACAATGCAAGTCTAGCATTGACCAAAATCTCCATCCTGTTCCAATACCTCCGCATCTTCCCCAGCTACCGCTTCCGCATCATCTGCTTTATCGTCCTAGGCGTCGTGATACTCTACTCAACATGGGCGATAGTCAGCGGCTTCGTCAACTGTGTGCCCGTCGCCAAATTCTGGGATCGGCAAATCCCCGGTACATGTCTCTCCTTTGAGGCCGTTTGGTTCTTCAACGCATCCATGAATATCACTACCGACCTTACGCTCCTTGTTCTGCCGATGCCGCTCATTTCGCAATTGCATCTTCCGAAACGGCAAAAGTTTGCGCTTCTTGCTGTTTTTGCTCTTGGTGGATTGTTAGTCCTATGCCCCAAGTATGTCTCTGCTCGGTTGACTAACTATCCATCAGAGTCGTGATAACGAGTATCCTCCGCCTATCCAGCCTCCGCACCGTCGCCAAAAGCAACGATACATCCTGTAAGCCCTAACCTACCCGTTGTCCACCCATCCAAGGGTTCCCCTTCCCACCACCGCCGTCACTAACCTCAAATAACCAGGGAGTAACGTCGCAGCCGCCTACTGGACCGCCGCCGAGTGCAACGTCGCCATCATCTGCGCATGCCTCCCCTTCCTCCGCCCCCTAATCAGCCGCATCTTCCCCCGATTCCTCTCGACGGGCAATAGCTACAACAACAAATACACTCGGAATAACAACACGACCCGTACGACTGCGGCACATGGCTCGAATGCCGCTACTGCCCGGGGGCCGCTGTATTCCCAGGATCCGGAGTTCGGACTGCTTACAATTGATGTTGATGTGAAGGGAGAGGAGGATAATTCTACCGATTCGAGGAAAGACACAAGGGGTGCAAGAGTTGCTTCTCCTATTTTTGAATCTGGCATTGAGGTTCGTACGGAGGTTACCCAGGAGGTTTCCACGTATGCGCCTCACGGTCCAGAGAGGTCGGCGAGTGTCAGGAGTAATGGTTATAGATGACCAGTGATGTAGAGATAGATTATAGTCTTGCGTTGTTTTGTCGATTTCACAATACCCACATTGGTTTTCTCGTTCTTTGATCACTTACCTACCGTCTTCTATGAAGGAACTTATACTGCGATATGAAGACACAAATTACGTGGGGGCACCGAGTTATGGTGGATTATAGTAATGTCTCAAATCGTTAAACAAACATCAGTCTATGCCTTCCTATTTTCCATTGTTGAACTCCATGCCTCCAGTCCGGGTTCCGAAGGTTTTGATAGATAAAACACATTAAAGCTGTGAATTGGATAGATAACCTCCGTTGAACCGTTTTCGCTGATAATCCCGCCAACGCTGGAAAAGAGGAAGAAAAAAAAGAGCATAAAAAATAAACCGGAACAAGGACGTTTGTCGTGACTGTGACAGAATAAACTCTGTGTAGTCCATAAACAATGGAACATGGTATCTCATGGGAGGATTGGATTTGACGCCGCGCGAACGTTCAATTGAAAGAGTTATCGACTTAAGATAAATTGGGAGTCGAATTGCGAGCGAAATGCCATTGTTATTGGTTGCCGAGCTCTGCGAGCTCCCTTTCTTTCGCGCGAAGCATTTCTCGCATTTCCTCGGCCTCTCGCTGGAGCTTCGCCCGGCGGTCTTCCCTGAAGTTCTCCAAATTGGACACACTGGGTAGCGCTTGTGGAGTTTTGGAAGCGGGATGCGAAGACGGCTGCGGGTGCTGGGATTGAGGATGCTGCTGGCGGCCTAAAGCGGCAAGAGAGGGGTCCAGACGCGCCTCGTTACGCGCTCCCGCATGGTTGAGGATAGAAGAAATCGAGCTAAGACGAGCGGGCGGCGGTGGGTTAGCTGATGTGACGATGGGCGGTAACTGATTAGATCCAGCTTCCAGCGAATTCGGCAGAACATCTGCGCTTGGTCCGGTCTCGGCTAATGTTCGTTTCTTTGAATTCCCCGCCGCACTAGGCGAGATCGATCGTCGGCCGAATTGAGGGACCGGTGAATGGCCTGGTTCGAGTAATCTTGGAGGAGGTGGATGATGTGGCAGGGTTACGGCGCTCAGATTGAAGCCAGTGAAATCGACCGGCGGGGGTGCGAATCCGAACGGTCGAGTTACTGGAGATATCCGGTCAAGGGAATCTGAGCTGTAGTACCGGTGATAGCGATCATCAAGTGGGTGTGAAAGGGCAGCTGGGGACGACGCTTCTGGTGAGGCGGAGGAGCCGTGGGAAGAATGCGTGGCAGCAGTGGGGGAATGTTCCCGCAAGGCCGGCACGACACGTTTCCGTCGCTTGATGATAGTCTTCTTCATCGTGGTAGGTCGGTAGCAACCGTGAAGCTTATAATACAGGCCTGTCGCGCGAGTCAGTCATAATTAATCAGGGCGGGACAAGGGAACGGTTGAACGTACCGCACGCATTGCAAATGGGATGCCCGTTCTCATCCCGGCGCCAGAGGGGAGTCACAGTAGTCCCACAATTTTGACAGGCAACCAGCATATTGTTGCCTTCACCTTGAGTGTTGCTCCTTGGCTGCACCTCGGGTTCTTGTAAAGGAGCTGCTGTCTCCGGAATTGCTGTCCTGCTCAACGCATGCGCTGGGACGTTCCCTCGTGCCGTTGATTTGTATACGCGATTGTTGTAGGCTGGGCAGCCGTCGCATCCTTCCGCACCACCTGTGCCATTGCAGTTTCCTCCTCCAGGGCAGGACCCCGTAGAGCCCCCACAGCCTTCATTTCCACCAATGGCCGGATCAGTCTGAGAACCAACAGGATAATTCGGCGG
The DNA here is from genome assembly GCA_025688815.1 of Aspergillus carlsbadensis. Classification (NCBI taxonomy): domain Eukaryota; kingdom Fungi; phylum Ascomycota; class Eurotiomycetes; order Eurotiales; family Aspergillaceae; genus Aspergillus; species Aspergillus carlsbadensis. Next base: position 675,031 of record MU628164.1, on the reverse strand, counting down.
GAGGGAAGCTTCGGGACTGGCTTGTGTTCGGTTTCTTTTTGTTGGTCTTGCAACGTTGCGCGCTTTTAGGTAAAGGCCGCATGCATTACAGATCATGGCTCCGGTCGGTGAGCGCCGCCATAACGGTGTGCTTTTCGTTCCGCAATTACTACAGAGCACAAGTAGAGTCAATAGCTGGAGTCTGTTGTTGAAAAACGAATAAAGACGAACCTGCAAGAATGCCCCAAGAATGACGTGTCTTTTTGCGACCTGGGGGACGTTTTGTCTATGGGGTAAAGCCCACTCCCGGACTCTGAAGACTGCATCACAGGTCTTTCCACATAAGTCTCCAACTCATAATGACTCGGGGGAGCCTTGGTGTCCGAAGTCCGAAGCCCCTCATTTATGTGTTGTCGATCCAAAGGATGTTCTCGGCCGGCCTGGGCGGAAGAAATGAGCTGCTGAGCGGCATCCAGGTCTTCGGCCGATGGGTGTCGCGTAACCATGTCCGGATTTCGAGGAAGGGATCGCAGCGTGTCGGCGTGCGAGAGGGACGCTAGCATTTCCACCGTGATTCTGAGCCCAGATGTCTGGTCGCCACGTCTCGGATATTCCGACGAGGAGAGTCGGGGTATGAAGAAGATGGTCCTCCGGAGGGAAGAAGCTCGCTCTTGATTGACGGTCGAAACAAGGGGACGGCGGGTCGTGCGAAGGTATGCTGTACCACAGTCGGGCAAAACGTGAAAGTATTGTATGACGAAGTCAAAAGTCGGTCAAGATGACAGTGCAGGAAAAAGAAAAGAGAGGCTAGGGCGTCTGGCAGGAATGGCAAATCGATCGGTGCTGCAACTAGCGAGACTCCAAGCCAAACGAGGCGGAGCCGAGAACGGGAACGGAGATCCTCGAGGATGGCTTCGAGAGCTTTGAAATTCTAGTTCAGATGCTATACTTGAGCCGTCAACTATGGCTATATGTTCCCAGAATTGGAGAAAATTGCGGCCGCGGAGGCGCAAAAGGCTGAGGTGGCAATAGAGGGGAGGAAGGAGATTGCCGGAGATCGCGGAGGTCTGCTGGACTAATAAATGAGAATGAGGAAACAGGGGAATTCTCGACTGGACAAGGGCTGTTCAAAAGTACGTGAGGGTGAAATAAGAGTACAGAATAAGGTGCACAGGTCGGATTTGGGAGAAGTGTGAGATGGAGAAAGATCGGCGCAGAGGGAGATCAATCAAGACATGCGACAGTCGGATCAGATATGATGCAGAAGCTGACAGCAAGGAGGAGATATGATCTGATTCCGCAGCCAGCGGCAGGAGTGTGGCGATGATGGGGGAGTCAAAAAAAGACTCAAAGGGGGTGAGACGACGGTGAGGCACTGAAGGGGGTGGAAGGCAAGCGACAAGACCCTGACAGATGCTTAGGGGGGGTGTCTGCGTACCTTGGCAACAGCAATCGGTGATGATGAGATTCTTTGTCCCGCAGGCTCGACTGCCAGACTGGCAGCAGTTTTCGCGGCGTCCTGTGACGATTCCGGGATCCGACTGTGTGGTCTTATCAAGTCGTTAATCGTTATCGATCTCCCAGGGGGATCTACAGCTAACTGGGGTCTTTTTCCAGACCTTTGTCGTCCCCCTATTTGCTTTTTCTTGCTGCAGTTAAAAGGGCTTTTTCCCGGCCGGTTGGAAATGACAGATTTTTAGTACGAGACGGTGTCCCGAGCGTCTGTTTCGAGAACCCCTCCGTGGTGCAAAAAAAGTGGTTCTGCACTCGCTCTTCGACACCCTTTGCCTTCCTTCATCGGCGATTGCCTTCTTTCTCCCCCAGATCGAATCATCAGACTCCACCGCTGCCTGAACAAGCCTAGCCGCTGGGTCCGACGAGTTGCCGCCTGCCTAAAATAGCAGCTAGCGTGTCTGTCTCCGAATAATCCTGATTGTTGCTCTCGCCATTGGATCAAACTCTTCTCAGTCCACCAGTCAGCTTATTTTTGCCGCTCATTATTGGGCCAGATCGACCTCGGGAAACATTCGCTGGGATTCTGCCAGTGCAAGGGACTCTGGGACCCGGTTCAACAAAAGTTCCAGCCAAGCACCCACCCTTGGGGCCTTGTCAATCAGTCGAGCCGCCGGGCTTGCGCTCGTTATCTCCCCGACGGAGCTGACGAGGACAGTTTGATCTATCGCACATTTGATTGGCCTATTGCAAGCCATCCGTGCCCTGACATCTTCCGATTGGTTTTATGTGATTTTGACCGTCAATTCCGAACATCTCGGGGTTACGGCCAGGTAACCGTATTTCTTACATCTCGCTTGGCGAAGATTATCTCACTATTGGGTGACTATTGCTCGCTTGACACTTTGAAAGATCCGATCTATCGTTCACGGGCTCATCGTTTACCCAATCTCGGACAATCCACCCCTGTTCGGGGAAAAGTTCTCTGGTCTGACAATTGTGGCGTGACTTCTATTGATGGGAGACAACATGACATGACGAGGTCAAAGCAGCGAAGCTATCACGGGTCGGCCAAAGAGAGCGCTGATATCGATCTATAATACGTGCGTTAATCTCACCCTGCGAGCTCGATTGGGAGAAATACATCCTGGCATCCCCCGGGTCCCGGCGAATCCTTGTCGGTACTAGAACAGAGCTACACCCTCATCTCCGCCAATACGACTGCTTTGCGCCATCTAGCCCAAGATAAATATCGCACGGAGTGCATAAGCGCGATGGGTCCATGAGGTATATTTCCAGTTTTCTCCATCTGCCCAGTGGCATCTGGAGAAGAATCCTGGAGACGAGAATTCGAGATGGATCCCAACTCTCTTCGGAGTCTCCGTCTCGCCCGTTGTCAGGATTCCCTTCCCTCCTTCCGCCCCTCCTTCTTTTTCCTGCGGGCTTGACTTGCCTGCTTGGGGGCCAAGTCCAACAGATACGAACCCGACGTGCTCACCAAGATCATTCTCCCACAGATTACCCGACACGTGGTTCTACTTCTGCGCGCGGAATCTGTCCTTTTGGGAGTTGAGCCTTGGATTCTTGACGCCAGCCAAGCGGCATGGGCCAGATTTCAGGGGCTGGACTTGGTCTTTCGGGTCTTGACTCGTGCTCACGATTGGAATTCGCCGAATCATATTCAGTGGGCTGATTGATTGAGATCAGATAACCAACATCGCTTCTTCAGTTGCCTTTTCTTTGTTTCGCTGATGACGACATCATCATGGGGAGGCTTCGATTGGCTGATGTTCCGATGTTGGACTTGGTATAGCCTTTGGAAAGCTCGTCACTGGTTCAAATAATGGCTCATCTACAAAGATGTTTCATATAGTACACCGCCGGTCAGCAGGCCAAAGACAAATCAATCATCCTTGCATCTTATTGGACAGGAAAGTCCAACATGGCAGAAAAGCAGAAATAACAAAAATGGCTCAATAATATAAACCCTCGGAGAGAATGAAAAGTCCCACCACCCTTAGGTAGCAATACGTAAATAGGAATAGTGTATAATTGTGACCCATCGTCCCTTCCCACCTGGGTCTTCCTTCAATCGTTTCAAAATCGTCATCAAACTCGTTGGAAATCGTTCATCGCATCTGAGATTCACGAAGTGTGAGCCTTCATCTTGATCCTCGTGATGAATGCTCCAACGGCCTACGATCGGCCGTTCATCGATCGCACACGCTGCGGGCGGCACGGCTGAGGATATGCCCTGTATCGCAGCCCTACTCCGTCAAGACATATCATGACAGTGTTTAGACCTGTTCAGCACCCCAGCTCTGGTCGGTTTCACGCATGTTGGAGGGAGGCTCGATGGAGGGGAAGAATTCCAGAGCAACATAAGCGATACCGAAGATACCGATGACAGAACCGGCGATTATCCGCAGCACGTGGTCGTGCAGAAGAATGCTGCCAACGAAGATATAGACTGAAACACTGTCAGCGCACTCCCGCAAAGAAACGAAGCTGAAGAATACTCACAAACTCCACGGCCGAGGAAGGAAAAGAGGAAAGAACCATAGCGGTAAACATAGTCAGGAACCTGAGGCAGGAATTCCAAGCCAGCAACGACTACACCGTTGTTAGCATCTGCGTGCGACTTTACACAGCTGCGGGCGCGCAGGTAAGTCCTTACTAAGTCCGAAAATAATCACGTATGCTCCGAGAATGATACGTCCGAATTCCGCAGGGAAGAATTGAGAGATACCACCGAGGACCATAAGGACACCGATACCAATGTTGACAATGCGGCTAAAAACAATCCATATCGGTTAGCAATCAGTCCGCTAGACGTGCGACGCGAATGCGCTGGGGCCGCGTACAAGATGTTGGAGAGGTCCATTGCGAATGTTATTCAAAATCGAAGGCTGGGAGAAGCGGTGTGTCGAGGTTGAGCTGAGAAACAGCCAAGTCAGTGCGATTCGAAGGGGATGAGGCTGTACGACTGTGCGCACCGGAGAAGAAATATGTTTGTTGCCTAGACCGAGCTCAAAGAACTACCACGTAGCTTGTCCGTCTGTCAGGGGGACTAGGTAACAAGATTGTCGCGAAGCGGCGGGTCGTCTGATTGCTGGATAATCAAGCAAGTAATCTCTGGCAAGACGAAAGGAAGTCTATGATCGATTAATCTTGGAGAAAGGGTGAGGACTGAGAAAAACGGAGATGGAAGGTTGGGGAGTTGAGCAGAGATCCAAGCACAAGGCGTTGCGATGCGAGGCATAAGAAGCGGGTCTGCCAAGACCATTACTGAATTGGATGACTCAGCGTCGCACAGCCTCTTTCTCGTCGAAGAGGAATCGTCAACTGGCAAATGCTGGAACCTTTCGATGGGCAGACTTGATCTTCAATCTTCCTGAAGATATGGCTTCATCGCTGACAGCTTACAGTCCGACTGACATCTAGATGATGAAACAAGGGGCGGTGATGTCCATATGGCGGTGGCCGCCACCGTTCCAGACCCATGGCAACGGGAAGCCTGGACATGAATTTCTTTGCTTTCAAGAACTTGTTGCAATGCTTACAATGCCAACGAAAAGTACTTGATCGAGAACAGTATCTCCTCGTTTTAGTCATGAAAGACTCGTGGTTTAAGGTCTCAGATCGCCACAAGGTCTCCCACTCTTCTCTCCAGTCTCGCAGCTGAGAGAGCATTTGCTAATTTACACATCTTGACCGAATCCTTCTCCAAATCAGCATAGATTGCATCCAGATCTGTCCCAAACCCAGCTTCCTTCGCTGTCTGAAGGCTGCGGGAGTCGACAAATGGAGCGATTGAGGGCCAGACGCTCTGCACATTGTTGAAGAAGAGCTCCACCCCCAGATCTCCAAGGCCCCTGACCTCGTGGACCAGCTCTTTTGTTTTCTGGCGGTCATAGTCGGCTTTCTTGATGAGATTGTTGAGATTGCCGTCTATTCTCTCGTCAGTGGACAACGCAGCAAGAAGACGTGGAACTAGAGCTATACACACCATACTTGTCGTTCACAAACTCGACCAAGGCCCCTAGATTCGTGGAGCCCTGCTCTCTGTACCGATTATATCCCCCGTCCTTGAGAACCATGGCTCGCTCTTCCCAAGTAGCATCCCCTAACTTATGGATATCATGGTAGCCAACATCGATGAGCTTGTGGATCGCCCGATCCGTGAGATCATGAGACATGGGCTTAGACTTCAACATGGCCTCGAAGAGCATGGCGAGAATCGTATCAGGCGACCCCGTGAGCGCCTTATCCTCGATAGCAGTTCCCTCAAGCGGACCACGTCCATACTTCTCAATCGTCTTCTGTAGCTTCTGTCCACTCGGGGAGTTTCGAGCCTCCTTACTCTTCGCCTCTTTCTCGTCTTTCTTTTCCTCTTCCTCATCTCTGCCTTCCTCCTGTTCCTCCTCTTCTCCAAAAAGCTCATCATCTTCCACTTCACTCAGATCCTCATCAAACTTCCCATCATCATCAAGGGACGCCAGGTTATCTTGATCATCTAATGCAGGGGTTTCGCCAGGCTTGGCCACCTTGCTCGGCGGCTGTGCGTCGGCCTCATCCGCACTTCTCGGCTCTATTGTTGGTGTCTCTCCGGTCTCTGGCTTTCTTTTGCGCTTGGAAGTAGTACTGGTCACGTCGTCCGTGTCTTGGCCCTCTTCAACCTCAGGAGGCTTGTATTTCATCTTGTTGGGTAGGTACGTAGAGAATATTGTGACTGGCAGATGATATAACCCAGCACGATAGATTTGATTTGTGAACTTTGCCGATGGAATCTTTTTCAACTTCGAGGATCTGGGGTTAGGTTGAAATAACCTTGGGGGTGACCTGGAGATCCCCGGATTAGTGGTGACGCAATAGCGACGTCTACAGTCCAGAGGAACATCTTACCAAATCTATTTTTGAGGGCAAGCTACTGGTAATACTGTAATACATTATGGTACGTCAATTCATGTTTCGCGATGAAAAGTGTTTCTGCTTTTTCTTTAATGGAGTACGCTTGTGTATAGTTCTATGATGAGGATGAAGATGCGCAAGACGGCAAGACCGCAAATCTATGTTGACAAGTTAAGGGCTCACAGCTTCGCCTGGACTTTCTTCTGCAGCGTCTCCTTCACCAATCTTATAGCTTCAGCCGCACAGCCATAGGAGGACTGGTATCCGAACCCGCCATGGCCGTAGTTATGCACCACCGCCACGCCGTCTATCTTCTCTGCCTCGATGCGTGGCCCACCATCTCGCAGAGGCCGAAGCCCAACACCATGTCTAATGATATCCAATCCTTCAATCCCCTGGCCCTCAGCCACCAGCTCAGGGCATATCGCAATAGCCCGCTTCATAATCCGGACCGCCAGGTTGGGATCTGGTAGTGGATCCCAGGCATGCTTCTGATAGCAGCCACCCAGGATAGTTCCACCGCCTGCGGCGCGGGTCATCATGTAGAAGAGCTCTTCTTCACCGTCGTCGGTACCGGAGATGCTGGCCATTCGACCGGGGTCGTTTCGCACTACGACGACCTGTCCACGTGCTGGGTAGAGTTTGTTGTCAAGGACACCGCCCAAGGTCTTCGATGACAGACCGGTGCAATTGAGGACCACGTCCGCAGCACGGCCAGAATGGTGGGCCTTGGCGGCATCCGCGACATGTTTGAATTGAGCTCGCTTGAACACAGCGCCGTTCTTACGGCACTGGCCGACTAGCCAGGGTAGGTATACTGCAGTGTTGATACAGACTGATGTGAACGTCTGAGCGTTATCAATCCCGGGAGCTAGCTGATCTTTTGGAAGGTTTTTGAACTGGCCCAGTCATTAGTATCTCGGGTTCACGTCTGGCAGTGCGAAGAACACTACTGTGGTACACGCACATCGAGTACTACATCTCTGTACCATGGGTTCGCATCCATCAGGGACGAGAACCACTGACCCGTTGCGGTTTCCTGGTCTTTCTTACGGTTGTAGATGATAGTGTCCTGAAAGTGAATACCAGCATCAGGATGCTTTTCTGTCAGCTCCTTCAGTGGCTGCCATGTTTGCTTTTCCCACTTTGCGTGGTCAGTGCCATGCTGGCCCATTCTACGCGCAAGAGTCAGCAATCGTCGTACACAGCAACGGCATTATTTAGCGTACGGAAGATAGTTGGCACCAGCCCATGGCGAACAATACTCAATATCATAGTCTCCTGGCATATGCTTGGCCACAACAGTAACCGAATTGGCGGGATCCCGGGACAAAAGGTATGCTGTTGTAAGTCCAGACACCCCGGCCCTGTCGAGAATCCCTGTTAGCTGTGTACATTTGTTGAGAAGTCAATCTTACCCGAGTACCACAATGTTATTTGCTGCCATTATCTCGCTCTGACTGGGGCAGGGACTGGGTGTTCAGCTTGAATTGGGCTTGTGAAACAGTGAATGGGGGGTTTGAGTCACGCAGAATACAAAGGAAGAGAGGAGAATTGAACCATTGCCAAGGGCTGACAGCTACCCCAAGCCATCGCGGATTCTCATTATCAATCGGACTGATAGCGATTGATCGCCGCAATTGGAGTCGGGGAAGTCGGGCAATGACGTGGGGCTCGCCTCAACTCCTCTTGGTTGATGTACTCTACTCCGTTCTGAGAGAGACTCCAACAACAAGGTGATGCAAGACCCTTTCAGATATCAACAAGGACGGCCATTAGGGCCCAGAAAAGTCTCTCTCCGATTTAACTTGTAACGACCTTGAATGCGGGGTCGTCTTCCATTCAATAATACAACACATGATCGATTCACTTGGTGGCCATTGTCTTTCTTCACCGCCTCATTCGACGACCAAAGACAATTATAATGGACACTGGTGAATCGGAAATCCGCTTGTAAGAAGTCCAGGATCTAGAAGATCCATTATGAAATCGCGGATAGCTCCTAAAGTCAGAGCTCCTTGGTGCACGAGATCAAGTTGGCTTGAGATCTCGAAGCAAGCGCGACGCGCCTCGAATATACCGCGTACTTTACCTGAATAGGAAGGATCCCGGTAATACCATACAGTGCGATACATACAAAACGCGGAGGCAACAATTTGCAACTTTGTGAGGCCGAAAGTCTGTTGTGATTCATCGAGTCAAAGTTAGAGTGTTAGTCGAGAAGCTCATTCTTTGAATTATGACTCGCAGGGAAGCCTGACACCTGGGTAAGCTTTTCAGAAGATTAAGCCTCTTCTCAGAGGTGCACTGCCCTACAATTCCCGCCTTTTCCAGGTTCTTTTCCGAGTGAACCCTGGCTGGGACTATTTTTTAAGCTCCGTATTTCTTTTTCTCCTCTCCTCCGAATCCTCGCTCCACCTTGTCTTCTCCCTGCCCGTTTCGAGTCCTGTCCTTCCTTTCTTCACAATCTGGCTCGACGAGCTCTTTTATCTCCCTCCTCGATGAGGGTCCTTCGTGGGCAGACATTTTCCAATCATGGCAGATGTCCAGAAGGGCGGCAGAATCGTGCCTATAATTGCCCCTCATCATCATGGCCTCTCTGACGGGAGCCTGGTAAACGAAATCAAACACGAAAAGCAGCAACCAGAAGAGCTTTCTCAGGACTCCCAGCCTCGAGAATCGAAGAATAGACGCGGCAAGATAGACACAGAATGCCTGGAGCTTCCTTGTCTCAGCCAACTGGGGCTCTATGCTCTTCCCACTGAGGGCGATGGTAATGTCTCCCTGCACTAGAAACTCCAACTTTATCTACGCCTTTTTTAAATGCTCGATTGTTCCTTGTAACGTTTCTAACTCCTATATCGTAGGTAATTGCCTATACTACGCGCTGTCAGACCAATTGTACGGAGACTTCACCTATGCCGACCGCATCCGAACACAACTCGCAGACCACATTTCCGTCAACCGAGAATACTTTATGAGCTTCATAGCCGCCGCTGGTGGGGAGCGCAGAGCCCCCAGACGAGCCGCAGCTGAAGCTGCCAGAAATTCCTACTGCTCTTCTTCGTCCGCCAGCCCTGCGCCGAACCCGTCAGGCAAAGATAAAGAACGAAGTTTCGATTCCAAAGTGGCCGAGTCGCGAAAGAACGGTGTATGGGGAGGAGCGGAGGAAATACAGGCTTTCTGTCAGTCCTTCAAGAAGGACGTCAATGTCTACACTATGTACGGCATTCAGAATTTCCGTGACGTCCATGCACCACCAGACGAGGAGAGGGAGATTCTACACATTGCGTTTCATGTAAGAACGGCCGCGGCTCCTTGTGTGTTTCTGACGGCTAATACCATCTTCCTCCAGGATTTCCATCACTATTCCTCAGTACGCCATTCTCATGGTCCGCACACGGGCCTCCCGTGTATCTCAAAATTTAACAAAGCAACACATGTCAGCGAGGCCTCATCTGACAGTCCCGTGGTGAGTATGGCTTCTCCGTGGAAGATATCAGTCATACAGGAAGGCCTTGGAGGCAAGTACGACCGGGAAACCATTGTAGGAGTGCTTGAAGAATGTCGAGGGAACATCGACAATGCGTTCATGAACCTACTTGGCGAGGATGCCAACACCCAACCAGTCGAAGCTACCGCTTCCCGAGCTATCATGAAATCACGATTTCAGCCTTCCTCGCGCTCTTCCTCTCCCTTCAGCACCGGCAGCAAGCGCTCGGCAGATGACAGCGATGAGGAGGAGAATCCTCGCCCAGCATCGCGACGTGTCCGAGCACGTGAGCAAAAGCGACGTATACTCCCAGATGTCACCGTCGGAATAGCGTTCAGAGATGATCAAAATGACATGGTCTCTCTTCGTCTTCGGGTGAGCCCCGAGAAATGCGTCTCGGCAGAAGACAGCAAAAATTTGGCAACAGCCAGCTCTTCCGAGGTCCGGGAAACAAGCTCAGTCCACCTAAAGAAGGGCAGAAGATTAAAGCTGAGAAGCAAGCAACTTCCAGAGTCGAGTGAGACGTCTTCAAGCCAGCAGAGCGAATCCAACCCGGCCGAGCGAAAATTACGCCGAAGTCAGCGCCTTACACGGAGCCGTACTGGCTCGCAAGCTCTTTAATATCTATCACTTATATCTCGACCTCCTCACCTCACCTCACGAATTCTCTCCCTATTGATTCTCATCTATCCGATGTATTCCTTCCACTTCATTCAACATCCTCCCTCCGAATTTCTCCCCTGGTTTGCATGCAAGCGCGTTGGTGGCTCTGTTATTTCTGGTTGCTTTGTTCTAGAGCATATTTGTGTCAGCGACTTAGCGGCTGTTTCTCCAATTTTCCGATATCTGACAGCATTTGGAGCCTCCTTGTGTGACCCTGTCCACAAATGAATTTCCTTCTCCTTCCCTTCCCCGTCTGAACCAACATCCGCATACATACTATCATTCTTCACGGGGCGTTAGCCGATGGCATATGCAGAGGGCTGACCTTTCTTGCATCTTACACGCTATTTTGGGCTTGCATCTGAGCGACCGGCGAATGTTTTGAACAACGAGGCCTATCCTTCTCAGTCGCATCTATTTTCTTCTATCTTGTTTTCTTCTCTCGTCTGATTTATTTACACACACAGACTTTCCCATGCGTTGGGTGGTTGGAGTTTGAACCGGCGCGAGTTGGCTTGGCTTGGCTTGATTTGATATTTTTGTTTCATGGATCTAGGAGTTTTACTTTGGAGTTATGGCTTGGGAAAAGAAAGACATGGAAGTCCGCCCTGGCGAAATCGGCGGCACCTTTAGATTCTAGAAAGACTTCTGTTACCTTTTCACATTTCCTTTCTTGCTCACATGGTGGTGCAATTTGGCTGGCCCGGTTTGCTCTATTGTGCTATTAACTACGAATATTACTTCAAAAGGAGAGAGAGTACGCAGTTCCTATGAGTACGTACGGCTTGTGTAATCTCAGACTTCGTATAACTTCGAGAAACCAGTCGCGCAGGTGCCAATTAACCGTATCATTTGTTACCAACTCTCTGAATAGTGGTACAAGATGAGCATATTTCATTAGATCGCATTATATGATCGCATTATATGTTCCATTTCCATTCCACATCTTCCCATAAGAACCAACCCGTGAGCCCTAACTTCCATAGAACATCCCCAACGCCAACTCCACTAAAACAGGCCATGAAACGAAACGGTGTGGTATAAATCAACAATGAGAAAGGAAATCTGGTGTCGGGTGTTTCTATAATGATTCGCGCCCCTTCTATTAATGGAGCAGAGTGAGAGCGCCTCGATACTTCGGGCTGCAATATTGCTCCGATAGCAGTTTGCGGATGAGTGCTAGCGATACAATCGATGAGCCCTTGTCGAGCTCTTTATTTGTAGTGAAGGAGCAAAGGTACCAAGAGAATTCGGTAGGTACGTTTCGAGAGGAATAGTGCGGGGAGAGAAAGTGGGTGGGTATGTGTGTAAAGGAGAGAGAGAGAGAGAGAGAGAGAGAGAGAGAGTCAGGGTGGAGTAAGGTAAAAAGGCGCCCACAGTCGAGCATAGTGTTGATCGCGAAGATTCCAAAAGTCACCGGGCCCTCTTAGAATGCCGAGTCCGGGCGTAGGCGCATCCCAGGGGCGTAACAAAGGTTATAAAGTTCGTCAACATAGGTCTGCGCAGCGGTATCACCAGTTTCCACAACAGTTATTGAAGTTTGTCTTCCCAGAGGGTTCTCGGCCGCCGCATCCGATAGCTTGGCAACATCGACCTTGACCTCTCTGCGAACAACAATGTCTCCCAAAGGCGTGCTGTTTGTGAGACTCTCCTGAGATACCGTTCGCGTTCGATCACGTAGCCGGTTTCGCTGCGGCCATATCTTGAAAAGGGACCGGGTCGAGGGTGCAATTTCGGAATCGGTAGCTGAGCCCGACCGGATATTCGAGTAAAGAAGGCCTTGACTGAGTTCTTTTGCGAGACCATCTGCGTCAGTGATGCCGCCGTTCACTTGTTGTTGAATGCGGAATAGTCTTAGGGGCGCAAAGGCATAATCTGGATTGTCGACGCGTGTGTTCAAAGACCCTACCGTACAGAATGCCAATAGCATGCAGGTTTTATTATCTGATATTCTTGTGCTCCGGCACGGTGCGCTCAAAGGGCGAGGCGAGAAACGAGACGCTGAATTAACATCCGGTGGGAGCGAAGAAGCGAGGGAGGACATTGATTGGATCAAGTCTCCAATAAACGTGCTCTCGTCCTTGTGGGCTTGCGCTTTCTCGGAACGTAGCCAGTCCAGGCATGTTGCTATAGGCCAGCCTTCCATATGCGAAAGGATTTCCAGATGAGGCACTAGAAGACGTTTCGTCTGCAGGGTCGTCGACGGTAGTGGGTTCTTGGTGCCCTTGGCAGTCAGTACCTCAAATCGATCATGAACTGTGGGGCGAACTATGAATGAAACAAGGTGAAGGCCAGGCTCAAAGTTCCGGCCGAAGGCGGCAAAGTCTCGCATATCCTTGAGGTGCACATCCAGAGTCCCCGTTGCAACGTTCATGCGGCGGGCAAGGAGGGTCGTGACATTGTCAATCGAGGTAAATCTGAAGCCTGAAGCTGCCAGTCGGGAAGCGTCTTGCTTATTCAACTGGCGGACTGTGAACATCAATTGGCCTTTACCAGCACGTAGCCTAGAGTATCCGATTGCGCGAGAAAACGGAGATGAGGGCGTGGATGTGGTGAGAACGTCATCGTACAGCATTCCGAGTTCCTCCAATGGCTGTCGAACTTCTCCAGCAAGATCGTGAGCAGCGACGCAGAAGTGGCGCTTGAACTGGTCATCAAAGCCTGAAACCATCTCTGCTTCACGATCAGAGTCCACCCCTTTGGCCAAGTAATGCTCGCGCGTTATATCCTCTGCTTCTATCCTATCCCTCATGTACGGGACAACCTCTTTCACGAGTTTCCAATTTCTGCTTGCTCGGAAAGCCCAAAGAAATGCAGGGTGGGTTCGAGTAAGATCATCGTCGCTAAAGGTCTGCATGACAGCCATATTGTTAAGTCGAGTCCAGTGCAAAAGCGATCTAAAAACACTATGGGGCTCACCTTGCCAAGATAGCGATCAACGATTTTTCTTGTAGGAAGAAGGGCATGCGGTGTAACCATGACCCGACCTTCAGGGTCGAAAAAGACCGAGGCCAGGACCAGCTGCTGTGCCTGTATTCTTGATCGCCTATATTCGCCACTGGCAGCTATAGCACAGGCTGACAGAACACCACAGGAAACGCAAGCCTGTGTTCTGTAAGCATTTGATGGACGTTCAAAACCGGGCAAACTAGGCACTCACCAGAACAGAGCATATGATGACAGTCTGGTTTCGAGATAGTTGACCACCAAGGCTGGCGGATGGATCATGGCCACTGTAGCTCGTCCCAACAGCAGCAGTCCAATGCATGCCAGATACAGCCAGGCCGAGGAGGCAGCCGCAGACTCCGCGTCTCCACCAGCGATTCGTCCAAGATGCTCTCCATCGAAAGAATATTGCAAGAGCTGCGGTGCTTGCAACTACAGCAATTATGGCAGCACCAGCCACGTTTGCAGCTTTATAGCTGCATGTGTAGTTGCTGATCCCCAGTTGCCCAACGTAGTGCATACCACAGACAGATCCACCTGTCAGCAATCCACCCAGCAATATTCGCAGGTACCCTGCCTTTTCGCCGGTTCCGGCCGCGTAGAAAGCCGTAAGCAATACACATACGGGAAGGACAAAGGAGACTCCTGTGAACGACATGCTGTACATAACCTGGATATGACCATCTCCATTTCCGAGGACGATGGCACGGTTTCCAATGAAATGCATGCACCAAATGCCAATGCCTCCCATGGAAATCGCAGACGTGAGCAGCAAATACCTAGGAGGGGTATTTGTCAGTCCCGAAGCACGCTCAAGACACATTACGCTCGAATGCATACCAATTATAGAAGCCAGCAGTGGATGTTCGCCGGTGAAGGAGTTCTAAAGTGGTCGCGCATCCCATAACACTGACGACGTAGGATAAAAATATATAGCCCGGAAGGTAGGAGACTGAGGCGCTGCCCCCATGTGGGAGACTACCTACACTCGACATAGCTGGACGTGGAAGTATCGCAGTGACGAGAAGGAGAGTAAAGGTATTAATCAATGCAGAGTTGAAGCGTGCTCATGGTGCTAGCACTTGGACATGAGTACAGCTGGAGCCAAACGGCCTCCAAGAAACACAAAAGAGACGAAAATGATGCGAAAAAAAGTACCAAAGTTGGGGTGTGATACTGACGAGGTCACCTCAGAGGTGAGTGCTGCTTGTTATAGTCGATCTACGACTAATATTCTCCGCAAGGCCTTGCTCTTCCTAGTGGGTTAGGCCCACGGCCCCTCAATTTCAAGGGAGCCAGGGTGTCGAAGACTACCAGGAATCAGGATTAGTATGGCCGAAGGGCCTGTCTGTGTCTGTATGCGTTTCGCCTCGGCGTGGACCCATCTTCGGAACATGCTTGTCAGTTTCTTGGTCGCACGAGGTGAAGAACCGTAATTCTGGATCTCAGCACAATACTTGGAGAAGATCCATTGGTCTGTCAGAGGCAGACTCTTCTCCCATCTCAAGTTCCTGATCCTGTCGCAAGATCGTGGCGGGAAGAAAGTCGGGGCTGGAGCTTTGGTCGAGTTACTCGAGTGGCATGATAGGAACGATTGGGGCGCGCTAGGTCAGAGCCCAAGGTACAAAAACTCCTCTAAATTTGAGACTCAACCAGCCAGAGAGCAGGCTTTCTCAACTCGGCCATTGATGCCTGGCTAGCGGAGCCATACCCCGGTTGGTTTGCCCAAAGGGCCCAAACTTTCTTCTCGAAAAGACATCCAGAGCTGAAGTTGGCTTGTCTGAGGTAAATGAATGTGAATGATTCGCCCCTGCCACATTGGCCCGTGGGATTGGGATCCATGCACTCCATTGAGCAGCGATATCAGGCTAGATTGGACTTGGGAAGGCCTAGCGGCTAGCCTCCGAGTCGACGAACTACGCGTGTCGCGAACCGGGGTGCCCGAATCACCACGGAATAATTAAGAGCAGGGTTGATGACTTGATTGAGCATGCCCGTGTGGAGCCGTTTTCAAAGAAGCAGAAGCACCTCGTGGACCTCCGGTGGAGCTTGGACTAGATTTGAACGCGAGCTGCTGCGAGTCTCAAAAACAGGGCATCAAGCAACCGTTGTCGGCAATAATGGTTAGTTGAACTTTAACCGAGTCAGTCGCCTGTCAGGCTGTCATAGCAAACTGTCGTCGAGAATGCTTTCCGATCGCACCTCTGTCTCAAGGGCGAAAAATTGCGATCCGGTCAGCAGTTGCGGGATTTACCAAAGTTTCAATCGATGCGAGATAATATTCTAAGCGAGGTCAAGAAACAATTGGTTTGTTTCTCCCAAGTGGATGGACTGCTGGTTCGAGGAAGCAAAAGACCCTCGGCATCGACGGACGGCGGATCGGAGCTAGGCCCAGAGCCGGCTAGCGTCACGGAATCCACCTGGCCCTGGGCACATGTCAACAGTCAGACAGTCACAGCAATCGTGAAGGAACTCTTTTCCAGAAACGACCCGAGACGATCGCAAATTCTAGTTCATGATGCATCATGTCGCTCTTTTGGGTTCTGCAGCCACCTTGTTCACTATGAATGACCTCGATTGTTCAAGGCTGGTTCTTCTTTGAACCCAGTTTCAAGGACTGGAATTTGGTACAACGCCAGCTGATGATGCCTCAGGGACCCACGACCTGACGACGCCCAAACCTCCAACCACATGCGAGCATCTGTTGCAACAAAGTAATGTTTTCAGGAACCGAAGGAGCTGATTGAACAGCAAGCAAAGTCTGTGCAAGTTTTGATATGATAGTGGATCGGAAACTGTCTCCACGATTGTTTGCTCGCGGTTCCACAAATCCACCAGAAGATCCGATCGATCTCCGATCCAGAAGCGACAGCAGGAGCACGTAGCAGTACTAGTACTCAGGTTTGAGCTCTCGATCCTCGATACATCAGAAGAAGACTTCGAGTACAATTTACTGTTTCTTGTGTTGTTTCCCAACTGAAGGTGACTCCGCGTCTGAGTCCCGGATTCTTCTCTTATCTCTCGATGGAGATGCGTTCGGCAACCGATTTCGTCGAGTGGCGTTCATTACCGAGCTGCGTACCTGACACTCAGCCAGCCTTTGACACCGAACCCACGGGTGACGGCTGGGTTGATTAACTTATATTAAAAACAGGACCCGCCCTGACGTTTTCCGAAGCGAGTCAGAATCAAGCTGTTGAGGGTCGATATTTCCACGTGCAAAATCCAATGCATGACAGCCGGTAAATAATAATGCAGCCCTGGCAGAGATATTCGCATGCTCATGCGGATTTTAAAAAATCTCCAAGCTTATCGTCACAAAAGATGGCCGTTGCTTGATATCCACCGATCAACTGCACCCACATCTACACTATGACCTATCGCCGCCGCAAATTTAGAGCTTTATCACCTGAACCGTTTAATGCCCTAGAGGTATTGCTCAATTCAGGCACAAGCGCTTATTCTCATCTTACTAGCGGGTATGACCACATTCACGAGCCCCAAACATTGGTCAAATCAGGCTGCTCTCTCAAAGCCAAAACGCCATGTTATCTGATTGATGGGACCTGAAGAAAGATGCCTGTCCTCCGGAGCAGATACCACAACAAAACCAGTTATACTTCGCCATCCCTGCCGGAATCCAGGCCGCAGGTTCTAAAGGGGTAAGTTAGGCCGGTGTCCCTCCACGCCCAGCAAGCCTAGAAGGGTCCATCGCTGGTGTTACATTTTGTCAAGACTTCACATGGGCATATCACCTGGCAATATCCAAGTCCCTTGGAACAATGCTCACTCGCCATCTTCTGGACTAACCTGTCACTGAATCGCTGCGCGTCTCGTGCTTTGCTGCGAAAACTGGGTCTTGGAGACATGACTCTTTCCAAGTGATCGTTAGACATTACGACTCCCGCTCCCTGGTGAGGATAAAGCCCGAAAATCGTTTCATAGACTGCCCTAGTGCTGCGTTATTCCCTGCGCGTTATGGTCTATAATCTAGAGGGATGGTAATCCCACCACACATATGTTACGTACTATAACTTGCAGGTAAGAAAGAAGTTTATTTTGCTTTTCATATTGTTTGCTAGCAATATCCCAGAAAGATACGATTGATATTCGAATCAAATTCCATCACCAAAGCACATATCGACCCGACCAACCCCTTGGGAACCTATATAAGACAGAAGGCAACGCTGTAGCAGCCTGAGGTTAGTAGTCGAGTACCAAAAGGAACAAAAGCCTGAGAATAAACATCCATGGAATATTCCTTAATCACCACCCTTGGCAAATCCCTTGGCAAATCCCTTGCCATCTCCCCCTCCTTGTCATCCCCCATCTTGCCCAGAACAATATCAGACATATCAACTCCTTAGGACCATTGCATAAATTGATTACCACTTCGACTCCTCCCTCAGTCTTCTCATCTACACTCCCGCACTTAGAAACCGCCTCCACGTCGCCATTCACCGCACCGTGGGGTTAGTGTCCCGGTCCACGTCCCGACAGCTGAGCCAAAAAAATCGACTCCGCCACGATGACCAAGTCACGCTTTCGCGGAATACAGGTCTTTTCAGGGACCCCGGGTTTTTGCCTCGTGGGTGAGAACGAGTCTGTGGCTGAGAGAGTTGGACTGGGCTTGTCTTCAGTGAAAGTAACCGGGCTTTGACGCCGAGGGCCAGGGAGGATATCCCGTTGGGGAAGACCGCGATGAGCTTCGTGGAACCCGCGAAGTGATTAGTACCGTTTCCATCATGCCTACTGCCAGTGGCATTGGCATAACGCAAAATGCGCTGCGATAGCTGGGTGAACCCGATGGGCTGAACGTACCATTCCCACACCCTGGCAGTTCTTAACCATTATTCTCGGCGGCGCGATCAACGCCCTGTAACTGCCCGCAGTCCGCCACCCACGCAATGCTGATACCCAGCTTCAACTGCAACGAGAGTGGTGCAGCAACCTACAGCTTGTCAACACAAGCCACAAACTCGACCTCAGTCACTTTTGTAATCGGCGGCTCTGAAAGTGAGGGCGATCCAGTCCCAGAAGAGATGAAGGATTGAGGCGTCGTCGAGGATTCGGGCGAGCTTCGTTGCTGTGCGTGCTCTGGTTGGCGATGTAGATAGTTCCTTGCGAGGCTGAGGGGCAGTGGGGTTGGTTAGCGGTCTCCTTTCTCCATACTAGGGGCTTGAAAGGGTATTGTTTTGGAATCCGGTGGTGTATCAATGGATTGGCGAAAGTGGTGCAGGTTGTAGATCGACACTGTGCTGTCAGTGCTGTCAGCGCGTGTTTTGGTATTTAGCGTGGTTGGTCTCTGAACTTCAGGCTTATTGCTCTATCAATGGCTGGTAAGCCTTCTAAACTTGTTGTAGGGACCAGGAATTGGTTTTGTGTCATAATGAGAGACTTCAGGAGTACAAGGCAAGGATATGCCTGTTCCCCGAGCCTTGTAGGGAGCGATATTTTCTTGACGATGAGTAATCGTTGCGATCTGTAGTCTTTAGAAAAGTTGCCATTCTGCATGTCCCGATAGGTACAGGCTGTAGAGGCCGACATGATTAATGGTGAGGCCTGGGTCCATTACCGTTGAGAATCTAGCCATCGATGGCAGATCAATGAGCCACAGGGCCGGAAGGCCAGTTACTAGAAGAAGCTCCCCACTCTCTTGTTAGCCAATTGACCATATACAGGCAAGACACAGTATATATCCGGTTGCAACTTCTCTCCCATTCTTCTAAGCCGGTGCGCATTGCGTTATACATATCTGACCAATACATACAACACAGCAAAGGTCCATTTGCAGAAAACCAGCCCGGAAAAAAAAGTTCTCTTATAAAACAAACGATGAAACTAAACGAGAAATCCCATATCCTATCTATCTAAGCAGTACCCGCAGAGAGAGACTGGACGGCAGCGCGGAGAGCAGGGGGGTTAGCGCCGACAACCTCAGAGACCTTCTCGCCATTGTTGAAGAAGATGAAGGTGGGCATGGCGCGGACACCAATCTCAGCGGCAACTTCTGAGAGCTCGTCGACGTCAATCTGGTAGAACTCGACATTCTGGAACTCCTCGGCGAACTTGGCCACCTGAGGGGCGATGGCCTTGCAAGGACCGCACCATTCGGCGTAGCAGTCGAGGACAATGGGGGCCTTGCTGTTGGCGATCTTCTCATCGTACTCCTGCTTACTACAAACACAAAACGATAAAGGTTAGCTGCTGAGCTTTGGAACTGGGATTTTTGCTCTTATTGGGAGACGTACGTCTTAATAGGCTTGACGAACTCGCTGGCACCCATTTTGGCTGTGGTAGATGTGAATTGAGGAATGGGGGTCGTTGAGAACGCTCGTCGGGTGACAGAAGCAAAGGGCTTGTGTGTGGTAGGACGCGGGAGAGCGGGGCGCGAAAGACTCGAGGCGAGAGTAGAAGCTTTGGTGAGACGTCGAGCAGAGACGGAGGAGAAGGAAGAAGAGAGACGAATTGTGGATGGTTGAAGACTATGTATGGAAAGGAAGTCAATTAGCTTGAAATGAGGGGCTGCAGAAAGGAGGGGCAGGATAATCGGGCTTTATAGTGGGCGAAATTATTCCCGGAAAATGACGTTGCAGAGCCCGGTGGTGTGGGTGACTAATCGTGGTGGTTGTTCGCAGGGCGAAAGGGAACACGGCGGGAGGTCGTGGAGGGTTCTATCGATTGTGCTTACCAACGAGGACGCAAAGCCCGTAGCATATTAGATTGATTTGTCAAACCACGGGAGGCCATCTTTTTCAGTTATTACAAGAGCAATGGTCAATTGGTTAGCCGATGGTGCTGGGCTCGACCTGAATATGCGCAAAGCCTGTGTGAGAGCGGTGATTTTCCTCCAAATCAGCTGGAGAAAGGAGGGTTAAAGCGGCGACACTGAAATGACGTGATTTGCCGCTTATAAAATGGAAGCGGTCTGGAGCTTGCTTACGGAGTACTGCCTCAGGCAAATATTTTTGGATTTGAACAAAGCTTGAACTGACGATTACTCAACATGGCCACTCGTCAGGTCTAGACATAAAAATATGAGCAAGAGGCAATCAGCACATCTTAGATACCGCAAGATTGTAGTATTCAAAACCTAGTAGGCAGGTATTATATTTGAAAGGGGTATAGTGATAGCAAAAGCATCGCTAATCCTGGCAAAGTCATGTTTAGATTACATATAGCTTGTGTAAGACACGATCAGAGCGAGAAGACAATATGCTGCAAGTCTATCAAAAGCACTTCGCCAGAATACCAAATTGGGTTGTTAACCAAGGGATAACGCAACTCATTCAAAATCTCGCCGATGGGGGGTATCAACAAACTCAAAAACCAACACCGGAAGCACTAACAATGCTTTCGCTGCAATGAGGCCGTAAAAATGCGACTCTGGATCGCAAGGAATATCCAGGTATAGCCGCAAAAGGACGAACGGATATGGGAGGTGACATAGGAAAAGGGTAATGAACGGCTAGGAGTGTATACTCCAAAGGGAAGTTATGCAAGGAATCGGGGGTAGAAGGGCAGGGGGTTGGCGAGACTTTCATGAGTGGATCCATTATTATAGCATCATTGCGCACGCGCCTGGGATTTGTTGACCGAGTCGTGCGCCGGTGAAAAAAGAATCTCAGCCGAATGTTCTTCAATCGGACTGACGTCCTCCTCAGCCGAGATTGGGGACAGAGATTGAATATTGTTAAGTAGCCCCTGTGTAGATTTGGGCCGCACCGTTGGATTCACAAGCACGGGTCGTTTGCCAATATCCTCATGCCAAGTCTCCTCCAATTGCCCAGGCTGGTGAGGGGTAACAAGGTCCCCGTCTTGGTCGTCAGTGGGATTAGAGATTTCCCCGCTCGCTTCGCCCGGGAGAGCACCATAGGCGATAGACTGCGGGTCGCTCGAGTTCTCATCGGTTTTGCTCAACTTGTCAAGCCCGTCGTCTGTCTTGTACCGAGAAGAGTTCAAACTTTGCCGGGTAGAGTTACTCGGCTTCTGGGAGATGCGGCGCAGAAATTGCCCAGACATCCATGACCCTTCGGAGTCAATCGATGCCAAAGACTGTGATAAAGGTAGATTCTCCGGATCATCTTCAGGGCCTCCGGTCCAAGAGTCGTGTTTGCTGTTGCGACCATCTGTCCCAGCGCCTGGGATGGGATAGTAAGACCGCGAGTTAAGGTCTGGCACTTGGTCTTCGACCATAGCTTCGTCCTCGGGGATATCAGGAGACTGGAGGCGTGAGTCGGGTGGTGAGAGGGGCTCGTCACCGAAGTGTTCGGTGAACTTGGATTGCGAACGTTTGAAGGAGCTTGGTCCAAGCAAAACTTTCGGAGGTACATAGGGTGCAGGTGGCTGCGTTTGCGTGTTGACCTTGAAAAACGATTCATTTGAAACATTCTTCAATGGAGGGCTGCGATCTGGGAAACGTTCTCGGTAGCTTCGCTTCAAGCGCGAGCTGCCTCGACGGAATATAGATGTGATGGTGCTGACACGACCACCGCTGGCGTCAGATAATCGTCGCTCGGAGTCGACGGTCCGCGAGATATCAGAGGCCGACTCTCTGTTCATTCGGTAGAATTGGGAGGAGTCCTGGCTGCTCATGCCGTGGCGGGAGGGCGAAAGGGAAGGGGACAGAGTGCTTCGTGACATAGCCATGTCCTGAGAAGGACCGAAGCTGAGTCGCTGGCTAGACTTGAGCTCCCGGATGGAGCTGTCATCGATGTTGCCAACGACATGCACGCTTTCTGGAGTTTCGCGCCCGTCTCTCTCAGGGCCCCTAGAGGTGTCTCGTAGCCAAGAACCTTCAGGCTCTCCTGATAAGAACGCCTCGGTCTCTCGAGGTGTGGGCTGTATTTCGGGTTGGTTTTGCGGGTCGGTGCGGCCTCGTTCGGTATCAGGGATGTTTTCAGGTTCGTCTTGGCCATCTTGTGTGGGAGTATCAGGTACTGCACCAGACTTTGGCACTTTCTTCGCGTTGCGCTGCAGCTTGCGAACAAGTTTCTCGTGGTCCTGGATTTCTTTTCTTTCCCGACGTCGCCGGTCCCGCTCCATCAACTCTCTCAGCGCACCAGCGTCAAGATCGTCCGCCAACTCATCGATCCGCTGCTTCGAACGCAAGTTTTCCTCAGACGTTTCCAGAGTAGGCGACTTTGTCCTCCGGTCGACGGGCTCAGGTGTCCTTTGGTTGTTCCTGGAATATGATGCTCGAGGAGCTTCCACATAGCGAATGACGGGACGCGGCGTCCAAGCTGCAAAGCCATTGACCTTGAAGGTATATGTCTCTGAGAAATCGGAGACAGACGAGTGCGGCGACTCTTGGATTGACAGGCTGATATCAGAGCGGTGACGGTCTAAGCGACGACTCAGAGGGCTATTTGTTCGTCGACCATCGAGCTGCATTGGATCACCATATGCAGGGGTGGTAGAGCGACGGGGGATATCGATGGGCATCGACGCCATCATTCGAATTTCGCGCTCCCGAGCAATCTCATAGGCTTTCCGTTTGGTGAGCCTTTTCTTCAGCACCGCGGGGCTCTCGTTGCGCTGTGGTTTCCGAAGTGACGGTTTTCTGGTGATCGCTTGCAAGTCAAGGTTTGGAGCAGTGAAGGAGTGGGAGATCGGTTTCACAGGTCGGTTCTTCTCGCTCTGCGCGGCAGAAGGCGTGTAATGAGTAGATGTTGTTGGTGGAGGAGAAGGAACATCGCGCAGGTTGTTCGGGTAATCTCCCACGGGGAGAGACTGTCGGTTCTTTCGTCGTTTGGACTGCTTGCGGGATGGCTTCCGGCTTATCTTTCCCTCATCGAAGCTATGGCGAGTGTCGTGGGGCAAGGCGACATCTCCGGCAGCTTCGGTATCCAGCTGCACGGTATGTCGCTTGCTCTTGCGACCAAACGGCCATATCGCCATCTTGTCTGGTATTGGGAGCCGTCTGGTCAAGCGCAGAGGCCCTATTGCCGAATAATCGAGCTTATAGCGATGATGGGAGTCATGTCAAGGGAACAGAGGCACGCGATCAGACGGTGGAGGAGAACTTGAGGGCGGACAACCGAGGGTAAGCGATGGAAAGGAGGCACGAGGGTGTAAGACCGTTGGGTCCTTGCGAGGAAATACGCCGAGATGATCGAATTCGTATGATGGACGGGGGTCGGAGAAAGCGAGGAAGAGCTAAGAGGTTCAGTGAGTAGTAGACGGATGTCCAGGTAAGTCTTCGTCAATGGAGGAGGCTATCGGGGTCAGCCTGGTCAGCGGGAGCTGGTTGTAGTACAAAGTCAAACGGTCGAGAAAGAGTACTAGTATGACTAGTACGTCAACGGTAGTGGCAGTGAGATCCGACCATTAGGGTGGCAAAGGTTCCCACGGCTGCAAGCCTCGCACGCATCGGCCCAAAACAAACAGAGAGCTGCGTTGAGGAGGGAAAAGGTAACTGGAAGAAGGTTCGAAAGGGGGCAGAGGGGAAGAAAGGGAGAGAAAGACGATGGTCAGAACGGGGTTGAGAGGGAAATGAGCCCAAAGAAAATGAGACCCAGCGATGATGTACGAGGGATGACGGAGCCCGGTGGCCTCCTACGTCGACTCGGTAGGGTATGATTTTATTCTTATTTAGGCTTATTATTGTCATTACCGCTGGACCGCACTAAATTTCGACGCTAGACCGAGGTCCTCTCGATTTCCAGGCCCAAAAAGACTCGTTTTGGACCCAGAGAGAGTCGAAGAGCGGTCTTTGGGACGAGTTACACCGTTGACAGCGGGCCGGCGGAGGATGTTGTTTAATTACAGGTCAGGTCCAGAATGTTCACTGATCCTGGCTGCATCCACCCGGTGTCTTAAATTATTTGCAATTGATGCCCGTTCTAGGTTCCTTTGTCTTACTTGGTTGCCCCGGGCGGTCGAGTTGTCTCAAAGGAAACGGCAGCATCGACTCAGCCAGCAGAAACGATGCAATTCGAGTCGAATCTCAATGATGGATGCACCCCCTCATCTTCACAGCAGTGTGCCCAGATGGTGATCATGAAAATTTTCCTCATGGGTGGAGAGACTCCAGCCTTCTAGGGAGATTGAAGCCCAATCGAATGGCCTTGTTGGTACCTGCCTTAGGGGCCGCCTGGCCATTGATTGACGATGATTGTATCTGCCGTACTCCACACTACTGCTCCATACTTAGAAATGAATTAATTTAGCCACATCCTGGAGCAGCGGCCGTATTACAATTACCAAGGGCACTCGATACAATAGCAAGCGCTCATATACCCGGCAGGTAGGCCGATGTGATTTGCGAAAAGCGTTGCTTGTGATTCGCTCCATCCCCAGCGTCTCGAATCACATGGTTTAGTCAACTGCCCAGCGCACTGCCTTCTTTTGCCTTTTGTGGCGTTCGTCGGAGTCATAGGGGCTTTCTCTGGGGATCGAAGGTGTTCAGGCAGGCAGCTTTTGCAGGCTTGTATAGATGAGGAACACCGTCAAAGACTCGAAGTAGACTGCTAGTACTTGTATCTATATACTCCGTACAAGGGTATATTTGTGCCGTCTGTCCAGGCGGTATTTGAATAATCCAGCTAAGAATAGGTTGAACTACTTTCTTGTCCTCGATTATTCCCTTCTTTGACATCTCTACATATATCTCCATTACCCTTAGGTTCTCGTAGTAGGTTCCATACTGTATAACGCATATCTTAGCGCTCTAATTCTATAACCCCACAAATACAATATTACAATTATTATCTCTCAGTCCCAGGGAACAGATCCTCTTGCCTCGATGCAAGCACCAATCGTCATTTTATTGAGCATTTATTGGCGGGGGATGTCCGAGTTTTCAAAATGGCTGCAACGAGGGTCCATGATGGTGCCGCCAGTGGAAGTAGCGGTAAAGTACGAGGAACTGTCCTGATAATACATGTCAGATTCCTCCAGTGTACCAAGATCTATCCATCAATTCCATCAGGAGCTAATCTCTCGTGGCTCGATCCAGACAGGTTTCTGCAGATTCTCGAGTCTACGAGTACCACTTGGCAGTCAGTCATTGCGAGAAGTGAGATTCCTACCTCTACCCGGTGTATACTACTGTACCTTCGAGAATGCATGAGATGTGAGGCGATGATTTTGACTTGTACGTGTAGCGAGGTACTTTTTTGAAGCCCTGATGTTAGACTTGGGCGGTTGGTGTTTTCTTCACGCACTCCGCAAGGGCAAGCCGTGATGCGATTTGCCAGGTGTGAGCTTGCAGAAGCCCCAGGAATCCGCGTTGCGGTTGTAGGGCACCACGTCTGATTTGCGTTGGCAGTTCTGCTCTCTGACTGGTATACTAGCGCATCAACGCTCCGCATGCTGCAGGCGCCTTCACTTATTACTATGTATATGCTCCCCTCTCGAGTTTTCTGCTTCGCACTGAGATGGCAGCATTTTCGAGTCGCAAACCGCGGTGACAATCTCTTCGTTTATAGGCCTCTCATGACGAGATTTCTGGCTTCGGGGGTCCTTTCGAGATGAAGCAAGCACACAACTCATCGTGAGGATGACACTAGCTAGTTGTCTACCACGAACGCTGGCGTTTGATGAGTATGACAACGCCGATGTGTACGCCAAGTTGCAATGAACGACTGCTCAACACAACAAGTCACATTGTACACATGGCCCGAACACTCTGTACCGCGTGAAGGAAGCATGGAAGAATTATTTGACATGATGATAAACAATTGAAACAGCCGCCATACCCAGAACAACCTTCGAAATCTAGATGCTGACACAACAAGCGATCCTCTGGCGATAAGAGCAGGAAACCTGTCCAATAGGCCGACAGATGCATTTGAGAAGGACTTGCAGCCGGACTTCCAGCGTCTTCATCCAAGTCACTCCTCCTCCGACCCCGGCCGGAAGCCATCCACACGTGGCGCCGCCTTATCCGGGCGATGAGGAAACGCCTAGCCGATGCTTGGAACATAGTTTGTACATAGTTTATAGCAATAGATTAACCGAACGAAAGTCGACCAAGTCGGTTAAAGTGCGGTGGCAGGGTATGTATGTGCTCCTTCGTTATTGGGTCGAAGAGCGCTTCCGGAGTCTGTTCGGCTCTCGCTCAAGCACCCGATATCGCCGGCTCAGTCGGCGGCTTAGAAGCCTCTTTATAGACCAGGAATTGTGGTTCTCGGCGCGGTCTTTTTCTTCTGTTGCATGATTGCCGGCTGATTCTCGTCGGCCATTGTAAGAGTGGTGGGATTCCAGATAGAACTCGGGCTGCTGTTCCGATCGCAGCGTGGCTATCAATGGTTCTGCGCCCATCGTTTGAGGATGGAATATAGTAGAAACGCGATTCACGCAAGGAGTTTCTATAATCCAAATGCAGCCACAGAGAGGGTAATTTCGGAGTATTTCGGATCACTTCTTGAATGTAGACTGGATTTGTCAGGATACCAAAGAGATTTTTCTCGATGTTATAAGGAATTTGGTGGAGAAGGAAAAGACGTTGAAGTCAAGCGGGGTTCTGGATACGGCTTGCGTGTATAAGGCTCCAGGACGGGATGAGATTTGCGGGCGTAGGAGAATCTGTCGCGGTGATCACAGCGGGTTGACTGTATTGGCTTCCTAGTTATCGAAGACTTGTGACTACGAGAACTTGTCGTAAAACTGAGAATTGTTGGGCCCCATCCGCTCGCTCATGAGTCGCCTCCATGCTCACCCGAGACAGTGATCAGGACAGCGGGGAATCATACTAATGGTCTCCAAAGGTTCAATATGTCGCATGATTGGATGGCGGCTGATATCACGTGGAGGTATCAGGCAGACGACTACGGCTCCTCAAAACAAAGAAATCGCATCCGGCATGCGACGAGAAGGACTTGGTTGAAAATTGCGAGAAGCCTTGATTCAAACGGTGGGGGGTAAACGGGGGATGCGATCCCAGCCCCATGGGCGATCCTCACTTTCACCGCATTGTTTGTTTGATCTGATAAAAACAGCCTCACCGCTGGATTCTCGATGCAAGTGTAAACATGGGTCATGGGATGACAACGAGGGTTCCCAGGCGAGTGTCAGGATGACACATGTTGAACGAAGGCCGTCACAAGACTTGGATAAATCTGACTTTGTTGCTGACATTGATGATGGTTACCAAGGACATCAGGTAAGCCTCTCACGGGCCCAGACTCCGCAAGTTT
The DNA here is from genome assembly GCA_025688815.1 of Aspergillus carlsbadensis. Lineage (NCBI taxonomy): Eukaryota > Fungi > Ascomycota > Eurotiomycetes > Eurotiales > Aspergillaceae > Aspergillus > Aspergillus carlsbadensis. The sequence continues at coordinate 647,446 of MU628164.1, read as the reverse complement.
CACGTTGGCAGCTTGACAGATTCTAACAACAGGGTGAGGGCTGTTTATATCTTATGCTCCAGAGCTTGAGGGTTGGATAGCCCAATCAGGGAAGCTATGTTTATATATAGGCTTGAAGTTTTGTGGTGCCCTAGCCTATTTGTGAATTAACTACGAACTTAACTTGCCCACTTACTACTAGTAAACAACACAATGACAAAGGGCAAGAGTTTTACGCCTAGGGTCTTTAGTAAATAGGCGATTAAGGATGATTCATTAGTTGTGCTGGAGGAGTCTTTTCAATATATATAACTGGTCAACAATAGCGTCATCTGCAGTACCATCCACCATCGAAGTCCCGAGTCTATATCTTCATTTCTCTTGACGTATATGAAAAATGCTTGTTTCTTGACTGATTGGTCCTTAAATTAGTGTTTTCTTAGTTAAATTAATTGAGCTGCTTGCCTCTCCCAGAGTACCCCCTTTTTCTTCAAGGGGTAATAGAAAATTCGCTGTGGAATGTGGATGGTTCTGCGGCCGTAGGGACGCGTATAGAAGTACTCCGTAGGATATCACGTGGGCCTTGATAATGTATGTAGAAATGGTGTAATTAAGGTAATGAAGGAAAGGAACAATCAAGGACCAATAGAAAACGAATCGCCCATGGCCCTGTTCAAGATAGGGTAAGACAGAAGCCAGCAAGGTTAGAGAAGAAGTCTCCTTGTCTGGCCAACAACATTTACATAGTACCTAGGTAGCTTGAAGCCCATACCAAATCGGCCGGGGCAATTGTCGAGGAATCTGTGCCCTATCTCTATTGCTTACTGGGTTGGTGCATGAAATGCAAGTCAGACAGAGTGAAAGCCTTCTTTGAGAAGGTTATGCAATGTTTTGAGATATTTGTCCCTTCCTAGGTTATGCCATATTTAGAAAAGAAAATATATGGCGTACGAGTCATCGGTTGTATGGGTTGATATTCGGTACAAGACTCGCGCCAGTTCAGTCCTTGCCTTCCCTGGTGTCACAATGAGCGTGGTGGATAATCAGCAGGGCCTGGTCGTATGTACACTGGAAGCGCCTGTAGAACAATGCAAGAAGTCCCAAAAACCAAGGGAATCAGATGATGCTGAGCAGTTGTACATGAAGGCTGCAAGTGGCCTCACGAGACATTAGTGGCGGTTCAAGCAGATCTTGAATATCGTTAACCATGATTCGGCACTCGAAGATTTTTTGCAGTTGGAAATGCCGGCGCCATTTAGGAAAGACCTCTAACCAACGCCCGCGAACTCCCATGTTTTGATGGCTTTTATCAAGAGAGCGTTTAGAACCAGATTTTGATCAGCTCTTCACTGACAGCACTTGGTGTCAAGACACCGCTGTCTGTGATCAATGCAGAAATCAGATGAGGCGGTGTAAAGTCTACCGCGTCAGGGTGGAACTCTGAGTTCAAGCCTTGTGCTTTACTGGATGCATCTGCTGATTCGCTCTGCTGCTGCTTGGCCGTATCGACTTCTTCTTGCGTCTTGAAGTCGATAACGTGCTGTTCAATGGGAAGGTCATACTGGCCAAGCGGGTAGACTCGAACAAACTTGTGGCTCTCAGCCACAACGTAGAAAGGCTTGCCCATGGCCTTTGCAAGAAGTCCGATCTGGTAGGTGCCCATTCGTGACACTATTCCGCCGTTCTCCACGACACCCTCAGCACCCACGATAACGACGTCCGCCTTTCCTAGTGAGTAGGCAACGGCAGACTCGGGAATCGTGGCGACCGGAACACCCTGGGCTCGGAGCGCACGTACTGTCTCCATTCCTTCTGGCTCTGCGGTTGGGCTCTCAATGTCACCCTTTGGTGATGAAAGAACGTATATCACATTAAACCGTACAGCCGATGGCCCACCCTTTTCGTCGGCAGCCTGCTGCAACAACGAAGCGACAACCCTCGATCCTCCATTTGTCAATACTGTGCTGCCGTCACGAACAAAGCCTCTTCCGAAGGCGGCAATTTTGTCTCGGCTCTCCTTTGCACGTCGAATGAACAAACGGCTGTTGGAAAGTAGATGGGCCCTTATAGCATTGAAATCCCCCGCTGGGCCTAGCTGACCCGGTCTTTGTAGTGTCGTGATTAGGTATCGCTGGAAAAGATCGGTTCCGGCGGAGAGTCCGATAGGATTCGGGATCGATTTCTTCAAGTGTGCAGTCGACTTTTCGAGGAGGTCGAGCGTTTCTGATATCGTGGAGGAAGGGGAGTGTGTAAGAAGTAGAACCAAAGCTTCGATGGCGGCGATTGGCATGGTTAAATCTGGGTCCGATCGGAGCAAGTCATTGTACGTTGCGACAATACTGAAAAGGCAATGTTAGTGCTGCGAAGTTCAAGAAACACAATTAAGGCACGTACTCGAATGGCTCGGAAGCCTTCGATGTTCGTGGGTCGGCAGTAGCCATAGTGTCTCGCAGTCGCCCGCTAACCCTGAATGATTGGAATATCTGGCGCCCGTGTATTAAATTGCGTCAAGGAGGTTCTTTGAATTCGAAGCTTGGGAGTCATCAAAAAGAGCACCGCGGAGACTTTGCACTGTTTGCATGTGAGCCCCTCCAGAACTACGCTAGTCTTGTTTAGCTTTAGAGGTTGCTGTGTAAACAATCGCTCAACCGCCAAACGTGGGACTGTCGGTCGCATTCTCTTCCCTGCGCACAATTTATTCTCTATTCCTCATTTAAATACTCGGAAGACACAGACTGTCTTAGAATGGCGTATAATAATCGAATGAGCCAGCAATTTCATGGCTCCCAACCGCAAAACCGCGGAGGCCGCAAGAAAGAAGATGAAAATGATGCAATGATGCGCCTGGTACGCCGACTGTCACTGACTTGACTTTGAGCTCTTTGCTAACCTTCAGAGGTAGCCCGATAAGGAAATCGCCGGCTGTATAAATGATATTGGCATTCCTTTCACCGCCGCCGATCTGATAAAACCCAACCCGCAGCAGGTTCAAATGGTTCTAGAATGGTTTGCAGAGCTTCTTATGAACACGACTCGTGACACCGTGGAGCCGGCTATGCGTGCTGCAGCTGATGACATTTGCGGCGATTTCCCTGATATTGTGCCCACGGATACGCGGAACCTCATGGGCTTTTTCGCTAACCTGCGAAGATTGATGCTGGAGGTATGTGTTCATTATCTTATCGGCAAAAGGTGTATGCTAACGTTTGCTTTACATAGTGTGGCGTTAACGACTTCACCTTCACTGACCTCACAAAACCTACCCACGACCGCCTAGTCAAGATATTTTCTTACCTCATCAACTTTGTTCGTTTCCGCGAGTCGCAAACGCCTGTAATCGACGAGCACTTCAACAAGACGGAGAAGACTAAACAACGCATTGACACTCTCTACGCAGAAAATCAAGAAATGGAACAACGGCTTGAGGAAATGCGCCGGAATCTTAAGGCGAACGAGGCAGAAGTCAAAGCAAAGGTGCGAAGAAATGAAGAACTCAAGGATCGTCTACGATCACTGGGCAGTAGTCAAGAGAGGGTTGCCGAGACATTGGAGCGAGTCAAGGCGGATAAGGGACGGCGGCAGAATCAACTGAAAGAGAAAGTGGAGAGGACTGTGCGAAGTCGACAAGAAGTTGATAAACTCCGGCCATATGTGATGGAAAGTCCCGCAAGTCTTCAGTCGTCCCTCACTGAGCTAGCAGAGAGCCTTATGCGAGAGAAGGCCCAGATTGATGCCATGGAGAAACGAGCTCGAGCACTGCAGACATCGTCGGACACTTTCACTGTTGTCAGTAATGATGTCCAGGCATGTGTTAAGCTCCTCGAGGATATTTCTGTGGAGTTGCAGAAAGAGGAAGATGAGGAGTCCCGAGCCCGCAGGAACAAAGAAGCCATTTCCGAGAGGGGTAACAATGTTCGAGAAGTTGAGCAAACCGAGAAACTGCTGCAGCGACAGCTTGCGCGTTGGAACGAAAGAATCGAAGCTTTACGGAACAACGCCCGCGAGAAGTCAGAGGCCGCCCAGAAGCAAATGGAGGAGCTCCGTGCTGTGCAGTCTCAACTTCGAGACGAGCGAGTAGAAAAGCAACGCGATATGGAGCGAAGACGAATCAGGATAGAACAAACAGAGAAAAAGGTAAGCTGTCTGACCATTCCATACATTCGGTTGACAATGCTAATCCTCGTTTAGATGGCGGACCTGAAGGAGAACATCGAGAGTGAGATTCAAAGTGCTCATGACGAATATCTCAAGTTGGAGTCGCATATCAAGCTCTACATCACTGAGATGGAGAAGTGTCTGTAATTTGCGGACATTTCGCCTGATTTTTCGGAGTTGGGGACTAGCTGAGGATACCCGGATGGTTTTGCTCTTGGTGGAGTTATTGGAATTTAGCATTTGATTATTTCCCGTTGCTCATGAAGTCATGATATAGTCGTCTGATTGTCTTAAATAGTCGAACCCTCAAACTGGAACCACCGTTCCACCACTCTTTTGACTGGCACGCTTCGTCCAGACCAGGTGCTCCCCCCAGGCCCTACACGCGTAGAATTGCTGATCAATGGCACATCTACGTACCATAAAGCTTCGCCAAGTTCGGTATTAGCCGGGTCTAGGGCATCCTGACATTCACAAAGCACGATATCAAGATTTGCCCTGTAAGAGACCTCTACTGCGCTGGCCAGAGTTCTGGACAAGCCCTGGGCAGAGAACTCCAGAGTGGAAAAATGTAAGCTCAAAGGATTTAATATCGCCAGCAAAGACCGCCGGTTTTGCTTTCCCTCAGCGGCTGGAGCTTGTGGCCGAACCCCGACTGATAGGTAGGCTCTCAGATGTTCTAAGGTCGGGCAAAATACGGTTTTGATCTTGTGAGATCTGGAGAGCAGACCAAGGGATTTGGTGAGCAGATGATGATTTCCCGTAGCTTCGGCCGAGTGAAGCTGAACTGTAGCCGTAAGTTGTTCGAGGAACGAGTCTCGCGTTGCACAGACAATGATAGTCGAGAAGTTCCGGTTTTGGTCGAGGGTGTTTTGGAGGAAATCGGTAACCCATTGAGCATTAGTTATACGCCGCATAGGCGCCATGGACGCAATGAAACTGGTGCTTTAGTTGGCTTTGTGAATCGTGTCATAGTACTGGAGATTCTTCTGTCCCCCGAGTCGTCAGCTGGGCCGAGAGCTGGTGAGGGCGTGACGGAGGAGAGACAACTCCGAACGAATGACGCGACCGGGAGCTTTTCGTCACCCGTCCGCCACCAACTTCCACCCACCTGCTCCGCTCACATCACCACCTTAAGCTCTTGTTTACACCAGTTGGACGATTTCCTCCACGGAGGAATTGAGGACCGAGATGGAGACAATCTCCAGGATCTCCTCGATGCTGGAAACAGGTGCGACTTGCCCAAATCCCCGCCGGTACCAACCTCAACTCGACTGACGGTCAACAGCTAGGGAGCTCACTCTCGAAGCGGCTCAGTCGGCCGCCATGTCCAGAGGGACCGGAATTGGAACGTCGTCCCGAACCATCAGTGTATCACATATCAAAAAACTTCTCGACTCCCGCAATGATCGTGATGTTCTTGATGGCATGCGACGGATCATCTCCGTAGGGCCCCTCCAACTCCGAATCTTGCGGTTTCTAATCCATGATATAGTTAATGTACCGATCCGAACCCTCCCTACCTTTCTTCTCGGCAGTCGTGAAAAACGTGGCGAGCGCAAACCTCGAAGTCAAAAAGCTGGTTTATATCTACCTGGTTCACCATGCCGAGGCCGAACCCGACCTCGCTCTGCTGTCCATCAATGCGATCCAGAAATCGCTCACGGATCAGAACCCCCAGGCACGCGCCATGGCGCTGCGCACAATGGCGAGTATCCGAGTGCCAGTAATAAGCGCCATCGTGTCTTTGGCGGTCAAACGGGGTTGCGGAGACATGAGCCCTCATGTGCGGAAAGCAGCTGCGCTAGCTATTCCGAAGTGTTATAGACTTGATCCTAGCACTCAAACTCAGCTTATTGGGTTTATTGAGACGCTTCTAGGGGATAGCCAGTACTTTGTTGCTGGTCCAGCTGTTTCCGCATTTCTAGAAGTCTGCCCAGATAGGATCGACTTGGTACACAAGCACTACCGTGGCTTAGTTAAGAAGCTTGTGGATATGGATGAATGGGGCCAGCTGGCCACTATTCGTCTTCTTACTTTCTATTCCCGGCAATGTTTTCCTTTGAAGACCCGAAAAGTACAAAGGAATCGGGCAACATCTAAAGGGTTCTACGATGATGAAATCGACGATACTAATAAGCAAGGCGACGGTGACACCTATGATGCTTTAGTTGTTGATCCTGACCTGGAGCTCTTCTTACGCTCGTGCAAGTTACTCTTACAGAGTCGGAATTCTGCTGTGCTTGTGGCCGTTGTACGCTGTTTTCTTTACCTTGCGCCCCCGGAATATCTTGCTGCAGCTGTTGGCCCCCTGGTTGCTTTGCTTCGGAGCCCTCAGGACATGCAACTGATCGCTTTGTACAACATTGTTGTCGTCGCTTTACGATACCCCAAACCTTTTACAAAGTACCTTTCACATTTTCTAGTTCATGCATCGGACCCACCCCACATCTGGCGCTTGAAGCTTGAAGTCATCGCCATACTCTTTCCCCACTGTGGCGATCATTTCAAGGGTCTCATCATCAGCGAGCTCGAGCATTTCGCACAGGGTGCAGACCCAGCCCTGGTACGAGAGAGCGTGCGCGCACTGGGAAGGTGTGCACAGGGAGACCCTAATACCTCCGACAAATGCCTCCACATCTTACTCCAGCAGATTACAAGTCTTGATGACAATCTCGTCGCAGAATCACTGACGGTTATTCGGCATTTGATTCAACAAGACCCAACTTCGCATGAGCGAACTGTGATCCAACTTGTGAAACATCTTGGGTTGACAACCAGTCCAGATGCGAGAGCTACCATTGTGTGGCTGGTTGGTGAGTATGCAGGAGTTGAACCGGATAGGAATTTTGCGCCGGATGTTTTACGGGTTCTAGTGCAGAACTATGCCGATGAATCGGAACCTGTAAAACAGCAAATTCTCCTACTGGGTGCTAAAGTTTACCTTCACCATATCTTACGCAACCCTCCGGAAGAAAAGTCTCCGCTCCAACCCGAGTCTCAGCTACAGCCAAACAACGAGTGGGCTGATAGTCCTAATGCGGAGGCAAATGATATCAATGGCACTGATGAGGAACAGGATGTGGCCGAAGGAGATGATGCGATTAGGCTTCTTTGGCGCTATATTCTGCTCCTTGCCAGGTACGACACATCTTACGATCTTCGGGACCGTGCCCGCTTATACAAGGCTCTCCTTTCCTCTCCTTCATCAACTCAAATTGCGAATCTGCTTCTTCTCGCCCCGAAGCCGGTACCGCATGCCCCCAGTCCGTCTGAATCTAGGAAGGACTTACTGATAGGGTCCGCAACCCTCGTTCTAGGCCCAGACGCTGGAGTTCATGGGCTTCGAGGCTACGAAAATTTGCCAGACTGGGTTCAAGAGGGGCAGGAACCAGACCCTAGTCTTCGAGAGTCAGAGGTCAAAGCCGAGAAAGTAGGAACAGTGGCTGCCACTGCAGGTGAGCAGCTCGACAGAGCTCTGAGGGAGCACGAGATGAGCGTCGCCGCTTCAGACAAGGCTCAAGCGAGTCGCGTGAAGGCGGCAGCCTCCGCATCCAAGAGCAAGACTCTGGATCAATGGCTTGATGAGCCAGAGCTTGAATCAGAAGAGGAATCCGAATATGAGGAAGTGACAGATTCAGAGGAAGAAGAGGGATCGACAGAATACGAAACGGACTCGGACTCGGAAGAAAATGATGAAGATGAAGATGACGAAGACACGGACTCGGATGAGCGCGACCAGGCACAGCAGCTTTTGGCCTAGAAGCATCGTTAGTTGCCGGAAAAGGGTAAATACTGAGCGATATAGAGCGAGATACTCCCTACAATAAAACGTAGACGCCTAGAAGAATTTCCGTGCCGTGATGCCATTGCTGAGGCGAAGGCGGTGACCGTCATGCGGCAGAATAAGGGAAATGCATGCTCACACGCCGAGGAGCTTCGAAGTCGCGACTTCTTCGTCTGCTTCGGCCATGGGTTTCGCTTAGGCAACGGAAAGCTGATCTAGCAGACGAAAGCAGCCAAAGCCCTTATAACTGCATTTCTTAGGTCTCCTACACTTGCTGCGTAATACGACCTCGGTTCTTCACGCCTATCCACCCCGCTGGTCATGATGAGAGCTACTGCGGGAACTTTCCAGACAGACATATCTCCTTTCCGACCAACCCGCATACAATTTGTTTTCGAATCTCTTCAATCGAGCGTGTATCCTTGATTTTGTCTACCCACGTGCCTCCGGCATTGTGTTTGCTTTCGTTCCCGAGCTCTTCGCATATCCAGCTGTTCTGTACTATTATCTACACAGCATTCTTAGGCCCGTCTCTTCGCGATGCCTGGCTTACCGGGTGAGTAACTATCACGCGCCTGTGCAGCTCTGATAATCTTACCGCAGGAACTGATACCTCTGGCAGCTAGTATTGACCTCGATGAATGCATTGAGCGATTGTATAGAAAGGAACTGTTGGCGGATTCGGTGATTGAGGCGATATGCGCCAAAGCGAAAGAGCTATTGATGAAGGAGAGCAATGTAGTTCACATTGCGGCTCCCGTCACGGTAGTGGGGGATATACATGGGCAGTTCTTTGATATGATCGAGATCTTCAAGATTGGAGGCTTCTGCCCGAACACGAATTACCTGTTCCTCGGTTCGTATTCTGCCTCCTGCGGGAATATTGCGGACTCCGCTAACTGACGACTCGCTCTCTAGGAGACTACGTCGACCGAGGGTTATTCAGCGTCGAAACCATCTCTCTTCTCGTATGTCTAAAACTCAGATACCCTCAGCGCGTTCATCTCATCCGCGGGAATCACGAGTCGCGCGGCGTGACCCAATCGTACGGCTTCTACACTGAATGCGCACGAAAATATGGTAACGCCAACGTATGGCACTACTTTACGGATATGTTCGACTTCCTCACACTGAGCGTTGTGATCAACGATCAAATATTTTGCGTACACGGCGGCCTTTCGCCTTCTATCCACTCAATAGACCAGATCAAAATCATCGACCGGTTCCGCGAAATCCCGCACGAAGGGCCCATGGCTGACCTGGTCTGGTCGGACCCGGACACTGAACGCGACGAATTCTCCTTGTCCCCTCGGGGCGCGGGCTATACGTTCGGAGCGCAGGTCGTTCGGAAGTTCCTCGAAGTCAATAGCATGTCGCATATCCTCCGGGCCCATCAATTGTGTCAAGAGGGGTACCAGGTGCTCTATGACGACCGTTTGAGTACCGTATGGAGTGCTCCGAACTACTGCTATCGTTGCGGGAATCTTGCGAGTGTGCTAGAGGTCAGCGATACCGGCGAGCGGTTCTTCAATATATTCGATGCGGCTCCAGAGAATGACATCCATCGCGGGGAGCAGCAGGCGCAGCAGAACAAGGACGGGCAGAATCCTGTGATCGACTACTTTCTGTGATACCCCTTTTTTTCTATATCGGATTTCATCTTTGCTCTTTTTTCTCCTTTGTCTATTTATTCTCATGTGAGCGCTGCCTTTTGGAGTTTGGTCAAAACAATTCATTCATAGAGAGATGGTGTGGTATGTGTGGCACAGAATAAAAGAGGAGCAGTTATTCTTAGATCCATGGGCCAATTGAGCCTGATTCAGACAGATACTCTGCTCACTTCCGTAAGTGACGCCCAATCGCGCAAACTTGTTCTTTTGATAGGCAAGTCGACAACAGTCCCAAAGCTAGATAGGCCTCCTTGAGTCCAACGCTTGTAACTAGATAAAATATATGCTGTTCGTCTTATGTACTTCACCTAAAAAAAGTCTACCAATCCTTCGCAATGGTGAACGACCACTCAAACTGAAGATGGGTCTTGTTGTCGTCGTCGACGAATTTGGAAACTGCACTGTAACGGTCACGCGCCAGCATTCCCGAAGGCGCTTCTTCCTTCTGGACTGTATAGGTAAAGAGAAGGGCATTAGCTACGCTCAAGATACAATATAACAGAGTCCCAAGCTTACACTTCTTCTCGTAGAAACGCTTGCCCGTTGTGTTGGGAGCGTAGCTACCCTAGGACGAGTCAGCACACCAACTTCTCTAATAGCAAAAAATACCAGAACGTACAAGCATCTCCTGATCTTTGCTTACTCGGACACCCCTGCGCTTGACGACTTGTAGGTACTTGAGTCCACTAAGCACATCATGGTGGACCTCGAATTGGACCTTGATCCGGAAGGTCGCTCCCTCCTTGATGGTGAACGGGTTGTTCTTGAGGTTCTCGGCTGCGCCAGGCGCGGAGACATCAATCACAACATCATCGCGACCTTCGACTTCTAAGGCAAGAGACTTAATGATGCAGCGTCTGGGGTCGTTGGGGTCTCCAATGGGTTCGCCGGCGTTGAGGCCGAGGGAGGCCTTCCAGCGGTTCAGGGACTCGTCGTTCTTGTCTACAGGGATTGCCGTATGATTAGTTCAATTGCACGATAAGCGAAGATACATGTTGCTCATCGTTGAAAAATTGTAAAAGGAATTGAGGATTTCAGAGTCGGGGGGAGGTAAGGGGGCGTTTACCCCACGAGGCAAATGCAGTACAGTCTGACAGATTAAAGACAAAGAGGCCCACATACCGAGTTCATTGTATTCAGCAATTGTCTTCTTCTCACCAAGCTTGAATCCCTCCGTCTTTGAGGCAACGAGATCGTCGTCGCGGTCGGCCATTTTGCTGTGGTTTTGCGTACTGATATGGCGGGGTAGTCTGACACCGACAATTGGGGATGGGCGATAGCTTGGATAAGAGTTGCTAAAGATATGAAAGTGCTGCTGAGCTCAGGAGTTAGATTGGGTATCTGGAAAGTTGACAGAAATTGGCCATACCAGGGTAGAGTCCTAGATACAGGATAAAGGTAAAAAGGACATCCAAGGGCTGAAGATGACTCCTCTTGACGAGGAAGCTTTGTTGATGTAGCGGTGGATAACTGAGGGGATTCCCGATCAGGCATAGCGTGCAACCTCCTTTCCATGGACTGATCGTGATCCAACGACCACTCTTTTTGTTGGACATTATTTCCTCGGGATTTCATTGAGAGTAGTACTTGGAGAAACACATCATGTATTGCATAGGATGAGGGTAATGCATGCTATGGCTCTTAGACTGATGTAGCAAAGGTATGCTTGATAGATCATTCCTTAAAGCAAGGATGATGGGGCCCAGACTACGCCCAGACGGGTTTTCAACAGCTCGAAACATGGAACCAAAACTCCAGCTTCGAACCAGATTCTCATTGATGATTGGGAGGTCTTTGGGAGCGTTTGATTTGATCCTTGTCAGCCGCTGGGAACTCACCAAGGATTCCTTGACCAGGATGGGTTAGGAGGTTGCTGCCCATTCTGCCAGGCGACAAGGCATCAATACAGCTCAAAGGTAAACCCGGATACCGGGGCATGAATCCGCCGGGATGGCTGATCTGGTCTCTTTAAGGCAAGCGCATCGCAGATTGGGATTGCTTCATTGGGTAATCCAAGTGATAGTCGGTTTAGTGAGGATTAGTAAAATACGAGGGGTTGAAAGGTATGGTAACAGCACTCGACACGAGAGTGCCCCGTCCTTATGAGGACTAATTGCCGTGTGGACTATTCATTCATTATTTTCCTCCCCTACTTTATCAAGTCCTGGATTGATTTTTGTCGGTTATCGGAGGTTCGGTGTGTCGCAAACCAGTTCGTGTGCTCGCAGACTCTTCAAGCGATCGCGCTCCACTTAGTCGCGCGCTCTGGGTTGCTACTACACTTGGTGACGTCTTCAACGAACCCTCGACCTTTTCGGACAAAGACGCGCCTGCAACGTGGCCGACGTTCCGGCGTCGCAACCAACTTCAACCACCCCTCAGAGCGATAGTACTCCTCCCCGCGAACATCTCCCTCGCCCCTGTAACATTCAACACGGTTATTCATCATGGTGCGATCGCTGCCGAAGAAGAACAACCCGCACGTCCTACCCGACGCGGCACCTGCCTGTAAGTCCTTGCTCTCCCCGGAGCGCGCCGCTCGAATCCTCGCGCCTGCGATGGCCTTGCTTTGGGCATCTCGAGTATTCTGCGACTAACCAGCGATTTTCGTGGATGTTCATTAGACGAGGAACTTCTCACGCGCCGCCGGCTGGGAAAGACAAACCTTTCAGTGAAACCCACACAGATTGGCACTTCCAATGCGACCAAGCCAGAAAACCTTGGTCCATTCGAATATGCCCATTTGCGCGCTCCTCTGCCCAAGGACTTGAAGGGCTCCGAGATCTTCCCATCGCACTCTCCCCAACAGCACCCCGAGACCTACTTCCTGATGGTAAGTGTACTCGAAGTCAGCCGACGCTGAGCATATTCTAATCTCGATTGTCTTATCGCAACAGCGACGAAGCAAGGATGGGTTCGTTAGTGCGACTGGAATGTTCAAGATTGCTTTCCCGTGGGCCAAGCTGGACGAAGAACGGTCTGAACGCGAATACCTCAAGACACGCGATGAAACGAGCGAAGACGAAATTGCCGGGAATGTCTGGATTTCTCCGGTGCTAGGTGAGAATCTTGTCCGAGTCTTTATGCTATTTTTGCCTTCCTAACACGGAGATTATAGCTCTTGAGCTCGCGGCGGATTACAAGATGTACGACTGGGTCCGCGCCCTCCTTGACCCCGCAGATATCATTCAGAGTCCATCCAGCGCGAAAAAGCACATTACACCCCCTCCTAGGTTTGATCTGCCGCCGATTCAAGCCCCCGAGGCACTCGCACCTACATCCCGTGGCAGAAGCCGGCGATCCGCGTCCCCTAGCAAGAAGGCAGGGACTCCACGGAAGCCTAGACAAACCAGGGCGCAGAAGGAGGCATCTGCAGCCGCCACTAGCGCCGCCAACGCAACCCTTCAGAGCGCTTTGGATGACACAGTGTCCAATGCAGATGGCGAAGTAAACGGAGATGTATTGCCTAGCGTGGAAGAAGAGAAAGAAGACGTCCAAGTCGAAGTCGCGTCTACCAAGGAAACGAAATCGACGTCAAGGGCTAGGAAGACCGCCGCTAAACAGGAGGATTCCGATGATAAAGTCAAGATTAGTATCAAGTCTGATGACACTGAAGGTAGCGGTGTCCAGACTGCACAAACGACAATTTCCGTCGAGATGCCTATCGCACTACCAGAAGCTCCATCTGCCGCAGAGACTCAGGAAATGATTGCCAAGGCAAAGGAGATGGTCAAGGAGGCCGTCAAGTCACAGCAGGAACCTGCAGAGTCATCGGCTGCCGCTAAGAAACGCAAGACTGAAGAGGCAGAGCTTAGCGATGAAGAGGACGAAGAGACCAAGGCTATGCGAACAAAGAGGGCCAAGGTCCTCGAAGAGAAGCTGAAGCGCGAGCGTGTTCGTAACCGTGCCTTGGTTGGTGTGACTGCTGTTTTTGCGCTCGCGTAAGTGATCTGGATCCTTGGTTGCTCATGAGCATCATCTAACTGTCTTTGCAGAGCTTCAATTCCCTACTTTTTTTAGATTCCCGACCCTCATGCTTTTAGGACCTATCTGAGATAGCCATGCTGCCAGGCCGTGCCCTGCTTCTCAACTATATTTCGGACACTTCTCATCTCCCAACCCAATGAGCCTTCCCCCTGATTCCCACATATCCCACGATTCAGTTTGGCCGCTTTGTTCTGGATTATTCCCGTCTTCATGAAACCCTCCTCTCTTCCCCTGATGTCTGAGTTGAAAGCTTTGGTCGGCTTGATAACGCACCCTCCACAGAAAGATTGATGTACCGTGTCAGCTTTTTATCCCTTTATAATATCTCCTGCTTGGTGCCAGCGTCGCACTTTTCGAGATAGTGGCGGCTCGCTGGATTGGAGGTTAAGGGATCTGAAAGTATTTCATTCTTTCCCACATTCAATCTCTTGCCTCCTGTATCCCTGATATACATTCCTATAATTGTTTATCCTCTTTTACTTGTTCCAATTCCCCTTTCCTTTTACCATTTAGCCGAAGAGACTCGTACCTATCCGGAGAACATGTTATCGTTAGGGTTATTTAAGGACAGTCAATACGAATCAGTTAAAACCAACCCCATTTGATATGTCCTTAGAAGGAATGCTTACCTCAACAATCGCGCCGGTGGTGTACCGGTAACATAGTTGCCTTCCAAGCAACTGCACGGGGTTCGACTCCCCGTCGGCGCATCTCCAACACTTGATTTTTTTTCTTGGAGGTGGTCAAATTGTGCAGCTTTATGCCGCTTTTTGTTGACGACATGCAAACATGCAAAACTTTCGTCATCGCCAAGCATTTCCGATTGGCCTGGCCTCGAGCTCCGACGGTCTTTATTTCCTTCATCTCCCGCATTAATATAGTACAGAACGCCTCTGTTTTACGGCCTTTTCTTCAGTGCCAGTAATGTCATGTCTCTTCCTGGCTTAGATCTTACCCAGCCTTCCGCGGAGAGGGAATTTGTCGCCGCACCACCATCGCAAATCAACCTTTCAGCGGGATCAGAATGGAGGTTCGAGGCCGCGCACGGAACGACCGTCCGAGTTAAGGTGAGCTCCGCATTCATTTCCTCCATCGAAGCCTTTAATCGTCGTATTACGCTTTGTGCCTGCTGAACAAGACTGATCCGAAGGGCGGATTGAATCCAGCTCCAAACCGGCACAGCAGAGCTCTTCGGCACCGAACTCGCCCCCTCACAAACGTACACATTCTCCGGAACAAAAGCCGCAATCTACACATGGCACGGATGCACACTTGAAGTCAGCCCTGGCGATGCAGTCATCGGGCTGGACGGTATGCCCGCGGCCACCGCCGCGCACGGCGGCTTCGGCGCAGGAGGCTGTCAAAGCGAGTACGTGGCTGAGGAGACGCCGATGGTCGAATATGCGAATATACACTTTGCCCTCGAGACGTTACGGCATGAGGCCAAGGCGACGGGGAAGGACGGGCCGCGTGTGCTGATTCTCGGTCCTGAGGATGCGGGCAAGACGAGCCTGTCGAAGATCCTGACGGCGTACGCGGTCAAGGCTGGGCGACAGCCTGTTGTTGTGAATCTGGATCCGACGGAGGGGATGCTCAGTGTCCCCGGGACGCTTACGGCTACGACAATTCGGGCAATGCTGGATGTTGAGGAGGGGTGGGGAAGCAGTCCAATGTCTGGACCCAGTGCGGTGCCTGTCAAGCTGCCGCTGGTGTATTTCTACCCGATGGTAAATCCGCTGGAGGCCGAGGGGTCCGTGTATAGGCCGATTGTGTCGAGGTTGGCGCTTTCGGTCATGGGGAGGATGGCGGAGGATGAGGATGCGAGGGAGACTGGAATTATTGTTGATACACCGGGGATCTTGAGTCAAAGTCGGACCGGGGCTCTAGAGATGATCAACCATATTGTGACGGAGTTCTCAAGTATGCCACTGCTTTTTGAAGGCTTTCTATGGATACTGACAGGGTCTAGTTACGACGATTTTGGTTATAGGTTCAGAGCGGTTGTACAGTCTTATGATGAAGAGCTACGATAATAAGCCATCGTCAAGCGCATCCGCTGAGGCGTCGGACGAGCGAATTACGGTTGTGAAGCTTTCGAAATCCGGTGGGTGCGTCGATCGAGATGCAGCGTTCATGAAAGCAGTGCGAGAATCGCAGATCCGAACATATTTCTTTGGCAACCCGGTTCCCTCGACAGGGTCATCAGCGCTATCCCTATCCGCATCCACGAACGTCACCCTGTCACCGCACGCCCAGCAGCTAGACTTCAACACCTTGAACCTTTATAACTACAATACGCAATCTGCCGAAGACGAGCAGGAAGAAGATGACTACGACCCGGCGCAACTCACGACCGGGGACTCATTCCTGCCAGGGGGAGACAACGATGCCGGGTGGTCCACACACCGCCAGAGCGAGAACGCATCCTCTTTACTCCCCGGACTCAACCCCACAGCCAATGAAATGAGTCCCATTACCGCGGCCGGCAACGCGCTCGTGCCGATGAAAAAGGTGCTGGCCCCGGCTCCATCCGCATTGGCGAACACGCTTCTCGCGATAACGCATTGCACCCCGACCAGCAATCTTGCGGAGATCCGCGACGCGAGCACGATGGGGTTCCTGTACGTCGCTGATGTCGACAGCGAACGAGGCAAGGTCAGGGTCCTGGCGCCAGTGGGGGGCCGCGTGCCATCGCGGGCGATCATCTGGGGCAAGAAATGGCCAGCGGAAGTCGTCGGGCTTGTTGGATAAGGCTTTCTATGAACGCATTATTCGGGAAACAGGGATGCAATGTTAACTACGTAGGTTGTGACGCAGCAGCTTTAAATCTAAAATTAATATATGCCAATGAAGTGTCAGAATGATTAAAGCGGAGCATTAACCACTGGGACCGATGGGCCGATGGCGATGCTCTGGCGAACGAGCAGCTCCAGCAGGCTCCATAAACGGGGGGTTTAGAATTTAGCCTGGTTTAGTTTCAGGGGTGCAGAAAGGCAAAAGCCGGAATTCAAGGAAAGATAACCAGAAAGTCTAACTCCGAATCTCCGATAGTACTCTTGTTGTCACTCGAGGAGGATAGTTTCTTGTCCACGATCGACGCCCTACAAAACAATAAGTCGGTCCACCAGCTTTCTTTCCACTTTCCTTCACCCACACTTGCTCCTCCTCTTTCTCCAGCAGGTCACATCATGACCCTTTTCCTCCCTCCTCATCCTCCTACTCCCTACCTCCCCCTTCTCACCTCCCAAAGCCTGAAGAGAACCCCCCCCAATACCAATCCTACAACCGGGGGATAGGGGGAGATAATATCATGTTCTGCTACCGCTCCTACCGCCACACCCCTCGCCGCCGCCGCCAACGCCTCCTAACACTCGCTCTTCCTTTCCTCGCCTTCCTCACCCTCACGCTCCCCTTCTACCTAATCTACAAACCACCGCCCATCCTAATCTCCTATCTCGCCCACAAATACCCGGACATCCTCTGGCACGTCCCGCACCTAAAACCCGGCACGACATCGCCGATAATTGCCCTAACAATCGACGACGCACCCTCGGAGTTCACGCCCGAAATCCTCGACATCCTCAGAGAGAACGATGCGCACGCAACCTTCTTCCTAATTGGCGACCATATCCCCGGGCGGGAATGGGTTATGCGCGATGCGGTGGACCAGGGGAATGAGCTGGGGAATCATGCCATGTACGATGAGCCGAGCAAGGATCTTAGTGACGAGGAGCTGGCCGCACAGATCCAGGCGGTGCAGAGTCGCATTCAGAGGATTTATGCCATGGCGGGGCATCAGGCTGAGGCGCACGATGAGGTGAAGGTCGGTGACGTTGAGCAGAATTCGCTGTTTGGCGCGGCGGTGGAGGCGGGGCCCGTGGTTGGGTTGAAGAATGTTGGTGGGGGGAGTATTACTGCTGCTGGGAATGGGCAGGAGTCTGCGGAGGCGACGGCTACGACAACTCTAGAACCGGGGAAGTATTTCCGGCCGGGGTCGGGGTTCTTTACGGATAGGATGAGGGCGCTGGTGCAGCGTGAGGGGTTCCGGCTTGTGCTGGGTAGTGTCTATCCGCATGATCCGCAGATTAGTGTGCCGTGGGTGAATGCGGCCCATGTGTTGAGTATGGTTCGTCCTGGGAGCATCATCATTGTGCATGACAGACGGCCGTGGACGGCGCCCATGCTGCGGATTGTACTGCCGGAGCTGAAGAGGAGAGGATATAGGATTGGGACGGTGTCGGACCTGCTGAAGGAGGGGGCTTCCGTATAGACTTTTTTTCTTTCTTATTTACATTCGTTGCATTTTTAGTTCGGTGATATCCATGTATTATTGTTATATTGTACAGGTCTCTCTATCTATATAGAACGCTGGGATGCATGGTGTACAATACAGGACAGGAAGGGTAAGGGGGTAGTCAACCCAAATAGACTAACATGACATGAAATATATCAGCCATAACACCAGGCAATACTTCCAACAGAATCAGAACTCCTAGCGTGGAAAGAGAAAAAAAAAATCGAGTTGCATCAACCATAAACACCCAAAGAACTCCACACATGAAACAAGAACAATTCACTCATATCGTTTCCAATCCTCCAGGTTCTTCCGCAGGTCACCAGACCTGTCGTAGCCCCTGTCCTGATCTTCCAGCAACTCGTCCTGGCGGTCGCGGAACCGCTGCTCAGCATCGAAACGTGTCAGCGCCAGCCACTTGATGAACTGCAGATCGTCACGCCGGACTGCGTCGTTGAATTTCGCCCGAATGCGCGGCGAGTACAGCTGGCAGCTGGCCTCACAGCTGCTCGACTTGTCGCCAGGGAGTAGACGTGGAACTGTTGAGAACTCGCGTGCAATTGGGTGTCGTGCTTTGCAGAGAGGCCAAACAATGTCGTCGTAGCAGTCCTCGCAGACGGTGAACTCCGGAAGCTGCGGCATGTAGTGCCACGTGTTGAGGATCAGCCGGCTCCGGCGGCAATCTCGGAGGACCACCTTGCGTCGTGCATAAGCCAAGAACTCGGTTAGGTCGGGGGCCCTACCCTCCTGCTCTGCCCTGTTTGCGGCGAAGTCCAGCGCATCGATGTAGCGGATGAACCGAGGACTATCCACCACAAAGTCACATACGCGTTCTTGTGGGGATGTAAAGCGCTCAAAGGTCTCGCGATGCGCTGGCATGAGGAGTTGGATGTTTCGGACACACGCAGAGCAGACGTTGAATTGTGGCAGATACACACCGGTATCGGGGTCAACGATGCGGTACCAATACTGGTCGCTGATAATTCGGCCAGTGCATGATTTGCCACCAGGAGGCGACGCTGTGATATCGTCTAGAAGGTCGAGATTGTCCAGCTTCTTCTTGAGTGTTTGCATCCATGCTAGTCGAGTCCAGGGCTCACTCATGACGCAACAGATCGGCTCGTTGCGTGACTTGGGTGCGCTTAGCATGAGGCGGTCACGAAAGATGGTTTTGCGCATCTGCTTGACACAGGAGGGACAGATATCAAGGTGAGTCAAGCCGTCAATTGTGTGCCAGTCTTGGTAACCCGCAACAGGCACTGATCTGGGACACGGCGCCAAAGTAAGACTAGTATTTGGTGACGATGAGCGGCTTGATTCCGGAGACACATCCTGCTTTTGCACTTGCATGAGCGCGGTTTCGTGGTCAACCTTCACCAGAGCCTGGGAGGGGAACTCTAGCGGCTCTTCTGCGAAAGATACAGTCCGTCGACGAGCCGGCTGGGTAGGTGCAGGCTGATCTCGGTCTAAAGACTGCGATCTGAGTGCCGATTTTAGAGGGACCGGTGCAGACTCTTGTGGCTTTGTTTGTCCAGTTGACCCTTCCAGGATAGGAAACGGGCTCGCGCCAGAAGATGCATCGGAAGGCAGGTCTGCAGGCCACGCACCAGGAGGCTGAGCCGAAGGGACAGGCTTCTCCGGGCTTCGAGAACCTGAAGAATTCGAGGTATTGCGTGAAGAGGGATACTCATGACTAGCAGCAGAGTCGCGTTGCTCACGACGAATCTTCAGCTTTTCCTCCAATCTTTCCGCGATGCTTAATCCCGGAGAAGGCGGCGAGTTCCTGTCAACCTGAGTTGGGGAACTGTTGTTCGAGGTAGCGCCGTGGGGCTGGCGAACGGCAGCCGAGTCAGAGGCATACTCGGAGGTTGGGCGGAGCTCAATTGTCGAGGGCTTGTTAGAAGGTTCGTACTGGATAGCATCTTGCCGCTTTGTTGTGGAAGTTGAGGAAGTGCGCGGCCCTTGCGCTGGAGGGTTTGGCAAGGACTGAAGCGGAAGGGGTTGACTCCTTCGCGGGACTTCCGACACTGGATTCGGGGGAGCAACAGCAGGAGAAGCTTTTGGCGGCATAATCCTTGGTGGGGCAGGCGGATATTGAGGAGCTTGGCTTGTCTGGGGAAGGTCAGGCAGTGGCCTCGCCGGAATATTGTCCATGCGGATGCCAGATTCTCGGACAACTACCTCTGGCTGGTAAAAGACAGTAGACGAACGGGTCCTGCGGTGTCCGGCTTCCTGCGAGGGTATTGGAGGGCGGGCAACAGACTGACTTCGGTGTGTTGCATCAGGTACTCGCTTGGGAAACTCAGATCTTCGTATATCCGCATCCCGAACTGGCTCCGGCTGGCTGGGGAAGGTAGACGCGGGCCTTTGCTGTTTCTCCGAAGGTATTGGTAGGGGGCGGGAAGGCAGAGGCGGATTCTTCTGCGTCGCATTTGGAAGCTGCCTAGGCGGAAGCGTCTCAATCCGCACGTTGATATCACGCACGGACTCCGAGTGTGTTCTGGCATTCGAGCCAGCTGTCTGTTCCTTCTCCCGACGCAGTGAAGGGGTACGTGATGGAAGGGTAGGAACCCTTGGTGCTCCATCGGGCATACGCTTGGGTGGAAGGCCATCAGCCCGTACGTCAGTATTCCGAACGACCTCAGCTCTGGTAGGTGAACCAGACTTTTGCTCTCTTTCTCGGCGCATGGAGGGTGTGCGGGATGGCAAGCTTTGACTCTTCTGTATCATCTCTGGCACCGGTCTTGAAGGAAGTACGTTTTCTCGCACAACCATGTCCCGTGTGGGCTCAGGGCAAGGCCTAGTAGGTGACCCAGACTTTTGCTCCCTCTCTTGACGTATCGACGGGGTGCAGGAAGGGACCTTTTGACTCTTTGGAGCCACATCAGGCACTAGTTTCGGGGGAGACATGTCTATCCGGACAGGAGATCGAGGAGAGGGTTCAGGCTGACGGGAAACAGGTCTCTGGCTGGGGCCGTAAGTGTTGGTATGAGGCACAGGAATCTGATGCTGCATGGGCTGCAACGGCTGAGTCCTGGGTCGTACATCCTGTGGTTTGCTTGGGCTCCGCGGGCGTGGCTTTCCTGGTTCCTGAGACTGTTTCTCCCCGGGCCGGTGGCGCGATGGGTTCTGTTTTGGGTCCTGCTGGTTATCCACTTTGGGGGCACGACGGCTTGCCTTGATCCCAGATAAATCATTTCCGGAAGATGGCTTCTCTTCGACATTAGAAGAGGTTTTGGTAGGAAACAGTATCTCAACATCCAGAATCATTGGGTACTGATTGACAGTTCCTCGGGCTTTGACACCTTCAATTCCAGGGAGTTCTCCACGGTGGGAAGATCCATTCAATTCCCGGGATAGGGAATCAACTTCATCCTCAACAAAAGGGACAGGAGGGCGCTGTGGCCGCTTGCGCCAGCGCAAGGGTATTCCGAGGGTCGTAGAAATATACATAGCAAGCAGAGAAAGTCAACCAAAGGCAATCCAAAAAAAGAAGTCCTGGGTTCGGTCCGATTGTGATCTGGGGGCAAATCCAAGTTATCCAGTAGCGGTGATAAAGTAAATTGCAGTCAGTTTCCAGGCAGTAAGCATGATAAAATTGTCGTGTTGTTTGAAAGTGAGTTGCTGAAACGCCGTGGGGCCAAAATATCGAAGACTGTGAAGCAACAAAGAACAGCGCGTAGAAGAACAGGTCGAGGCCGTCGAGCTATATTAAGTGATAAAGAAGTAGTAATACAGGGGTATCGTGATATACAAAATCTCAAAGAAAGAGAGAGCAAGACGCAGCGAAAGGGCGATGAAGCCAGCATATAAAGCTCCAGGGGAGCGGACCTGTCGGGCAGCGTCATTAACGTTTTTGCCCTATGAGAGCTTCAGCCCACAGGTTGGGCGGCAGAGGCAACGAATCAATCCCGTAATTAATTGCGAATGGTCGAAATTTCTGATTGAGGCAGACTTTTGAAACCCATTGTATGTACTCCGTACATGGGGCCTGCGTCGACTGAGGAAAGGGCGAACGATTGCTCTGAGTGTGCAGACAACAACAGAGAACAGCGTTGCGAATGGCCAGCAGATAGTGGAGAGGAAAAAGAAAACAAACACAGCCATTGCCACAATCTAAAGGAGGACCAATGCCAAAGGGACGTTGGCACAGCGCGGCCACTCAGCCTTCGTCGACGCCATTTCGTATCTATATTGGGCGCTCTGGCCCCATGGGTTCGGATATCATTGGGATAGAGCGCTCTCATGGGATGGTTTAGCGATGCTGACGGTGAGTTGTCCGGTTCATATTGTAATGTATCGCCGTCATTGACTCATCGAGTGTTGAGGACTGTCATTGAGAGGGCGATCGACGAAGATCTTTTGACAGATGACGATGGTGGGTTGAAGGATTCAACGATTCAAGGATGTGATACAGTTGGGCAGCAGCGTCGTCAATGTCACATGTGCTCAGCGAAGTTGTGCGAGTCATAAATGGCTGACTACGCTATGCACGAATCCCAGAGCACGGAATTGCCGACGGGGTCGGAAAAGTTCCGATCTGTCCATCCGACGGATGTGAGAAGCTTAGCTACTAGTATGACATTCAGATACTGGGGATCTGTAGCCAATCGTCATGAGCTCATAGAAATGAAGCCTGTTGACAGGACGGGAAAATCAGTTAATTAGCCGTTTGTTGTCGTTCGTCCGGCAATTATGATGCGAATTCGCAAGAGGGAGGGGAGATTCCGGGGAAGCAAATGAAGTCATGGCGGGACATCAAAAGACCTTCTATACGTAGAAGCTCGATGACAAATCAACAATCATAAAGCGCGCACCCCGGGCATATAATTCCTCGTCTCATCAATGTATCGTCGAAGTCTAGCTCGGATAACCTCAGTGTCGCCTACCCCTCCCTTGTGTCGCACAGCAGCCCGCCTTTCCTCACTGCAATCACATTTCCAGCCACTTCCGTCTCCCATCGCACCTCGAACTCCGCCCCGCAGTTTCACCACCATGACCATCCCAAGCACTCAGAAAGCCATC
Source organism: Aspergillus carlsbadensis (assembly GCA_025688815.1). Taxonomy (NCBI): domain Eukaryota; kingdom Fungi; phylum Ascomycota; class Eurotiomycetes; order Eurotiales; family Aspergillaceae; genus Aspergillus; species Aspergillus carlsbadensis. The sequence goes on along the minus strand of MU628164.1, from coordinate 624,549 downwards.
GTCGTCGAGAAGACCGGCGGCCCGGAGGTCCTCGAGGTCCGGTCGGACCACCCCGTCCCCACCCCGAAAGAAGGCCAACTCCTCGTGAAGAACCAAATCTGCGGCATCAACTACATCGACACCTACTTCCGGACAGGCCTCTACCCCTCCCAGAAGCCAGAAGTACTAGGCCGTGAGGCCGTCGGCACCGTCGTCGCTCTTGGTCCCGGCGAGAACCCGTACAACTTCCAAGTCGGCGATCGCGTTGCGTGGATGGCTACCAGCGGATATGCAGAGTATTCAGCAGTGCCTCAGCTGAAGACGGTGAAGGTACCCAAGGAAATCTCGGATCAGGATGTGATGGCTTCGTTCTTGAGCGGGTTGACGGTTTTGTCGTTCGTCAAGGAGACATATCCAGTTCAGAAGGGTGACTGGGTCTTGCTTCATGCCGCTGCTGGTGGTGCTGGGTTCCTCATGACTCAGATTCTGAAGTTTATTGGGGCTACAGTTATTGGTACAGCTGGTGGCCCGGAGAAGGTTGAGCTGGTGAAGAGTCTGGGCGCAGACTATGTGATTGATTACCGTAGCGAAGAAGGTAAGGACTGGGTCAAGAAGGTGAAGGAGATTACCAACGGTAGGGGTGTGGATGTTGTATATGACTCTGTTGGGAAGGACACATGGGAAGGAAGCTTGGAAGCCGTGAAGCGCAAGGGAACAATCGTCTGGTTTGGAAATGCCAGTGGTCCTGTCCCCCCTCTGCCTCTACCGTGAGTGTCACTGATTTGAAGGTCATGCATTGGAAGTTGATGCTAATCCTAAAAACAGCAAGCTTAGCCCTAAGTGTGTCAAGGTCGCCCGGCCGACTCTATTCGGCTACATCGAGACTCGAGAAGAGTTTGAGTTCTATGTCAATGAACTGTTCGGTCTCCTCAAGTCTGGCGAGCTCAAGGTCAAGGTCCATAAAGTTTATCCTCTGGATCAGGTCGCACAGGCGCATACTGATCTAGAAAGCCGAAAGACCACTGGAAAGCTGCTACTGAAGGCATAGGCAAACGGGGTCAATAGGCCTTCTAAACAAATGCGAATTGCAACGAATCTCTAATGTATCAAGCCTGAATACCCACAAAGGCCCCTACCACAAGTTTTGGAGGAGTTATGTCCCGTTACTCAGCCGCGGCCTCCTCGTCGTCCTGGTCTGCATCCTTGGCGGCCAACTCCCGAGGCTTCTTCCATCCTATCATGAGATCGTTGGGAAGCGACGTGTAGATAGAAGAATAAGCCCTGATGGTGTCCTCGAAGTAGTGGAATCCACAGTTGAGCTCCCAGATAGGGGCGACGATCTTCATTCCCGGGTAGCAGTATTTCAGCAGGCTCTCTTCCAAGAAGAACGTAAACTCCTCCATAGGACGCTCCCCATTGATCCACTGCTCTTGCTCAGCCGGGGAGAGATCACGCTCGGGCATATCGGGATCGTAGTAGGTCTTTCCGTACAGCTTTCCGACAGGGTTAAGGTCAGGGGCATGGGTGGCATAGAACTCTCGCTCTTCCTCACTGAGAAGACACACTTCCGTGACTTCGAAGCCGTCGAGATCCTCCAGCTGCGTTGCCTTTAGACTACCTTGCGCGTTCATTTCCTTGAAGGACGAGGCGAGTTCGTCTGACCCCGCAACGGCCAGCGCAAACCTCATTACCTTCTGCGCAATGTCTTTGGTCATCTGGGTCTTTTCATCCTTGGGGTTCTTCCACTCGTTGTTCTCGGTATACACATCGTGCTCAAGCCCACCAAAGAGAGTAGAGCAGGCTGTATTGAAATATCCAGGTCCATTGGCAGTGAGCTGCTGGTTCTTCCATAGCTCCTCCGTGGCGATATCACACGATTTCCGAGCCGCATCGATGTTCTTTTTGTATTCCGGGCACACGTCGTGGTAGAGCAGATAGGACAAGAAGCTGCGGATGGTAACGGTAGCTAGCTTGATCATAGCCTCGTCCTCGGGGTTGAAATAGAAGGGAAAGTAGGAGGTCCTGTCAAGGTCAGCCCATTGTAGAAGTTCTTGGTGAACTCGCTCATCCTTACAAGAAGCCCTTCACCACAGCGTCAAAGTCGATAGCCAGGTTCGAATTCTCCTGTTTGATTGCTGTTCTTGCTCGTGCTAGGAGGATCTGCTCAGAGTCCATTTCCTTGAGGTCACGGTCGTCGGATCCTGCAAACATGTTGGGGCCAACGTCGACTCCTCCGTAGTTAAGGTATTTGTGGAACACCTCCAAGCGGTCTGTCTCGATGCGACGGTTCTTGTGGAATCTTAGGAGGGCATCTTCAACTCGGCTAGTCGTGTTAGTATTTTCTGAAAATCATGAGGGGCGCCTGGGCTCTTACTGAATGATAGGACGAGATCTTCAAAAGGGTCCGTCAGCAATACTCATCATGTGCAAGGTAGGGCAACTCACGCATGGTATAATTCCTGTTCAAGCTGGTGCTCTTCAACTGTGATTGGCGCATCAACATAGTACTCCTCGAACCCAGTCGGTTTGTTCTGCAGAGGTAAGTCACAAGCCATAAGAGTAGAACTGCCCGGTGACACCGCACCTTTCCCCTTTTGCTTTTGGGCCGTCTGTTCTTCTTTTTCTTTGGAGCATGCTGAGGAAAAGGAGCTGCGATATCTCCGAGAACCTCTTCTGCAAGCATGGTGGGCTAAGCAAGTGGAGGACCAAAGAAGTGCTGGTCGTGTTAAAAAGAAGCTTCGATGGGACGGATTATGGGAGAGGCGGAAGAAGATTGGTAAGTGAGGAAAAGGAAAGGTCAAAAACCTTGGAGTGGTTTATAAAGAGGATCTGACGAGGACTTGAGAGGGAGCAAACAGAAGGTTGCCCAGGTGCTGCATGTTCACTGTTCAAACGGGATGAATTCATTGTGAAATACTATACATAGCAGATGGCTCGCCTGCGTGGAGAAGTGAAGTAGGTTAGAGGTAAAAGCATCTACTTGTTTGATTACAACAAACTATATTCGTGTCAGGTGTAACAAGACTTGGAAATGGTGACTGAGGTCCGAGTGAGGCAATGGACCTTGCCCGGGTGAACGAGGGCAACAGGGCGAGAGGCCCGTGAGAGCTGAAATGCGGGAGAAAATGAATATGGAGACTCCCCGGTGAATTTATAAGCTCCGACCACTGATAAAAACCCCAAGAAAACATAATAAGAACAGTCGTACCTCGCTCTTAAGCTGAGAATCAGAGAAACACGGGTACCTAATCTCTTGTCATAAGTACTAGTCGAGAAAGCTGCGCCGATCCGGTTTGCGTCTTGAGACAACGGCCGTTGCGAAGAACGTCCTTGTCCTCGCTAGATTGCCGTCTCCTCCGCTTCGTGGCATCTTCTCTTTATTCCTATTATTTCCCGCTGTCTTGCTTATTTTTGGGCCAGTTTCTACTCCGATTTTCCCTAATTTTGTGTCATTGACTATCTTTGCCCTCTCCCTTTGCAGAGTTGTCGTTCTCGTCGTTTGTTCTGCGGCATATGCGGGATGCCGTGTTTGTGGAGCTTCCGAGTGTTGATGAGCTGATTGAGCTACTGTATCATTCTCCTGCCACCTCTCTTCTGTCTTTGAGCGACTCAGACGTTTCGCATTCAAACATGCCATCCTCATCGAGATCAGACAGCTTGAAAACCCAGAAGCTGGACAACGATAGCTTCGTTGCTTTCGATCACGCCGCAGCTGGGCAGTAAGTGCTTCCTGGATCCTTCCCCCTGCGACACAGCCCTGTGAAACGCGTCAGAAACCGTATTCCCTGGCTGCCAGTGGATGACTTGGTTCTGGAATTCATGTCCCGCACTGTCTTGCAGATTCGTTCTTTTGCGGTTGATTTCCCCGGATTCTGGGAGCTCGTAAGGCTGACTTTCCTTTCTTTTTCTGCCACAGTGACGGTGTCCGCTGCACAACCTCTGGTTCCTTTATCGCGAAGCCTTGCACCGCGCAAGAAATCGCTTTCTACGAGTCGACTGCTCTTCATCCTGCTTTTCGCGAATTTATCCCGATTTACGTCGGAACATTAACAACCGCCGACCAGGACCAACCAGCCATTTCTCTCGCTGCCACAACAGCAGCTCAGCAGGGAGCTATCGTCCTTCCGGACTCGGATCCATCGTTGACCTCAGAAACCACGACCAACAGCGCGACCGCCCAACCGACCGTACCGATCAGCTCAAGTACCGTTGACGGAACATGGACTCCCTCAGGTGGGAAGAAGCTGGATACAGGGTTATCCATCGTCCTAGAAAATGTCGCATCCGGCTTCAAGCGGCCCAATGTTTTGGACGTGAAGCTCGGCGCGAGACTCTGGGCTGACGATGCCATTCCGGCAAAACGGGCGAAGCTGGATGCGGTATCTAAGGAAACAACTAGCGGGTCGCTTGGGTTCCGAATCGCAGGTATGAAGGTTTGGACAGGTGTCAATGGAGAAGCCGAGGCGGGAAGTAAGACCAATCCCTACATCACCCGGCACGAGAAGTCGGAAGGCGAAAAAGGCGAGGTGACTGAGCGGGATGGCTATAAACGCTATGATAAGTGGTACGGGCGGTCGTTTACTACAGATAACGTGAAAGGTGGTCTAGAGACCTTCCTTGCGGGCGCAAAGACGGCCGGTGTCGACCACTCCAAGTTAATAGCTAAGAGACTGACGGATGGACTGAAGCGTGTGCAAGAAGTCCTGGAATCGGAGGAAAGCCGGATGTATTCTGGCAGCGTGCTTATCATCTACGAAGGAGACCCAGAGGCCATGGAGCTTGCCCTGGAAGAAGAAAAGAGGGCGCAAGAAGCTCCCAAGCAAGAATCCGACGAGGAAGATGAGGACGAAGAGGGATTTGATGGTCTTGAGCTCAAGGAGGGTGTGCCATTCGACATATCTGGTTTCCCAGCCGGCGAGAATGGGATACCCAACCAGGCCATCAACATCACCATCGGCCCAGAGACTGCTCAGCTGGGCGACTTGGACGAGGAGGATGAGGAAGAAGGGCCAAAAGTACATGATCTTCGTCTGATCGACTTTGCGCACGCGAGCTGGACTCCCGGCCAGGGACCGGACGAGAACGTCCTCATGGGAGTGCGCAATCTACTTCGCATTTTTGAGGACCTATCTACAGAGTAGATTCACTCATATACGAAAGCCTTTCGTCGTCGCTGGCGGCTTCGAATGGAAACATCTATACCACAGTCCTGCAATTTTAGCCTAGCTTATACTCCGATAGCGGGTCACATTCCGGGCAATTTCAACCTTGGCTTTGGAAATGACTTGGTTCAACAATGCAAAATCTTAGCATCACCTCTACCGTCTGTACGGTTAAGTTAGATGATTAACCCAGTTTTGATGATGTCATTCAGCCTTATGGGACAAGCTTTGGCTAATTTCCAGCTCTTAGTGTTCGGAAATATACTTCGAATACGAGGTTAAGTCACGAGTGAGTCAGTGACCAGCTCAAGGCCAGGCAACAGAAATCCTTAAATCCACTCCTTTGCCTCCTCGTTCACCCCCTGGACCAGCAAGAGATCTACAGCTTATCTGTCTCCCATGAAGATCATCATTATCGGTGGAGGCATCTCCGGATGCACAACATACCTTCAGTTTCGCAAAAATCTACCAGGAGAACACGATATCACAATCTACGAAGCTTACGACACTCACATCGACACAACAAACGAAGACCGCGATGGAGAAACCCATTCATCTACTCTAGTCGTTGGTGGCGGGCTAGGCCTCTTCCCCAATGGTCTCCGCGTCCTCGAGCGTTTGGATCAAGATATCCTCCGCGATATCGTTCGTGGCGGATATCCCATCGCGCATCAGGATCTGAGATCGAAGAATGGGACTTTACTTATACGGATGGATCCCACTGCAGACCCTGAGCAGGATGGCAAGAAAATGCATCTTCTTGGAACTAGTCGTCACTCCTTGTGGAGGAACTTGCGGTCGCGCATTCCGGATTCTGATATCCGAACTAAATGGGTGCTTCAGGTCGTTGCGAACTCTGATGGGAGGAACATGGCCTACTTCACAGATGATAGTCCACCTGCTGAGGCTGATTTGGTCATTGGTGCGGATGGCATTAAGGGAATCACTAAGAAGGCCATCTTTCCAGATAGGGAGGACCTCTATACGCCTGAATATCAGTAAGTAGATAGCACTGCGGCCATAGTACTACGACCCCCGCTGATTTTACAGGGGCCTCGTGGGAGTTGGGGGCTTCATTTCAGCGGACGAGGTCAAAGATCTCGTCGACGACGGCTCGATGAACTTGGTCTTCGGAGGAAACGGATTCTTCGGATACTTCTTCTCGACCAGCGCGCCGTCTGCGCCTAACCGTGGCTCTGTATACCACGTCTCCAAGCCAGGCGAGTCCCTAGGGTGGTGGTCGACCTATGCGGTGGACGAATGCCCTGACCCAAAATCGCTTGACATGGAAGCAGTCGCGAAGCAACTACGAGAGAGACATGCGAGCTGGAGGAGTCCTGTGATACAGAAAATCCTGGCATCGCTTGAAGTAAAAAACATGTACCCAACGTGGACCTCCCCTCAGCTTCCGACTTGGGAGCGTGATTGCGTAGTTCTTGTTGGCGATGCGGCACATGCCCTACCTTCTACTTCGGGGCAGGGATCCTCTCAAGCTCTTGAGGATGTTGAGGCATTCACAATGTTGCTCAGCCATGCTCTGCGTGGTGTTCCCCAGGAGTCTTCAGCTGATCCCAAGCCGTACAAGACGGCTATCACGACAGCTGCCAGACAGTATATGGAGATCCGCCGACCGCGGGTCGAGAGCATCCTTAAGAATGCTCAGCGAATGCAAAATAGTAAGCGTGATATGAACGTCATTGCTGAATATATGATGTATTCGGCGATGTGGATTGCTGGTATGTCTCGATCCTCGCTCCGTTTCAAGTTGTGTTCTTGTTGACAAGCATAGGGTGTTTCCCGGGAATGATATCACGCTCTTTGAAGAGTGTGATCAACTATAATATTGCCGACGAGGTAAAGGCTTTTGTCGCGCAACAGAAGGGATGACTTGATGGTACCTGATGGTGTTTATGATTGTCCTATAGATAATGTTTAATCAACTCCTCTCACATTGATACCACATTGAGACCAAAGTGTCAAGGTAGGCCTGGTTCAAAGAGGCTAAAAAGAAATGCTTTGGACAAGATTTCCATACTCTTTCCACCGTCGGGCTTGGATACCATTCTTGGCCAACTCGGGCTTCGGGCGAACAACGAATCATTTAAAAGGTCATCAAGATCCTTCCGCTGGCTCATGAGGAAATTCTCCCCGTTCGGGCTGCATATTGCTGACAGAGTACTACAGGCTTATTGATCCATGATCGATGTCCTAGCAGAACTCTCCGAAGTCTTGCCGACAATGGCTCGGTGTTCAAGCCGAATGGACGCTTCGGGCCTTCATTGGCGGACGAGTTTCTATCCGAACCTCTCCACTCTTGATCGGAGATAGGGAAGCAACAATCATGATTAACAATCGGCTAGCAAATTCTAGATTCCTAGTCTTGCTGTCCAGGTATGAAAACTCTTTTGTCCCTCCCAATTCTCAGCCACGGCCAAAGAAGCAGCAACTGACTTGGCCATGCAGTCCTATCTTCAGTATCGCCGCATCGGGCAATCGGTGCGCAAGCAGTTTTCCGAGCATCCAGAATGGGCTGGCCAAAAGATCAAGGGCAACGACGTCACTGCCGATAATGGCGCGAGCCGCGAGACAGACCCAGAGAAACAATCGGCATCACGGCCATTCTCCTTGCCGCCAGGAGTCTCACGGAGAGAGATTATTGGGACTAATGGATCGACCGAGACCCTGTTCCTCGTTGGCTGGGAGCACGACAACGACCCAGCAAACCCACACAACTATAGCATGGTGAGCCGAGTAACAGCAACACTGATCGTCTCGGTACTCGCTTTCGCAGTTGGCGCGGCGTCTTCAATTGAATCGGCCGTGCTACCCCAGAATAGTGCAGCCTTCGGTGTCAGCGAAGTGGTCGCCTCACTTGCTACAGGAATTTACCTGCTCGGTTTCGCCGCAGGTTCCCTCGTCTCTGGACCGTTATCAGAAATCCTAGGTCGAAATGCCGTCTATATCGGGTCTCTCACCCTTTTCATGATCTTTATCATGGCGAGCGGACTTGCTCCCAACATCGGCGCACAGCTAGCCTTTCGCTTTCTTGCAGGTGTATTCGGCTGCCCGCCTCTTACATGCGCTGGCGGCACAATTGCAGACCTTTGGAACCCCCTCGAGAAGACCATTTACTTTCCCTTGTACGCCATCCTGTCCTTCGGTGGCCCTGTCTTTGGCCCTGTGATATCCTCCTATATGGGCCAAGGCACACTTTCCTGGCGCTGGACGAACTGGATCATGCTCATCATGTCGGGACTTACCATGGCCCTAGTCCTTCTCTTTCAACCAGAGACATACGGCCCAATCCTGCTGAAATGGAAGGCAGCACACCTCCGTAAAGTTACCGGAGAAAGGCGCTACAGGTCTGAAATGGATATGCAGAAGGTCGCGCTATTATCGCGCATCACTCAAGCATGCGTCAGACAATTCACGCTCACTGTTCACGAACCCATTATCTTGTTCATCTCGCTTTACATGACGGTCATCTACATCGTGCTGTTCACGTTTTTCGATGGGTATCCGTATATCTTCCAGGAGGTATACGAGATCAGCCAAGGGTTAACGAATATCATCTGGGTCGCCATGTATGTGGGCATTGCGCTTGCTTCTCTCTGGGTTCCTGTTGTCTATGTTTGGACCAAGAAGGAGTTCGCCGCAGCTTCATCCTCTCCAGCCATGTCCTCGAACGAGGCCGAAGGCTCAAGCTCCGACGACGGAAGCCCTAAAAAGGCCCATCCTACAAGGCCCGAGAACAGACTCTGGTTTGCCATGCTCGGAGCGCCCTTCATCCCAATCGGGCTCTTCTGGATGGGATGGACCGACTACGTAAGTCAACTCTAGTTCACCAGCCAAAGCAATTGGGTAAACTAACGAAACCTAGAAATCAATCTCAATTTGGTCCCCGATTGTTGCCTCCGCGGTATTCGGCTTTGGAACCATCAACGTCTTCATCTCGAGCTACATGTACGTGATCGATTCGTACGACGCCTATGCCGCCTCAGCGCTCGGCTTCATGACCGTCTCGAGATACTGCGCGGCGGGAGGGATGACTGTTGTTGGGATTCCGTTCTACTCGAACATGGGAGTGCACTACACGTTGACGATTCTGGGATGCATTAGTGTGGTCATGACACCGCTGCCATATGTATTTTGGAAATTCGGCCATGTTATTCGGGGGTGGTCGAAGTTTGCTGTCAATGCTTAGGTTGGTTTTATTGAACTATAGACGGGGAGAGAGGTAGTAGATGTAGAAGCTAAATATAGATGGATAGATCACATGTAGAACTAATCACGCTTTTAATGATAATAATAATGCGCATAACAGGGAATTCCTTGCTTAGCTGTATATATAAATATATATTTGAAAGGCGAAAAAAAAAACCTCGGCATGTACTGGCAGCGCCAATTCGCGGGGGCTGTGAGGGCCAAGACTGATATATGAGGTACACAATCCGAAACCTTGTATAATACCTCTAGTCAAAAGAAACAAGAGGCACTTGAGCTTTAGTAACAAATCAAGACCGCCCAGTTTCTTATTATATCTAGACCAAGCTCATTCTCCCTCCAGATTAGTCCATATTTCTGTGGCAGCCTGAGGCATGAAGAAATAAATATATTACATAAGCATAAACTCCGCAACTTTTCCATCACAACTCCGAAACCCAAGCAAAACCTCCAGCAATTCGAGAACCAGCAGCCAGTCAAGATGCATGCTACACGAGTTCTATTTGGTCGCTCCGTTTGGAAGGGTACGTATATCTTAATCTCCTCAAATACAATTCTGCGCTATGCGATTCCCGCGAAGAGACATAAGCTAACAATTTCATCCAGGTCCGAACATCGTCCCGTATGTTTCTCACTCCGAATAAATCACTTCCCATCTAGTTCCGAAAACAGCCCGCTGGCAACCAAATGGAACGAATTAGAATTACCAATACTGACATCTCGTTTGCGCATCCAGCCTCCCCCTCCCCCGCACACTCCCCCCTCCGCCAGGCACACCACCGATCAGAACGCAGAAGCGCGCCGCTACAATTCTCCCAAACTTTGTCGGCCTGCGGTTCTCCGTGCACAATGGAAAGACGTACCAGGATATCCTGATCACCGAGGAGATGGTCGGGAATAAGCTGGGGGAGTATGTTCCGTATGTATCACCCGTCCGGACTTGTCCCGTTTTTCGATTCTCGTTTCCTATTGGATGATGATGGCTGATGCGGTTCGTCACGTCTAGGACTCGGAAGAGGTTCACGTACAAGATGTCGAAGAACAAATAAGCATGTATACAGAAGGAGAGGAGATACAAAAGGGGGTTTGATCTGGTCTGGTTTTGTTGCGCATTTTCTTCAGCGGTTTCTTTGTCTTTGTTCCCGGACAGGAGTGTATATTTATTCTTGGGATTGTATCAATATATGCTGATTATAATCGGTGCTCTTGTTTGGCTTTGCCTGTCCAAATTCGGTGTTGAGATACTATGTTGACTGGTCATAGGGATGCGCTGGGCTGACCTATGGAGTTCGGTCTCCACTGACTCGGCAGGAGTGAATTTGTTGCTGGACATTTTGAGGACGAAAGTTAGCAGATACACCGAGATCGCTAAAGCCCGAGTTCAAGGACCAAGGAACATGGATTTCTATATACCATTAACAAACTAACACTTGGACGCCATATTATTATCAAAGCCCTTTATAGAGCAAAAACCAGCAACAAAAAAAAAACGAAAAACGATTGTGACCTGCACAGCGAACCAACGCTTACGACCCGATTCAAATTTATCGATATCACCTTCGATAAGACAGACAAACCTCCCTCGCAAACCCAGCCGCAACGGTGGCAGCATAGCCCTGCCACATATCGTTCTTATGTGGATCGCAATAATCCGAGACTCCCCGGATTACAAGGCACGGAAGTGTCGTCATTACCCCCGCCGCCTCCATCTCAAAGCATATAATGCCATGCTGCTCTGCCAACAAGTCTCTTTTGAGAGCATCCTTCATCACCTTATCCCCAGATGCAATCTTCCCCCAGTGAATCACTGAACGAGCACCCTGGTCCCGAGGATCCTGGGGCCGTTGGAGGATCATTTCGGAATTCTGCTGCTGGTATAGCCTGTCGTTTGCAGGCCCTGGGTATGCATATCTGCGCTGGCGTGAGACAGCCGTGTTGATCCGGCCATAGTTGGCTCCAATGGTATTATACTGCACTGCCCGCTGTGCGGCAATCTCCGCAGCCGCCAGCAGCTCTGGTGGAGGAGATGCGATGGCCCCTGGACTCAAACCATCAGCGCTGTCATAATGCACCACCCCCGATGAACGGTCATCGGATCTCCCAACAATAACATCGCCGAGACGAATATCGCCTGCACTTGTCCGCAGCGGAAAGGGGACACCTCCGCCGATTCCAACAAGGAGGGCGAACTGAACCCTGGGAAACGATTGTCGCATATTTTTAACGAGATTGTGTGCGGGCGTGTTTCCAGCGCGAAGCGGGTAGGCGATGACAATGTTATGGCCGCCGATCTGACCGACGCTGTATATGGTGGGGTCGTTGGGCTGGCCTGGGATGCGCTCGTGTTCTCTGTCAAGCATGGAGAGGGCAGCAACGAATTCGACTTCTAGGATGCAGACCCAGCCGACCCTGTAGTCGGTACGGTGAAATGTTGGATTGCCAGCGGTAGACATTGTTTCCTGTTATGGGATTTGCTTGGTGTAAGGTAAAGAAAGGGTTGGATGAATTTGGTTGTTGTCTAGGACAATGGTAAAGTCGAACTGAGCCTTTTATAGACAAGACACCCCCTTCTTAGGAAGTGTTTTTATATAGATACGTCTATATTTTTTGCGCCCTCGTGAGCCAATTGTTAAATCTAGGTGTGGGTGCTGGCGCCTCCTGAGACACATATCAGACAACACTCGCAAAGTCAGCGTATCGCTCGCCAATTCCAGGGGTTGAGGCTCCAACATCCTGAATCTAGGCCCAAGAGGATGAATACCATCGTTTCCAATTCTGAATTTTTACAAGGTATTGTTGGCTCACATTCATCGGCGCCTACACACAATCCTGGTCACTTCCCAATATGGCGGAGGAGCGTATCGCCAACGAGCATGATCGTCAACCACCAGATCTTTTTATAGAAAGATTATAGCGTGATAGCCCTCTCTGCTATAGTTGAGTTCAAGCCGGTGACTGAGAAGGACGACATCTCCATAGGCGCTGCAACATCAACCAGCGGGCGCTCTGAACCAATTATCCAGGCCTGGGCCCTCTTTTGCGAGACTGACTGTTATTATTAGAAAGAAGGATGACAGGCCCTAGAGAGACTGGAACCTCCAGCGTGAAGCCCACCACTTGCATTGGAGTGAAGGTGTCGATCTATGATACGTGAAGGCACACTAGTATGCTGTATTCTAGCAATTTGTTGCTGAAAGGCTGTCAAGAGCTGTTGATAGGTATAGTTGTGATTTTCAGCCTGGATTCCAGGTCTCATATTCTAGCTGTAAAAAATTCGCGATTATGGTTATGCCCCAGAAAGAAGGAACGCCTTGAGGACATCAGTCCAGTGTATCGTATCACCCTCAACGCCAAATCCAGACCCAAACCAGCCTACCAACCAGTCTCAATATCGTAGCAGAGCCCCATTCCCATCACAGACTCCATGGTCCGCAAACCAAGATCCCAGAGTGTTTGTTCACCGATAGAACTCTCCCCTCTTAACGCTTACACCATACTCCGAAACAGCCATACCCAGATCCTCCATCGTAAGCACCGTTCTTCCCTGCCCCGAACCCCCAGAACCTCCACCACCAAACCCAGCCCTCTGAATCCCCAAATGCGCTCCACCCTTGTTCGCACCACCTCCCTTCCCATCTCCCGTTCCACCACCGCCAGCGGCTCCTCCGCCTGCACCCCCAGCACCAGGAACACCGAGTCCCGAAGCCGCGTTTAGACTTCCCATGGGGTTACTTGCGGATGAGGAGTTCGAGGCACGGATGCGCGCGTATTGGTATGAGTCTGCGGCAATGTCGGCGATGAACTTTTGCGTTGCGAGGCCGAGGAGGCGTGCGAGGTGTGGTGGGGTTTGGTTGGGGCCGTTGCCCGGTGGTGGGAGGCCGGCGAGGGTAAGGTAGTGGGATGTGACGGCGTCAGGAATCTGATTTAAATCGATTAGTGAGGGAATAGATTGCGGGTTTGGTTGAATAAGTGAGAAAATGCGATAAAGGAGAGAGAAACTGGGAACAGGGTAGGACAGAGGAAGAGAAAAAGGAAACGTACAATAGGGGCATATTCATCCATCTTCCCCAGAAACTCGCGGAGACTAGTCTCCTTCTTCGACGACGCGGCAGCGTCCACGGAGACAACGGCCGGCGCAGGGTCCCCGGCGGCGGCGTCTACAGCTCCAGATGCAGCGGCGCCAGCCTCGGCGTTGGTAGCGGTAGTGTTATTCGCCATTTCGGCGGGGGCGTCCAGCGCAGAAGGATCTGATGTTTCGGGCTCGAGTTTCGGAACCACTGTCGCTTCGGAGGATGATTGTGGAGGGTCCGCCGATGAAGGTGGTTGTTGTGGTGGTAGGGATGACGAGGGTGGTTCGGACATGGTGAGTTGGCACCGGCAGTGTTGGCGGGTGGACAGACAAGGGGTGGGCAGGTGACGGTACCAATGCGCGCGAGCGATTTGTTACGCGTAAACGATAAGGTTTTCAGTTTGGGTTGACTAGAATTATTGCACTGGAAGTGAGATTGAGAGAATATGAGAGGAACTTGAGGTTAAATTTCGCTGCTGGATTAAAGCTGGATCGGACCCACTTTTTTTCTACTCCAGAATCCGTTCTACTTTGGAATGGATCCTGTACACTGTTATCAGGTAAAAGCCGCTTCAATTAGAATGTTGTTACATGGAAAGATAATTTTACACCGCTATACCCGCTGCTTCGCTCGCTTAATCTTCACTTACTGCCCTAAATGCAGGTTCGGATCGGTATGGTGGTGCTGCTGGCCAAACTGCTCTCCGTGCACCTCCTTGCCCAGGGTCTGCATCAGATTCTGCTCCGCTGTCTGATCAAATGTTGGATCAGGCGGTAGCGGCGATGCAGACATGCTCTCGTGGCCGTGCGGGACCTGCTGAGGATGAGCTCCAGCCAGCGCCATCATTCCCTTGATCCCCTCAACATGCGCCTTGTCTTCTTCACCCTGCTTCTTCTGCCGTTCCCGCGCCTCGCGCTTCGCCGCTTGCGCGGGGGCACGCGTTTTCAGCTCTCCAGTAACGAACTTGAGGTAGTAGGGGACTTCAATCCCGCTCTTGAGGAAGAAGAGTTTGAGGTTACGGGCCTTATCCTTCAGCTGGACCTGATTGCGGTCCTTGAGCGCCTCGCTTATGGTTCCACCTGGCCCAAACATGGCGAGTATCTGACTCCAGTGCGGACCCTTGACGCGGTCCAGACCGGCCATTAGCGCATTCTCCTCTTCGGTTGTCCATGGCCGACGCTGACTAGGTAGACCAGACTTGCGACTGCTAGGAGAAGATTTGGCCGATGCGGCCATGCGTGCACGCTCGTAGAGAACTTGCGTCGGTTGCGACTGTGAGTAGTGTGGTATACCCGGCATGTAGCCGTGATTAGCTGACTGTGAGTTCGCTCGGCCGGGCATCGGTGATGGCGAAGGGTGGCTGTACTGTTGAAAGTTTGGCTGCATTGGGCTTTGCTGGAAAGTGTAGGTGCCGGGCGACTGCTGGTAACCGGAAGGGGCAGGACTAGGCTGGTATGGCTGTTGTTGTGCAGGAGTATAGCCTTGTAGGATCTGAATACCCTGCTGAGGTTGCGAAGGCGGCTGTGGCTGTTGCTGTTGCTGCTGCTGATATTGTTGCACCTGTTGCTGCTGCTGCTGCTGGACTTGTTGTTGCTGTTGTTGAGCTTGCTGTTGCGAGCGTCTCAGCCCGTGACCTTGCAGAGCAATCTGTGCCGCTCGAGCTGCTCGAGCAACGAGATCACCGTGCATGTTCTTGTCAACAGGGACCTCGGGAGCCTGCGAAGCGACAGGGAACTGGCTCTGGAGAGGTGCACTGGGAGGTTCCGAGTCACCGTTTGATGAGGACGGTTGTCGCCCTTTTGTTATCTTCTTCGACTAATCTGTATCAGCGTCTGACCTATAACTTGTAATGGTAAGAAGTCTAACCTGTTGATTGTTGATCGTATCGAAGTTCTTTGTAATATACGAACTCAGATCCCTGAGAAAATCTTCCCAGTGGTACTTGTCTGGCAAGGCTTTCATGGCTTCTTCGCTGTTGATATCGTTGAGCAAGATATCGCGTCTTGATCCGGCTCGATTTACAAAATCAGTCTCGCTCGGAGCTAACTGGCGAGTTCCAGGGCGTCTGTCGAGAAGCTGTTGCTCGATGTTATCTGGGAAAAGGAGATATAGCAGTTCCGTGCGCGTGCGCTCAGTGTTGTTCATTGATGCGATAAACGCTTGAGTCTTGAGCTCGAGGAAAAGTGCGCCCTGTTGTTTGAGCAGTCGGCCACCTTCGGGTACAAATACATCGAGAAAGTTGTCATTCAACTCAGAGAACCCGATTTCTTGTGTCCCAAAGATGCTCGAGACAAAAGAGGCCAGATTCGCCTTCCGGATGATGTCAACTTGAGCGGATTCGGTGAGCTCCAGATCGGTCGGGGAGAGGAATGACTTTTTGGACGAGTACACTTTCTTGGTGTGATCAAAGAGAGAGCGCATTGTAGCGTACGCCTGGCCGTTCTCAGAGTCCGGCTCCGACACGAAAGAGGTGATATCTTGGTAGGTCGATTTGGCGAGTAAAGAAAGGATTTGCGTGGACTGTAAACCCATTGAGTTAGCTGGGTCAAGAGAAGTCTTAAGAGCTGTAGAATATACCAGATTATCAAGGATAGGCAAACTCTGGATCTTCAGATGCGAGTTGGCCTTGACAAAAACCATGCCTTTCGGCGCACCCTGACCTGAAAGATCAGGCAGTGTTTGCGGCCCCATATCACAGTGTTCCTCCACACGCTCAGTGTGATCTAGAATGCTGGAGATCACTGTTGCCATGTCTGAACCGACATTGGGAGTCTGTTCAGGCGCCACCGGGCTTTCGCCGGGTTGCGCCGAAACTTGGCCATTCTGGTTCGCAGGAGGTTCGACTGAATGAACGATGCCCGCTCCAAGTGCGGACGCCAGTTCTTCCTCTATTTGATCTCCGGGACCCGGAATGGGTTGTGGAAGTGATAATGGTAGTCCATGCGGTTGGTCCTCGGGGATCAGGGGCTCTTCCGGCTCGGACTCGAGGCGACGCTTCTTCGCTGCTCGAGGAGATACGGAGCCGTCATCCTCGAGGGAGTGGGAGATTTTAGGGAGATCTAAAACGCAATCAAGTTAGCTCGAGAAGTCGAAGAGACAATGCCTTGGTTGAGTGTTGCAGTCGAGTCCGTCGAGGCAGGCAGCGAGGGGTGTCTCACCATGGTGACCCTCCTCCTTGAGCACTGGGGAAATGGGAAGGTCGGAAGTCTCTTGACCATCAACAGAGGGTTCTACTCCCCTTGTGTTGACCATGATGGAAGCAAAAGCCGCTGGGATGCCAGGTGATGTTTCCAGGATCAGCAATGAGGGCTTAGGTTAGGGCGCGTTCGTAGGGCTTTTCTGGTTTGGAGGTGAAAAGAATGCTGTCACGTGGGGACATCCTTGCATATCACGTGACGTGCCACTGTCTCCATTCTTACTAAGTGGATCCAGATTCCGCCGGCGGCCGTTCCACGGTTTATTTTTATGGAGTACATATTCGTTCGTGTCCGCAGCAATCCCAAATCTACTTGGAGAATTTTGCACTCATTAAGATCATTTGGCTTCCTTGATATTTGCAAATACTCCCGGCACTGGCCAGCTTTATCTAAAGGTAGTCAAGCTCCTAACTGATCTGTTGCACAAACTCTACATCAATGTTCTTCCGCTCGCTTATCAGGCCCATCATGCTCTCCTCTAGGGAAAAGCGATCCATCAACAAGCTTGCCAGCTTTATCCTGACACTTACTACGATTCGTGTATTATATTCCTCGCGCTGAGAAGACCAGAGACGGAGTATACAAGCCCATGAAGTCTGCGTAATGCAACTCGGTTAAGACAGACTCGACAGAATCGAGCTTCAAGAGCAAGATCGGATCCCCGGGATACTTGTGGATTAGATCAAAGACTTCTGAGGTGGAAATCTCTGCCACCAACTCCAAGCCCGCGGCTTTTGGGTGTTACCTTGGAGAACGGAGCATGAGAACCTGGTAATCAAGGGTCGAGGGCAGAGTCACAGGATACTCAGAAGGGATTAACTTGGCTGACCTTCCTTCCTTCCGGGCCGTCTCACAAACGTCGACCGATCGTGTCATAGCGTCTATAAGGTCGGTATAAATCTGTGCCTTTTGGGCGGCATCTTTCACAGCAGAGACGCATTCCGTCCGGCACTTTCTGAGAGCCCACAATGGTTCCGGTGGATAACTCGGATACTCAGTGTATGCTTTCAAAGCACTGCGCCACTTGACCCGGCTTGAGGCGATCGCTTCTGCACGGTAAGAGAATTCCTCATAAATGTGTCCGATGCTCAATCCATTCGAAAACTTCCGAACCCTTCTTAACACTCGGAAGAAGGAGGCCTTTCAGATCGAAGAGGGCGGATCGAGTTATTAGAGAGGCGAAGAAACCTTTCCAATGGTCCCAAACGTTGATATCCTTGAGTGGTCCATCAACTGTGACTGAATGTGCCCTGTTAATGCGATCGAAGGACTCGTATTGAAAGTAGTCCAGAGCCTAGGGACGTTGGTACTCTTGTAGGTACGACCCTGAGAGATATTTAGTCCATATGGATAGGATTTGGTCTGTTGGATTTGGGACAAAGGGCCCAATCTCCTGCTCTGTGACACCGGACACGGAAAGTCCCAGTCTAGCACTCATTGCAGCCATCCATCGTGTATGGTGACGAGTCAACACGTTTTGCACATAGTTTGCCCGCAGCTTCTTTGGGATTTTGGAAATTGCAGTTGAAATCAGTAGCTCTAATATAGGATGATCAGAGACTGGCGCAACATAGGGGAGCGGGCTTTTTTGCCCAGTCTCTCATACAGTCAACGCAGTGACGGTAGTATCCAGCCTCATTTTTACTGCGGGTCTCCGACTTACTGAGACTCGAGGATAAGCTGCATCTGAGCCTCACTGGCCCCGAAAACCACGCTTAAACCAGGAATTAGGAGTAAGATTGCACCGTCATAAATCTTAAGGACTAATTGGTGTGTGGTTTAGACTGCTTTTGCTGAGCAGGGACCTTATATATAGTCAAATAGAAAGAAACAGGCAGAAACCTCACTTTTTCTACGAATTTTAAATCAATCTAAATCCCTTTCTCCATGGTACAGTAATAATTTATAGAGCAAGCCTTGTGTAATTAAACAAATCATGTAGTATTGCGGAAGGAGGAGGAGGGCCATGAGCCCTAACTCATTGGGGAGGCTATATAGAAAATCAATCATTAGAATCAGTAGAACTTCACCTCTCCATCATCATTCTTGACTGATCACCTGTGCTTAGTTGCTTAGTTATCAGTCATTACCACTCTATTGTCCGAAGTTTGCCTGCAATAAAGCAGCCAGAACGAACCTACAGGTACAAACAACAAATCCCTAAGGCCACACAACGCCAGCATCCCGCATCATCTCCACCAGCGGCAACTGGGGCGAATTCCCAGGAACACCCGGCGGAAGCGCCCCCTCCTTCTTCAAAGTTGCATAAAGCAAGAGCTGAAACTCCCGAGCCGGAATCCCATCCCTCGTCCGCCTCGAATATGTAAGATCCGATGCCCGCTTCGCCCACTCGCGCCACGGCTGGCTGAGATCCGCCACGCGCAGATTTGGGTTCTTCTGCCCAATCTCATTCCACAGGTAATCCAGCTCTACATCCCAGTGCGACGTGACCATCGCCTCGCCTGTGTCCCGTAGCTCGAGGAGCAGCATGGCTTCGAGGTAGCGGGCGGGGACGGGCATTTTGACGGGGTGGTCGTCTGGCGATGCGGGGCCTGTATGTGGCCCGCGTCTGACATGTCGGATGCGTCGGTCGCTGGTTAGCATGTAGTACGGGTCATTGGGGGCAGGGACTCGGAGGGTAGGGTCTGGGAACTTCCAGAATAAGCGCGACTTGCGGTAGAGGAAGACGCCGCGGGTCATTTTGGGGCCTGTGACTGGGTACCGCATGTCAGTGTGCCAGTGGTAATCTGGGTATGGGTGATTGCGTCTGTGCCAGAATACCGTACAGCTCTCGTGGCCCTGGATGCATTGGGGGAAATTTGCCTTGTCGAGGACTTCAGCTGCCTTTTCAATCAAGTTGTCTGCCACGACGAACGCGTTGAACTATATTCTTGTTAGCCAGCTGATAATAACCAATGGAATGAAGGGTCATACTCACGGGAACAGCAGTGAGGATACCGATGACGGAGAGGAAAGCCTCCGCCCAGATGAAGTTTGGAATTCCAGCATCATCGAGAAGTTTCGCGACGAAGGAGTTCATCTTAGAGAACCCTCGGCCGTTGTAGGGGAACCTAAGACCGGGCATAGTGGACTTGATGATAGGGCCGTCATAGTTCATGCCAATCGAGTCTTCCGGGTCACTCTCTACGCTGTTAGCGCTGATCATCGTGTTAGGCATTTCGGATTCGACTAGCAGGGATTGTGGATGTTGAGAAGCGGGTGACGAGGTCCTGACTTTATGACGACTGACATTTATAGACAAGGCTGGACTAGATGAGATCCCTTGAATGTTCCAAAAACAACTACATTGCTACAATGGTCAAAGGGATTGTGTCTTGAAACAATGGTAGGCCGGCCCTTTGCCATTCAAGCTGAAGCTTTGATATCGCAATCTAACAAAGAGTCCGAGTGCGTTCTTTCGAAGTTAGGGCTTTTGGTTTCATACCCTCCAAGGAGGGACTCATTAAACAGGAAGAATAATGAGCTAGGGCAGTTATTCCTGGCTCAGTAATCCAGCACCTGCCCACTCAAGCCTTCTCCTTCTCCTCATTCTCCTCCTCCTCATCTTTCGCCTTCGCCGGCGGGAAATTCGGAAACCCGTCCACAACAACCCCATTATCAACCCACTGCGAGATCCATCCAATCGTCATCCTACCCAAAACAAAGAATAACATTAGCCCCATATTCCCATCATAAGAAAGCTCCTCTTCACACAGCTTAAGAGCTCAACCCTCCAAACCGAAAGAAAAAAGGGAAGTGAGGGGAGATATACAAACTCCTCTTAACATCCGCAAAATTCTCATGATCCCCGACAAGATGCTCTTTGTACCACGGGTCGTCCTTGATGCGCTTGTAGTCCTCGACGCTGCGGAAGACAACCTGGCTGAAGCAGTCGTAGTCCGCGATGTTGACCATCTGGTGGTCCATTATTTGGTGCATGAGGTCGCGTGTACGCTGCGGGTTGTGGATCTATTCTCGGACAAAGGATATTAGCTTTAGTAGAGGCTTCTTTGAGTGGACAGGGATATTTTCTTGTAGGAATTTGAGGAAGCGGACTTCAATTGTATAGGAGAAGGGATATTAAGAAAGAGGAAGAAATACCTGCGTCCACCGCAAAATGCCATATTTCACCAAGAGATCTTTGGTCAGCGGCGCCGAAACCTCAGTCATATGTTTCCGGTAGGCTTCCTCGTCCATGCCCGCTTTGCGGTAGCCGAGGACCGTCAGGCAGAGGAGTCTGTCCTCTGGGGCGAGGTCGTTCTGGGCTGGTGGGTCGGGGAGGGACATTCTGCTTGCTGGATTGGCGAGAGACTTAGCTTGTGTGAGTTGTTTGAGGCCTGTCTAGCTTCCCAGGAACTAAGGATGGTTAGCTATTATAGTTCGTGTGCCTCTGTAAATGACCCGAATCCAAGACCCCGGTCAGCGACTGTTTCATCGGACAGTTTCGCCTATTTAGCCGATTTCAGCTTGTTGTGAAACCGGACTGGACTGGCATGGCTACCTAGGTATGCTGGATGGGATTTATCCAATAGGCTGTCCTCATTCTGTATTCTATAACTAGTATACTCAAATTCTAAAACAAACTGGAAACCGAAAACACGCGACAGAACCCAGGTTACCCTAGCCCTGCAGCATGGCACCAATCTAGTTGTAGTATTCCAACAGCCAGCTTCTCAGATCACCGATGGTCGGATACTCGAGGAACAAACTTCCCGTCACAGTGACGCCCAGCTCCTCTCTGAACTTCTCTGAGATTACCAGACTCATCAGACTGTCAACGCCGAGGTTCGCAAATGAGGCATCGTCCGTTAGATCCGACAGCTCAAGGGCGGCCTCGTTGGCGATGAGCACGAGAGCTTTGGCGGCAACGCTGTTTGTCTCACCTGAAGCTGCAGCAGAAGAGACGGCGGCGGTAGCTGGTGCGCTGGTGATGCTTTGCTCACCAGGTTCAGGAGCTGATACAGGGATCGGAGTTGGAGCTGGGACCAGGGCAGGGGCTGAAGTTGACCCGGGGACCGAAGTAGCCACTACAGGAATAGCCAAGGGTGCAGGAGCTGCAGCCGCAGGCGGGAGCTGCAGCTGTGCTTTCGCCTTGGGTGCAGGTGTTGCAGACGCGGCAGCGTGCGACGTGGCTCCGGCCTCCTCAGGGGCAGTGAAGAAGCGGTTCAGCAAGATACGGGGATAGCGGCGGAATTGTATACCACCGCACATACCGATTATTACACCGTCTTGCATAATGTAAACATCGCCGAAATAGACTGTGGGGTCTTCGTCGCTTTGGATCATCTTCACGTAGGAACGGTACTTGGCGCCGGCGACAAGCGGTTTGGCGAACTGTAGGGACCTCCAGCCTGGGGTCACGCAGTAGTTGGCCTTGGTGTCCATGACATCAGATACGTTCATAATGAAACCTGCAAGATGCGCGACACTGTCGATAAAGTATGGCGGGATGGTCCAGGTACCGCTCTTCTCGGTCGTAAGCTTGATGTCGGCAAAGGCCTCCAGCTCGTGCAGTACGACGGACTGCATCCCGCGATATTTCTCCGCGTAGTCCACGAGATTGTTGGCGAAGAGAAGGTAGGCCATGTTGTGGTTGAAGCGGTTTGCTATGCCCTTCTCGGCGAGGCTCTCGAGGGCTTCGATTCGGCCCTGGACCAAGTGCGTGCTGGGGATCCAGGACTTGAGCCATTCGGAGGATTCACCATAGTGGATGTTGGCGCTGGCAAAAGGCTCGTCTGCCGTGCCGTCGTTGAGGACGTTTTGCCAGGTGAGATCAGCCATGTTTGTGTTGATGTCCGCTGTTGAGATGGTGACCCGGATATATTGCGGCTTCTTAGTGTTCTTCTGCGCAACGAGACCACGAAGAACCACGAGGTTGCTCATGTTCATATCCGGCGATTTTCCGCTCTTCACCAGAGACTTGTAGAGATAGCCTCCAAGGGTGAATCCGATGTCGCCATGGATAGACTACCCACGTCAGCAGCAAACCTCTATAGCGGCTCTTGAATCACTTACCGAAGTAACAACACCACAACCGTTCATCTTGTGTCCATGCGCAGCAGCCAGGAAGTCGGGCTGCATCATGTCCGATTGCATCACAACCTTGCCGCTTGAACCACTGAAGCTCTCCTCAATTATTTGCTGGACTGTCGAGGTTCTCAGGCCAGAGGGAACCGCGGGAACTATTGCCTGCGATTGTTGCGCCTTGAGCGCTTTCTCAGCATCGTAGAAAGTGTTGCCCTTGGTGAGTGCCCAGTCACCGTTGTACTGAATCCAGTACGTCTTGTCATTCCAGGCATATGTGGGTAGATCCAAGAGGCGTAGGCCTTTCTCAAATGGGCGCTGATACTCGCTCCATTCAATTGGAATACCGGCGCAGTGTAATGCGGAAAGACTGTTGGTCAGCGTCACATAATTATCTTCTCCCCTCTTCATAGATGGGACTACAACGTTGACAGTGGGAAGAGTGGCGTTGACGAAGCCCATGCAGACGGGATGAGGTCCAATCTCGACCCAAGCTGTGTCTTCATCCACGGTCGAAAAGGTTTGCGCCGCCCCCAATGCGGACAGGAAGTTGACCGTCTCGCGGGTAGCCCGCCGCATATATTTCGCATTGATGGTCTTGTCATCAAAGATAACTTTGCCGAGTAATGGAGAGATCACAGGCATGTTTGGAGCACGGAACAGCACACCATTGTTTGCGGCCTCCTCAAAATCGTCAAGAATTGCGTCTGTCTGAGCTGAATGGAACGCAAACGCCACATCAAGGCTGTAGCACCGGTATCCAGATGACTGCAGAGTTTCGGAAACAATTTCAATCTCCGCCTGAGATCCACTGAGCACAGTCTCTTTAGGCCCGTTGATGCACGCAATCTCATAGTGCTTCCCTTGCAGAGACTTTTCAATATCCGCCAGAGGAGCGCGCACCGCTAGCATCTTATGGCTGCCGACCTGGCACTTCTCTTCCAAAAGCTGTGCTCTGCGGCCCACGAGGAAGAGAGCATCATTCGCGGAAAGAACACCTGCCACATAGAAAGCTGCATATTCTCCTAGACTATGGCCAACAACAGCGCTGGGCTTGACTCCTAGTGAGATCCAGTATTTCGCCAGCGCAATCTCAACTGAAACGAGGGCAAGCTGTGTCACCACAGGAGAGTGAGCATGATCCTGCGGATGGCTGCCATCCAGAGCGGATATAAAGGAGGGGAATCCCTGCGCTTGTGCGAGTGCGTCGAGGTGAAAGACCTGAGATCTGAAGTATGGGGAGTTGTGGAACAGCTCCAAGTTCATTGACTTGTGAGATGATCCCTGGCCTGTAAACGCAAAGGCAAGCTGGGGTGGACCAGTTGCAGGAATGGGCTTGTGGGAGTCGACGCTCTGCAGATAGGAACCAAGCTTTTTCTTCACCTGCGCAATATCGGTAGCAGCAACCGATGCGCGATGATTGTGATGGTAGCGTCGAGCAGTTGTTGTGTATGAGAGGTTGGGTAGCGAAGTGTCTGGGTTCGCTTCTAGATAAGCGATCAGACGCTCGAGGTTCCTCTTGAAAGACACCTTGCTCTTCGCAGACACATTGACCACATGAGAGGCACGGGGGTCAACAAAGTCAGTTTCTCTGAGAGGTGGTTCCTCCAGGGCAACAGTGGTGTTTCCGCCAGCTGCGCTGAAGTTATTCACCACTGCATAGCGCTTGTTTCCTTCCACACGCGGCCACGGCACCTTCTGGTATGGAATATGTAAGTTTCGTTTGTCGAGATCTTTGGGAAACATGGGGTTGAGGCTGTTCTTGATACCGACATGAGGCGGAATTGCATTCTTTTGGTACATAAGAAGCACTTTGAGAAGGGCCGTTACACCAGCAACAGCCTCCCCGTGTCCAACATTGGCCTTCACAGCGCCAATATGAAGAGGCTGCCGTGCGTTGCGCCGTTTAGAGATCGGGGCAAAAACGTCTGTGATGGATGTGATCTCAACCGAGTCACCAGCCTGTGTGCCAGTCCCATGCATCTCAACGAAACTAACATCCAGAGGGTCGATCCCAGCCGAGCTTAGGACTTGTCGAGAGAGATATGCTTGGGCACCAGCATGCGGGTGAGTGATTGAGATGGCTTCAGCCGAGTGATTGGTCGCGGCTGCACAAATGATGCCAAGTATATTATCATTATCTGCTTCAGCATCCTCGAGGCGTTTCATGACAATTGAGCCCATGCCGTCCGCACGACAGTATCCATCTGCATTGACGTCCCATGTTTTGCAGGCACCCGGTGTTTTGGAAAGGAAGTGCCCATGGCTCAGCCCTGCGAACGCGTCGGAGTTAGTAAGCACGTTCATGCCACCGGCCACAACCATGTCGGTATCCCCATTCCAAAGAGAGGTACAAGCAGCCTATTTAGGAAATTTGTCAGTTACATTGTGCGTGGAATAGAAGATTTCACACACCTGAATAGTAGCCAAGCTAGATGAGCAAGCTGTGTCGCAGCTGAAGCTCGGCCCGGAGAACTTGAAGAAGTAGTTGATCCTTCCAGGGCCAAAGGCACGACAACCCCCTGGGATAAAGTACGTGCTAATCTCCTGAGCTGTGTTCACCTCGCGGTAGTCATCGCTTGCTTGCCCATAGAATGTCCCGATACGATGAAGATTAGTGGCCGGTGTGCGATTAGCCACATATCCAGCACGCTCCAGTGCCTCGTACGCAGTGACGATAGCCAAGCGCTGCATCGGATCAGTCTGTTGGGCCTCCCGAGGCGACATATTGAAGAACGGGGCATCAAATAAACCAGGCTCGTCAATGAAACAACCATATGGCGTGTGGCTTGTGTTCATCCTCTTCCCTGTGGGGTCAAAGTGCGAGTCGACATCAAACCTGTCAGCCGGGATTTTCCGGGCCACATCAAGCCCTTGCTCGAGGAGATTCCAGAACTTCTCGGTGTCAGTGGCTCCACCTGGCATACGACAGGACATGCCAATTATTGCGATCTTCGATTGACTGGTTCCTCTGGGATGGGTCCCTTTGGGCGCTTCGTAGATCCATGGAATCAGCTCCTTTGTTGATGCCTCAAATCCTTGTAGTTTGGATTTCAGAGTAGCCCGTAGATCGTTGATTGGAACAGAGGTACGGAATACCAAAATTTCACAGTCAAGGGCTGAAATTGTGTAGGCTTGGTCAACAACACCCTGGACAACCCTGTCCCATACAATCGGCCGAGTGAGTAGTTCTAGGGTTACCTGCTCCAAGAGACCGCGTGCTGTCGAAGCGGTGAATTGATGGCCAGTAGAAGTCTGAAAGATGGGTATCTCCGGTTTATATTTTCGATCGATGAAGTCGATAGACGAGGTTGTAGTGACTTCACGAGCGTCTTGCTCGGTGTACAGGTGCTTGGCATGACAAAGACCACCATACACTGGTAGATTCACAACCTTGTGGCGACGGAAGAACTCGGATAGCCGTAGGACTCGCTTGAGACGCGACGGAGGACCGCTGATGGTAACGGCTGACCCGCTCCATGAGCTGATTATCAACTTGCTAGGCTCAGGGGTTCTCTGTAATCCTGTTAGTACTCCTCCTTGTAGGTTTGATACAGTATACTAAGGCGAACTGACCTCTCTCGCGTGAATTGCATCAAGTTCTATTTGAACTTCTTCAAGCCTGGCACCTGAGACGACTGTAGCCCAAGTATCGGGAGAGCCTGATGTATCTCGAGGTTCCAGGTTCTGGGATATTTCATCCACCAAAATTCCAAGACGGAAGGCGATACGGACAACCTCAGCGCCGGTTGCGGGAAGTTCTGCCAATGTAGGGGCTAAGGCGACGGCGGCGCCGGCTAATAGCCCCATCCCCAAGCCGGTTAGGTATGTGGATAGTGTGTGCAGGTCAAAGCCTTCGGGGGCAACCTCGTAGTGACTATACAAGTAAGCAAGGTGTGTTCCATGAAGTTCGAGGATGAGGATATGTGTAACTGCCGCACCCTATCAGAGTCGAGATCTCAAGGACACAGAGAAGGACACCTTCCATAGATCCACAAAGGGGTCCTTTGCGAAGGTCTGGATGGTCTGCAAGATTTAAGACTGTCTCAAACGCGGGCACAAGGGATTTCAAGGCCACCGGCAAGTGGCGAACCTCATCCCTGACGGCAAGTGTTGCCTCATTGATAAAGCGAGCCAGGATAGGATGCCGTCGATGTTTGCTTTGATTGTGCAAGCGGCGAAACAACCCTTGAAGGTCATCCTTGGGGAACTCATTGCTGAAGTACAAAACCTTCATCTTGGAGTATTCTGCTGGTGACTCGGACTGAGGCGTGTAAACGGACATCCCAACGGCACCGGCTTCTCGAAGCGAAAGAACGATTGAACTCAAGTCAGCACAGGGCCCAGTAAAGATTGACGATGCCACTGAAACGGTTCCTAGGTGAGGTGAGGCTGGGTTCTGTTGCACCGAGCGAGATTTATTGGGATCAAGGAATGCACATATTCAACGCCAAGTGGTAAGGCCCGTACTCGGCCAATTTCGCCTGGGCGCCTTTCGGCGAAGACTACTCTGGACTCGTACTCGGAAAACAGGGTCCCCGGTCGGACTCCAGATTGAAATGCGGCTGAGGTACCATTAAGGATAATGCCGATGGGGGGTCGGACATGGCCTAAACTCTCTAAAGTTTCAGCTCGGCTTGATATTTTGCATGGTGATTCCCTCTCCATAGATCTGAATATCTCCTATAGCCCAACGTGCTCTGAGTCGGCTTGAGCATACTTCCAACCTAAAACACCATGGCCCAGCCTCAGCAACACAAAGGCGGTTACAAGCAAATCAACAAGGCGCTCAACATATGCGCTTTTGAGGACTACCTTTCCGCTCAGCTGAAACACCTACCTCACTTAGAAGACGTTGAGCAACTGAGCCCGCGAGTCATCCGAGTCTTAGGGCAGAATGCCGGCAAGGTATGGTTCTACTGAGACTTTAGGCACCATCCGGCTAACAATGGTTTTCACCAGTTCACACTGCAGGGGACAAATACGTACATCGTCGGAACCGGTTCTCAGAGGCTGATTATCGACACCGCTCAAGGAATCCCCGAATGGGCGGACATCATTGAGACCACTCTAGATGACCACACCATATCCCTGTCACATGTTCTGCTTTCCCATTGGCATGGTGACCACACCGGAGGGGTCCCCGATCTTCTGCGCCTCTACCCCGATCTTTCCGAAGCAATTTATAAGAACTCCCCCGGTAGTGACCAACAGCCCATCGATGATGGCCAGGTATTTCGGGTTGAAGGCGCAACTATTCGAGCTGTGCACGCCCCAGGACATTCCCACGACCACATGTGCTTCATTCTTGAGGAAGAAAATGCCATGTTTACGGGAGACAACGTTTTGGGTCACGGAACTAGCGCAGTCGAAGAGCTGGGCCCCTATATGGAGATGCTGCGTACATTGCAATCGCACAACTGCGCTGTTGGCTACCCAGCCCACGGTGACGTGATCACCAATCTACCGGCGAAGATCATGGGCGAGCTAGCACAGAAAACGAGACGCGAGAGACAGGTCCTCATGACTTTGGACCGGCTCAACAAGGAGCTGCGACGTACAGGTCAAGGCAAAAGGGCAAGCGTCACAGTAAAGGAACTGGTGATCTTAATACATGGGGAAGGGATCGACGAGGAAGTTCGCAAGATGGCGCTGGAACCGTTTATCGATGAGGTGCTGCGGAAACTTGCTGAAGATGGCAAGGTTGCGTTTGAGATGAGAGCAGGTGTAAAACGATGGTTTGGTGTGGGAGGCTTATAAGTTCAGGGTGAAATTTGTTTGTCAAGTCTGTTGGATGTTTTGAAGCGAGATGAAGTGCGAGGACGCCAAGACTGGGGTCCTTCCCCTTCTGGTTCTCTCACTGACGCATCCATTCATCTTCGCATCAGCTTTCAGACTGCCTGGCGTTCAGGCTGTTGTATAAACTATCTTATTTTGCTGCCTAGGTTGCTTCTAAATGCTCATATGCTGTTGCCTATCCTCATACCTCCGTTTCTAATCTCGCCCGTTGGCGGTGCTCAAACCACTGCAGCTCCGTCAAACTTGGTATCCAAGCCCTCTCACCATATTGCTTCTGCCTAGTTACCCAAGGCTTTTAGATGCCTTGTTTGCATGGAGTTGCCGGATGCTGATCGTCGGGCTCCGAAAATGGAGGAGCAATAAGAACGAGACGGTCGCTGAATTGAGTTCATTATTTTTCTTCACAAGAGGACGCAAGTTAGGGGTCTACTAGAAACCATCTCACCGTCTATCTACAGCGCAAATCTCGCCTTCCATCTCCCAGTCTACGTCTGAAATCGCCTCCATCCGTGGCACTCAACTTGAACCAAAGATAACAAATCAACCGATCACTGGAAGATCTAAGTACGCCATGGTGGCTGAGACAAGAGCACCTGGGACGCTGCTCTTCATCACTAACTATCTAGCAGTGCACTCAGCTCTAGCCTGCAATATGCCCGAGCCGCTTGGAGGTTGTTGGGTACAGTATGAGTCTTCGGTGCATTTCCCGGTTGTCAATCAACCCACAAATGACTGTTTCGTCACATTGTTTTCACGTTATTCGTACGATCCCCTGAGACCAGAAAACATATCGACGACTATTGTCTTGACCGGGGAGCGGCAAACGGGTCGGCTTCCGGGGACGAGTTGGGAGCCGGCTTACCTGGGTCCGACACCAGCCCAGCAGCCTTCGCTCACCTCGCCCCTCTAGCAACAACCATTTCAATCTTGGATACGGGCTGGGGCTTAGAGCCTGGGTTATTCTTGACCTTATCCTCGCTTTGAAGTAGCCATGGGCGAGATAGGCTTAACCTAAACCTAACAACGAAAGGAGAGTACGGTGAACGCTCCTGAGGCCAGTGCCACAACCCCAGTTTTAACTGCAGGTTAATGGAGAGGGAGGTCTCTGACGCCATCGATGCGGTTGGAAATTACCTCTGGCAATTTTCAGATGCTATCATTTCCTTGCGTACGAGGTGTGTCGCCGCCCCATCCCCTTTCCCAGGTTACTGTTCCCCGGGGGTAGAACCCATGATAGGAAGCTGCTCAGATCCAGGATACAGAGTGGTATACACCAATCGAGTCAAGTCATAAGCTGACGCCCAGCGACTGGTTTGACGCCATCCATGCCAATCATGCTCAGCTCTAGCCCTCGTAACCAGCATTTGAATCCTTCATGCAGTTGTGCTTCGTCTTTTAAGCCTGGAGCCCCTCAGTCCCTTGCACTGTAACTGTCCGATTATCCTTCCTCGTGCTCACCATGGAATCATCAACCAACTCCGGTATTTCCTCAGTTCCCCAGACACCGACCGTCAAGTTGCGCGGAAGTTGCCACGCATGTGCCCTTTCCAAGTTGAAATGCAGTCAGGACAAGCCTACCTGCGCACGGTGTACCAAAAGAGGCACAACATGCCAGTACCTTGCCAGCAAGCGCGCCGGTCGTAAACAGGGCAGTCGAGCAGGCAGCATTAGAGACCCTGCCAAATCAGTCAATCAACCCAAGCCTGGCGACGATGGCGACGACCGAACGAGATTTCTGGCAGCCTCTACGCAACTTATGCAGTACACTCTTCAGCAGGACCGGAGTCTTGATCAATATCAAGGAAATCCCAGTCATCAACGTACTTCAAGCTATCCAGATAGTGTCCCGAGCCTTCTCTCGTCTGCCGGTCCCGCGACGCCGCTCACATTCAGTCACTCTGATTTTGAGAGTTTCCTGTCTTCGCCTGTTTCGTTGTCAATGCTTGACGTCCCGGAAGCCGACTACTTTGCCGGCGCTGATATTAATTTCAGGGACCTCAATGATTTTCCTGACCCTGCCGCATTTCTTACCTTGGAGGACTCGTTACCAATGCCTGAAGATAACCTCCCAAAGTCTTCTCCGGTGCCAGAGCCTCAAGCCTTGTCAACCAATACGCTGTCGTCGCCCCCTTCAAGAAGCCTCTATAGCCCAGCGAGCATAGCGCAGTGTTCATGCTTCCCTCGCTCGTTAGCTCTTCTCCGGGAACTATTTCCTAATCCAACAACCTACTACACCACTACTAGCCTAGAAAACGAGTACTCCACGGATCCTCCACGAACAATTCAGCAAGTTATTACCCAAAACGAGCAGACTGTCAGAGAAATCGGCCAGATGTTGGACTGCTACTGCTCTCAGGATGGCTACACGCTCACTATTATAACACTTACAGTGTTGAAAGTCCTTGCCTGGTACGGCGCCGTTTCCCAAGAATCACGCGCATCGGATAAACAGCAAATACACCTGGAACAAATCGACAGAGCACCGGTGGTAATTGGCGGCTACCACCTGGGCCGCGAAGAGCAGAGTCGCATGGCCGCACAGCTGGTCCTCAGCGAACTGCACCGTGTGCAACGTGTGGTGAACACACTCTCTGAGCGGCTCAAAAACCAAGGGTTGCAAGATGGTTTACCGGGAAGGCCGGATGGCACTTGCTTGGGTGCATATGAGCCTATCTTACCTGTTCATCTCTTGGACCAGCTGGCAGCTGATCTCAAGGCTCGACTACGTGGTTTGTCTGGTCAGATTATTGATCGGTTACGTCGGAGTTGACGCTCTTCACTTGATTGCCTGCGCTCTGATTGCTTCCATAAAGAGCTCATGAGATCGTCAGATGAGTCGCTCATGCCAATGAGAATCCAAGTTATGAACTGCCCAGGCAAAAGTCATCTTCAAGTCTCACATAACTGATCTGCAACTCTCGTGTCCAAAGCCCCTTTGAGAGATAGAACCAGCCTCTTTAAAACTGAAACGGTCTCGTACCAAAGTCTCGCATTTCTTACCTGGTACCCCCTGCTTACCCTGGCTATGCCCACATCCCATTGCCATATGATTGACCTGTCATCCCCAGCATATCCTACTCCGATAGGCAGCCACTGTTCAAGGTACCAGATCCGCAGCTTACTCATGCCCCAATCTACAT
This sequence comes from Aspergillus carlsbadensis, assembly GCA_025688815.1. NCBI lineage: Eukaryota > Fungi > Ascomycota > Eurotiomycetes > Eurotiales > Aspergillaceae > Aspergillus > Aspergillus carlsbadensis. The sequence continues at coordinate 592,954 of MU628164.1, read as the reverse complement.
GGTTTCCTACCCGGCTTCTAGCTTGAATTTTGTATGCCTGTGCACTTTGCTTACACAGATTACCAGCTACCCCAGCCCATCATCATCCCAAACCGTACCCTTCAGACCCCTGTTCTCTGCTCCCTACACCTTGACGTTTGCTCCATGTTGCTATTTTCGTACGCTGAGAGCACGGGGTTGTCGGCCGGTTGTTGGCCATTTGCTGCTTATATATACGATGTGTCAGATGCCATCCGTGACAGAAAATCTTCTTATAATAAAAAAGGGTATAAGTCCGAAAGGGACAATCCGCAGTTTATTTCTCCGTAGTAGGCGATAAACCTAACATGTTTGGTGGGATAGTAACCATTTTGTGCGGTAGCCCTAGACAGCAGGCCTCGGAGAACATGGCGCAGAACCAGAGTGAACAATATAGATACCAGAATCTAGTCTACTACATATCACGGCTACGCTGTAGTTATGGCAATATATGTAGCTTTGTTAATTCGGCTAGATCTCTCGCTTTTACACTCACTATTACTAGTTTCTCATGTAGAATACGATTAGAAATAGTTCTGTAACCCGCTCATACTAGTAGCGCCACCACCTTTACCCTAGCAACAATCCTCACCGCAGGCTGCCCTCCCCATCACATAATCGAACTATCTCCCGGATTATATCTGGAGAGTGGAGATCCCATTCTACGCCCTATCCTTATACATCGCAAACGTAGGTAGATTAATCGGCGTAGTACCCCCAGCCCACAATCCGGCACAACCCGCCCAATCTGTGCCACCAGGTTAGCTTCCAAGTCCAACATCCAGACAAGAACCAAGAAATACAACGGGATGGGGCAATAGAATAAGGAAACATACACGACAAAAACGCCGTAACGAGCATGACCGCATACCCCGCGGTAAGAACATCATCACTCCCTTCCATGAACCCCACAGCGAGCAGGAGGAACCCCAAGCTCAGCACAGCCAGATCGACGAAGAGCACCCACGACGAGCGCACCGCCGCAATCACGTACAGCGTGTTGAGGATAAACCATGCTCAGAGGTAGATTGCGATGGCCTGGTTGAACTCGGGGCTTAGCGCGCCGGTTTCGGGGTCTGTGTAGGAGGCCAATATGCCTGTTCCGGGGATGTAGATCATGGCGTAGGAGAAGTTGAAGGCGGAATAGGAGGCCCATAGGGTTGCGCCGAACTAGATACAGAGATAGGAAGGAGTGGGTTAGTTGGGGCTTGCCTTGGTTGTAGTAGGGGTGGGTGCAGAAGGGGTGCGTACGGTGTTTCCTGTGAAGAACTCCATGGCTGCAGCTGTGAACTGGCCGAGACCGCCGAAGAATATGAGGACTCCTAGAAAGACATTGGGGGTTTGGACGCCTCGGGCGTGGAGGCCGAGGGTTGCGACGAGAAAGATGCCTAGATACAATCAGCATTTATACCAAGACAATGGGAGACAGGGGGGCGATACCAGTTGCAAAGGACAACAATCCCAGAGGCGACGGGTTGGCAAACGTGCGATGGACAACAGGTAGTCCCGGCTGAGAGCGGTCATTGACATGGCCTCCGGCTGTGTAGACGCGATTCAGGTGAGCAAACGATGGCCCAGGCGGGCAGATCTTCTCGACTTGGTCTGCATGGTCTGCATGGTCTACGCATTGAGTATTTGCCGACATGGTAAGGGTGAAAAAGTAAAGAGATGACTTGGCTCGATCAGAGAAAGGCTCGGTATGCAGCAAGGTATACTCCCAGTCTTATATTCCTCAATGCTGGATTTCGCCAAAACATCCCTAACCCGGGGGATCCCCTTTACCCCATGATTCACTCCGCTAACGTAGATCCCAAATTATGCGGTACAAATGAGCGCTTGCCAAACCAGCGTCTTGCATCAGTATTATAGAATCGGTGCTGATCTTGTACGAACTATGAACTCTATGTTTGATCATGGTTGGGCCAAGGAGAGACGGGCATGATTTAGGGGCTCGGGCCCGAAACCCGATATGTAGTACTTCGGAGAACGAGTCAGGCTCTCGATGCAGTCTGGGGCAGGCTTCGTTTGCGGCAATTCGAGAGGGCGGATGATCTAAGTTTAGTGGAAAGTAAAAACCCATTGAAAGTGTCTGGAAAGCCGCAGAAGACGGCTATAGGGCGCAAAGTACAGTATCCTCCGCCCATGGGCCAGAGCTGCTCTGGGTATGAACAGTGAGCAATCGACTGCCAGCAGACTGTCGAGTCATGTAGTAGAAAGCCACTATTCTTATTTCTTAGAACACCAGCGGAGCAAACAGGATCCTTAAAATACCGAAAATTTGATTGGCTCAACTGTGAAGTAGATACGCGACAGAGCAAATAAAGACCAATCTCAGGTAAACACCTTCGCCTGATCCTGTAGCGCCAGAAATGTCTCCTTATCATGCCCAGGTATCATCTGGCCCTTAGTAACCCGCATCAGCTGCTTCAGCCGTTGGGTGCTCCTGAACCAAGCTGGATGGTCTCTTGCCAGCCATCCCTGGGGAATCCCATCCTTCCACTACGCACGGATTAGCAAACTACCCAAGTAGCTGGTAGATGTATTGGAACTTACGTTTTCCATCACATGGCAGTGGTCGCTAACAAAGAAAAACGTCCCTGTCTCGGGCATGTTGATCTGCATCCCAATCAGACCATCTGTGTGCCCCGGCAGATGATGCAAGGTGATTCCTTGACAAAATCCATCGTCTGGTCGTTGAATGTTTTCAAATTTCTGCTCCATTAGCAAAGTCCTGGAATTTGGCTCGGAGGTCATACAGAGAATGCTTCAGATAGTGCTCCAGGTAAACGCCTGCGTCCGCTCCAGTCGCCACACACCAAAAAGCCCCGTTGAGCTCTCGCTCGTGGACCCAGATTTCAACATCTTTGTTGTCAAAAAACTCATCAAGGCCTCCTGCATGGTCAAGATGCAGATGCCCAATTATGATCTTCTTGATATCCTCGATCCTGTTGCCGGTGGCTTCCACAGCAGCGCGAAGCTCATGCTGCGGCTCGTATCTGATACGAGCAAAAATGTCAGAAACAACAGGGCCCCAGATCTCAGGGTAATCTTTACCGCAGCCAGTCTCCCAGAGAATCAAGCTCTCATGCGGGTGTTCAATCAGAATGCAGTACATGGGAAGCTCGCGTCGTTTGTTGACGAATGATTTGTTCTCGGTGCTTTTCAGACTGGAGTTGCTGCCTCTAACAACAAAAGCCTCGTCGCACTCCAGCCAGCCGACTTCGAGGCCGTGGAACTTGGTACCTTCAGGACAGACATTGGATACGGCGTTGGGAACGGCGCCTCGTTCGAGTTGGCTCTGAATTGCTGCCATGATGGGTAGGTTACTTGGAAACAACACCAAGTCGTGGTAGAGGATTAGAGAAGGAAAGAAGTAAAGGAAATCCGAAGAGCTGAATTAACATAAAATCAGTCAGTAGTCTGATGTATATATGTTCTCTGGTGTCTGGAATTATCCCCTCGTCCATCCACGGAAGGTGAGTTCCCCGGGCGAAATTGCACAACACGATCGCCATACCATACTTGACCCCAGCTCAGAGCTCCACGCTTGACTCCACATGTTGACAAGACAAGCGTTCGAGGCAAAGATATGTACGTACCCCAATATCCACTTTTTTGGGGAAATTGGGGTGTGCCGCCCTAGATTCAGCCTGTGGGGCTTTAAGACAGCATGAGCTGGAGTGTTACCGACCAAAAGGGAGCTTGCGCTGTCTGCTTACTCTGGAGTCGCCTACATGGATCGGTAATTGCTTGATCCCCCTCAGCGGTTACTTGCCTGGAGTGAGGCTTGCGCCTGACTGTCTTAAGGAGGGGGGCCTGAACACAGGAACCTTGCACAGTGTGTTAACCCCCCAAAAGAACCAACCTTCGTTGATTCTGAGATCCTTCTGCGTTTATTGCTAACTCTATATTCGCAATGGTGTCTACAAGCCTATCTCAACTCAATAGGAAAGACCTCTTTCAGCAAAAGGGATACATCGCAGAAAAATGGGTCAACTCCGCCAGCTCTGCCACGTTCGCTGTCACCAACCCCGCGACCCTCGAGACCATCGCCACGCTGCCAGAAATGACCGCCGCCGACACCGAAGCCGCAATCACTGCCGCCCATGAATCCTTCCAGACATACAAAAAGACCACAGGACGACAGCGAGCAGGCTGGCTCCGGCGATGGTACACTCTCTGCCTGGAACATATCGATGACCTCGCTCTGATTCTGACTCTGGAGAACGGCAAGCCACTCGCAGAAGCAAAAGGTGAAGTCACCTACGCTGCCTCCTTCCTCGACTGGTTTGCCGGAGAAGCGGAGCGGACACACGGGGAAGTCGTCCCCGCCGCAAATCCCAACCAGCGGATCTTGACGATCAAGCAGCCACTCGGGGTTGCGGCTTGCCTCGCACCATGGAATTTCCCCATCGCAATGATCACGCGCAAGGTCGGCGCGGCTTTAGCCGCTGGTTGTACCACTGTTTGGAAACCAGCTGGTGAGACGCCCCTCAGTGCTCTCGCACAATCGCCCAAGAAGCGGGATTTCCCAAGGGAGCGATCAATGTTATTACCACATTGAACAATGTCGCAGAGGTCGGAGAAGCATTATGCAAGTCGAAACTCGTGCGCAAGCTCAGTTTCACTGGATCGACCAGAGTCGGAAAACTCCTGGCGCGGCAGTGTAGTCAGAACTTGACCAAACTCTCCCTTGAACTGGGCGGCAACAGTCCTTTTATCGTGTTTGATGATGCGAAGATTGAAACTGCTGTGGAATCCTGCCTCCTAGCCAAGTTCCGCAACTCGGGACAAACCTGCGTTACGGCAAATAGGATTTTCGTACAGGAGGGCATCTACGACAAGTTCGCAGCCGCCTTGGTTGATAGAATCAAAACATTGAAGGTTGGCAACGGAGTCGATAGCGGCGTAGTTATCGGACCTCTTACACACGATCGGGCGGTTGAAAAGGCCATCACCCATATCAATGGTGTGTGCATACTTTGCTGGGCGACAGACACAAGCTAAAAGTTTCCTATTTTCTAGATGCAAAAGCGAACGGTGCCTCTGTCCTCCTCGGAGGATCCGCATGCCAGCCTGACAACCTCCAAGGATATTTCATCCAACCAACCGTCCTAAGCGGCGTGTCAACAGAGTCCCTTACAACCCGTGAGGAAGTCTTCGCTCCCGTCGTTGCCCTATACCCATTTAAAACAGAAGAGGAAGTTATTGCACAAGCCAACGACTGCGACGTCGGTCTGGGTAGTTTCATCGTGACGGAATCGATGCCGCGCATCTGGAGGGTTGCAGAAGGCCTCGAGGTTGGCATGGTTGGTGTGAACCTGGGTATTCTGAGCGCCTGCGAGAGTCCGTTTGGAGGTAGGTTCTATATCTGGTCGGTTTGATCCATGACTGACCATATGTAGGAGTTAAGGAATCTGGGTATGGACGGGAAGGTGGAAGACATGGAATTGACGAGTACCTGACGACTAAGAGTATCTTGATGAATGTTATGGGCTAAATTTTCGATATATGCGATGCGATTTAGTTATGATTTTTCTTCCGGATCTCTGCTTGCACTGTACATGGAAATACGAAATGAGGTTGACACGGCCATACTTTCCACGTTGGATCCTACTATGTGGTAGTCAAATCTCATCCACAGCTCCTGAAGCCGCACTGGCACTGCACAGCATAGCCTCAAAGGCAAACCGGCATAATTACCCCCTCATAACCAAAGTACCGAGGCGAGATACATTATTATACAATCCTAGCCAAACTAGCGAACAGCCTAGCTAATTATCCGGGCATATATTATGATTGCCGCCTCACTATCCATACACCACCGTTTCATCAAGCTCCAGATCCCTACCTACGCACATAGCTCGCGTCCAGGACTTAGCTTGTATGTACAGTTAGAACCCCACCTACACCTTCGCAACTCGAGTCATCATCATTCCAAATAACCAACCAACCAAGTAATTGGCTCTGAGTGGGCCACACGGTACATCAATTCACATCACCTGCACCTAGCGCTAGTACCTAAGTGCAAGTACCTCCTAGTATTTTTCCCCGCAAACAAATTCGGCGGGTGGGCGATGCCCCGAAACTCTAATTTTGGGAATCCATAACGGACTACCTATGATCCCTAGACATGAGGTTGTTGGCCCGAAGTCGCCTGTCTCCTTCTTCATCACGAGGGGCAGCCTGCTTTCGGTAAGTATGTAACTAATAGCATGGAGCAGGAAGAGTACGAGTAGCCGTCCGAGTCGGCATATGGATTGTACAGCCGTTTAGTATACCCCGGGATTATGGGCCGATAGTGATCAGTCAGTGAGCATGGAGAAGAGGGGCTGGGGCGGGGGAACTGGATATGGCCGCGCAGGGGTGCTGCCCCAGGTGCGGGCTTCTTCTTATTCTCTTGGGCTGTGCTACTTAGGAGAGCGATAAAACCAGACACTCTTCTCTCCTGGTCTATCCTCAAGGTCCCAACTCTATCTCTCTTGCTTTGTCTGTTATTAGCTGGCTTTGATTACTGGTATCGATTTACGAAAATACTAAAAGCATACCGCAAGCATGCCTCCTGCTACTATGCGCGCTGTGGTCTTCAAGGCCCCTTTTGAGGTGAGCACCCCCTCTCTTACGTTGCGGGGTAACAGAGGGATTCGAAACTGACAGCTTCAAGGTCTCGGTTGAAGACAGACCGTATCCCAAGCTCCAACACCCTAACGATGCTATTCTCAAGGTGTCATCGACGGCTCTATGCGTGGGTCTCGCTCACACTTTTCCTGTTATTCGCATACATACTAACACACCACGTACATCCAGGGCTCCGATCTGCATTTCTACCGCGGTCATCTAAAGTGCCCTGGTAATTTTATCGCTGGGCATGAATTTGTCGGTACCATAATAGAGAAGGGGCATGCCGTGACAGAGTTCGCCATAGGTGAGCAGGTAGTTGTGCCGTTCTACACGGCCTGCCAGGAATGCTACTACTGTGTCCGCGGCCAGGCGAGCCGATGCGCAAAGGGCGAACTCTTTGGAAACTCGGTGCCGGCGAATACCATTGATGGCGGACAGGCGGAGTATGTTAGGGTTCCATTGGCGCAGACTACATTGGTTCGGACGCCGAAGGGTACGTTTCCCTGCATCTGTATATGAGCCAACAGTTGGTCAGGTTTGGTTAACTGACCATTTTGAAGGCGTCCCCGAAGCCCTCCTCGTTCTTATGGCTGACATCTTCCCGACTGGCTTCTTCGCTGCGTCTCGCTTTCTCAAAGACCTTCCTCCCCGCGATCAAACAGAGTACACGACCGTCGTCTTAGGCTGCGGACCTGTTGGCTTATGCACAATCGCTTCAGCACTCACAATGGTGAAAACCGTGTACGCAATTGATTCCGTGCCCGAGCGCCTAGCCGAAGCCGAGAAGCTCGGCGCCATCCCCATTAACCTGAACGACGATCCCGTATCAAAGATAAAGGCTGCCTCTGGTGGCCGCGGTGCCGATGTCGTCATGGAAGTTGTCGGCCACGCGGACGCATTCATGCTAGCGTTTGACATGATCCGGCCGTGGGGGCAGATCAGTTCCATTGGCGTGCATACCGAACAGATCCCGCTTAATGGGCTGATGTGCTATGGCAAGAACGTGACGATGGCATTCGGAAGATGTCCAGTACGCAGTGTGTTTGATGATGCATTGAAGTTGTTCCAGGAGTTGCATCCTAAATTAGCATTCTTGGGTGGCGAGGTTCGGTCGATAGAGGATGCGCCGCAGGCGTATAAGGATTTTGAGTCGAGGAAGACGCATAAGGTTGTTTTCAAGTTCGAGTCTTAGGGTTTCTTGTGGTTTGGTTTGGTTTGGTTTTTCCCGAGTCGGGTTCATGAATGACGTATAAAGTATGAACTGTGGAGCATGAAATTTGAATGCATTTTGAGCCTTTAAGGCTTTTTGCTTCTACTACAACTCTTGATTAGCGCATATCCGGCATCAGAAGGAATGGCTTTCGGCACTACCAGACTCCGTGATACTTCGGACTTTGGTGCAACGGATGATCGTCGCTTGATCTCGAGGTGCGGGGCGTCATGGACTGTGACCGTGGATCCACTACGTAGGCCATCTCAATTTATTCAAAGGGTGGAACTTGGGGTTGAATGCGGGGTTACGGGATTAAAACGCGAGGTCAGGTTGAAGAGACTCAGCCTATGCGATACTCCTTCCCAAGGCTGTTGCGATGAGGAAATCAGTACCCTTCTAATAGATCGATACCTAGGACACTAGGTAGAGGGGACTGTCAGTGACCAGGGTTGGGCGATGAATTTCCCGAGCTCTCATGGCTCACAGCTGGATACCTAGTATGATGGACACTCTCCGCGGTAACAGTCGTACCTTCCTTTGATGTGCGACCTGCTGTTGTACTTTTCCTGTCATGTTCATAACCCTCCACGAGGATAGCGCGGCCGACTCAACTACCGGTCGCTCCTGCCTTGTATATGGCACTTTCCGCTCCTTCCTTGAATACCGACCCTCTTTAATAGGCAAGCGCGACCGGACCATTCTAGTGCTCTTTCCTGAATTACCCGTGCCCAGATGGATTAGAGGTAAGCCCCTATGAAGAAAGTGTGGTCGGGCCCGTCATGGTGTTAACTCCGAAGGGAACGGGTGATACTCGGGCATTGCCTGTAGGAGTAGGTTGTCGCGATTTAGGGAAGGATTATTTCGTGCAAGGTCGGTGTAAATGGCTTGATGATGGTAAATACCCTCTACAAGGTTGGCTGTTGGAGTTTGCTGCGGTTTGAGCGGGGTTGTGGTGGACGAAAATCGGGGTTGAAGGCTGGGTTTCTGGAAGCAGACCGGGAGGGCCGATACTAGCGGCTCTTGACAATTTTGGAGGAGGAAGCTAGGCACGAGTGTGAAATGACACCGTTAGGGTGCAATATCTGTAAAGATTCTGTCATTTTTGACGGTGACGGGCAAAGGCAAGACCAATGCAAGAAACCTGAGAGACTGGGATGGATTGTCGACGAACGAGTCAATTACATTGCCGGTTGGGTTTGTAGGTAGGCATTGGACCCGGAATAGCTTCACGACTGCCGAATCCGGACGAACAGTCTCCGTGACTAGCCCCGTAAGGTATCGGACCTAGCCTCGGTATATTCTAAGACACCTGAGATCGAAATATTAGCGTAACGCTCATTCCTCGGGTAATTAGACGGTTAGGGTACTTACTATGTGTATTGACCTGAGCTTTCAATGTCGGACTACCGCTCAATGTTGCTCGGGGTTGAAAGTAGGCCTGGTGAAACCGGGAGAGCCGTTTCTTTGAGAATCCCTCTCATTCGCGATAATAAAAGGTTACATAATATAGCAGCAGACGGCGGTCTCGTTCAGCCACTCTGTGTCGCCCAGGAATATCCCGAGTAACCTGCAGGTTGAATGCCGTTGAACTTTAAAATGGATCTCACCTCACCCTAATGAAGTCGTTAGACACCCACCTATTGAAGTCGTGGTTTAAACGTCAATTCTTAGGACCGTCGCTGTTTGTTGATCGGTGGAACTGGCCACAATGTCGGATCTTTCAGACCTTAATAAAGACCTCGCGGCTGCCCTGAAAATTCTTGTCTCTCACAGTCAAAACCTCGCCTCAGGTACCCAACCATTGATTTCTCCTAACGCTTCAAATGAAGTCCTTCGCGCACGACAATCAGCTCTCGCGGCCATTTCCAGAATCCAAACCCTCCTCGCAAGCCCCACCGACTTTCTCTATCACCTCGCCGTTCAGAATGGATTGCTCGCTTGTCTGCAATGGCTGGGAGAATTCCAAGTCCTTGCGTGCATCCCACTTCAAGGCAGTGTTCCCATAAAAGATGTCGCCGACCTGGCTAGCGTTCCTGAGACGCACCTCTCTCGCATCATTCGAATGACAACCACCGCCGGCTTTTTGCAGGAACCTCAGGCAGGGCATGTCGCACATACCGCACTGTCCTCTCCGTTTGTCACGAAGCCATCCTGCCTCGACGCTGCAATGTTTCTTGCTGGAACTGTTGCCCCAGCTGCTCTGCAATTGCCCACGGCAACACAGCGTTTCGGCTCGTCGTTGCGCACAAACGAGACGGCCTACAACCTCGCCTTCAACACTCCCAGCACTTTCCCCAGCATCTGCGAGCAGAGGCCGAAGCTGCAGCGGCAATGGCCTGCGTTTCTCCGTTACGGCACCAACGATGTCGATGATCGAGTCACAGATCTTCTGTCCAGACTAGACCAGTTTCGTGGAGGGACCATATCCGTCGTCGAGGTATCGTTCAGATCTCTCCTAGAAAATGCAAAACTAACAGCGACAGGTGAGCGCCCGCTCCATCGACCGCGCAACATTCCTCGCAACCCTCTACCCGAACCTCCACATCATCGTCCAAATCCAAACAGCAACATCTAGCTCAGCCTTCGACGACTTCCGCCAACTCACCACGAGCATCAACGCAAATACAGCTTCCAACATAACAATCCAACACCGCACTCTTACAGCCCCGCAACCAATCCTCGACGCCTCAATCTACATCTTACACCTCCCCCAGCCCTCCCCGATAACCCCCTTTGAGGCTCTCACGCCCCTTATAACCACCGAACTCCGCGCCCACCTCGATGTACTCCGCGCGAACCCCACCGCAACCCTCATTCTCACGCCTCGCCTTCTTCCTAAGCCCGCGTCTGTGAATCCAGACGTCGAAGCAGCGGCACGCTTGCGTGATCTTGCGCTGCTACAGCTAGCGAACGAACGGGAGATCGGTCTGGAGGAGTGGCTTGCTATCCTTAATAGCGTGAGCGATAATATGGGCAGACTAGTGGTGGTTAACAAGATAAGATCGAGGGAGAGTGTGGTTGTGCTCTTGGAGGTTAGGTACCAAGCATTCAAATCGGTGATGCCTGTAAACCTGCCGGTGTAAGTGGGAAGTCATTCGGCTAAATCTGAGTTTGACAGGTACATCTTAGACCAAAGAGAATGCTACGAAAGCATAGTTGAAACTGTACGCTTGCACTTCATGCGAGAGAACGGTGTGAGGGATAACTTGATTTGGGGCACGGCCCCGTGAGAACTTACGTATATAACGTTCGAGCCGAAAAATATCTAAATCTTGTCCTTTTCCTTTTTTAAAGCGTTTCGATACACTGTGAGATTGCATACGATATTCAACTCTATCGGATGTCTCTGCTTTCCTACCGGAAAGGCGCTGAAGATTGCCCAATAAGCCACCTACAAAAACCGAACAAGCCTCGGAACCCTGAAAATCTGAATCATGTTCACTTTCTTGGTAAAGTTAGAAACTCTCTTGTCTGCAACCGTAGAAATACGTAGGTAGGTCGTTGTGCTTCCCGTCCAGATCCGTCCCACGGCAGGATGTAACCTACCTCGATCTACACGTCATGGAAGCTTAGGTGGACAACGGTCCATCGAGGTCCAGAATTCAAATTTGACGTGCGAAATGGCAACCATATTTAGACTTTATGATTCAATCGATAAAGCCATGGGGTCTGGTTTGTGATCTTGGGCGCGGAAACATATCCACCAGCCGGAACAGGTCAGCATACCATGGATCCCGCCTTGATTGCGACTATACTAGGTACTTAATGTCGTCACGCTACCACATTTTGAAACTCAATCCTAAGTTCCCATTTCTATATGGGCAAGCTTTGTCACTGGCATGATGTAGGCTGGAGTTTCGCCCAAGGCTCGAAGATCAATCATCCACGATGTCGGCGTATCTGTCAATTGCGCTTCTGGTCTTCAGCAGCTTCATTCGTGCCTTTGCCCAGGATCAAAGCCCCCGGATTTGGGCAGCTTTTGCATACAACGTCTACGGAGAGGCCGTTCCCACGGCTTTTCCTCGTCCCAGAGCGTTGACGAGCCACGGGGCGAATCAACTGCACGACGCCGGCTCTGCCTTTCGAAATCGATACGTCTCGCTCAATTCTACTGATCGGAGTTTGAGGATTCAGAACCTTTCTCCTTATCTGCTTGATAATGATGATATTAAGGTGTCCTCGACACCAGATGTTGCGGCATTAGCATCTGCACAGGCATTCATGCAGGGCTTGTATCCTCCGCTCGATGTGTCGTTCAATGCTTCGTTCTTTGGGCAAGACTCGAGATTAGCAGATGGGTCAAGCTCTATAGCACCAATGGGCGGGTATCAATACCCTCCAATCCTTACGTTTGGCTATGAAGATCCTCAGTCGCTCACCATCTCTGGCCAAGCGCTCTGCCCTGCACACGCCTATGCAAACGTCGAGTACATCGGCAGCAAGGAATTTTGGGAGACCTATGAAGAGTCAGCAGCATTCTACAACCGACTTCAAAGTTTCGCCATATCTGCGGAGTTCGACATTACAGCGTGTAATTATGCGAATGCCACCTCCATTTCCGAGTTTCTCGATTACCAGGCGGTGCATAATGAATCATTTTTGCATAGCTTGAGCACCGATGATATCCAACTCGCACGGTGGTACGCGGGAAAGTATGTCTGGGCAACCAATGGCAATGCTTCGAGATCAGACAGTGTTCACAACACAAGGATCCGCACCATAGCTGGCGAGGGGGTCGCATCAAGTGTCTTAAACGCTTTCGAGACGAACGTCCAAGGCCGAGGCATCGACAGCAAGATGACACTTCAGTTCGGCGGCTATCAGACAGCGGTATCGTTCACATCCTTGTTGCAGCTCGCGAAGTCCGAAGACTCCAACTTTACTTCGCTCCCGACCCTCGGGTCCTCCTTTATCCTAGAATTGTTCAGCATCGAAAACGAGACCTACCCAACATACCCTGACCCGTCCAAGCTCTTTGTGCGGTTCCTCCTCCACAATGGTACAGATGCCGATTTCAGACCGTATCCGCTTTTTGGTTACAGTCCTAGCAACACAGCCATTCCCTTCCATGAATTCGAGACGCGTATGCAGAAGGTCTCCTTAGGGTCGGTTACAGACTGGTGCCAGCGGTGCAACTCTCCGGCTGTATTCTGTTCTGGTGTTCTGAATGAGGGGCAGTCCAACAACAGCAGTGGTAGTAATGGAATCAGCCCAGCGGTTGGTGGGGTCATTGGAGCCGTTGTTACAATTGTTGTGCTCGCTTTGATTGGTATATTTGGTTTCCTGGCATATAGCTGGCGCACTAAACGTCTGCGCAAGCCCAGTTTGGGTGGCTTCAAAGGAAACCGCAAGTTGGCCAGTGATGCAGACCTCAGGTTCAAAGACCCACAATGGGAGAATGCCACGGTCAAGCCTCCTCGAGCCTCAGCTCGGGGAAATGAGCGACATGGTAGCTGGGAGATGGGCAATCAGAAAGTACCTACGGAGGTCACGGACCAGACCTCCAAGATTGGATATTCATTGGGAGACGAAATCGAGGAATGGCAACTTCACAGTGCTGCAAAACCGGTGGGAGTGCACGAACACGTCTGAGACTAGATAGAGAGAATGAGCTCCTTAGTAGTACTGCCAATGAACTTTCTGCCAGGATATGGACACTGCCAGGCAATCCTTCCGTAATTGCCTCGAACTGCCTCGTAGCTCTTTCCTCGTCAACAAAACATTGCTTCCCACCTCTTCCTCCCCAACCATTTCTCCCAAGTTGCCTTGCCTCACTCTCCTCATCGCCCTGTAAAAGCCCTTCTCCTCTCTCCTCTGCAAGACGGCTGTCGTTGCGGCCAGAAACAATCCCATTCATTCTTTCTACAAAAATCCGAAACGACAGCCCGTGAGGTATACATTCATTCATCTCAGTCCGCCATGACCAAATACGACCTCCAGGCTCTCCTGGCAGTGAAGCCCAATGCTCACATCGGACTGGACAGGTTCAGCGACCAAGCCTTCACGAGTAAGCCATGTTTCTTTTCCCATATTAGTACGAGCCATTGCTGATCCGTAACGTGTAAGACAACTTGGTCCGCCCCAACGTCTTGTCTGAACAGTCCGTCAACCGGCCGAGGAACGCGTCAGGTCATTCGCGTCGTACCCCAATGGCGCCTTTGGCCCTGAACACACAGAATAACCCTCGCCAACCGAGTCAGTCCTCTCTGCCATCCAACTCCCAGTTTGACGATGCCTTTGTGCGATTCGTCGAGCAGCACACGTCACCCAAGCCACAACGTGTCACTGCCGGTGGACGTATTGTGCCTATGAATCCCTGGGATTCTCCTCCGAAATGGAGCTTACCCATGAGTTCGAAGGGTGCAAGTGCTGCGAACAGCGAGACGTCGAAGACTGTTCCCACAGTTGCAAGGAGCGAGCCTAAATCGAGATCTGAGAACAGAGCAAAACAAGAGATCAATTTCTCTGAGAGCAAGGCTGTCAAAACGGCCCCATTGCCTGCAGGTACGCGCTCGGATTATTCTTCTCATCTAACTGCCAAAGTTAATTTGACCAACAATATTCAGAAGCGGCCAACGCTCCATGTTTCCAGCCCCTTGCAGGCAGTCCTAGCCCTTTCCCGTACGCCAACACGCCCATGGTCCATCAACAGATCCAGGGATCCGGGCTACCTACATACGCTTCTTTCGGAATTGGTGGAGATAACTTCCTGGGCACCAACCCGTCCCCAGCGATGGGCCAGATCCCCACGTTTCCCTTCCAGCCACAGCCGTCTCCCGCAGCGACTCCTAGCTTTCCAGGTTGGAATGGCATGAGTACAGCAACTGCTAGCACCCTTGGTCCATACCAGGCGGGTTATTTGGCTGGGCCTCCTAGCATCGGTACTCAGTGGCCTCACATTTCGCAGATGCCTCCAATGCCCCAGGTCCCTCAAATGCCTCAAACTCCTCGGCTGCCCCAGTTACCCACATTACCCCAGTTGCCTCCGCTGCCTCCGCTGCCTCCACTATCCCAGGTACCTCAAGCCTCTCCAGCCATTGGTAACCAGGGGCCTGCAGTCAATCAGCAGTTTGTGCCTTCATACTTCCAGGAGGCTATTTACCAGAAGTCTCTGGATGACGCTACCAAGCAGTATGAAGCGCTCTCCGCACAACTTTCCCAGATCGACAGATTCACAGCCATGCATGCTTGGGTCATAGAGCCAGAAACAAAGAAGCTTCTGGTTGAACAGCGAAAGAGTTTGGTTCGAGAACTAGACACTGTGAGACTTTACAAGGAGCACTTGCAAGTGCTTTTCGGGAAGCCCTTCATGAGTGCCACACCGGTACCCCAGAAAGAAACTATTACGGTTCCAGTGACGCCATCGCAAAATGGTGCCTGGGAAACACCAACCAAGTCTAAGTCTAAGTCTCTATCACCGACCGTGCGAAACCTCTACCGCACCATCGAAGAGACCGACCAACGCGGAGAGCCTATCGACGGGCTTCTTCGCGCACTCTCAGGCGCGTCCAAAGGTCTGGCGAAGAGACTGAGTGAAGAACGCAAGAAAACACTTCGAGTCCCTGCCAAGGACGTTGCAAGGGAGGTGCTCAACAACACCTTCGCCAGGGTGAACGAAGAGCCCCTGCAGGAAGCACCAGCGAAAGTTGAGTATGCCCAGCCCGTGCAGGTGTCAAGGAGGCTTTGGCAGTCCGAACCCCATCCCCATTCTCCACTCTTATCGCAGTGCTTCAACAACAATTGGAGCCCAGTTTTGCAAAAGTCTGCTGCCCCGGCGGTCTCTCAAAATGTCACTGCTCACGCGTTTTCTCCCTCCTTTGATGGTGCTGGAAGGACATCCGACGATTTCGAACTGGTATGATCGGTGGTCCATGTGGCGAAGAGACCCATCGCAAGGGGTAAAACTAACTTCGGCTCGAGACTTGGGTTCCGGAGAAATGATTGTTTGGGGCGTTGGAAGACGTGTTTGCGTTGGCACTACGAGCTGAACTATTGACAGGATGGACGATTGATATCTGGCCTCGTGTAGGATTATTGCATCCTTAACATTGATTTGGTAGTTACGCATAATTTGATTGTTCTCGCGCAAAAGTGGCTTGACTCGCGAGCATTAATAATGGTGGCCATTCCTGACTCAGCCCCATGGAAGAATCTCCCAACTTCAACTCCACTCCACCTCCTCATCCAACGCCTGCAATCAACGAGTCCGCCTCGCTTCATGGATTGACCATCCTTTTTCGCGATCGCTTCATCTCTCCTCCGTTCTTTTCTCGCTCTGTCCCCGTCTCTCTTTCCGGCTGTTGCTTCTCGTTCAATTACACCGCTCCCCCTTCCCTATGCGTCTGCAGAATTGCTAGCTCCACGCCGCCTATTCCAAGGCTCACTCCCACCCCCGCGCTCTCTGAAGCCTGTTACTGCGGCGGCCTGGCTACATCGATCATACCTCTAAATTCGCTCGCCCCTTGCCATTATCCTCAAAGTCAAATACTCCCAATCACTCTATACCCGCGTTTTGTTCCGTGTTTGATTTTTGCATGTTGCGGGGATGACGCAGCTCTTCGCCTCCAATCCGTCACCTACGACGAACGAGAAACGTGGAAATTTCCCCGGTCTTTCCATGCCTCCCAAAAAACACTCCAACGACTCCAGCCATTTCCCGACCAAACTCAAGAACTTCTTCCGCATCAATAGCTCAAGTAGCACCTCCACTCAATCCAGTCATCATGGGAACAGCTCCGATCGGGAACATGGTACATCAACGCCCGTCAAAAGTGAAACCAAATCCACGTTCAGGCAGTCTCGATTTCTCCCAATCATCGGTCGCAATCGCTCTGCCACAGTTGCCAGTGAGGGCAATCCGTTAGACGAAGGAATATCTCCGACCGCGACCGCCAATCCGTACTTCGTCCACCAAGGGCAGCCTACGCTACAACATCGGAACGAAGGCTCGATACCCTCTTCACCGCCGGATACCCCAGAGTTACAGGTCGATGGCGTCTCGGCTGCGGAACAAGCGACCACGGCCAACAAGGAGGAGCTTGCGCGCAAATTGCGACGTGTCGCCTCGGCCCCCAATGCCCAGGGCCTGTTCAATGCCGGGGACAACGATGGCCGCCCACAGACTGCGGAGCTTGGTAAAGAACCCTTACTACAATCTGGAGCCGCGGGCTCTCAAGTGGCCCTGGTTGAGACGAGCGCGGATAGTGATGGAAATCTATCCCTGCCGATTCCTGGCTTCGATAGCAAAGTGCGGACCTCTAGTGGCGGGTTTCGCCGAACGTACAGCTCGAATTCAATCAAGGTCCGCAATGTCGAGGTCGGGCCGGCTAGCTTCGATAAAATCAAGCTTATTGGCAAGGGCGATGTGGGCAAGGTTTATCTTGTAAGGGAAAAGAAGTCGAGCCGTCTGTATGCTATGAAGGGTGAGTCTCATATTGAGCAACGATCTAAGACTGTTGACTGACCATGCGCAGTTCTGAGTAAGAAGGAGATGATCAAGAGGAACAAGATCAAACGAGCATTGGCCGAGCAAGAGATCCTCGCAACCAGTAATCATCCGTTCATTGTTACGCTCTACCACTCCTTTCAGTCTGAGGACTATCTCTACCTCTGCATGGAGTACTGCAGTGGCGGAGAATTCTTCCGAGGTATGATACCACAGCCAGTCTGAGGTAATTGGGTGTGTACTAATAAATCACGCCCAATAGCTCTCCAAACTCGCCCAGGGAAATGCATCTCGGAGGATGCTGCTCGATTCTACGCAGCCGAGGTCACGGCTGCTCTCGAGTATCTCCACTTGATGGGGTTCATTTACCGCGATCTGAAGCCAGAAAGTAAGTAGTATGACTGCGTTCCCCTAAACGGCGCTAACAAGGCTTTATTAGACATTCTCCTCCATCAATCGGGCCACATCATGCTTTCAGACTTCGATCTTTCGAAACAGTCTGGGTCAGGTGGTGCACCTACCATGATTCCCGCACGAAGCGGCAACTCTAGCACAGCGTTCCCTACTATCGACACCAAGTCTTGTATCGCCGACTTCCGGACAAATTCATTTGTCGGCACCGAAGAGTACATTGCCCCAGAAGTGATCAAAGGCTGTGGACATACCAGTGCAGTGGATTGGTGGACTTTAGGCATCCTTATTTACGAAATGCTGTACGGGACAACGCCGTTCAAGGGCAAGAACAGAAATACCACGTTTGGCAATATTCTTCGGGACGAGGTTCCGTTCCCAGAGCAAGGTGGTGCACAGCAAACCTCCAAGTATGTTGAATCCTCATGCCCTCTCTTGAACCTGGTGCTAACCTAGCAACAGCATCTGCAAGTCGTTAATCCGCAAACTCCTGATCAAGGACGAGACCAAACGTCTCGGAGCTCGGGCTGGTGCATCAGACGTCAAAACTCACCCCTTCTTCCGGCAAACGCAATGGGCCCTTATTCGCCATATGAAACCACCAATGATTCCTCACCAGAGTCGCGGAAATGAGACTGTTAACTTCCGCAACGTCAAAGAAAGCGCAAGCGTTGACATTGGCGAAAAGCACCCTTCCAAGATGCAGGGTGTACCACTCAACTCTGGTCTCGAAACTCCCAATGGCGAAATCTCGGACCCCTTCGAAGAGTTCAACAGTGTAACTCTTCATCACGACGGCGACTTCTAGCCAACAGCGTCACGATACTGAACTCTCCCGCCCTTTGCACGATAGATCTATCTAATCACCCGAGCGTGCTTGTATTGCTAGGACCATTTCACGACCATGATGCATGAAAACAATTTGTATTCGAAAGCTTGTTATTTTTCGCGACTTTTCTCTCGGGAGTTCGGCGCGTCTAGAATGTTTTATCCGGGGTATATTCCTCCCGTCGATTTGCAGGAAATATTTTTTTTTGGGTGGACATCGACTGATATCGATCTTCGAGTCCTTTCACGTATGGGTTATTTCTCGGTTCCTCTTAGTTGTACTGGTTGCTGAGGTATACTTTTCATTGTATTCCTATCACACTCTTTGCTCTCTGGCGACCTACCATCTTGTTTTACTTTGCTTTGACCTGACTATCATTATTGCAAACCCGGCGTTGACAATCTTGAACTTCATCCTTCTTTCTGCACATGATATTGGTGATGCACTTTAGGTTTGTGTATGCGATGTCTACAAGCCTAGGGCTCTTTTATCTCTCATTATTGCTTGTTTGTTCAGCCTAAGCTTAGGCTATTCTAACTATCTCCAAATTATAAACTGACATTCTCTTGTTACCCAGCATACATATTTGGTTATGAAATTGGTTCTTTTGATATTATATAACCCTCTCTTCTCCCCACCAGATATCAATATGATATTTCTGGCGCCCAGGTTAATCTTTGTCTCTGCCGTGATGATAGTGACTATTGAAGTCCCTCTTTAGGTGAGGGAGGCCAGGTTATTTGGTCATGACTAGCATTACTGGTTATTCTCAGTATTTTACAGTTATTAGCACTGCCCAGTGGGAACTTACACTTTCCTCTTTCTGCCATTTATGTGGGTTCTATCAAATAGAGTCTTTTTGTTAGTGTTGCTTACTGTCTTTCCTCATTAACACCCTGTTGCCTGTCCTTCAGTCTGCTCTTTTATGTCATCTTTCACATCTTCCTCACATTTTCTCTCTCCGCCCTTGGTGTTCCACCCATGTCATCTCCTCGATCCAGCCCTTGTAACACTTTCTTCTCGGTGGCATCTTCTTCGCCTTCCCATCCCCTTTCTTGACCCCTCATTTTGATTCTTTGATCTCTCTCACACAGCACTTTGCACATCCACTTCTACTATCTCCTACCAGTTATTCCAGGCTCCTCCTCCATCGCCGCAGCTTGCTTGTATTCCAACCCCACCGTTGCCATCCAACACTGCGCTCCGAAAACCCCACATCTCCAGTGATATTTTCTTTTCCAACCACCCTATCAGAATGGTTAAAAGAGACTTGGGCCAGGTAAGATTCCACCAGTGATAATGGTGTCAGGGATTCTCGCAATTGCCTTGCACTCTAATTATGGGGTTATAGACCGTTGGCCACTCAAGACGCAAGAGACGAAGACTCGCCAAGAATAAATCGCAGAAGAAATTGAACATCCCTAGCGATCCCGGTGCATCTCATAAGGCCGATAGTGCACTTGGTTCTTCTGATCAAGTGGTTGAAGCAGCAACACTCAGCCCCATTGAGGTCCACATCCACTGGGACCGGTCCAGAGGGAACCTAGATAGCACTTTGCAGGCGGCGAGCGAAAAGGGCATTAATATACCCAACCATAACATCCGCTGCCCACATGATCCGAGGCTCGTGACTAGCATCTTCGCTTTCAAAGACTCGATCAGGCGATTGTATAACTGCCAGGACATTGGCATGGATATCGAGTCGCTACGTCTACGGCACAGCTCTCTCGATGGTGAGGTTCAAACAGATATTCTCACACACCCCTGGGATAATACCTTGGAACTCTTCAACGGACTCGACCCATCGTACTACGTGTATGTTGTGTTTGCGCCAGTTGATGATCCAGAAGAAAGTATTTACGAGAGTTTCGAAGCGCCTCCCGAACTCCGCACCTTTTTCGATCTTGAAGATTCAAATGTAAAGACGAACTCGTCGCGCATTCGAAACAGAACAGCTATGTATAGTAAGTATTTCTTCGATTCAGATATCGATCCAGTGGAAGAAATTGGAACCGCGCCAGAGCCCAAGGTATTCCCATCCAAACAAGAACAACGACGGTATTACTCCGGCTACGACGTCGATAAGGAGGAGGGGCGCCGGAAATGGCAGAAGCGCTTACTGGCCAACTTAAGTTACAATGCCAAAGCAGCGCGCTTGAAAGTCAACACGCTCCCTAGCTGACGACTTCCCAAAAGTCTTTGATCACAACCGCACAAGATCAGATGCACAGGGCTGCCATCGAGGAGGAGGCATTCATGAACGGGGTAACTCAACCCCAAGAGCAAGTGTTAGGTTCACTAATAAGGCTTTGTACAGGATGAGAATCAAATTTCGGAATCCGAGTACTATCTTCTACAGCAAGCTTTCGCAGGAGGGGACAATCGATCCGGACCACCAGTCGACTTATGCATGCGGCTCTTGCTAGCGACCAAGAACGATAATGGACTTTACAAGTCAATGTTGCTTGATAAGTTTGTGACTTCTCATTTCTACCATTACCAGATCTCTGGGGCGGTTGGCATCATTCTGAAGCTGTACGGACAGATCGACGCCGAGGCCCTGCTCCTCGAAACAGATTGTCTGCAGCACCCACAAGCGAACATTGTCCGTGAAGCTGCGGCACAGCTAAAGGACATTTGTCTACATGGTGCCATACTTGCCGACGAGACCGGCTTCGGTAAGACAAAGCAATCGTTGCTCGCAGCTGTTTTACACAGTATCCTGTATAGGGAAAAGGATAAAAGGGGAGACGAATGCCATAGGCCAGTGCTATTGGTCGTTCCACCTACATTAATTACCCAGTGGTTAGCTGAGATTTACGATCACTGGCCGTGTTTTATACCCGTCTTGTCCTATGAAGACTCTGGTTTTCGGATGGCCATGGACCTGCCAGCCATACCACCTAAGGCAATGAAGTGTTTCCCCGACACTGAACTCCTACCCAAGCGTCTCAGATATATCTTTGACGAGCGTAGCAAAATGGCGAGACAAGCCATCGTCATAACTTCCTACGCCACTCATCGGCAGCGTACAGGTCGCGTGGAGGAAAGCCGCGTTCCTGGAAAACCTTACGATCCTCCCCAATATGACCCCGTTACCAACAAACAGGTCTACCAGGAGCCCCCTCATGTGCGGAACGTCTGGACAACCTCTTTCAGAGGCAAGTTTTCCCTTTTGATAGCGGACGAGGCGCAGAAGATCAAGAACCCTGAGACAACTACCTGGGCAGTTCTCAGAGTCCACGAGTTTCCCAAGATACTTCTTGCCACGGCATCTCCCATGTTCAATGCAGCCAAGGTAAGCAGTGTCTGAAGTAAAAAGAAGAGTTGAACATAGCGGTGGTGTTGAAGTTGATTTTGGTCACCTCCTATCCTCCGTGCCTCAGCTTGCCATTGACATTTTTATACAGGACTTGGTTGGTCTAGTGGGCTTATTATGGCCAGCCGCCCGTCAGACCCTACTATCCCATCTTAATGAGCATCCTGAAGACGTTGAGATGCACGAAAAGATACAGAATATTGGTATTGAGGATATTGCGACTGTCCTCCCTGGTCTTGATTTTTTGAGCCCCATCCGCATCGAGATGCTGAGCGCCCAGACTTTGAAAAGAATGTTCAAGCGCGAAAGCAGTCTGCATCTCCGAGTGGCTGCACGGTTCCGAGGTATGTTGGATGTAATTACTATCCAGCGCTCTCAGGGGTCCACTCTCCCCAGCGTCTCAGGCGATCCCATCCGTTTGAAGTCGCTTTTCAAGAAGGTTACTTATAAAACTGCGACTGTCGGCCTACCACCTATCGAAGAGCTAGAGTATCAAATATGGCATAGGGCTGGTGCAGAGTGCGTTTAGCTCACCTTCCCACATATCTTTTTTACTGACTCTGAACGTGACAGTGAGTTCGCTGCACAGGTCAAAAAGCAGAAGGCACAGAAAAAGGGCGATGCACTTGCACCTGACGGGCCAGTTCCTGCGAACGAACATCTTTCCCAAGCTCAGCGAAGCTTCATGGCCGCACCAGGGGCGCTACGCAAGCTCGGCATAGCAAATTTTGCAACAAAAATGGCAAGACTAAATGCTGTAATGGAAAGTGTTGAGGGCGATACACATGTGAGCTCTATCCGAGATTGGAGAGAGAAGGGACTCGATGCTCATTTTATTTACGACCTCACTCGGGGCGAAGATGAGCCCTCTGCGCGAACGGCAGACTCACTTGTCTCCTTCCTCACTCAGGGCTCACCGGTACTCCGCCTGGTTTTTCAGGAACTTCTGATCGTAAAGGCCCTGGAGAGGGTCAATAAAGCTGCATACGGTCATCATCAGAAGCTTATCATTGGCGAGACAATCCCTGCCAATGCGTTTTACCTTCAACAAGTTTTACGCGCATGCCTAATCGATGCGCGAGTTTTCCATGCCGACCTATCGCACCAAGCCAAGACTAATATGGTGGACTTATTCAATGATGAGCATAGCACACTCAGAGTGCTGATTATGCAATATGATGTTGGTGCAGTTGGTTTGAATTTGCACAAAGCATGCAATCGTGTCGTCATTGCAAGTCTTCCAAGAAGTCGGGCACAAGAGAGCCAGCTAGCTGGTCGTGCTCTCAGGGTGAGTAGCTACTCTCCTTATCAGAAGCTCGGGTTGAACAAAAATTTGGCTGATGACATTTCGCTTTGCAGATTACGTCTGAATTCCCTCTAACTGTTGTTAGGAGAGTTACCCCTAATTCGCACGATCAGTTTAGGGGTGTCAGGTAAAGAATGGCCTCTCGAGTTTTGGAGGTTTCTTAATAACAAGATGATACATAAACAGACAAGCAGAAAAGGCTGCCCTACAACTTGCCGCCAACGCCCGCGAACCTTCCATTACCCAGCTTCTAGTCAAATTGCTGAACGAGTTCCAAAAAGAAGTTGATCAGTTCCACCTGCAGTGTAAATTGAGGGTTACTGTGTCCAATGAAGACAAGCCAAAGTCACCTTCGAAGGCCAGGAACAAGAAGACTACCCCTACCAAGAACAGAAAGACTAAGCCTTCCAAACATCAAGAGCCTGCCACCCCTTTCAGGTGCAGGAATCTTCGGCACCGGAAGCGGAAATCGGCTTACGATGAGAGTGACGATGACGACAACCTCTTTGTTGAGAATGATCCAGAATATGTCGATACAGGAGGAGAAAGTTCTGATGGTGAATACGATTTTTTCGAGGCAGGGCTTTCAGAGTACTATGCCTCCTCAGCTGAAGATGAGGGATATGAAGAAGATGAGGAAGATGATGAAGACATCTCAAACGTCGATGTTTCCCTGTTAGACGATAAACCAAATGACATAACAAGACATAGGCAAACCCTCCTTCTCCATGCACCCGAAAGGTGTGGACCGAAAAGGACCTCACGAATGAAAAGTCCCTTGTCCTCGCACTGCGGCTGCTGTACAACAAGATCAACGGACTGGAACTGCTACATTTGACCAGGTCCATCCATATTTTCTACAAGCAGTTTCCGAAAAAAACAATCGCCCGGGTCAAGAAACTCAAAAAGCCAAATGAGAAAAATCAGGCAAAGGCAAGGGAGAAGGGCCTTTGATCGGGAAATCTGCACTTTGGCCTTAGTTTACTGGTAAGCTGTATTTACGCCGCTGTATCCTAGCATCTACTGTAGATAGCTGACATTGGGCCGTATCCATGTTGTTGCCAATTTTGTGGTCATTTCGAGTATGCGATAGCTAGCTATGTAGGGCTTCAATGCCACATACTATTAATTCTGCAAACCTTGATTATCCACGACATAACATTGTTTATGCTTCCCTTCAAATCTATCAGGTTAAGCCCCTGGTCACCCCGACTTCTAAGATACCGCATTCACCCCACTGAGTTTAGGAAGTCAATCCTTCTCGCCGACTCTGTCCCATCCTCCTTGCAATTATCACAACGATAAGGCCCTCCCCTCTCCCTTATGAGGGGCGTCCGCAATGCTCCCAACCCATATGCTCTCCCTCCTAGCGTAGCCAGACGCTAAACGCTTCGTCTTCAAGGTGTAGCCTGTCGAAATTATATTGGATAGCGCCCATGTCCTCAAAGATGGAGATCTCCTTGGGTTGTTCTTTGTAGTCTCAGCGTGTGATCTGCATCTTCTATACTTGGAAGATTTGGTGGATTTCAGACATGTTGGGAGCTGGAGAGGTACTTCGTTTAATTGAGTGATGGGAGTAAAGACATACTGGAGTGCATCTTTATAAAGTTTGAGCTTGCCTGTGCTTCGTTACGAAGAAAGTTGGTTGGCGGCCTGATTATTTGGAATATGGCACAGTGTACGTGCCACAATCAGTGTAGCCAAACGGATGTCTCCACTGCCGAGTTAAGTCAAAGTTTCATGTAGGAAGCGGTAACTAAACTTTGATAAATGAATCAGCATTGGTGGTTGAGGGAGTGCTTTCTGCTGAATTCAACATAAAGGTAGTGTATAGAAAACGAAGGCCTGGTTTTCGCGTTTAGTCTCCTTCCTTTAGGGTTGCTGTTTGACTGGATGGCTTTGCTCTGTATAGGTAGGTGCTCTGGAGCAGAATGATACAACCTGCTCTCAGCGATATATTTTTGACCAATAGGTACGTGATTTGACAGGGAGGCCTTGAAACCATCTTCTCTGATATAGAATAGGAGATCAACAAAGAAATATATCATGATAGATAACATCCAAGAGACAATACCAAACCCAGGCTTGAAACCTTGGGTAGCAAGCCTTCAAGGCCGCAAGACACCAAGCAACAACCATATATTGATGATCCCCACTCACCCGCCCCGCATCACCAACCCAAAACGAACCTCCGCTCCTCAAAGCCCACGAAAAAAACCGCAACTTGCACCCTCCTACCTGCCTAAAAACCAACTCAAGATGGCAGACACAACGCCAACACCTTCCAGGGGCACAACGCCCCCCTCCGAGCCTCCGAATCCCTCCGCAAGCACCGCGGAAAACCCACTCCTCCGCCCCTCTCACCCATTCATTTCCGATCTTGAGCAGGAGGTTCTTGATGAATATGCGCGGTTATTGGGGAATGTTAATAAGGTATGTATTGCCTTACTTATTATCCGATTGATTTTGCGTCTGTCATTATAGCTTTGTTGCTCGTCAATGCATCGCTAACATTATCTCTTCACCCTCTCAGCTCTCCACGAAACTCGCCGACCTCGCCGAAGCTCCCTCATCCATGACACTCGACGGACTCCGCCAGCTTGAGCGAAAGACAGCGACGGTGTGTACGCTGCTCAAGGCGAGTGTGTACAGTATCGTGCTGCAGCAGCAGATGATAAATGAGGGCGAGGAAGCGGCGCAGCAGCAGCAAGAAGGAACAGGGACTGTTCCTGTGGGCGAGGAGGGGTATGATATTGGGGATGTGAGTTATCAATATTGAAGGGGACAAAGTAGCCATCTTATTTGAATTGGGCTGATTGTTGGAGCTGGAGTTGGTTGGGTTCGGCGTTGATGGGGATGGTTTTTTTTTTTTTGGTGCGAGAGTGCGGGCTGGGATAGGCTGGGATATGTTGCGACGAATATACCCTTATTTAGACAATTCTACGCACGTAAGAGAAGATTTGATTTGAATTGTATGATGGGTGTAGAGTACAAATGCATGGTAGATGCTGGATGGAAAACAAAATGAGAATTATATGCATCGTCAGAAGGGAACCAGGAATGTGTTGGCTAACGATGCGCCATTATGGTACAATGGTACAGTTCAGGGTGTACTATGTCAGATTTGGGCGCTGAAAACGTGGTCCTGAGGTTCTCTGTCCATCTCTGCCGGAGTAGTAGACCTTTCGTACATCAATCAACTTCTTGCCTCTGGCGCGTGCGATGTCCTCGGGAATGCGCTGGCTCATAAGGGCCTCGTACGCAGCCTTGACCGTGTTCATGTGGTTTCGAGACCGATCAACACGGGCCGCAAGGTCCTTGATACCGGCGGCGCGGCACAGCTCGTAGATCAGACTCTGGCAGCGGAGACCAAAACCTGGATTTCTGTCAGCCTGTCGGCAAACTATTGGGAAAATAAATTATACTCACCAGGCGGGCGACTCATTAGTTTCAATTCCACCGCACCTTTTTTCCCCTTGACGTCACCATATATGGTGCGGTCCTCATATCGCGGAACCGGCTGCATGTTCCTGATGGCACGAAGCAAGGATTGAGCCCGTGCATTGGGCGGTTCTTCTGATTTCCCCTCTCCAATACCCAGGAGACCCTTTCCATTTCCAGCAACAGCTAGGACATAGTGGCTCTGAATCTTACCCAGACGAGTCTGGTTGACAACGCGGTGGCTCACGAGAGTCTTGACTTTCAGAGCAGAAATTTCTTTCATACTGTATCCAGTGGCCTTCAGTAGTGCCTTCATATCGTCAGACGGTTCTTCGTCCTGTTGAGTCCTCGGGCCCTGCTCATCGGCATCGTAGTACTTCGGCGGCTTATCAGTCGGCCCTTCCAAAGTCTCTCCCGGCCTGAACAAGGCTGGTGCAAGCGAGCTGCTTGGGTTCAGTTCGTTCTCCTCTTTCCCAATGGTCATGCGATTTGTCTCCGCAAACCGTACCCAATCAGACACGGTAAAATTCTCTGGCAGTT
The DNA here is from genome assembly GCA_025688815.1 of Aspergillus carlsbadensis. NCBI lineage: Eukaryota > Fungi > Ascomycota > Eurotiomycetes > Eurotiales > Aspergillaceae > Aspergillus > Aspergillus carlsbadensis. The sequence goes on along the minus strand of MU628164.1, from coordinate 565,811 downwards.
CGGCGAAAAACTTGGCAAAGTCATCGATAAAGTCTTCCTCGGTCTTCAGGGTTGCAGTGTAATCGGAATTGCTTTCGGGGGCGCGGACATGCTTGTCAACGACGGGTTCAATCGTCGAAAAGTCATCGAGATACTTGAAGGCCAAAGGATCTTCTCGGATATCGAATTGGGTCGCCAGATGCTCCGGATCAATAGCGGCCTCACCGGCTTCAATCGCAGCAATCTGCTCCGGTGTATAATGCTGGCTGAGGGCAGCCTTTTCTTCTGCTGTGTACTCCTTGAAGTGTTCCGGCTTCAAAGTCCGTGGGAGGTCCCGGAGACGAATTTGTACCTCACCCTTCGGCTCCGGCGCGGTCGATTGACCTTCCTTACTTATCTCCAAAGGCCTTTTTGGCTCCTCCTTGACAACAGGGGCTTTCGGCTTTTCGTCAGAGAATCGCGCGGCTGACAGTTGAAACTGGCGACGGGGCACGCGAGGACCGACGACCGACGCGGCGCGTGAGAAGCTGCAAATCAGACATTTAGCCGGACGGGCGAAACTCATAATGGCGAATTGATTTCCGGCCTCTTCAGCCCTAAGAGAGCAGGAGAGTCGAGCTTAAGGGACGGGGTGGACCGGGGATTCGGTGAATCGGTGGAGGAGTCGAGGACAACTTTTGCGGTTGGCGGAAGGAGAGAATTTCTCAGCCACCGCCTAGACCAATCAGCGCCCGCGTTTTTCTGCTTTCCAGATTTCTCTATCCAGCTTCTTTTTTTTTGACCCTTTGCATTTTTCTTCCCAACCCCGGTCTGTCTTGCGTCTGCGCATTTATACATGTTTCGCACTCTGCAGTTGTCTTTTTACCGGCCGCTTCAACGCCAAATCTATAACCCGACGCCAGTCCGCTACCAGCACACTTTTGAAATCCCTTCGCGGTTCCGTTATGGGAATCGGGTAGTCATAATGAATCACAGCAAGAAACAGAAGAAAAGCGGGTTTGAGCGGGACAAATCCACCGGTTTTGATGAGGTCTTGCAAGCCGACATTGACAAGCTTATCCAGAAGAACGAACCGGAAACAAACACTCCGTCGGGCGAAGTTTTCACTCATAAGAAACCTACCCTTCCCGAGCCCTTTACAGAAATCGAAGTCACAGTCTCAGAGATTTCTTCAACCGGCGATGGACTGGCACTTTCGGAGAATAGTGATCATGTCTACGTTGTTCCCTTCACGGTTCCTGGTGACAAGGTGCTCGTGAAAGTGGTGCGGCACTTCCCTGTCCTAAAATACACCATGGCGGACTTTATCAAGGTCATTAGGCCGGGCCAGCAAAGGAAAGACGAGATGATTGGTTGCAAATACTTTGGGGAATGCTCAGGATGCCAGCTGCAAATGCTATCTTACGAAGATCAGCTTGCGCACAAGAAGCGCATCGTAGAAAAGGCCTACGCTAACTTCTCCGGCTTGATTCCGGAGTTGATCCCTGCCATCGGAGACACATTCCCTTCCCCTCTGCAGTACGGATATAGAACAAAACTCACGCCGCACTTTTCTGTTCCCGGTGGACGCTCGAGAAAGCACAAGGCGTCTCAGGGTCTAACAGAAGTGCCGCCCATCGGCTACACCTACAAGAACCAACGCCGGGATTTGGACATTGAGGACTGCCCGCTCGGTACAGAAGTGATCCGGGAAGGCCTCAAATCTGAGAGGAAGAGGGTTGCGGAGAATATCCACAAGTACAAGAAAGGCGCAACCATTCTCCTCCGCGAGACCACTGCCCGAATTCCAAAGAAGGACTCGGACATCAACCCAGCGATTCCAATCGACTACGATCTTATGAACACCCCAGAACAAGAATCCGGCGACATAATCCGCGTCAAACATGACGACTACACCGAGGAAAAGCGCTGCGTGACTGACTCCAACGCCGTCTCCGTTGAGTACATAGACGACTACTTCTTCAGCAACAAAGCCGGTGCCTTCTTCCAAAACAACAACTCCATCCTGTCAGGATTCACAGAATACATCCGGCAGCACGCTCTCGCACCTCCTTCCTCCGCTTCCTCTTCCACTTCTACCGCCGCCACAACTACCAACGCCGCCTCCCCCATAAAATACCTCCTAGACGCCTATTCCGGCTCCGGCCTCTTCACGATAACCCTCTCTCCCCTCTTTAAATCTAGCCTGGGCGTCGACGTCGCCGGCGACTCGATCGTCTCCGCGCGCCAAAACGCCCGCATGAACAGACTCCGCAACACCGGCTTCGCCGCCGCAGACGCAACAACCCTCTTCGCTGATGTCCCCTACCCATCCGATCAGACATTGCTCGTCATTGACCCGCCGCGCAAGGGGTGCAGCGAGGACTTTTTGCGGCAGATGCTGGAGTATGGGCCCCGAAGGGTGGTGTACGTTAGCTGTAACGTGCATACGCAGGCGCGTGACGTGGCTGTTATGGTACAGGGTAATGAGAAGCTGGGAGTTCGTTATGATCTCGAGAGTATTCGAGGCTTTGACTTCTTTCCGCAGACAGGACATGTCGAGGGCGTTGCCATCTTGAATAAAGTGACGATTCCCAAGGTAGAGGAGGAGAAGGCGTGAAGTGATATTACTAATATATATATTTGATATCTTGATGGGCGTTCGGTGTGTTCAGTATGCATGTACAAAAGTCTCGGACACAGCGCGTAATTACTTGGAACAAGGGTTTTGATTGGCATGAATAGAATACTATGGACAAGATATCACGCACAGAACAACTCTTTAAGTACTACCAGGTCCACCGAGAAGGGCAAATCTCCGTACGATGCTAGGGCCAATCTCGTCGTATTCTGCCTTTGTGTGGCAGTAACTGCGGAACTCTGGAGTTTGTCCCAGCAGACTGCCTCCAAACCACGGGCCATGTCGCTGTCTCTTATGCGTCACGACAGCCACGTCCAGACCACCACTGCGTGCTCCACCGCTGCGTGCTTCGGAAGCACGAATACGAGCGTCAACCAGGTGCCGGATATCACGTTGCAAGCGTCGGCCGAAGTCTTTATAGAGGGTGGAGCCTCCGGACAACACAATGTTCTTGTAGAGGCCTCTTCGAACGTCAATCGGAGAGGATTGGATAACACCGTCCACCACATTGGGAAGTGGGGTGAGGAAGTCGGAAGAGTAGATTTCGGGGTTGAAGAAGATCTCGGGGGCAAGGAACCGCTCATACCCAACGTCAATGGACACGCTGCGCCCGTTGGGGGATGTGACGGTGTGCTTTAGGAACCGATCCGGCTCGCGGTCGTAGCGGGCGAATTCCTTTACGATATCGGGACATACATAACAGTACTCCTCCTTGACCCTCTCGGCGGTCTTCAAGCTGCTATCCGGCTCGCCTCGGTCTCGAAGCAGGCTCTGGACGAAATAGGTGATGTCTCGACCGGCAACCGGAATACTTTTGATGGAAGAACCAATGACGTAGCCTTCGGCGACGGGGATAACGTGGGTAACACCGTCACCAGAATCAATAACTGTTCCTGTCAAAGAACGATCGGTCACTTTGGAAGATGTCCAAGAAGCGGCCAGCGCAAGTACAGCTTGAACAGCGATGTAAAGACCGGCGCAGTTGAAGGATTCGAACATAATCTCAGCGGTGTTTTCACGGTTCTCCGGAGGGTTCAGAGGCTATCCGCATGGCCCAAGTCAGTGGCATGTTTAAACGATCGTAACATCATAGCAAATAGGTAGCAAGCTGTAACTCACAGGTTCCGTGAGTAGGAAGTAATGATCCTCGGGCTCGACGCGCAGGTACTTGAAGATCGAGTTCGACCAGAACCGCTCCATCTGATCCCAATTCTCGATCTGACCATGGCGAATAGGGTAATTGATACCGTAACCAGGGCCGCTGGCAGCTGACAGAGCCTCATCGCCGATAAAGAAGTCCAAGTCCTCCGTACCACGCTTCGCAGAGAGATGTGAGCTTCCACCACCCGAGGCCAAAAAGGAAGGTTTATTTGCGACGGCGGGTCGTGCACCACCTCCGGCAGTTCCAGCACCAGCCTTCGTAGCAATTGCGGTCGGGAAGACGAACGAGGGCGAGTCGTTACCGGCGAATCCTAAGGGTTGTCAGCTCCGGGAGTTCAGTGCGGGGGATTGTGCGGGTAAGGCGGAGGAAGATGGATTTACCAAGCTTTGAAAACCCAGTTCCGCTAAATGAGAGAGAATGTACAGTTAGCTGCAGTCCCCCGTGCTGTTTGCCTGTCTGTAGCTGCTGCGGGAAATGACATACTTGTCCATGACAACGGCCGGGGTTTGGGAAGCCATGACGGGCAATCTGGGGCGCGCACACACTGCCCCTGTTTACCAATTCGCGGGATAAGTGACGACTGCGTAGGCCTGGATGAGAAGGCAGACCTGGAGGCTGAAGAGAGAACAAAACAGAGAAATGATAGGAAGTTGGGGTCAAGAAGCGAGGAGGGGGCTCAGCCTGGAGGTCGACTACTGGACGTGGGCAGGCAGGCAGATTAGCGCATCCGCCGTAGCTGGGCAGGCGGTGGGGGACCCGTACGTAATCAGTAATCACTCCATGTCGAGCATACGCCACAGCTGTGGCTGGTGAACAGGCTATCTTTGGCACATTTTGTATACCACGCTTGTTGTTTGCACTCTACTAGAATGGGCGAACTTTCTCTTTATCAGACCCGTAATCCTTGGACCGGGCACTAATGCCAGCAGCTTACCCTGTTTGATGAAGAGAATGACCGTCACCCATGTTCCTGAAAGAGGCAGCTACTTTTGCTATCTGGAATCGTAGCAAAGGAAGGTACTCGCACTCAACATCCAATACTTCCTGTCAATCTATTCCTCTATCGTCCCACCCTCTCATCTACTCCTAAGTGCTGCGCTATTCTTTTGCTTTCTCTTCATCTGATATTCTTACTGTGTGTTGTTATTCTTACACCACACCTAGAGGTTATTATTCCCTGGACCTGCTACCAGCTACAACGGTCACCTATATTTATCTCCCGTTAGAAACCAATCTCTCTCTTTCTGTGCCCTTCTACTTTAACACCTTTGCTGCTGGGCTGTTTATTGTTTTGAGCCAATACCCTAGAATTGAGCGCATAAATCTCTCACATGAAGCTTGTTTAGTTGTTGTTGTGCAATGCGACAGTGACAGCCAGGAGCCTCCATCAAGCTTCACCTCCCCCTCTTCCAAACTTCCCCGCGCCATTCGCAGTCCACGCAAGCCAGGTCGCCATGAATCGCTCCAAGAAAGCAAGACATGTCTCTGCCATTTTCGTCCATGCTGGGGCAGGCTACCACCGCCGCGACTTCGAGAAACCTCACATGAAAGTCTGCGAGGGGTGAGTGGCCCCCTCCTATTGCTCTGTCTACCAGTGACAGTGACTAATGTCAAAAAGTGCTGCAAAAGTGGCAATGTCCGTGCTCCGCAATGGCGGCTCCGCGGTTGATGCTGTTGAGGTCGCTATAATGTACCTGGAAGATGCGGAGATAACCAATGCAGGCTATGGTAGCAATACGACAATTGAAGGTACCGTTGAATGCGATGCCACTGTTGTTGACCATCTCGGACGCAGTGGAGCGGTTGGCGCCGTTGCGCGTAAGTATTCGCTACTTCATTCTTTTGAATCCCAGATGCCGTGACGCTGATTGCTTGCCTCAGAGGTGAAGAATCCTATTTCACTAGCACGCACTATCCTGGATGCATCAAAAGAGCCTCTCACATTACACCGCGTTCCTCCAAACTTCCTTGTGGGACCAGGCGCCACGGACTATGCATACGAACAAGGACTAGTTGTACTTCCCCACGACGGTCTAGTATCCAGCCCGGCAAGACAGAGATGGGTGCAGTGGCAACGAGAACTCAAGGAAGCAGACATTCGCCAAAGAGCCAGGTCTCAGGGCACGAACGATGTCGATAGTCTCTATTATCGCCGTCCAGTGAAGTCTTATTACACCCAATTTGAGGTGAGCCCTTCGAGCACACAGTCGGCATCATCAGCCGCCGTTGAGTCGCCTTCCATGGATACGAGCAGCCCTGGAATGACCACTGTACAGAGCGGGCATCGTGGCGGGCAAGACAGCGGGTCTTCGCCGGTATCTGAGCCTCAAACTCCTCCGCACTCCAACAGATCAAAGGCTAAAAGTGATAATTTGGTGGATGAACCTTCATTCAACAGACAGGCTTCTAGTGCCTTTACCAACACGATTTTCCATCCCAATCCACTAAGACCCAACATGAACCCCGGCGTACTCATGGATATTGATGTACATTCAGCTTCATCCGGTAGTCGTGGCGACGGACCTAAGCCGGATCTTTTTGGCGTAACGGAGGATCACATCAGCGATACCGTGGGCGCTATAGCTGTAGACAGCTTTGGTAATATTGCGGCCGGGTCCTCCTCTGGGGGAATCGGGATGAAACACAGGGGCAGAATCGGTCCCGCTGCTCTTAATGGCATTGGGACCTGCGTTATACCAATCGATCCTAATGACCCTGACAAAACATGCGTTGCCACTGTCACCTCGGGTACCGGCGAGCACATTGCTACAACCTTGGCTGCTGAGACATGTGCATCACGGGTATATTACTCACATCGAAAACGCGCCGATGGTTCTTTTGAGGATGTGATAGAAGACGAAGCTATGGCAGCGATGATTTCAACAGACTTCATGGGTATGTAACTCGTCAATTGAGAACTGGATAAAAGCCGCTGACTGGTGTTTCAGGTCACCCTGGTGTCAGAGCCAGTCACTGTGAAGGATCTGTCGGTATCATGACCGTCAAGAAGACGGTAGACGGCGTTTATCTGTACTTTGCCCACAACACGGATTCCTTCGTATGCTCTAGTGAATTCCCGGTTGCTTTGACGGATCACTAACCTCTCCGTGTCCTAGGTACTAGCCAATATGAGCAGCGAGGGCAAGAAGCCTTCCTCGGTCATGTCTCGCAGTGTTGGACATGGCACCATTGCGCAAGGAGGGAAAGCATTTCGTTCAAAGAGATACTGACGATCATGGAAGAGCTTATCCGATGCCCTCAGCCCACATGAGAGCTTCGTGACCCCATCACCTGTGTTCCTGCTAGTCCGGAACTCCTATTCTTGCTCAAGGCTCCCCTGAGGATGTACATCGTCTTGCCCTCCATGCCTCCTAAACCTCCTTCCTATTGCCCAATGCTCTTCTTCGCTTTTGTAACATAACCCCTTGATTTGGGCAACTTGAATAGGCGAGTCAGTCCATGTTCACCCTGCTGTGTATACCCTAGCAATCGACATTGATATCATTATTACTCTCCTGCGTTGTCTCTAATGATCGATCTTGTCTTTGAATAAATTCATTCAGTTTGTTCGGTACTATGTTGTTACAAAATCTCTGCGAGGCTCCTAGCTGGATGGACGGAGCCCTATCTGTATTCTGTAAGCTCTCCTGTGGAGCCGACCGTCTCTCCCTGAGATCCAGGGCTATACTAGGCTGTATATGGCCCTTGGAAGGGTTGAGATTGCAGGAAGATATATGCAGATGTGCTCCTGGCAAGTGTTGCACTCGTTGTGCCGGTTGGATAAAGGGGAACACTATATCCAGGCATCTTCGCTATGTAGTGATGCATTTGCTTTATAAGCACTTTGAGATAGGGTCAAATACCCCAATTTGGCTCGGGGACATTATTTACGTTTCCGATTTTTGTAAACCCTTCATGATGTGGTTCGAGGAAGGCGGACACATGCCATGCTTGCCAGTATCATCACCCGACTTCGGATCGTTGCGTGAAGAGGATGTTGCAGACAAGGCGTAAGAGTCTCACGGACCCGGCGTAGGAGTCGGTGTTGGCGTAGCCGAGACCCCATTCGCACGAACCTTCTTCTTTTTCTTCTTCCGAGCAATAAGTGCCGGTTTCGCCCCGTAGGCTCCCATATCCAAATGCGTCCCGCAAGTCAAGCAGTCCCCATTCTCTGGCGGTTCGCAGAAGATACTTAGACAAATGGAGCAGACGAAGCCTACGTCGACAACGCGACGGTGGCAGAAGCATGCGGCGCGAAAGTCGACGTCGACGCGGGTGGGGAGGACGAGGTGTTTTCTGGACCGTTGGTCCGGAAGGAACGCCATCATGAGGTACTGTAGTAGACCACGGGGCTCGGAGAGGGGCATATAGATGCCCTTTGTTGCGTCAGAGGCCTGCTGGAGAAAGACGGCGTCGCCGCTGAGTTTGCAGACGTCGATCGGAACGCGCAGGCGTTGGCAGGCGAAGATGCCATTCATGAGCGGGATGTATTGGTGTGCGGAGCCGGTTGCACTGCTGACGGAGATGATGAGGATGCGCGACTGCAGGCCCTCGGCGCCGCCCTCGTTTGTAGCGGTTGTTGTTGTGGAGCGGCGCGCGAGCATCGAGGCTGTGCTGGTGTCCGGGTCGCCGGAGCGTGTGAGGGAGGATGTGTCGCCGCCGCCGTGGGCTTCGGCCCATGCGATTGTTCGTCGGTTGATGTGGCTGAGGGCTAGTGTCAACGCCCCGGCCATCATGGTCGAGCTGGCATTGTTTGTGTCGTGCTGACTAGTCGATTCCATGAGCTGACGGAGGTTGGACGTGACTTGTTCCTCCACGATGCGGAAAGGGCGGTATTTGTTCACTTGACTGCCGCTGTCGCCGTTGGCGTTGGTGTTGCCACTGCCGTCTGCAATCATGGAGACGTCGCCATCTAGGTCTGTCGGTGTAGAGTAGGATGCAGAGGGGTAGAGCCAGGCAGCTTTATGGCTGTGCGAGGCGACAACCGCGACTTCGTTCGCATAGTTGCAGGCGAGGTGGGCATTAAGGAAGACGAGGATATTGGCGAGCGCCGTTGAGAGCGTGAGGGGGTTTTTGTCGCTTTGCTCGAGAAGGGCCCAGGCGTGCGGGTTTGTATCAATAATGACCGTCAAGAGGGACGGCGCCGGATCTGGATTTCATTTTTATCATCAGCGCTTCTTGTCCCGTACATTGGAGCTGGTGAACAGCAAAGTGAGCCTTACCATGCGCACTTGTCTCATAGTGCTCCGTTGCATCTACGGCGTTCATTCTCACAGGCGAACAAGGTCCGAGGTGTGGTGGTGTTAAAACGGTGTGGAGGTAGGCGAGCACCAGCTAAGGCCGCAAACAGTGATCGAGCTTTCACTTGAACGAGAGGAGCATTATGGAACAGCGGCTGAATCTCCCTCACAAAGGCAGATTCAGGAGTTCCTGACTAACAGCTTCTTTAGGGGGATTAGAGGGATTATATGCCCCAGGAAATGTTACTTCAGCTCCGAGAGGTAGAGAAAAGAGCTCGGAGGCCGCTTGTTAGTGTCAAAGCTCAAGATCTCCAGCTCCGCATCGTGATCAAAAAGTGGTCATGGTTCCGCCGCCACGTGACGTCGAATGAATCCTCAAAGCAATGACACGAATATTAGGTATGGCATGCAATCTACTTTGTCAATTATTCTCGGTTCTAAATGAATATTTATGATACATCGAACAGTTTTATTAGCGCTGCATACCAAAGTGAAGGAGCAGTGTTATCTAAATAAGCTATCCCTAGTAGATCAGCATGCTAGTAATACCTTTTTTATGCCCTATGGATCATTTCAATGCAACGGGAAGCCTAGCAATACCAGACCACGGTATAAGAAGGTCTAAAGCAGCGCTTCTGGCTTGACATGGAGATGATCATCTTTCTGCTCCGTCTGATTCAAGACAGGAATCTTGTATGCTTCCTTGAGAGCTGCGATAGTAGGTTGGGTCAATGGACTGGCATTCGGAGTGATACGAGGTGTAGAGCCACCCTTGCCCTCATGCTCGGTGAGGCCCTTTCGAATGGCGAGAACTGAATCGGCAATGACGGCGTCAATTCCTTCGGCGGCTTGAAGCTATAGGACAGTGTTAGATTACTGTTGATGAATCAAGTGACCCAGACAAAGCTTACCTTGACCTTGTGGGGATCGTTATTCGATGTACCGTAAGATACGCAAACAAGACCGGACTCCTTGACAACGCGGATGAGGCGCGGACACAGCACGAGGCATTCCGCCTGGGTCACAACACCGAGCAGGTTCCACCGCGAAGCAAACCGAATCGCCTCTTGCAAGCTGCTGGCGCGGATATCGCCAACAGGGCTGGAGCCAGAATCGGTTAGGAAGAGGACAGGGATGGACGGCTGCTTGAAGGATAGGAGCAAGCAGATGTCGGGGTTAAAGCTGGAGAAGAGCATATTCCGGCCCTGCCCCATCTCGTAGACCTTGTTCAGGACTGTGTCGACGAAAGAGTTTAGTTCCACGGCGTAGGTGTCCATCTCTTCTTCTTCACTCTCATATAGCATGGGGTATTCTATTAAGCTAGTTAGCTATCAGCCTGATCAAGGATGAAATCAGAACTACTTACTCAACTCCATGTTAAACCCGACCGATTTGGGAAGTCTCTTGAACAACTCCTCCAATGTGGCAAAGGGCGCCTGGATATGGTTTCCTCGGCTGTTACCCTTAAATCCCTTCTTTTTGAAGTCACGAGTGTGCTTGATTCTTTCGTTCAACTCAAGGAGGTCGCTATCCGCGCCGCCAACGGACATCGACCGGTGACGTGGCAAAGGGTTGCTTGGATCCCCCCCAGCAGCACCTAACTTCGGAGAGGCAGGTGTCCGAGCCGAGCCTCGATCTCCAAGCTGCAGGAATTGTTCTAGCGTAAGGGTATGGACAGGGGCATCAATTCCTGTTTCACTGACGAGGAAGTCGTGGTAGATAACCGGAACGTGGTCCTTTGTGAGCTGAATATCGAATTCAACATAGGAGGCTCCTAGGTTGGCTGCTGCGATGAAGGACTGGATGGTGTTCTCGCCAAGCTGCAGCGAGTTACGACTGGCGAAATTCTTGCCTAAGCCGCGATGTCCGATGAGCATTGTTGAAGCGACACTTTTCCAGTAGGTCTGCTCTCGGTTGATGGACATGTTTGGGTGTTGAAAGGGCGTGATGATGAGAAAGTTGAACGTAATTGAGCCGATCACTTCCAGAGTGTTGGCCGCCACTATAGGGACGGTAGAGTCGCCTTGAAGGTTTATGCGGTGAGATCCCACAGTCGGCTTCACACTTGAGAGTAGGGCAACACCACGTCCAACGATCTGATCTTTTGACCCAGCATAAGTAGGAACTAGGTCAAATAGCAGCCTGACTTTGCTGGGATCTGCGGTGTGGAAAACAATTGGCTCGGTTGAGATGTTCTCCTGCACTGGTAAATCGATAATTTCGGGTTCGCCATCCGCGCCGCTCGCGGAGACAACAATGGATAAAGCCGTGTCGAGTTGAGTGGCGTGGGCATTTTCCATGGGAATCCGATCAAGATTCACAGCGTCTACATGCTTCCGGTTGTCCATGGTACCCAGACTAACCAGAATCATGGTTTCGTCGGTGAGATACCGATGTCCAAATGACTTAACAGGTTCAGAACTCCGTGAGGGAGAACTCCCCGTCGAAGTTCCGCCATTGGACCGTTTTTCTAGGAGTGAAGACTGCGACTGGGATGAGATCGGAGGTGTAGTAGGTGGTACAGCTGGAACTGTCAAGACAGGTTCTGCTTCAGAGATTTCAGGCGCAGGAGTGAGTTCCGCAAGCCGCCGAGCGATATCAAGATGACCTCTCAAGGCCGCGTGTTCCTTAGCCGTCCAGCCAGACGAGTCGACGCGATTAAGATCGGCCCCAGCTTCTATCAAAGCCTCGACGACACTTAACGAGCCGTCAACAGAGGCTATGAAAAGCGGAGTCCAGGCGTAAGTATGCTCCGCAAGTTCTGTGTCGGCTTTCTGATCATCTTTGCCCTTCAGCAGAATGCGGGCACACTGGTCATGACCAAACCGAGCAGCAACGTGCAGCGCAGTTTCGCCCTGGTGATCTTGGTAGTTGATGTCAACTCTTGCATCAACCAAGAGCTGGACTATGTCGATAAAATTAGCCTTGACCGCCAAAGCCAGCACAGCGCTCGAGCGCGAGACTTGCTTGCGAATCATCGCCTTGTCTTGAAATTGCCCTTTCCAGTTCTCGGCCTTCAGCAAGGCCTGGGTCGTCAAAGGATGGCCACCAACCACGCTAAGATGCAACGGCGCCCAACCATCGTTATCCTGCCAGCGAGGCGCATCGATTCCCTCGCTAACATTGAAAAGATCCCAGGCTTGTAGATGCTCAATAATGACCTCACAAACAACCCTGAACCCGTACTGTGCAGCGTAATGCAGTGGCATGCGACCGGACAGATCCCTTGATAAGAGCGACTCTCGCTGATGAGGACGGAGATTGTCCAATAGGTGCACGAGAACCGAGACGGCTGGGTCAGACCTAGCCAGATGCTGAGGTTGATTCGTTTCCTTCACCACCGAGCGAGGAGGCTGTAGCGTCGGAAGCGCAGCTGGGGTAATGTAATTTGATGTATCCAGCGGGAAATCCAGAACCATGGAGGCAGACTGCTCAGAGTCTGTGGTGGCTTGTGCGCGGCCGATTGCAATCACTAGTCGGTGAATACAATTGCGCTTGTTAATATCGTCATCTTCCTCCAGGGACTCGATACGACCCAGAACAGTGGAAATGCAGGCCTTGGAGCGATAGTAAATAGATCGCTGAATGAGACTTCGAAGAACCTTGGGGAAAATGTTCTCGCCTGCTTCGTCAGCGGCCGCCTTGAGGTCTTCAAGCAATTCCAGGAGAACATGGATATCGTCCTTCCGCAACGCTTCGTCAATGGTAAGAAGAGTGTTTGCAGGAAGGTTCAGATTGGGGCGAGACGGACCCCTCTTCAAGGAGAGAGAGGAGTGTGTCGAACTAGCATCGTCAAACGTCTTCTGGTCGCCCAACACAGAGAGCCAGTCGTTGATTTTCTTCAATGCCTCGGTAACTCTCGTGTTGGAAGCAAACGGCAGAGGCTCGACCTTTGTCTCAAGGTACTTTTGTTGTGCTTGCGCCCCAACCTTCTTATCCAGCTTCTTGGTGATCTTATTGAATCCTCGACGGTTGACCTCGCCATACCATTGTAGTTTGCGGAACTGTCCTCGCAGCTCTAGCAATGCGGCCAACAAGTCTTCCACGTCCTCCGAATCCAAATGACTTCCATCTAAGGGCTGGGCATATCGGTCCGCTAGGAGTTTCAGGCGACGCGAGAAATCGGCATACTTCTTGTTGTAAAAGTGGTCAACATCCTCAAGATTTCGGTCGAGGGAATAGAAGAAGCCTAGAATGTGTTAGGAGGGAAGGAGGGCCGCTGCGCGGTCCGCAACACGCAAATATCAGATGGCTCACCGGCAAGATCTGCCTCGTGACCCGCCTTCGCACTCTCTGCCACCGATTTGATGAGCTTCTTCAAAGCCTTGTACCGAATATAGGAGGAGCTCCATTCCGGCACCACATTTCTAGGCAAGTTGCGTCCAAACTTCATCTTGGGAGGCACCCCAGATCCTTGCGCGAGTTTAATTCAAACGAGCAACACCAATACGACTTTGCAACAAAGTCGTCGCTGAAGAAGGGGAGGAGATATGGTAGAGGGCACTTTGTTATAGCCGTCAACAGCTGTCCTGCTCAATGCGCAACCACAATTCCAACAAAGAAATCCAGGAATTCGACGGATTATTAGATGAACGAGGCAGGGCGAATGTAAGAGAGGGAAGAAAAAGTAGTCTTTGAAAAAATGGGCGCCATGTGTCAGTGCTCAGTGAAGAGAAGAATGATTGTAGTTTTCTTCTTAGGAAACCTGTGCTTCCTCCACTGGGGACGGAAAGGCGGCAAAACCCTGGGATAAGAGGCAAAGATTGTGCAGGAGGAAAGTGATGGAAAATTGCTATGATGAACGAGAGTCAGCACGTGGAAAGGCTGGCGAAAGAATGAAGCAGTAAAAAGAAGATGCGGTCAACGCGCGCAGAAGGATTGCGATCAACGGAAGAGTGGACTGTGGAGCGGAGATTCTCGCCCAGGACCACCATCGTCAGCAAGTCATCTTTGCGGTGCAGAGCACCAGATCAGATGAGTGGCGAAGACGGGGGGCGTCTCCGGACAACCGAGGATTATGAATTGAGGATTCGTTGATGGAAAGAGGGGCGGAGGACAGTTTGGATCCATGGGTGAGCGCAAGATGACTGAGCTTTAAACCCCCGGCCGCAACGAACCGATGCTCGGCGTGGGCGACGGACAAGCTCTCATTTGCCATGGATATCCAGCACAAAATAGTTGCAGTACACTGTACCTCGCCACAGACGCAAAAGCGAGGGAGAGATGCAAGGTACAGGCAGATCAGACAAAGAAAAAGAAGTCGCGTACCTTACCGAAGACTCGGATACCAGCTTCAATCCCCCTACAGCTAAAGGGGCTCAGTTGTAGCGGTCATGTTGACAAAAGAGGGCAATTAACATATAAAAAACAGGCCTTGTCAGGAACCGAACAGTGACTTCAGCATTAATGAGGTGGGAGTCATGCAGAAGGCGGCTTTTTATACTGATGCTCGACGGACTGCTCCGGAGCAGCTGAAGCTACTAGCAAATTTTATAGTATAGACTATACAGAGACCGCCATCTCGGTACTTTTCGTCATCCCCCCACCTGCAACCTCCCCAACAAGGGGTTTGAAGCTCAGATCCACGAGGGAATCATACGTGGGGAAACTCGCAATCCCGTCCTCAACAAATATCAGCTGATCCCTGTGAAATCGGTTCTTTTCTGCGAAGATGGCACATTCTCGATATTGATTTCCGGCAAGTAGAAACGGCCAGTTTCGCGCTGGGAGCAGAAAAAGAAATCATCTTGGGACTTGACAAGAGCCTAGAGAGCACCGAAGCTGTCCCCCGGAGTTAGAGAACCTGCATGCGCTTTGGTCAGCTTCTGGCCTCGTCTCTCCACCTTTTGTGACGTCGATCCAGCCCCAGTTCCCCTTCCAACAGACCGACAGACGGGCGAATGAGTACAGTACTAGTATTTGCTTTTTCCCGAATGCACTCCATTATCTCCTGCAATAATCAATTATTAAATACTCACATTCAATTCCATAATTCTATCCCGTGATTGTGAACCCCCCTGTGGATAACAGCCTTCAAATGGATCACATGAAGGGGGCACTGCTGCGTGATCTCCATTAAAGAAACTGTCTACTTTCAAGGTTGTTTCTTTGGTTGCAAAAGTTACCATGCAATTTAATTATTGAAGTAAACTCATTAAAATTTTCACAGAGACCACACCAAGTACAGAATGTAGACAGGTAGTCTGTAGAACGCCAAATCTGTAACCCCTGCCTGACACGCCGACATGGGATGTAACCAATCAATCAACGCTGTACTTCCATAAGTAAATAAAAGTCAGGGAGAAGAAATCTTCGAAAGAAGGAAAAAAGAAAGGAAAATGACAAAAATAGAAGGGAAAGAAATTCGCGAGGGAAAAGCGTCTATGAAAATAAAGAATTGGCTTTCATCAAATCGTCAAAGGCAAACCCGTGTCCCTGCCCCGCCATCTAGACTATCCGACCAAGGGCTTCAGCGCTTCCACACCAATTTGGAGCACTAGCTGATTTCGCGTCTCCTTGAGCATATTGCTGAGAATTTCGACCCCGCCCTCTTGCTTGACGGCTTCCAGCGCCCTTCGCCCGATATCACCAGATGCGGCACATGTCAGATTACGCACGCAGGTCACTCCGCGGTGAACAAGGCCATCATCTTCTTCCTGGCAAAGATTGAGCAAGAGTTTAATTCCACGGGGTCGATCGAGGATTCCGGCGATAACCGGATCGAACTCTGTCAACATAGCCAGAGCGCCCCCCGCTGCCCGTCGAGTGGTAAGATCATCCGCGTCTGTGAGAGCAAGCAGGATGTGCAAACGCTGTGCCGCACGCTTGGTGCCGTCGGCCATCTTTATAACCCCAGACTCACAAGTCATGAGGTTACACACAAGCTCACAGGCGGCCCGTTGAATTAAAGGATTCTTGGAGAGCAGTAGGTCTTCCAGCTGATCCCAGGCATGTCGGACGATAGCCTCTGCCGCTGCCGCATCGGGGTGGGTTGCTAGATTGGTAAGAGCAAGAAGGCTCTCAAAGACCGGCAACATGTCCACTGTTTGGTCGGTAGATACACTCGTAAATTCCGGAGTTTGAATGAGCACAACCAGAGGGCGTATGGCTGAAGTAACGTGGGGAACTCCTGACAGTGGAAAAACATGCGACGGATTGACAGAGATTAAGATGCGCGCAAGGGCGTGAGAGGTGTTACGAATCGTTTTGTCGGAATTCGAGCCAGAGACATTTTGGCTTGTAGCCGCAAGACTGAGCAAGAGTTTAGCTGCACCTTGCTGTGCCAGAGTTCCCCTCGACTTGGAGTTGCGTGACAAGGAGACCATTATTTGACCGATCAGATCGTGAACCGAGGGCGCGTTGTTCCTCCCGCAAGCCACCAAGACAGGCACAACCCCTGCATCAACGACTGCGGTACACCGAGCCATGACATGCTTGTCATTCTCGAGGGCATTGGGACCCTTTTTAGCGTTTGGAGAAGCCTCCGCATAAGCTCTCAGCTGCGAGATTTTCCTCTGCTCTTCGGACAAAGTGGGAAGAAATTGGGTAAGATTTAGTATAATCATCAAACCTCCGTAGAGATTCGAAGTGTCGTTGGGCTTTTCATGCAATACGTTGATCAAGCCACGCAAAAAAGTTGAATCTCCAGCAAGGTGTTCCTTGACCTCTGGTTTGACCGATGAGTAAGCCAACCCTTCAATGGCATTCGTGATGTTTTCACCCTTATGGTTTGAAATCAGTTCCTTGAATCGGTCAACTAGCTCAGTGACCTGGCTGTCACTCCCCTGAGCCTTACCGTTTGATGAGGCGGTAGCATCCTTTCCAGTTGCTCGAATCTTGGCCAGGATAACGGCTGCAAGCTCGGAGCTTTGGTCACTACCGTTTGTAAGAATGTGGGAGAGCCAGTCAGACAGACTCTTAGAAATGGCATCCCGGCCCAGGTTGTTGATGCACGCAGCATTCAGCAGTTCTAAAACACTTGTTTCCATTCTGCGACTCTTGGCGTCTCTCCCAGTGAGCGGCTTGAGAGCAGCCATGAACGTATCAGAAAGGAAAAGGCTGGCCGCAACATCCGGAACAACGGGGAACACGGCGGCCGTTGCAGAAAATGCTACCGTGAGATCATCGGTGCGCGACTTGTTCAGCTTCGCAGAGACAATTTTGGTAAATTGCTTCTCGCCAATGTCTTTGGAGGATTCGAGGTATTTAACAGTTGCCAAGGTAGCCTGACTCCTCCACTCAAGGGGAAGCCGATAATCCAGGGACGTGACAATCACATCAAGACTCTCATCATCGACTAAGTCGCGCAATAGATCCGCATCGACAGCTAACAGGCGTGCGATACCCTTGAGAGACCGCCCGTCTAGGTCGTGGCCGGATTCCATCAGCTTGGCGATAAAGAGCTGGAAAAGCTCGCGTTCGCAATGTAGGCGAGCATCTTCAGAGGGCCAGACGGCGTGATCCAAAACCACAGTATCAAGACACACTGCGGCGCCATCACCCCTGTCGTACATGTCATCGAAAAATGTAGTCACGGAAACTTGAAGCTTGCTCGAGAAATATTGGCGCACACTAGCATTCTGACGGACCAAGCCTGAAATAATATCATCCTGTACGGAAGAGAGCGATTGAGCCTGGAACGAGAGAAGCAATTTCGCACAGTCCAGTGCTACACTCTGCGGAGGGACAAGGCCATCGGTTTGGAGATAGCGGGCGGCATCTTTCCCAGCCTTTTCGTCTTTTTGGGTGTACCGGCGGCAGAGGTCGATCAAGTGGTGACCGTTTCCTTCCTCTTGCTGGATTTTAAGCAAGGCATCCTTGACAGCGGAGTTTTCGGGGGCTAGCGAGAGCGCTTCTCGGAGATTTCGTACAGCGGCCTAAATTACATCACGACCCTGATCAGCCACCCGCTGCGCGGGCGATGCAATTGGAAAATAGCAAAAGACCACTTTAAGATAAATACAAAAAGGGACGCGATTGGAAATTAGTTCACCTACCTCATGATGTCCAGCATCCCTCAGCTCAACAGCCTCTCGTGATAAATGTACGGCGCGTTCCTCGCCCGTGGCGTGAACCATTTCAGCTTTGACTCAGGTACCTGTACTGTGGTGGGACACAAGTGCTCAGTGAATTTATCGCCGGGACGTAATCAATAAGTTGACTCCAAAGCAAAGACGAGCTGTACGGTATGATCGAAGGTCGTCCAAGGTCGTCCGAGGGGCGCGAGGTGTAGGTAAAGAGAAGAAATATAGGAGTGGTCGCGGAGGGGTGGAGGGTGTGAAAGAAGTTTAACCCACACACTCCGAGACGGTGGAGAGATAAAGGAAAGCAGTCATGGAGAGCAAGGAAGGAAGCTGTCGAAGATGCAGGTAAGCTGACCTGGGAGGGAAAAGGAGGACAAATGCAGAGGTGATTCGTTCGGATTGAGTGGGAGACTCAGAGATGCGCAGAAGTCGTCCGTCCGTTTGGGAAGCCGCACCTTTTTTTTCTGCAGTTACCCAAACTATGGATCTTGCTTGTCAGCTGTGACTTTGACGTGTTACAGCCCAGATCTCATCTCCCAGCGACAGGGATCTCAGAGGTATAAACTGGACTTGACCGAGTGGCAAACAGGGCTAAGATTGGACTTTCAATGCATCTACAGTTTTGATGATCCAATCCTTGGAGGCGATGGTGAAGCGCACGGAGCCTTCCGATACACACGCCCCTCCAGCCTCCGTATACCGGCACTTTCTGCCAGGCTGGAGTCCAAGATCTAAAATGCTGCAGACATTCTTCGGGCCTTAACTCCGGGGAATGCATCAGATAAGGTCGCCCTCCATCAGCTTCTCTCATCGAATCATGTGGCACACGCTCTCGCCAGTCCTTTCTCCTTACAAACAAGCTTACCATTGTTGTATGGTTTATCACACCATGTTATGCTATCCGATTAGTATGCTTCTAAAGCCGACAAGCCACCGATAACGAACCCTCGAAACACCATCAAGCCAACCACAGAAAGCCTCCATCACACGTTGCTTTTCCCGCGCTGTCCGTTGAAGTCACCTCCCAAGAGAGCCAAGACTTTATTTGCTTCACAGCTCTTCGCCCAGGTCACACTATTGCGCCCCATTTCGCAGATGTCGGCTTTCATGATCTGCAAGAAGATCCCAGAACTGCAACCCCCTGCTCCGAGCGACTCTCTCGGGAGAATGTACAGGAGTCCATCCGGAGTTGGGAAAGAGGACAATAGTGAAGATTTAGAGCACCGTATGCAGGCAAAAAGTCCCGTTCCCAAATTGTACACGGAATAGCTTCCGACTGGAAGCCTCATCATCACCTGATATGTACTCGTTGCACAACCTGTAGATTGCACAGAGGAAGTCGCTTATACTCTCCCCACCTGGACCGCCGACAGTCCGTCTTTGCTCCCCACGCTTAGGCATGAAACACGAGCCTGGTGTTTCAACCGCCCTTCTTATTGCGTCAACCTTGCACTTGCAGGGGGTTGAGCTTCACGACCTCACTGAGGCTCGCTCGCTGTATTTTGTCTCGCATCGAGGGCAGGAATCTTGAATTCCATATCCACTAGTACTATTGGAGCGACCATAGCCGCCAAGTCTGCGTTATCGGCTGAGAGATTGTGATAGTATGCTGGCATCCTTGGCGGTCCTCCCATACCAAGGCCACGCCCAGAAATCCCTGAAACCAACGACCTTGCCGCCGCGAATGGAGCTTATGCAGCCTCACCCACTTGGCACTAGCCAGCAGTGAGCCACAACTTCCACTCCGGACTCCGGATTCCGGAACGAGTTAAAGCACACTTCACTACATGAGACATCCTTCTTTAATGCTTGAGTGTAGATCACTCATCCCCACCCTCACTCGCCTTGGCCCGCCTGCTCTTCGCTGCGGAGAAGGCGACTTAACGTCACTATTATTGCCCTGGTTCCTTGTGCCATCCGCGCCTGGGAAAATAGTTCGGCCCCCGCTCATCATTGGGGGAATGCGTTCTGGCTCTGAAGGAGTCTCCGGGGTGCCTTCAAGAGCAAAAACCTCCACCATCCATTCGTACCAGACTTTCCGATCATCAGTTTGTCTATACATTGTGACGACGATCTCACCATTGTCTGGAACATTAAGCGGGGTCTAGAACATTGTTAGAACTACCAGGATTTTTTTCCTAAATGGAGGGGGCAATGTTACCTTAAGCGGAAAGTAAATAGGGAACCAGCTAATCATATTCGCGCTCTTGCTGTCCATTGTCACCGGATTAGTGGAAAGTTCCACATCGCGGTATAGGACGGTCTCAAAGTAACCCCCAAGACCATGACAGACCCCACGGTTTGGAACTGGGAAGGCAAGGCGGGTGCGGCGCACGTTGTGCGAATTAGAAATCATCGATGTAGAAGGCGGCTGGGGTGGTATATCCCGGTTAGGGTGGGAGAATGACCACGCGGTCTGAACGAATGGCGTATATGTTTCGGACGGGAGCGTTGCAACCGAGGATCGAACGCTGTTCGCCATGCCAGCGTACCCTGGGCCAACCTGAGCTTGGTTCGTAGAAAGGTAGTCGATGGCATGTAACATAACGACGTAAGGAGTTTCGGGCGCTGCAGGGTTTGAGACCGTCTGATTTACAACGTCGGCATGCAGCTTTGGCGCGGAGATCGGAGTGAGGTGTGCCGTGTATGAGGCGGGGATTGAGATACCGTGCACGGGATCGAGAAGGTGGTTGATGCCGTCTAGACATTCTGGCGAAAGTTCATTGTCACCGAAAGAGCCCAAGAGCTCTGACACCACGATGTCAATCTTGGTGTACACAGTGTCAAGATTGTCTTCATTAAAGCTGATTGGTGCCTTCTGGTTGTCAGCCTGGCTGTAGAGGAGCTGATCCTCGATTCCAAGAAATTGCCTAAAGGGTGCTCTCGAGAGGTCGGACACGGTCTTCTGTGCCTGCACGCGTGGCCCCTTCCAGGCACGCATATCAGAATGGACTAGAGTAACTTTCCCGCCCCATTGGTCTTGGTTGTGGCGCTGGAGGAGAACGAATGCATTCTGATTCTTTTCAACGGCCCATAAGTCGATTTGGACACCCGCCTG
Source organism: Aspergillus carlsbadensis (assembly GCA_025688815.1). Classification (NCBI taxonomy): domain Eukaryota; kingdom Fungi; phylum Ascomycota; class Eurotiomycetes; order Eurotiales; family Aspergillaceae; genus Aspergillus; species Aspergillus carlsbadensis. The sequence goes on along the minus strand of MU628164.1, from coordinate 544,729 downwards.
GACACTTGCTTTGAGTGCTCGAGTCACCAACGGGCCTCTACCTGCTCCAACCACGGCAACGACCACTCGACCATCCGGGTTGGAAGTCGGCTTCTTCTGTTCCGACCAATCACTCAGCGCCTTCGCAATAGCTCTTTCATACCACTCGTATTTGATAGGGTCCTTCTCGAACACTTCATAGGTGATACTTTCCAGATTGACGGTTAGTGGCTGCAGCGGCGCCTGTAGATAGTCTTGATACCCAACACCGAATCTCTCAATAGCACTGCGAGGAGGCTGGCGTTGCTGAAGATTTCTCATATAAGACAAATGTGGAGTCGGATCAAAATGCTTCTTGTTCGAGCCTGCGGCCTGCGCTAGGCTCGGATATTCGGAGCCAGGAAGATCTTTCGGCGCTGAGGAGTCTGCGTCTACACCTGGAATAGGGCCGACGTCGCAGAGTAATATCCATGGGACAGTTCGGAGACGCATAAACCGAGAAATCAGAGCCTGCTGCGCTTTAGATAGCACGGGATATCCCTTTTGGTTCTTGATGAAGGTAGTGGGCTCAATAGTAAATAAATGCACTGGCTCCGAGTGCCACCTAGACTGAACGGACATTGGGGGGAGGTGCCTCGGCAGCATGAGTGCTGTAAGATAATTTAGCAACTTGCACCAAATGTCTCTCAAAGTGGTCAGATGGATTTCTCTTACCTACGAAAAGCCTTGAATGATATTTACAAGATCTTCTAATGGCATCCCAGGCATCCCAAGTACCGAAGAGGTCTAGCTTGGGCGACTGATTTTGAAAGTCTTCCAAAAACACTTCCCTTGCCAGGGGTGCGAGATCGCCCATCGCATCTACTTCGAGATCTTGGCTATCGACCATGTTCAGCCAGACATGAAACTGGATATAAGGACCAAGACTGATCGCGTCCTGAATAGCGCGTGCGTAGTATATCACCCCCTCCGAGTGCATCCCATTGCGGTGCAGTTTAGGTCCTGGAATGAGTAGATAACCAATACCACAGAAAGCGGCATAGGCGACTTCCAGCATAAAGACCTGGCGGGATATGTCCGCAATCAACGGATCCGGGGAACACATATCGATCCAAGAACTGGTAACTCCCACCAACTGCGACATGGCATCATTGGGGGTGAGGTGGGTATCAGACGGTCCTAATTGCGGTACAACGAGTGGCCGCACATTCTGTGTTGTCATCAACGTCCTAAGATCATCGTGGGATACGGCTTGTATGTTCGCAAGGTGAGAGGAGAGTAGACTGAGCACACGAGAATGGAAGTGGGGAGTCGTGATAGGGGTGGTGAGCATGTCATACTATATTAAACATTAGTAGCTATACCAACATTAGTGCACTAGATATCGTACGTTACTTTCGTGAGCTAGTTGTACCACCTCCGAAGTAATTGGCACTGCGCGTTTGCTCTCATGTTGACCGATGCAGAAGCTTGGAGCTATCCCGTCAGAGGAGTCCATGGTGAGTTTAGTTAGGCCGATGCTTCTGAGACGCAGTAGGATTTCAATTGGGTCTATGAGCAAGTATATAGGAGACCGACTCGGTGTCGACGATATTCACGAATACTATACTGTAGGAACCGGATGCTAGACCAACATTGCTGCATCCAAACAAAGGGGATGAATGAACGCGGAGCGCTAAGCAAATCCAACAGGTAAACTGGAGAGAGTACAGATCGAGTGAGGTAGTGTCGTGATAGCCTGCAAACGACGGAATTCGCACGCCGGATGAAAAGAATCCAGGATATGCTGCAAATCCTGGAGTCCCTTGTTTGTTCTTTTTTGGCGGGGTTGGCAAAACCCACAAAGGCGGTGAAGCACGAGCAGAAACTGTGGCGAGCACCGGCCGACTTGCCTGATTAAGCCGGGTATTCCAGACTCATTCAAGCGGCGAGTGAATTTTTTGGCCGCCGCATCTCGACCGACTTCGACGCCCCCTGCAGCTCTATACATTCCTCCCCCATCACCATGGTTGATCGACGCTCAGACTCAGAAGACGGCTCCCGCGCTAAACGTCAGAAGATGGATAAGTCTGGGACTGATCCCCGGGATAATCCTTATCTGGCTCATATGTACGCAGATACGTCCTCTAACGGCAACTCAAGCTCACAGGCTGATAACAAGAACTCAGCCTTCGCCAAGCTGCAACGACACAAGACGACCGCTGCTTTGGCGCAGAAGGTTGAAGATAACGATTTCAACCCCTTCACAAACCGTCCGTTCTCGAGCAAATACTTCTCGATCTTGAAAACTCGCCGTGATCTCCCAGTCCATGCCCAGAGGTACGTTCTATGAAACAAGGCTCGAGTCGCAATCAACTAATCACATGTGCTACTTTAGAGATGAATTTCTCAAGCTTTATCAAGAATCTCAGATCCTGGTCTTTGTCGGTGAGACTGGTTCCGGAAAGACGACCCAGATTCCTCAATTCGTCCTGCTGGATGATCTCCCACAAACCCAACGGAAGATGGTCGCTTGTACCCAACCCCGTCGTGTGGCCGCCATGTCTGTCGCCCAGCGTGTGGCTGCTGAGTTGGATGTCACGCTAGGCGAGGAAGTTGGTTACAGCATTCGTTTTGAGGACATGACAAGCCAAAAGACAGTCTTGAAGTACATGACAGATGGTATGCTTTTGCGAGAGGCTATGAACGACCATGACCTTAACCGCTACAGCACCATTATTCTTGACGAAGCTCACGAAAGAACTATGTCTACCGATGTTTTGATGGGTCTTCTCAAGGAAGTCGTGCTGCGCAGACCCGATTTGAAGATCATTATCATGTCTGCCACCCTAGATGCGCAAAAGTTCCAGCGCTATTTCAACGACGCCCCCCTACTTGCCGTTCCCGGTCGTACCCACCCCGTCGAAATCTTTTATACTCCCGAGCCCGAACAAGACTACGTTGAAGCCGCCATTCGCACTGTTCTACAAATTCATGCTACCGAGGATGAGGGTGATATCCTTCTGTTCTTGACCGGAGAGGAGGAAATCGAAGATGCGGCGCGCAAGATCTCTCTCGAGGCGGACGAAATGGTCAGAGAAGCTGATGCTGGTCCTTTGAAGACATACACGCTCTACGGTAGTCTTCCGCCACACATGCAACAACGCATCTTCGAACCAGCGCCCCCACCGCGCCGTCCTGGCGGCCGTGCTGGACGGAAGGTCATCGTGTCTACCAATATCGCTGAAACATCTCTTACCATCGACGGAATCGTCTACGTTGTCGACCCAGGTTTCTCGAAACAAAAGATCTACAACCCTCGTATCCGTGTCGAATCTCTCCTAGTTTCTCCCATTTCAAAAGCTTCGGCACAACAAAGAGCTGGTCGTGCAGGTCGTACGCGGCCCGGAAAGTGCTTCCGACTGTACACTGAGGGTGCTTTCAAGAAAGAGTTGATTGATCAGACCTATCCCGAAATCCTAAGGTCAAATCTCTCATCTACTGTGCTCGAGTTGAAGAAGCTAGGTATTGACGATTTGGTGCATTTCGACTTGATGGATCCCCCCGCGCCCGAGACCCTCATGAGAGCTCTCGAGGAATTGAACTACCTTGCCTGTCTTGACGATGATGGCAACCTCACTCCTCTAGGCCGCCTTGCGTCGGAGTTCCCGCTAGACCCTGCTCTTGCGGTCATGCTTATCAGCTCGCCTGAGTTCTACTGCTCGAACGAACTCTTGTCCATCACAGCATTGCTCTCTGTACCGCAGATCTTTGTCAGACCCGCATCGCAACGGAAGCGTGCGGACGAAATGAAGGACTTGTTCGCCCACCCAGACGGCGATCACCTAACTCTACTCAATGCCTACCACGCATTCAAGAGCCCGGAGGCGCAGGAGAACCTCAAGCAATGGTGCCACGACCATTTCCTCTCCCTTCGATCTCTCCAGTCCGCCGACAACGTGCGCATGCAGCTTCTTCGCATCATGGAACGCGAGGAACTAGAAATGATATCAACTCCGTTCGAGGACAAGAAGTACTATGACAATATCCGCCGCGCCCTGTGCGCTGGGTTCTTTATGCAGGTCGCCAAGAAGGAAACCCAGGGAAAGAGCATGTACATGACCATCAAGGACCATCAGAACGTCCTCCTTCACCCTTCGACCGTCCTTGCTCATGATGCCGAATGGGTTCTGTATAACGAGTTCGTCCTCACCACGAAGAACTATATCAGGACAGTGACAGCTGTAAAACCAGAATGGCTTATTGTAAGTTACCAATCTCATCGCCCGCTTTATCTCAAGACGTCAGCCCATCTAACAACCATCCAATAGGACATCGCGCCCACTTACTACGATATCACTGGTTTCCCGAAAGGAGATATCCGGTCGTCCCTGCTGCGTGCCGCTGAGCGACTCTCGCGTAAAGAGAAGATGCGTGCCGAGTCGGGGAAGAGACGTTGAATAGATAGTTTGCCATTTACGAGCCAAGTTTATAGACTATGTGACCAATGCTGACATTGTGTTGTCATGATCTGAAACCATTTCTCTTAGCGCTTGCATTGATGAAGTGGTATCGATTTCATCTTCCGCCCATCGATGCGTTATTAGCCCTCGGCAAAGTACAATGACAGTCGTAGCGACAGATAGCTACCTAGGCTCGCGGTTTGCGAATAAATAACAAACCCCTACTGACAGGTAAACTTGAAAGTTATAATGTCAAATATAATTCCAGGCAATGCCCACTGCCCAGTCAGTAACTAGTAGTAGGTATCTTAGTCGTAATAATGTACAGATTCTATAAGTACCAGTCCAGTCACCATCAAACGGGCCGTAAGCATCTATTCAAAAAAAAAAAAAAAGAGTCGAGAATACATATTCGCTGAAGGGAACTATAGTTGCATGGCGGAATTCGGGGCCAAGATAAGATGTCAAAGGTCAGCTAGAAGCCGAAAAGGCCGAGATGTGTAACGTCTGGGGTTGTTGAGGTCCATCTGGTGTTGACACAGTAGAGGCGAGTCGTTTTTTTAGATCGGTGGCATCATTACCGGTGGATTCAGGGACATTCTGGGCGGCGGTTGCCCGAGACAGATGGAATACGATCCGCCTGAGCTGTGCAACTTCATGTTTCAGGGCCTCTAAATCCTGATTTCTGGAGGTGGCTGTAGACTCGGAGGTGATTGATGAGCCATTGCCTTCAGATTCATCAGTCTGGGAAGGCTGACGATGGTCGCTCTGTGTTGTGTAACTCCTGTCTTCAGTCTTTGATGGAACGGAAATGCCACTCATAATGGAAGATAGAAGTTGTTTAGAATAGAGTCCAGCGTGCTTGTGCAATCGACTAGCAGAAGACTCCTCCTTTGATTCAGGAAGAGAATCTAGGTGCTCCTTAACACTCCTGACGAATTTATAGCAGATGTCTCGCCCCATGGCTTCTTTCTTCCCCCGTGTCAATAATTGCGCGGCCGTTTGCCATCGGTGGAGATCAGGATCAATGTTTGAAACAATGTCTGCCTGATCCACAGCGATGCGCCAGTCGAACCCGCTGTTGATTGCAGCCTCGATGATGACATCCGAAACATCGAGTTTTTTGCACTCATCGCTGAGGTTTACCATCATCACAACGAGCCTCCCAACCTTGTCCAAGTCGTGCGCAGACGATGAGACAATGAAGGCTAAACATCTTTGCAACAGCTGAAGTCCTTTCTCCCAATCACGTCGGATGGTGTAAAACTCCAAGTACGCCATTAGTATAGCAAAATCGTCCAAACAGCCATTTGCTCGGGCAGCTGAAAGGTAGGCGTCGGCTCTCTGGGGTTGATCGAATCGTAGGCACGCTTTGATGAGCACAGCATAGACGACTACGTTTGCAGAGGGAGTTGGAGGGACCGTGATTTTCAGCCCATTAATTTCAATCTCCTTGTAGAAAGCCAGGTTGCCCATGTCGATGGGGTAGCCACCGCCACGTAGCATTTGTAAAAATAGATCAAACCCTTTCAAATCCTTGCTCTTGCGGAAGTAGTTGAGTATGGTGGAAATGAGAGAGGCGTTCAAGGGGAATTTGTAAGGGAGTATTGTCTTGATGATGAGTTCAGCAAGGTCGTTTTGCCGGGTTTTGGTGAATGCGAGAATCATTAGTTTGTAAGCGTTGGTCTGGTCGGGATCTTTTATCTGGAGGAGATTGCTTGAAAGCCTCAAGAGCAGTTCCTCGAGCGGCATTTGGTTATTCGAGTACATCCATGTGTCATGGCGGATAGTCTTCCCAACTTGTATACTTTCATGGACCGCATCTTTCAACCTAACAACGGCGATGTCTCCTATCAGATCATCGATTGGGTGGTTTGGGTCAGACTTCAATTGGTTTAATCTGCGCCGAGTTGAATCTAGCTCCTGAAGGAGGGAAGCCACGTCAAGCTTCGGTAATGAATCGGAGGCGCTATAGTTTTGGAGCACACCCCCATAGCTGTGGGCGATCGCGGGGCGTAGCAAGAGTCGAATTGCGAGCTGTTTCAATGCGAGCCTCCTAATTGCCTTGCCACGGACCAAGCTGGTTTCAAGCCAAGCAGGTATGCGCTCTCCATCAAGCGCTATGTCAAATGTATCTGTATCGTCAGAAACCCGTTCACTAATTTGCTGATCCAGCTCCAATATGACTGCACTCTCCATGTGCTCATTGAACTTGGAGAGTTCCTTATCGGCACTGTGGACGTGGCGTGGTGGAAATTTCCTCGTCGCTTGATTGTCGCGGTTTCGTGGTTTTGACTGCGAAGAGTATGATCTGGTCTGGAGTGCTCTGCTGAAGGGGTTGACAGTGCGAGTTGAAGCCCTTGAGGCCCGTGAGGCTAAGGCCTCCAGAAGGCGTTGTTCTTCATTCACCAACTCATTTACCTCCTCTTTAACGGCCGCAATCTTCTCCTCCCATTCGAGCCGCCGTTTAACTTTCGTCCGCGCATCGATCCAGGCTGCAGCCGCGAATATGCTGGTGTAAAAAGCCGTGACCGAGTTTCCGAGGCGTAAGCGTCGTCTGCTTGCCGCTGATGATGATCTGGATGCGACTCCCTCCGCGGCGGTGCTGAGGCAGGAAACGCAGTGGGAGGCCGGCCCAGCGGGAACGGCGCGGGACCAGATACCCTGCATCGTCAGGACATCTCGGGCCCGATTGGCCCTGGCAATAGCTCCCGTATAGTACAGACGTCGATTGACGGAGTTTGAAGTTCCAATGGCCTGCGTAGGAAGCTGGGAGAGTTCGGAGACACACCGGGTGGTCTGATGAAAAACATAGTGTGCTTGGGAAAAGTCGGAGTGCCGACCGGTGCAAACGCTGCAAACCTCCCGAACCCCCATGTAACCAGCTGTCCAACCCCAGACGGAGCTCCAGATGTTGTCAAGCCTGGGGCCCAAGCTATCTATATTCTCTTTTTTTTTCCCTCTCCTACAGCTTACACTCTCCGAGTTGGATCTGGCAAGTCGAGCTAAAGCGAGTCGCAATTGCTGCTCACGATGTTACTCACACTTCCTGTGACATTGCTTGCCTTGAGCGGCACCCTTGTGAATGCTCACGGGTCGCATTCTAGCCCTGAGAACCCCTCTGCAGATTGGGCGACTCGGCACATGCAAGGTGGGACCTTGGGTACCCTGCCGGAAATATAGCTCAACTCACTCACGTTTGGGAACCACAGAGGAACACCACATCGATGACTTCGACGCCTCGTCTTTCTTTGTACTCCACGATTACGATTCATCCGGGGCCTGGACACCCGAAGAAGTGAAGAAAACATACGGGATGGAAGATGAGTCAAACACGGCCCTGACGGAGGAGCAAAAACAAGAAGCCCTAAGAGAGGTCTTTTCTCTTTTCGATCCGGCGAATACTGGCTTTATCAGTCGTGACAACTGGATGCGCCTGATTGCTGATGGAGTGCGACTACCAGACTTTGGCTTTGGCCCGGGCCATCACGGAGACATGGAATATGAGTATGAGATCCATCATTTCGAGCAGTTCCATGGAGAGGATGCGACAGAGGAGGAACTCACTCATCCTGAAGATATCGAGCACTTCAGGAGACACGACGAAGAGGATGAGGCGCAAGAAAGGCTTGATCAGCTTGAGCGGATGTCGATTGTCGCAGCGAATATCCCGGCCAAGTTCCGCAAGCAAGTTTCTGGGTAACCATAAGTAGATTTGTATTTATATGTGGATATATGTTTGAAATTCTTCATCCTGTGCCGTCGCTTACACTTTGCGGGAATATCAGGATATGTGCACCATTGACGGTCATTTGAGCTATCAACGAGCCCTCACTCCAGCAAGCTCGTTTCGTCATGGAGTGTTGCTCTCTGCACGTTTGTGCTGGGATGATAATTTGACGTCAAACACACAGTGCATCACACCTGGAGCGTAGGTCTTGACGCGTTCGACGTGCGTACACTCAGTGCTCGGCTGGATGGTAGTATATTGAGAGGCAGACTCGGCCCACGATCTCCCAATGCCGGCAACAATTTCGTCCCGTTTTTCATCAATGCACAGAACATCCACATTCTCATGTATGTGGACCCAACCACCCTGGCGCTTGTCGATGATCTTGCAGGCGTTATCCCATGACAAGCTAGAAGTCGGCAGAAGACCTAGGTTGACATGCCGGATGCTGGTCCATTCCCGTCGCTCCTCCATGAACGCTCGTATCTCGGTCATGACATCCGCCGCAAACCTGTTATCTCCATGGAGAACAACAACCCGATCCGCATCACTGAGTGATTCCACCAGCTCAACGATTGGAGTGCTTACCTTCCCATCCTCTGAGACCCTAAAAACTCTACACCCCCATCCATTCTCAACACAGCCCCTCCGTAACCCCTCCACAGACCACCCGTTGAGCTCCCACCCCCAAACTCTCTTCACCCCTCTCTTCAGGTACGAAAACACAAAGTACCCAATCCCGGCATACATATCAACAACTGCAACATCCTCAGCCTTTCCCCCACCGAGTGTCCTCTTATTTAACCCTTCAAACACCGACCCGTGCCCCAAAATCCTCGCTTTCTCCTTGATATTCCCCCTTGAGAACATCGTATACAGCGGCGCCCAGGTTTGCACGATATTATGGTTCTGTATAGTGCGGACCCAAAACGCCCGCTTGTAGTCTGCTGCAGATGGCTGCGCACTCGCGCTGTCCCCGGTCTCTGGGGCTCGGGCGCCGAAATCTCCATAGAGGGGCACGAGACCAACTGGACTCCGTATTCGGTTCTCCTGTCCTTGCGAGCCCAGTGGCACGATCGGTGCATTCATGGCGACGTGTGTGACGCCGGAACTGGTGAAAGCGTTTGCAATGCAGGCATATAGTGCTTGTCGTTGCTCATTGTTAAGGCTTGAGTAGAGGGAGCCCCATTCTGGTGGGTGTGTGAATGCATTCAATGGAAGCAGGAGCATAGGCTCGTAGATGGTGTATCTTTTTGGAAGTGGTGTCTCCGGATTTTCGAGGGAAAGCTCATATTGCTCGAGGATGGATGGTGGGAGATGCGTTGTTAGGAAGTTTGCTATGCCTCGTTGGAGTAGGTTGATGTTTTGCTTTCGCGGTCGTTTGTAGCCATTTCTGTAGTGTTTGGTGCGAGGTCCTTCAGAGACGACATCTCCTCCCAAGATAGTTGCCATTGCAGGGCTTATATGTTGTGATTGCCTGAGTGTTATGGAGGGGTATGCACGAGATTATATGTCACAGTAATGCTACACGCAAACCAACCATGGCTGACTAAACTCGAAAGCTCAAGCGATTGGCTGCGGAGAGCCACAGATGAAGATGCAGGTCTAAGAAGTAGGTTCATGCAGATTGCTTTAGATACTCTGTTCTGTAACATGGAATCAATCATTGTGCTCATTAAATAATGGTGTCACGTGAATCTACTAAATGTCCTTATTATGTATTGCCTCAGGCTCCAGTTTCGCTCAACTTCAACCAAACCATAACACATCAAGGACAAAGTTCTATGTAAGCATGCAAAAGTCTACAGGCCCAAAATGCTGCAGAAAAAAAAGCCCCAAAAACATGGATTAGCTCTCACACTGCTCATCAGGCTCTTGTTTGGCCGGCTTCCTTCTTCGCCGCTGTTTTGTGAAGACATACCAGAGCCCCATGGTGAGGCAGGTCAGCGGCACAGCGGCTACCAGGAAGATCCAAAAATTTCCTGGAAATAATGGAGTCTTTATGATCTAAGCCGTCGAAGTCGAAGAGGTTCATTCCAAGGAAGGACTAAGCTCGCTGTTGGCCATGGCCTCGCTATCCTCGAAGGTACTCACAGAACGAAGCTTGCTGACAGATAAACTAGGGTGACCAAGGTGACAACGAATACGTTGACGTTATATTCCACAGATACATTCATCAAATGAAGCATCTGTGGTTTGTTGTTTGGAGTCAGCGTCGTAGCCAGCTTGCGGACAGTGGCCAGTTAGCGCGACCTTAGAGTCGTATTATGTAAGGTACGCACAAGATTCGAGATCCCTTGTACTCTTCTCTCAAGCGTCTTTACTACACTCCTAAGGTTGCCTTTCAGGCTGGACATATTATGGGCTGTTGCATTAGCAAGCCTCCGAGATTAAGTGGGCGACGATAATCCTTTCGCCACGAATAGATAATTGATATCTGCCAATTTGCGAACGGTCGTTAAAGTGACGCGTAATTACGTTGATAATGGTACGAGCTTAATACCAAGGCGTTGCGGCTGAAGCAGAGGATCAAGGCTGTTGGTCCCAGCTATAGCCAATGTGGGATTTCAGAACGATTTAGCTGAACCAAGCGGCACTGGCATTGATGAGGCCCTGATGAGTTTGATTCTCAACATCGGCGTGCGGTTTGTTTCGGTGCTCATAAACAAGGTCTGTCAGGCAACCTCACCATGAAACCCAGGATATCTTCGTGGTTTTACCCGTGCCCAAGGGCTTCACACAACGGTACTTGACCTGTTAGGGCTAAGCCGCAAACACAATGGCGCAAGAGTGAGTGCTCTGTCGGATCAGATGCCTTTCTAACTAACTTCTTTGCATAGGGGCCCGTCCGTATCCTGAGACTACTTCTAATGTATGCGCATTATAAACAGGAATACCAACCTGTTAAATTGACGATCCTTTCATGACGTCTTACCCTTCGCTGACGCTTTTTTACAACAAATGCCTCAAGAGTGTGGTTGATAGAGAGGTGTGCTGCAGAGGAGTATATCCTGCAGGAGATCCATATAACCTTGCATGAGTTCCTAGCCTAAAACCAGGAGAAGAGTGCGCGGAAAGAGGAACATACCTTGAATCCACTTAAACAAATCAAAGCTCTTAAGGTCGTTACACTGGTAACAGCATGCACTGCAATTACACAGTTAGTTTCTAGAGGTCTCCATCCCGTACACGATCCTACTGGGTTTCAAAGGGGCTGGCGACAATCATCCATCAATGCAAGTTCCCTCCGCTGGCAAACTGAGATACGGGGCACGGACTACTGGATATACCATCGTATTCTGGCTGGACTTGTTGATGCTGCGCCATGGCTATCAGGGAGTCTCGTGTAAGTGCAAATTGCCGCGCTGCATGAGTTACTTAACATAAAACTCCACTATAATGGCGCGTGGTTGAGTGACCCTGCGCTTTGGAAGACGACCCGTACTCTTTGCGTCGGGCATTCTTTGCACAGCTTTTGTACTGGCTACGTCACTCCTTTTGACTGTCAAAAACTTACGGTCTGCGCTTATTTGACTGCTAGGAACTGCTAGATGCAACATCAGCTGTCCCCTCCTCAATTTTACTATTCAAAGTTTTCCTCTGTCCGGAGTCGCCTCGATTTCTTATCCGCAGGAGCGAATACGAGAAAGCTTTTGAGAGCCTTCGACAGCTGCATAGCAGCGATATCCTTGCCTGCAGAGGCTTGTATTACATTCACATCCATCTGCAGTATGGATCACCGCAAAGGCAGCAGCAGCGCCTACAAGAAAACGAATGGCTGGAACGAAACATATACCAGGAAACTGAACTTTCAACAATGAGGTTTCCTCAGTGAGAAAGGGCTCTTTGGTCCAATCCGCGCAATCTAAGAGCAGGCCTTGCAGCATTTATTGTGATGACATCGCAGCAACTCTGTGGAGTGAGTTACCCTGAATTGTAAACCCACAAGACCTGTTGCCTGCGCGGGAATAACTTATCTTCTCAATTCAGGTCAATGCACTCGCCTTCTATTCATCTGTCCTTTACAGGGATGCAAGCCAGGTCGAGGTAGAGCTTGACGAGCTGCCTAGCCATAGGGTAGCTTGGCTGAATTTTGGCAGAGTATGACCCCAGTCAGGGCCGAGTATCGCTGTTGATGCTAGGTTTCTACAGGCTTTGGACAGACCAACTTTGTATGCACTACCCCAGCATACCTTTCCATCGATGGGTATCACAGGAGAGGTTGTCGAATATTGCTCCTCGTGTCACTTGGAAGAATGCTCATTACTCTGGCTTGTCTCAGCGGGTTCTTCTTCATCAACGATACGGATGCTCGGCTCGGCCTTGTCTCTACCTTACGATTGTCATTTTCCTTCTCTTTTAGGACATCGAGGCGGGCCTGTTCCATTGGCCTTCAGTGCGGAGGTATTTCTTTTGGTGTTTCGCGGTAAGAGACTCCCTCTTTCCCGGGATGAGCCGTTTCTCCTGGCAGTAGATAAGGAGGCCCCTGAACCCTAATAATCAACTATGAAGAGCTTGGCATGAGCTTTAGCGTGAGGGTGAACTTTCTTGGCCTGAGGCTCTTGGTCCTTTTTGTTCCTGCTATAACGCACGCTTTTGGTGACAATGGCAACGCGATCTTTCTATTTATCTTCACGTGTGACTCTTGCCCCAAAGGTTCGAGTCATGGAGTTCTGGCCAACCAGACACAGTGGTCTTGACGCTACGGCGTTTATCTTGGTGTTCCTCTTTGTACGCGTAAAGCTTTGGTTACAGCATCAGCTGTCATGCTAATACTATACTATATCACAAAGGTGCCAAACACTGGAGGGTCCCCTCTTGAAGAAATCTATGAAATTTGTATGAACCTCGCCCACATCCTTCCGTCTCAAGTTGGTATCCTAACTACTGTGCAGTTAATCGATCTTTGATGGCCCTAGCCCCGCAGGGATCGGGGATCCTCTACCGACCCATTTGATCGTGGATGTTATTTATGGAGGGGATCTGGGTTGGCTAAAGACTTTCCTGAAACAGAACGATGATGTTGAACAGCATAGTATGGGACAGAAAGGAGAGCATCCTCCAGAGAGCCCCTTGATGCATGCAACCAAAGAATGATCTACAGACGCTCTGGAAATTCTGCTGCGCTTTCGAGCAGCCCTGGATATAGAAGCCCTGACAGCCGTGGCAATACTCCTCCATATTGCGCTATCGACACTGGGGACGGAAAAATCGTCGAGCAGTTGTTACAGGCCCGTGTCAACATAAATGCTCCTTCGAGGGGTGGCTTAACACCATTTATGAAAGCGACAACCGAAGGGCACATCGAGATTGTTTGTGCTCTGCTTGAGAGTGAAGCAGATTATCGGACTTATTGTAAAGATGGCTTTACCTGCGCACACTATATTGCATGGACTCGCTAAGCGGGAGCAGCGATAATCGGAGAGTTTTGAAGACGACAAACCCCTCTGGACCTCAAACGACAATACCACGGCGAAACGGCGCTGGGAACTCTACTGAGATGTTACAACAAGTCCAAAGAACGGAAGAGAAAGTTCTCTCTTGATGGATCCGCCGGTGAACGTCAACCAAGAGGATGGAAACGGCATGGTCCCTCTATATCACGTAGTTGTCAAAATATCCATCTACTTGCCATCTATCCTGCCATCTATCTTGACGTCGCATCGGAACTCGTGCAGCATGATGCGGAGATTGGTTCCGAACCCCATTGGAAGCGCTCTGACTGGTGCCCTACAGGCGAGACGAAGCGGTTAACGCGGCATCATCGTCAACTCCAACCCCACGCGCGGAACGATCTCCTTGGTGACCATGGGGACCCAAATCTTGACGATTGGTCTTCGATGTTGTTTTGAAGCGAAGCGGTATACTTTGGGTGGCCAGAACCGGTGTACCTCCTACACCGAGGCAATATTAATATACCAGGGGCTCTGGCATATATTTTGCAATATACTCACATAATTTACATTACGCCGCGATTCCTTGATTTCAGAACAGTCTATCCTTGGTTGGCATCGCTCGTTGCATCAACCTTGTTGATTTTCGAGTGCGGTAGATACTACGCCCTATAAGGTATTCATATGAAGTAAGTATATCCATACCGTCCCTCTCACTTCCCAGACATAGCCGATTACGCATCGATCCCAAAGAAGGAAGGTTCGATCGGACCCAGGATCGAATGCAAAGTCGCTCTTTCCGTACTCTGCAAGGGAAAATGCATCGCACTTCCCTATTAGCTTGATTCCAAGCTCCGATGTGAATCGGGGGGATCCGACCCAGAACTGCGCCTGCTAACTTGGGCACGAGACGAGGCCGCTCCTTTCATATCCGTTTCAACATCATTTCGCACCTTCGATTTATAGGCCCAAACACATGACGACTTTCGTGTGAGACGCGGAAACAGAGTTAGAAATTCGCGGTGGGCCTGGGTTAGCCAGCGCTTGGCCACTACCGTCTTGGCTCATGCAGGCAAGCAGCTGCAAGCTGCTGTGAAACCGGGACAGCGCAAACATTGTTTGCGCAATGCCAATAGGATGGAGAGCAAAACGGTTCGAGAGGGGGGGATGAATTCTGGATGCAGGCCCATTCACGAGTGCAGGCGCCAACACAACAGGTTGACAGCCGATGCTCCCGTACTAGTATACGTCATCAGGGCAAGCAAAGCGGGGATGGGTCCAACTCAACCGCCTGGTTTTACGCCGCGACAAGATGAAAGAAAACAAGTTGAATTGCCCCGCTCGAGCAAGAAGGCAAATGATGTCGCTGGTACCCATTTCAAAGTTGACTGGACAAAGCACCCGCCTTGAAGGCATCGCGTTACTCGAGATTATCGATGGCGATCGTGTGCTACCTCAGTATCTGTCCTATTGGACAGACAGGAGGTCAGACTGGAGAGTTCAGTAAAAATTATAACAGTGTTGTTGGAACCGATGAGCCTAAAGCGGGAGCTCCAGATCCGAAACTGAATCTCCGCAATCCAGACTTTTGAGAGCACCTTCGAGCGATCAGGTCCTGTGTTAGGGCTGACAACTCATTGCGAGGCTCTCATCGCACGAAGGCAACTAGTCGTTGTTGATTGGGTTCCAGTTTGAACCGCAGTCGCCTTCGAAGCGGAGTTGTGTCTTCTCACGGTCCTAGTGGCCACCCGAGGATGAAGGAAGGGCGCATGACGCAGCGCAACCATGGATAGGGCCAATACACCAACCGCGATCGAGCAAAAGGCTCAGGTGCAAAGACGCTGAATCAGACTCAAAATCTCTGGAACGTGTGGTTTGTGGAGGGCCCTGCATTATTCCAGCAGCAGAAGGGAGGGAGACGATCGCTTGCCTTTGTGCAAGTCAACGGTTCGACGGTCCAGAGCCAGAGCTCGAGCCAGGCCGGGACTGCTGGAGGCACTGGCATCCCTATTGGACGCGCCCAGACCAGCGCAGAGTGATTGGCGTCAAGACTTGCTGGGGATTCTTTTTTTGACAAGGTGGTGTGGAGCAAGAACAAGCCGATATATTGTGCATCACAGAAAACTAGAGAGACGACATCGAGTCTTGCAGCCTATGAAGCCGGAGGATCGCATTCTGACGGGGGTTGTCCTTGACGGAAGGTTTTGTTAGTGGTGTTTGCGGCGATAGCGAGCATAACCTCAAGGTTTAGTTAGAGCGCCTAGCTCGGTGAGGTCAGAGAGTAATACAAGCACGGAAGCCGAGCTGGGATATAGACACGAGGCAGGATACCGGGAAGGGAAACCCAGATCTGTGAGAGTGGTTTCAGGCGTGTTGAGCCAGAAAGTGAACTCCATGAAGCTGCCCGCTCGCTGCTCGGGCTCTTATAGTACGGGAGACTAACGGAGCCACTAACGACTAGTATGTTACCCCTCCCCACCCCCGGCCGGACGCTCGCTCTTCTTATTTCCCTCCGTTCGCTCGGCCAGCTCAATGTTCAGCCCTTTTGTCGCAACTAAACTCTCAGGTTGATCTGTACATATCTTCTCTTCATCACTTCCTTCATCGCCCTGTATTCTGTCGCCCTTTTACCCCTGTCAATTGCTTTCCTTTCCGCTCGTCGGCGCTGCTGGACGCTGTTATCATTGTGGGGTTGGCTCTTCCACTATCTCTGGGTGGGTACCGCGTTCCCAAGGGCCAAGTTCCCATTGCTACATTCACAAGCACCTCACCTCGCGACTCTGCCATGTCCTCGAGCTTCTCCTCCCATCGCATTCTTTGCCATACTGACATGTAACTACCGGTATAGGTTGCTTAAAATTGGAGTCTATTGTAACAGTAAGTTACCACGCTCTCGCTCCCTCCACGTGCTCGACCATACGATCACCCAATGGCACGACACTAGCAAACTAACTCAAGATCTCACCATAGACATTTTTTTCAAAAATTGCCGGACTTTACCGTTGAACGCGCCCAAAATATGCGGTCTTGATTTCGTTTCTCAGCCGCTTTTTACACGTCTGGATTTCATAGAATCTGGCCATTGGCATCTATATCGACCCCGCAAGATCCCGCGCAACACCAAGCATGGCAACCGTAGTGGTGCAGCAGCAGCCGCTGCGCCACACCACTCCTCCGCCTGGATCAGTGTCTCCGGCGCTGAGTCTCAATAGAACTTCTTCTCCGGTTCCAAACAAACATCTACCTGTGTGCCCGACAGGTCCCTCTCCTCTGCCTTCAAGAACCAGTTCGCCGGTACCTAGGGAAGATGTCACTCTTGCGGCATCCTCACCTCTCCACCCTCCCGATGCATTTCCTAAGATATCGGATTTGCCCCCGTTATATTCAATAGAAATTGAGATAATGGAAGCTGCCGTGAAGCACGCTGCCTCTCAGCCATTGCCTGATCCCAATCTGGTGTTTCCTTGGCTTCATGGATTACACCCTGAGAACCATCTGCAAGTTGGCTTCTTCACAAATCGGCGGCGTTCCTTGCGACGCACTCCAAAGTGTTGGAGAGGGCTCACAATCGTCAAAGTTGGCGGCGATATGACCACATCGAGGCTAAAGGGGGCTGTTCCACCCGATGCCATTCTGGCGCCATCAGGACTCGAGTTCCTTGTCGTTGACCCTCGAGAAGGATTCTCTGTGCGAAACTTTCAGATCCAGACGGCAAAGCTGGCGCCCTTATCCGACATTGTTGTGTATGGCGAGGATGGTGTCACCGCGGACCAAATACTGGATGTTGCGAGTAGAATTACGGCCGCACAGCATCACTGGAGAGTTAAGCATGATTTGGAACAGGTTATGCCTTCATACAATACATTTGTTGTTTCCTGTTAGTTTGGCGCATATTTTATGAAGCCGCCCGGAGTGACTAAACCGATTATAGGTCCCTTCTCCGATATCGAACGAAGAGCTCCCAGCTTAGTTGCGATCAATTCTAGCGGGCAACTCACAAACCAGGTTGTGGACCTCTGTAAGTTCCCTAATTCTCCCAGCGGCATTCTCTAACAGCGCTGCAGTCCAATTAGAGCGGCTGGAGATGTGTACTATGTCGCGAGCGTCTGAGTTTTCGAAGAACGTATGGCAAGGGCCAACTCCCGATTATCTTTTGCAGGCCGGCGGATCTGGTACCCCGTCGGCCGAGTCATTCGACTTAATGATTGAAGCGAACGACCTTGCACACATCCCAGGCCCTCGGGCACTTGCAAACCTCGCTAAACGTCTTGAGGATGAGCCACAACGTCTAGAATTCCCCTCCTCGGGGTCCCTCCCACCTCCAACAGGAGAGAGTAGGGATGTTGACGACTTAATCAATACTCTCCGGTGGATATACTACCTTGCGAATCCGGAGTCACCAGCAACCGTAACTGATGCCGAAGGAGATATTCCCATGACAGATATTCCGAAAAAGGCGCGGAAGATTCTGATTCACTGTCCTGACGGGTACACCGAAAGCTCTCTGCTGGTCATCGCCTACACCATGTTTTCCGAAGGGACACCCGCAAGCGAGGCCTGGCTTAGACTCCACCGGGAGAAGAAGCGGAATTTCTTTGCTTATCCGTCTGATGTTTCCTACTTGAGGAATGTCCAAGAGAGGATTCTCCGGGAGTCTCCCGCGAACCCTGAAAAGCTTCGTGCAGTCGATCCACATTGGTTCAGATACTGCGACGGTTCCTTTCCGAGTCGGATCCTACCATACATGTACCTCGGAAATCTATCTCATGCCAATAATCCGGAAATGCTCTCGGAGCTTGGTATTAGACGTGTTCTTAGCATTGGTGAATCTGTCTCCTGGAGCGACTCGGATATGGAGAAAATGGGCTCTGAAAACTTGATGCACATTACCAAAGTGCAGGACAACGGGATAGATCCTTTGACTCAGGAGTTTGACCGGTGTCTCGAGTTTATTCGTACGTTTCTAGCTACTCTCCCTGTTCTCGTTCACGGTCTCTTGCTAATTCTTTCCGCAGGAAAAGGAAAGTCTGATGGAGCAGCTACCTTGGTTCACTGTCGAGTTGGTGTCTCGCGCTCTGCAACGATATGTATCGCAGAGGTCATGGCGACTCTCAATCTATCTTTTCCCAGGGCATAGTAGGTACATTCTGGTGTGCATGTTTCCTTGAGATACTAACCAGGCCTAGTTGTTACGTTCGAGCGAGGAGGCTTAATGTTATCATCCAGCCCCATCTACGATTTGTGTATGTGGATTTGATCAACATGGGATTTTTCCAACCACTAATGCTTTCTCTTTCAGATACGAGCTCCTAAAGTGGGAAGAACTCCAACAGAAGAAACGCAGTCAGCCTATAAAGCGAGAACTCGAATGGGCAACCGTGGCTCGCGAGATCGCTCTCATGAACAAACCATACTCGAGATAGGTAGACGTGAGAAGTGGCTATATAACGGCTACGCAACTTTGGGACTACACGAACTAAGCGGACCTTCTCCAGTTACGAACAAATACATAACGAACGACACCTGGTACCCGATTGATACATCACTCCGAGCGAGGGAGGACCGTAACGACCGGACGACGACCTAATGAATCATCTTCGTTTTCTCTTGATTCCAATTTGACATGATTTGATTTTGGCGCTAGACGGAATCGATTTTATACGGACATGCCCTCTTCTGTTTTTCTTTATCTTCATTTTTTTCATGCATATGGCTCATTACGAGTACTTCTTCCCGTTTATTTCATGGAGATGTTGTTTGCCTATTAGGAGGTTTTCTCCTAGTCTTCATTTTTGTTTTCGCCTTGGGAACGTTAATTTGGTTTTATTCAACTCTTCATCGGACGTCTTCTCTCATCGCATCGAGAATACGCTTCTTCGGTTAAAACTTCCTCACATACCCTCTTCTCCGAAGAATAAAGATACTCTACCCTCCCAACGCAACTCTCCTCCGCTATGCTATGCATAACCTACGATCTCTGCAATAGCGCTCATCAAGCACCAACGCCATTCTTTTGCTCGGCTACAGTCGGCTAGCATACATAGGAGCTGCAGCTGCAGTGCTGCACAGCCTGCAATCCTTCGGGCCCGGCAGTTGGCGCAGCCTGAATGTCTCAGGCACACGTACAGTACTACCAGTTGCTCCACCTCGCCTCGTTTAGCCTGTACTTAGTTTAGCACGGCTCTAGTATCAGCTAACCTTATCTACACGACACTGCGCTCGGTGTCATTTTATCGCATATACTCACTCCACACTATGCGTTTCACGTCTCGCACTTACAAGGTCACCACCCATCCCGTAACTGTAACCGTACCTCCTCATTTACACGAGTTTCGCAGTATGGTTGCCCCGCCTGGATTCCCACAAACTGGATTAAAGAGGAATGAAGGATGAGCATCGACCGTCCAGATTGCCCTAAACTAACCAGGAAGGAGCAATACCAGTTCGACCCTCCACTCCTAAACGGATATAGGAATCTACATACCTAGGAGGAACAAAAGTAGCACGTGAGTTGCCCATCGAAACCGGTCACGGCGTGGCGGTCATTCTATCAGCAAAGAATCGCCAAGGGCGCCCCGGTTAGACCCTTTCAGCAATGTCCTGCAGCTCTTTTGCGAGTCTTAGTAGGTAGAACCGTGCCACATCAGGCGGCAGGCCACTGAAAGACTTCCCAATTCTCTCAATATTGTGTCGCGCCGTTTCGTATGCCTGGAGATCGCGATTCCCGTAGACATCTCGGCCAGCCGCATATCCCTGAGACAGGTTGCGAAAAAAGACATTGACAGCTACGCTGACGTCTCCTGTTGGAGCTGCGGTATGAAGCCACAGAGGCGGTATAAAGAGGATGTCGCCGCTTTTGAGAAGAGCCTCGTAAGGTGACGTATGCGGGATTGAAGCTATTGACCCGTCCGGACGATCCCGAAAAATGTTGATGTTGGAGCTTGAAGCGCCAGCGGGGACGTCCAGGTGCTGTACGTCGCTTGGTGGGAAAAGGATAAGCCTCTTTTCACCTCTTATTTGGCAAAGAACGTTTGCCATCACCTGAGTTTAGTGGCGCAAGGTCAGCGAACTCTTCCATATTCTTCGTTCTTGCCGTGATAAGGTGACTTACATCGTAGTGAAGCCACAACGTGACTGGACCTGATATCCGTAGTGGCGAGCTGTGCGCATTTTCAACAACATGGGACAAGGCTTCTGGAAGACAAAAATCGCCATCTAGACTAGGGAAATCTACTGCAAGAGTAGCCGGTAGTTTGGTAGGCTGATCACTTGAAAGGCTTCGGAGATACTGTCGGCCACCAGCATGTACCTCATTCATGAACGTTCCAAAATCTTTGGTTTTATAGGCAAAGTTTTTAGTTTGGAAACTCATATTTTCCGATTGAGCCTCGTGTACGATGACCTATCGATGAGTTTATTAGTCGACACACAATGAACCCCAGTCGAATGATAAGTAAACCCATACATACCTTATGGTCGGCTCCAACTGCATTGAGGAGATACTCTTTAGTCCAGAGCTCGGTACAGCGCCCAATATCGGAACCCTCGATGATTACCGGTTGGCTCTCGACTAACACTTGCTGAAATTGAGCAGGACTTTGCACTCGCACGCGGGCGATCGAAGTCACGCCGGCCGCAGACGTATAATTCTTTTGGGTGTGTTTTTCTGGCTTCTGATCTGCTGCTTTTGGGGGTTGCACGCTTTCACGAACCAGCCTCCAGTGATTCTCCGCGGGTGAGTCTGCACTTGTTAGAAGCCAGGTACCCTCTGTCCAGATTGTGCCAAAGGGGAAGCAAACGGCGCCGCCGCCTAGCAGAAGAACCTCATTTTGACTAGTGGCAGTAGAAGTATGCCCTACTAGTAGAGGACGCGAGCCGCTGAAAGTAGAACCTAACCCTATTGTTGATAGAACTGGTGCGTCTATCGGAGAATCGCTCTCAATGCACCGAAGCAGTATTTCCTTTTCGAGCAGTAGGATTTCGTAATTTGTTGGCAGAACACGCCGGGGAATGACGCCCCCAGCAACCACTAGGCCCCACGACGTAGAATCAATTGTTGCTCCAAATCGCGTGAGATATCCAAGGGTAGAGGATGCATTCAGGGACCCAGTTTGGTTTCTTAGGTGCAAGTAAAACGATCCGTCCGGTCGTTGCTGCAACTTCCAAGTCCAAAAATCTTCCAAAATCGTACCATCAGCCCCAATACCTCCAGTGAGAATGCCGCAGGTGCCATTGATATTTCCTAAGCTGGCCCCAAATCGAGCCTTAGGCCTTGCGGTTTGCTGCTCGGTCTCGAGGGTTTGCCATCCTTCACCGTTGTCGAACCATAGCAGCCACGTATCCAGAGTCGTGCCATCACTACTTTTGCCACCGTAGACCATCACGCCATTCAAGCCGAGTGTGACCTTTGTGGCACTGTGCCGAAATAGAGGAGTTGGGAGAGGAGAGCTCGCCCGCCAAACATTATCATTGCGAACCCAGCAATCCTGGAGCGCAGCAGCTGGTGAAGTTCGTCCCCCAACAAGCAAACAATCACCATTAGCATTAAGGCATGTAATGCTATGGCACATGCGGGCTAGAACATCGCGAGGAGGCACCGTGAGTTGGGCTCCTGTATAATTTTTGGATTTTGTGTATATGTCGGTATCCACCAGCCGCGTTTGTCGACCCAGTCCCGAGTGGTATCCGAGAACATTGTTATCGCCAAGCAATATAGCGCCATATCTCCGTTGGCCTGTAGGGGGGTTGTAGTTCGGAATGATCTTGAATTGGCCTGATTTGTCCGTCAAATGGCTTGCTCTAGCTGCCGTGTACCCTGTCGACCCTTGTTCCATAGAAGCATGTAAAAGAAAATAGTGCCCCGAGAATAACGCAAACTCTTCCCATTCATCAAATGGTTCAATGGCATCTAATGACGTTCTAAGAGATCTGCTCACAAAAGTGTCATCCGACCATAGGTCCCATAGACTGCGCGCATGCGCATATTTCCACCCAGCATCCATGAACCTCCGCTCCTGGTCAATCAGAGACGGATACTCGTGGACTGAGTGGAGAGGAGCGCCAAGTTTGCTGTAGTGCTTTAGCACGGTCGACGCAAGGGGATGGTTAGGGCCATCAGGGAGGAACTGCTCCAAGATAATGAACTCAGAAGCTATCGAAATCGGTTAGCCGCCGGTCAGATCTCACATCTGGCAAGTACGGTGTTTTCCGAACCATTATTGCTCAGCTTGGACGCCCAATTGATCACGGCACTGGCTTTTTTCACATCCATATAGGAGAGAGAAACTTCCGCGACGAAAAGGACGGCACATTCAGCTGGAAGTACTTGAGCTCTGAGAACATGATCAAGCTTCTCCAGGTTCCCCAAATCGCACCCAATGGCAATATACTCCTTGCTGCGAATTTGTATGGCACTTTCGTCCGTGCCGAACTCTACATCCCCGCCAAGAAGCTGCGTAATGCTTTCAGTCTTCTCGATAACTATCCGTTTGTTGACCATCAGTTTTTCATAGTCTATATCCACAAACGTTGTGTTGAATGGCCGCTCGGTGCTGAGAAGGCTAAACGGGAGAGGATCACTTTCACAAAGTAACTCAGTATACTGTCCGGATCCTAGTGCTGCTCCTCGCCGGGTGCTCTCGTCTACGACTCACAATCCGCATCCTAAGTTAAGGATAAACTTAGGTATGTCTGATGGTTCTCGCAGGAACCGGCGCACAGACTCCGCTATAGCGCGCATCCTAAGATAATATTCTCGGTTGATGAGGGGTGCCCTTCTCTGTGGTTTTTTCACAAACGGTCGAAAGAAATTCTGTTCTTCTGGATGATATAGCACCTGGACGCTCCGCTTGGATGCTATGCTACTAGTATTTGTCTAAGCTATAGTGAGCTTCTGAGCTATTTTAGCAAGTTTTACTTACCTCCATAACCGAGTCGGCAGCGCGTTCCTCCTTTGAAGGCAAAGTTGCCTTGGTGGGCTGTTTTGAAACAGGCATATTGATGAGCTGCCACGGATTGGGGATGGAGACGGGTTATGAACAGAAAAATACGGACGGAGAGCACTGGCAGCGGGCCTAGAGGTGGCCCGAGCGTCACGAGATCGTTTAACGCGTTTAGCGCCGCGGCAAAAAGAGGCAGCGATCTGATCCCTAGACCCTCCGCAGCCACTCGATCTGCTTTTGTCCATCCTCCTCAGTACATTTCTGTCCGATCAAGTCTGCATGACAGGCAGTCACAAAACAGTGGGTGTGCAAACAAACCTGCTAGTCTAAGATTGACAGGGGAGGCGTGGACCGTTCCTGACAAACCAGAGTCTGTGATGGGCGCAGCCGAACCCTCCACCCTATGACATTATCTGGATGAGAATCTCCCGATCTACAGGCCTCTGAGTTCTCTTTGTCGCTTTTCTTTCGCTACCTTTTTTATATAACTACTACTCAGTACGACTTGAAAAGAAAAACCCTTCTGTAGAGCTCGACTAGAAGCAACCCGTGGCTGGAGCGGTATCGAATCGCCGGCCAAAATGAACTTTGTGACGTTTAATCAGGACTACAGCTACCTAGCTGTAGGTAAGCTGTTACCTTTCATTTTCTTGCCATGGAACACTTTCTTAACAATCGCTAGCGACTTCGAAGGGTTTTCGCATTTTTACGACTGACCCTTTCGCCAAAAGCTACGAGACCAAAGAGGGGAACATCGCCCTCATCGAGATGCTCTTTTCGACCTCGTTAGTGGCTTTGATATTATCGCCACGCCGGCTTCAGATCACAAATACCAAGGTTCGTAGACTGATTTCTACCATGCTGTAGCTGTGTCTCGAGGGCGAGGTCACTAGTTCCGCCCCGACCTGTCTGTCGCGATCATGGCTAACCGGTGGACTACAGCGTCAATCCACGATATGCGAGTTGACTTTCCCAACCACTGTTCTGGCGGTCAAGTTGAACCGGAAACGACTTGTCATTGTTCTAGAGGACCAGATTTACCTCTATGACATTCAAACAATGAAGTTGTTGTATACCATTGAAACCTCGCCGAACCCCAATGGTAAGTTCCTCGGCCTCCAGTCTACGCCCAGCTGACCCTCCTTAGCAATAAGTGCCCTGTCTCCGTCTTCTGACAACTGCTACCTGGCATATCCACTTCCACAGAAGGCGGCACCTTCTTCTTTCCCACCTCCTGCTCACGCCCCCCCAGGAAGCACTCACGTGTCCCCAACTAGCGGCGAAGTCCTTATTTTCGATACCTTGAAGCTCGAAGCAATCAATGTCATTGAAGCACATCGCTCGCCTTTAGCGTGCATTACACTCAACAGTGATGGCACCCTGATCGCCACTGCCTCAGACAAGGGAACAATCATTCGAGTATTTTCCGTACCGGATGGCCACAAACTCTATCAATTTCGACGCGGATCAATACCATCGAGAATCTTCAGCATGTCTTTCAACACCACATCCACTCTACTATGTGTCTCATCGTCTACCGAGACTATTCACTTATTTAAACTTTCCAACCAATCCCAGTCGCAGGACGCGCCCGCCGCACCTTCTTCGCCACCAGGACGTCGGCGAAGCTTCAGTTCGCTCAGTCAATCAGCAGACGGAGATGGCGGCGGCGAAGATCCTGCCTCCTCCGATCTGTCATCCAGAAAACACAACGGAACTCTAATGGGGATTCTCCGGCGCACTTCACAAAACGTTGGCGGTGCTTTTGCCGCCAAGGTTGGTGGGTACCTCCCAAAGGGCGTCAGCGAGATGTGGGAGCCAGCACGCGATTTTGCCTGGATAAAAATTCCCAAGTCCAACCAAGGCGGAGGACCCAATGCGAACCTGGGGCCGTTAAGGAGCGTCGTGGCCATGAGTAGCAACACGCCCCAAGTAATGGTCGTGACTAGCGACGGCAACTTTTACGTTTTTAGCATCGACCTTTCCAAAGGTGGGGAAGGGACACTAACCAAGCAATACTCGTGAGTTGCTTCCAATCGATTCCCAATTCAAGCAATCCAACAGCAATGCTGACTATGCTCCAGGGTCCTTGACTCAAATGAAAGGTTAGGTCACTCGACGGCTGACTTCTAATTTGTTTGAATGTTGTATGCTCGGATACCACCGCACAGTTTATATGACTTGGCTCGACTTTACCTTCGTTCACACTCCTCTTTCATCATCCCTATCATCACGGTTCGCTCTATGTATTTTTGAAAGCGATATTCTTTGTTCCGCATCTACTCTGGCATATCCTCTTTGGCGTTAGCTGTTGCGGTGGCTATGTTTATCAACGGGTCCTATATCCTGTTCGAGTGTACTTTCAATAATTCTCATATTGATAATCGATATTTTGCGACATTTACAATGACAATCACCATCATGACCTACTCTGTCGTAGCCTAAGGAAATGCAGCATACACCATATATAGTATTTCGAATTCGTTATGAAACGTGGCGTTGATGTATAGAACAAAAGTCAACACCGCTCAAAAACCCGATACAACCCCTTCAGATCTGCTACTTCAACAACACCCTTCAGTAACCCCGTCGTAGCAACAAGCCGAGCCCGCAAAGCAGGGAAAACCACATGTTCCAGCATGCGCACCATTTGCGCCCGTCGGGTTCGGATAGACTCGTCCTCCACGTCTTCGGCGTGCTGAGGGTCGCCCTGGCCTTCTCCTTCCTGGACTTGCGAGTTCACATTTTGCATCGATGACCCCTGCCTCGGCAACTTCTCCGGTGCGTAAAACGCGGCAAGTTCGCGCAAAAACGTCCGGAAGCATTCCTGCTCGTCATCCCAGTTGACGTAGGGACCTAAGCGCATGAGGAACCTGGGTAATTTACCGAGACTCGGTAGATAGCCTTTTAGGAGGAGAGGAATGGTGAGTAAGTGTCCATCGTCGGATATCTCGATAGAGAAGTACTCGTTGAGCATTTCTCGCCTATCCATCAAGGTTTGTGCGACTGTTTCTGGGGTTTTGGAGAAGATTTCGCGTTCCTCTTCAGCGGCCGCCGTGTTATTGGCTTGAGGTTGCATGTTTTCAATTGCGGCATCCGCTGCTATACGGATGATATCGACGAGCTTAGGCGCCGGATCGAGCTTAATAGTGCCGAAGTTCCCGAAAACCGTAAGACCGACCTGGTAGAAGAATTCGGTGCAGAACATGCCGTAGTCTATCAAGTAGAGTTTGACCCCAGATTGGATGGCTGCTACGCGGCGTTGTTCGTCGACGAGCCCGACATACGCGTGGCCCGCGATTGTCTCGGTGAGTGTGTTATGCATTGAGTTGCGGACGGTCGCGCGGAGGGCTTTTACAGATGTGAGTGTGATCTTGAGGGGTTCACGGTCGGTGGTTTCGTATTGGAAGCCTTCGTCAAGGATGGTTTGAGTGGCCGTGACTTCTGCCGCTGCGTCGGCGTCTGTGGTTGTTGTGGATGTGCGGTGCATGGTTGGGGTCAGCATTGAGGTTATTTTGCGGACGCGTGAGTCGGTTCGAACGAGGTTGTTCTCGTAGGGCTTTTTAGAGGTTGCTGGAGTTTTAGGGGCAGGGCCGGCCTCTGTATCTCTGTTTGGAGGAGCTAGGGTTTGAACGGACGGGAGGAGGGTCTGAGTTAGGAATGTTCGGCTAGAGTCGACTTGAGCGAGCTTGGATCTGATTTCGTCGCAGATTGTCTCAATGATTTCGTCCTGGTTCAGGAAGTTGACCTCCCGTTTTGTGGGATGGACGTTGACATCGAGCCGGTGAGGCTCGATTTCGATGTCGAGATAGACAAATGGATGACCACCTTTGGGTAGGAATGTGGAATACGTCTGTTCTACAGCGCGCTTGATAGCTGTAGATTCCACTGACCGGTGGTTGATGAAGAGAAGAATGGTTGTTCGTTTGACGTGGTAATTTGCGTTGGTCGCGAGACCAGACGACGAGAATCCTAGCTTATCATCCTTGACACTAAACTCGACAAGCTCGTTGGCGACTGCACTGCCGTGAATCTGGCGAATCCTATCAATCGTGTTTGAAGCTGCCGTCGTTGAAATGCTGACGCCTGCATCACCATGTTTACGGCATGAAAAGGCAACCCCAGAACAATGTACTGCGTACCGGCCAACAACATCTAGGACCTTTGCATACTCCTCGCTCGCTGACCGAAACGCTCTGCGCCTCGTTGGGACATTGTAGAACAAGTCCTCAACCTGCTCAGGTGAGCTGATATCCCAGAATGCGGGCTTATTTCCTTACTGTAATCTGTGTACCACCACGCCCCGCTGTAGCTTTGGGCTCAGTGCTTTGACCTGGCTTCGGAGGAACTAGTTTCCCATCACTGTAATGAGCTCTCCATGCGCAGCTCGAGTCGGCCGTCTTCGTGGTTACGGTAAGGTGAGCGATGTGGCTTATACTAGCCAGGGCTTCACCACGAAACCCATAGGTAGCTATAGATGTGAGATCCTCAAATTCCTTCAGTTTCGAGGTTGTGAATCTTTCGCAGAGTATAGGAAGATCCTCTCGCTGCCAGATGTTTTAGTAAGAGGATGTTAATTTCAAATCCTTGACTTACTTCAATTCCGTGACCGTTATCGGTGATCTGAAGCAGTTTAAGGCCACCCTCTTTGACAAGAATCTCAAGTGACGTAGAGCCAGCATCAACCGCATTCTCTATAAGCTCTTTTAGCGCATGCATGGGGGCCACTATAATCTCCCCCGCTGCAATCTTGTTCACGACATCTGGATCCAGGGCCTGTTTACGATGTTAGTCGTACAACGCACAAGATCTGTTGCTTCGGCTTACCCGAATTTTCCTTGGCTTATGAGAGGCCTCGGATTCCTCTATAGGTCTTTTGGTACCTCGAGGCTCCGTCATGTCAACATTCATTTCAGGCTCCATGGCCGACAGAGCAGCCTCAGCTTTTGACTCCAACAAAGCTATTTGTTCATGTGTGTTGCATATTAGTCCACCATAATAAGCATAAAGTTCGTCCCTGGTTTAGAAAGACAACCCTGAAATTAAGTACCAGGGCGACCCCAGATCTCAACAGAAGATGCTCCGAAGATACATAAAGCGGCGAGAGGATCCGGAGAATTTGTGTGCCGAATCTCCGAACTGTATCCTGAGAGCTCACAGTCCGACCTCGCAGCTCTTGAGATCATAACCACATCCTGGTTGAAGACAAAAGCCCTTTGAAAGATCCAATACTCGAGAATCCGGTCATCACGCTTCACTCAACCTTGAAGACTTGGGAAACAGCATGGTTGGAGCCCTTCATGGGCAAAACGCAAAAGTCTCCAGATGTTTATACTCCGTTAAAATCTATGGATAGTCCTGGCATACCGGTTCAGATATGCCTCGATATTGACCTTCATTCGTATTTACGCAGCAGTTGCTGTTGTTGTTGTTGGTCTGGCTACAAAGATGAGCGGCTCACCGTAGGAGTGGGTCCTACAGTGGAGATGCCGCCCGCGGCGCCGAAAGCGAGGACTCCTCCGCATCCTACTACCTAGGATCGCTCCCCAGCCTTCAATTTCCAAATACCCTCATAACAAATGCTGTTCGGCAGTTCTCAGCTCCCTGGGAGCTATAACGCTTATGTATGAATTATGTCGCCCTCCAAGAGGCCCCTTCTAGCCGATGAGGAGCTTCGAAAGAAAGATGACGACCACAGGCTGACAACACCGTTGGGGCAACAATGGCAACCAAAGTCATGGAAGCGTCCGCGGCGCCGGCGTATACTCCTTGCGCTTGTGATGCTGTATTTGACCTATCTATTCTTCAAAAACATGCCAACGGACCTTCCCTCTGCCAGAGAGCGGATGAAATCCAGATTACCTCCGTCACAACATGTTCTTCCTGAGGCAGCTCCTCCACCTGGAATATCTTCAACCGACCCTCCTCCGAGAGACGAGTCCGGCCTTGAGAATAAGGACGACCACTATTATGAAGGGAAGATACAGTTTTACGAGCTGGGAAATTCGTTGAAGCTATTCCAACCATCTGCCCGCCCGACTACATCCAACGCTGTAATTTTCGCGGCTTCGAGCTTAAGGAGTGTTTCGGACCTTTTACCGCTCGCGTGTCGCATGGTGGATCTTAAACTGAACAAAGTGCACTTTTTGCTGATGGGAAGGGATGATATCTCGATGGAGGATATTCAGAGGGTTAATGGCGTGGCTCATACAAGCTGTCCGATCTACTGGCATGGTAAGTTTCACTAAGTTTTGTTTAGGAGACAATTTAACTAAACATGGCATGCATCGACCAGATGCTCGCGTTAATTATGCCCGATGGTCAACCGATGCTCGTATGGAAGAGGCTATATCCGCCGTTCTGCCGTACATTCAGACGTATCTCCAGCCACGAGTTATCGTTACTCAAGGAGATTCCTGGGAAGACTCGTACTTCCTGAGAGGTCTTCAAAAAGCACGCGACCTTGGGGTACAACATATCAAACTTACTCATGCTGCGAGGGACCTGATGTGGCTAGCTTCTCTTGACAGTACTGCTCTTCGATGTAAGTCTTTTGGCACCACCCATTGTACGCTATGTGCTGATCATGGTAAATCCAGCTTGGAATGATGTCCACGTCGAGTTTCTTATTCAGGCTCCCCGCAATTCCGCAGGATCGATTATCAGAATGATCCGGTCCTTGGAGCGTGCGGACTTCCTTGGGTGCAGCCCCAGTCTAACTATTGAGCTTCCGTCTCAAGTGGATTCAGGGCTTTTACACTTTCTTGAGAAACTCAAATGGCTTTCTGGCACTCCCGGCAAGCTGACTGTTCGCCGACGGATTGAGCTGCATGAGATGACCCCTCAAGAGGCTACTTTATGCGCCGTTGAAGCCTTCTACCCAAGAAACCCTTCTCTATCGCATGTCCTTGTACTCTCACCGGACATGGAGCTAGCCCCATCGTTTTTCCACTACTTGATGTATATCATGCTAAACTACCGACATTCGACTCGCTCTCAGACGATGCATTCAAGCCTCTTTGGGGTCTCACTCGAGCTCCCATCGCTGCAGCTTACCAATGATGAGCCTTTTGAGCAGCCCAATTTTGAAAAGTCTCAGTTTGCTAAGCAGAACATTCCAGGCTTACTGCCCCTGTTCTTATGGCAGGCGCCGAATAGCAATGCCGCCCTGTACTTCGGTGACAAATGGGTGGAGCTATATTCGTTCCTTTCTCAGCGGCTTGCAGCAAAGTATACAGCTACAAATTTTCCGAAGCAGGAAAAGGTTATCTCAAAAAGATATCCTGCCTTCCTAGAGTTCATGCACGAGCTGCTCCGTGCCCGAGGATATTACCTACTCTACCCGGCGTTTCCCGTTAACGGACGACTTTCGATTGCAAAATTCCACAATGACCTATTCCAACTTCCTGAGGAATTTGCGGAGGATAACTCCGAGACTCGCTCGAACGGCCGTGCCGGAATCGCGTCCTCTGAGAGACCTCTCAGCGATGCTTCAACCCTGATGCCGCTTCTGGATACATTTTCGTTAGAGCTGCCTAATATCAGTCATCTACCTCTGCTATCTGACCGAGGCAAAGAGTTGTCAGAGTCTGACTTCGCTCATGATACCGAGAGCTATCTGAGAGAATTCAGAGTACGTTATGGAGGTTGCCCTGAGGACTTGCTTGTGGATGATACGAGCGCAGAGGAACTATTCTGCAAAGAACAATCCTGATGTAGGGGTACTATGTGTAGAAATCTACAGCAATACTTTGTACTTAACTATATACGAATCTA
Organism: Aspergillus carlsbadensis; assembly: GCA_025688815.1. Classification (NCBI taxonomy): domain Eukaryota; kingdom Fungi; phylum Ascomycota; class Eurotiomycetes; order Eurotiales; family Aspergillaceae; genus Aspergillus; species Aspergillus carlsbadensis. The sequence continues at coordinate 513,468 of MU628164.1, read as the reverse complement.
TATCTATAGTATTCTATACCCACTATGCTACATTCACGTGACCTTTAGGTATCACGTGACGTCAGTAAAAAGATGTTGCTTGGCAAGATAGCTTACATAAGACAACGGAAGCTCCACTGGCGCAACGCCCAAGCGGCGACGAGAGGCAGAGCTCTCTGTTTCCATCAACAAGCTTATGAATCATTCCCTACGCCATCACTGATTGTGCAGAGGCTCTCATTTCTACGTATCTCTGTGTGCTGTCTACTTATATTCCCGCCTTTACTACCAACCCGCTCCTTCCGTCACATACCACACATCTTCGTCACCAGATAGCCGTCGAGCATGGCGAAGGAAGGCGAGCGGTCAGCTCCGGCCGACAAGGGCAAGGGGAAGGTTGATGATATCAAGGACCTGACTGGAGGAAAGAAGGATAATCCTGAAGAGAAAACACAAGCCAACGGCAAACAGAAGGATGACGAGCCACAGGAAGGTACGCATACTGTGTTCTCTTGACACACGTTGTCATCCTCGGCCTCTCGACCGTTCACTAACCGCATTGATTGCACAGAGGAGCTTAGTGAGGAGGACCAACAACTGAAGAGTGAACTCGAAATGCTTGTAGAGCGGTTAAAGGTATGGTTATTGCAGCCCGCTGTGTTCTTGACTCCGCTGACGCCAGCCCGTGTCCAACATAGGAACCGGATGCTTCACTGTACGGGCCTGCTCTAGATGCTATTAAGAACTTTATCAAAACTTCCACGTCCTCTATGACTGCAGTCCCTAAACCTCTCAAGTTCTTACGGCCACACTATGATGATCTCGCAGCTCTATATGATCAGTGGTCGGACGGTGCAGTCAAGGTGGGTAGCGTCTGATTAAACCTACAATCCGGAAGCTGACAATAAATTTGCCGTAGGACTCCTTGGCCGATATGCTGTCTGTTCTCGGAATGACCTATGGGGATGAAGAGAAATTCGAAACGCTGAAGTACCGTCTTCTCACCAAGTCCGAAGACCTCGGTTCCTGGGGCCACGAATATGTCAGACATTTGGCGCTTGAAATTGGCCAGGAATATCAGAACAGGTTGAACGCGGAGAAGGAAGTGAAGGACTTAATTGATCTCGCTTTATCCCTTGTTCCGTATTTCCTGGGCCACAACGCGGAAGCTGATGCTGTTGACCTCCTAAGTGAGCTTGAGATCATTGAGGAGATCTCTCGCTTTGTGGACGAAAACACATACTCTCGAGTCTGTCTGTACATGGTCAGCATGGTTAACCTGCTCACATACCCCGAAGACCAGCAGTTCCTTCGAACGGCGCACGAGATCTACGTTCGCTACAAAGAACTTACCAAAGCTATTGTGCTCGCCATCCGGTTGAACGATGTTGACCTTATTAAGAGCGATTTGAACGCGACATCCGATCAGTCCATTAAGAAGCAGATGGCTTTCCTAGTTTCCAGACAACAAATCTGGCTGGACCAGTTAGGCGAAGATGAGGAGGATCAGACTTTTATGGAATGCTTGAACAACACCTCGATTCCCAAGCACTTCAAGTCTCTCGGTCAGGAACTCAACATTCTTGATCCGATTATGCCCGAGGATATCTACAAAACACACCTTGAGAGCAGCCGAGGGGCGGGTCTCACGAATGTGGACTCGGCTAGACACAATCTTGCGAGCGCCTTTGTCAACTCATTTGCGAACGCTGGATTTGGCAACGATAACATGATGATTGTTGAGGGTGATAAGGGGCCTTGGGTATGGAAGACAAAAGATGATGGTATGCTGTCGACAACCGCCTCGATGGGTATGCTCCTACACCGGGATGTCGAAATTGGATTGGACAAGATCGACAAGTTCACATACGCCACGGAGGATCAGATCAAGGCTGGTGCTCTTCTATCTATCGGTATTCTAAACTCAGGTGTACGAATTGATTCAGAACCCGCCCTGGCTCTTCTGAGCGATTCAGAGACGCTCGGGACGAAGAACGTTCCAATGCGGGTCGCAGCAATTATGGGTCTTGGCCTCGCATACGCTGGTTCGAACAAAGAGGAACTTCTCGAAGTTCTGCTACCTATTGTCGAGGATGGTTCTCTTGATATGCAGCTCTCTGCCATGGCTGCCGTCTCACTAGGTCTCATCTTTGTTGGTTCCTCAAATCATCAGGTTAGTGAAGCTATCGCAACGACACTCATGGATGAGGAGCGGCAGAAGCAGCTCAAGGACAAGTGGACCCGCTTCATGGCCCTTGGTCTTGCGCTTTTGTACTTTGGCCGCCAGGAGGAAGTGGACGTTATTCTTGATATCCTGAAGGCGGTTGATCACCCTATGGCGAAGCCCACATCCGTCCTCGCTTCGGTATGTGCTTGGGCAGGCACTGGCACTGTCCTTAAGCTGCAGGAGCTTCTTCATATCTGTAACGACGTCATTGAGGAAAGCGACGAGAAGAAGGGCGACGAGCTTGTTCAATCATATGCTGTGTTAGGTCTGTCTCTGATTGCGATGGGAGAGGACGTGGGGCAAGATATGATTCTCAGGCAATTCGGCCATCTAATGCATTACGGTGCTAGCAACATTCGGAAGGCCGTCCCTCTCGCGATGGGTCTGATCAGTCCAAGCAACCCCCAGATGAAGGTGTACGATACCCTGTCAAGATACAGCCACGACAACGACAATGACGTCGCTATCAACGCCATCTTTGCCATGGGTCTTTGTGGTGCCGGAACGAAGAACTCCCGTATAGCACAGCTCTTGAGGCAGTTGGCCAGCTATTATCACCGTGACCAAAACTCCCTCTTCATGGTGCGCATTGCCCAAGGTCTTCTGCACATGGGCAAGGGCACAATGACGCTGAACCCATTCCACACCGACCGCCAAGTCCTGAGCCGAGTATCCGCTGCCGGTCTGCTCACTGTGCTCGTGTCTTTGATTGATGCGAAGCAATTCATTCTAGCCGAACACCATTACCTCCTTTACTTCCTCATCACCGCCATGTACCCACGTTTCCTTGTTACGCTTGACGAGGACCTCCAGCCTCTTCCAGTCAACGTCCGTGTAGGGCAGGCTGTTGACGTCGTAGGTCAGGCCGGACGTCCCAAGACTATCACCGGCTGGCAGACGCAGAGCACTCCCGTGCTTCTCTCTCACGGTGAGCGAGCAGAATTGGAGGATGAGCAATATATTCCTCTCAGCAGCACCTTGGAGGGCTTGGTTATCTTGCGTAAGGTACGTTGTGGCCCGACTTGCTAATTCTTCTGCAAATTTTACTAACCACTTCGTAGAACCCTGACTGGGAGGAGAGCTCGACTTGAGCAAGGATCATCCTTTCTAAATGGCATATTTGAGATAGATTGGGCGCGATTCTAAGTGCTCGTATACATTTTAGCTCTTGTGTATTCAGAAAAGTCTGAAAGTATAGTAACTCAAGATTTCTAATAAACCTCGCAGGTTTAGGCTCGATAGATAGTCGGCTGGTGTAAGTACTCCGTACTGTAAGCTTTCTGCTGGCGATAAGCCTGGGAAAGTCCTAAAGTGGTATGTAGGGCATAGGGCACGTTAGATAAGAAATCCTAAAATTTGCGGCATCATTGAGCCCGACATCTCCGAGAAAGAGCCCGCAACTGTATAAGCGCTCACCGTCCAGTGATATTCTGTATTCTTGCCAGCACTGAAAATGAAGCTTGACCCAAAAGCAATCCGCTACCTTACATCGGAGGATTTCCGTGTTCTCTCAGCAGTATGGCTTCATTTCCCCGCGCATTGTCTTGGCTGTATCACACCTAACCGAAGCACCCACTAGGTCGAGCAAGGAAGCAGGAACCATGAAGTTGTCCCAACTCCTCTGATCGCACAAATCTCTGGCCTTCGCGGTGGGAGCGGAGTCAACCGGTCTATCTCGAACCTCGCAAAGACCAACCTTATCGCCAAGGTGAAGAATGCAAAGTGTATGCTCCCCGCTCTTTTTATCCTCTGTCGCAACTCAAGTCTGATGGGTGCGCGCGCTGCGTAGATGATGGGTATCGACTCACCTACGGGGGACTGGACTACTTGGCGCTCAACGCTCATCAAAAGCAAAAATGCATCTACTCCGTCGGAAATCAGATCGGTGTCGGAAAGGAATCAGATATCATAGTCGTCGCCAACGACAAGGGAACACAACGGATTCTCAAAATTCACCGACTAGGCCGTATTTCGTTCCGAACTGTCAAGACGAACCGAGACTACTTGCGCAACCGAAGCACAGGGTCATGGATGTACATGTCGCGGTTGGCGGCGATGAAGGAATTCGCGTTCATGAAGGCGCTACGAGAGAATGGCTTTTCGGTACCCGAGCCGATCGCGCAGAACAGACACACCATTGTTATGAGCTTGATCGATGCGTTCCCACTCCGGCAGATCTCAAAAGTTCCGAACCCCGCGCTCTTATACTCCGAACTCATGGATATCATCATGCAATTGGCTCGATATGGATTGATCCACGGAGATTTCAACGAGTTCAACATTCTCATCAAGGAAGAGGAGAATCCGGAGGCGAAAGGGAAGGGACGCGAGGGCGATGAAGACGACGAAAACCTCAAGCTAATTCCGGTGATCATCGATTTCCCACAGATGGTGTCGATTGATCATGCAAATGCGGAGATGTATTTCGACCGTGATGTCAACTGCATCAAGCGTTATTTCCAACGGAAATTTCACTTTGTCAGTGATGTGCCAGGACCTTTCTTTGCTGATGCCAAGAAGCAGCTGCGCCAGAATGCTGCGAAGAGACTTGATGTTGAAGTCGAGGCGTCTGGGTTCTCGAGGAAGATGGCGCGTGAGCTTGAGAACTACATGAAGGAAGTTGGTGTCGACGGTGATAACGGGGCTTCAAATGAGGACGGCTCTGACAGTGGTGAAGAGGAAGAGGACTCACAAGCATCGGGGTCAGAAGAGGAAGAAGGAGCAGACCCGAAGGATTCCAAAACAAATGCGCTTGATGAGAGTTCTCGAAAGCTGAAGGAATTGCATGTTTCATGAACTTTCAAAGACTTGGGCAGCGTGTGTCCAGCAAATTACAAAACTATAATTCTAATGACCGTCATGAGCGAAAAATATAGAATTTCATTACTACTCCATTTTCTTTCCTCATACACCAGTCGAAAGCTGTTGGTCCCAAACTTATGGCCCGATCTATAGAAAATCCGCTACGGCACCGGACGCGGCCAACCACGCAATTTCAATTTCCGCCTGCAAAAGAAAGAACCACCAAACTGCAACTACTCCCTCCCAATCCACCACACCACCCTCCCATCTTTCTTCTTTAAAACTCGGACAGCAAAGAAAAGGTTTCAAGATGGTCCGCGCCAGAATGCCCAAGAAGCCCCGCGGCTGGGTGAGCCCATCAGCACCTCTTTCCATGCGCAAGCAGGTGTACCTGTAAGTTAAATTTACCCAGCCGCTCCTTCCATATTCAACTGCATAAATAACTGATACGAACGGTCTACAGTCCCAATTTCACAATTTCTCTCATCCGAACCCCCTTCCTCCCCCCGCGCTATGCCTCTTTCTACGTCCCCCTGAATTTCAACAAACTCGATCTCCGCGACTACCTGCAACGGCTATATGGAGTTGGTGTCCTGAGGATCCGTAGCTACGTTGAGCAAGCGAAGGTTACGCGGATGAAGCGCAATGGAAATGGATATGGTCAGCTTCGACGGCCGCAGTCGAAGAAGAGGATGACGGTTGAGATGAAGGAGCCGTTTGTTTGGCCCGAGGTTCCGGAGGATATGGCGCCGTGAGTTTTCCCCTTCCCATCCCTTTCCTCCGGGTGAGGCTTTGCGGTGGGATCTTTGAATTGGCAGATTCACGCACGCTTGGGTATCCATATGCTTACATCTCAAATGCGATTCACAGATGGGAGAAGGATCAATTCTTCAAGGCCGCAGAATACCAAGACAACATCCAGAAGTCGCAGCAATTCGAAAATAAGACAAAGCCCAATGAACTCGAGCGCGAGGCCTTCGAGGCAGAAGCAAAGAAGCTGCTGGACGGCTCGAAACCGTGGAGGCCAACTTGGCAGGCTCTGGGGCTGAACTATAGTCGCTCGGCTGTGGGAGATACGAAGGACATTTTCCCAGGGAGTGAGCGATCATAATTGAGACCTCTGATGATGGTGGTGACTTTCTATTGTCCGAGGGTGCCCATGCGGAAAGCCTCGGGGGTAATTGGACGGGGTTTGGGTTCTTTTTCTGGTTCTGTATTAACCGCTATATCATGTCTGTATTGTATACCTTGAACTCTAAATGTAGATTTTCTGATCCTATCTCAGTTATGTGCTTGTAAGCAATGGCAAAAACAGTACACAGTCTGTCATCCGCAATGAAGAGATATGTTCAAAATGCTCATATTTAGGTAGAACAAGATCTAACTTTGCAGCATTAACGATACTATATGCTACGATAACTTGATAAGAATAGTCAACCAAGACAAGACAGTATAAAGATAGACGAAATCGGTAGGCTAATCAAACAACGGGAAAAGGGCTAGAGAGGAGATAGGGGAAACAAAGTTACAGACGGCTCTCGACAAAGTTCATGTGGTGCTGGCCAGGCCAGTGTGCATCCGGCCACACGTGTCGGATGGCTTCCCAAATGTGCCTATAGCCATGTTAGTGGGGTGTTGATATAGAGGAAGGAATGGTTGAACATACTTGACGTATATAATTTCAAGGCCATTGCTGACCTCCTCCGGGACATCCTTGACCTCCTTCCTGTTCTGGTGTGGCAAGAGGACGGTCGTGACTCCGGCTCGCAAAGCGCCGATTAGTTTCTCCTTTATACCGCCAACGGGCATCACGCGGCCGCGGAGGGAGACTTCGCCGGTCATTGCAAGCTTGGGTGGAACAGCCTTGCCCGAGAAGAGAGAGATCAACCCGATAGTGTGTGCAAGGCCTGCAGAGGGGCCGTCCTTTGGGATGGCGCCTGAGGGGCAGTGGACGTGCAGGCTCCGGCTCTTCATGATGTCCTCATTTGGGTCAGATGTCAGACCGAGTTCAAAGGAGTGAGCCTTGACCCAGGTGAGAGCCACCTCTACGCTCTCCTTGAGAACGTCGCCCAGCTTTCCAGTCAACTGAACGCGGCCGCTTCCGGGCATGTCCGCAACTTCAATGAACAGGATGCTTCCCTGGCCGCCGGTTGAGTAGGCTACTAGGCCGGTGACCACACCTGGGCGGCCGTGCTTCTCCGCGATCTCTTCATCAAACCGCTCGATGCCAAGAATTTCTTCCAAGTCATCAACGCTAACCACAGGGCTGTATGAATCAGCCTTGGCTGCATCCGAGGCATCTGCGTACTGGACAGCCTTGTAGCGGCAAATTGAGCCGAGCTCTCGTTCAAGGTTCCGTACTCCAGATTCTCTAGTATAGGAAGTTGTAGTTTTGTCGATAACGTCATCCGAGAAAACAACTTGGCCGTCCTCAAGACCGTTTGCTCTTATCTGCTTAGGAATCAGATGCCTCTTTGCAATGTGCCGCTTCTCGACGGTTGTGTAGCCGGAAAGTTGGATTGTCTCCATTCGGTCTAGAAGAGGAGCGGGAATGGTGTCAAGTGAGTTGGCCGTTGCAATGAAAAGAACCTTGCTCAGATCAAGGGGAATGTTGATATAGTGGTCAACAAAGGTGTAATTCTGCTCAGGGTCCAGGACTTCAAGCATCGCCGCAGATGGGTCTCCCTGGAAATTGGCACCACCTAGCTTATCGATTTCATCGAGCAAGAACACTGGGTTGGCAACACCAACTTTCTTAAGACCATTGACGATCAGACCCGGCATGGCAGCAACATAGGTTCTCCGGTGGCCTCTAATCTCCGCTTCATCCCTAACGCCACCAAGGGATATTCTGTGGAATTTGCGGCCAAGGGCAGTGGCAACAGATCTTGCCAGACTGGTCTTTCCAGTCCCCGGCGGGCCGACAAGGAGGAGAATCGGAGATTTATCGACCATGCGCCTGGATGTTAACGAGTGTAGCTTTGACTCGATAGCAGCGCGGTCCGACTCTGGCAACGATGGGATGTCTTTTTCGATATCGCCGCCGGAGTTGTCTAGCTCCTTTGTAAGGCTTGCAATCTGGCGGTCAATGCCTTGGTTTGTTGATTGTTTGAGTCTCAACACTGCGAGATACTCAAGAAGCCTCTTCTTAATCCTCTCCAGGCCGTAATGGTCGTCATCTAACTGTTTCCGTGCCAGCTTTAAAGTCTCTGGGCCAAGCCTATCTTCGGTCACTTTGGTCCAAGGAAGGTCCGCGATATTCTCCAGGTAGGTTCGTACCACGCCGTACTCCTGATTCATAGGAATCATCTTACGAAGCCGCCGCAGCTCCTTGTCAGCAATCTTCTGAGCCTCAGGGCTGAGCTGAGCCTCTTTGAGTCTTTGTTGTAATTCATCAAGCTCATTAGATTCCTTCTCATCAGAGTCATTGTTACGCCCACCCATTCCAGGTGGAGCTTGTCCGGGGACGCCAGGCATGCCTCGTTTAGATAGGAGGTCCCGAATACCAATGTCCAGTAGAGACCCTGGAGGGATGCTGTCCGTAGAGATTGTAGTGAACTTGACATTGCTGCGAATGCTTTGGTTTTGCTTGCTTAGAATGTCGATTACTCTTTCCAGTCGTGTCTTGACGTCCAAAGCAGACAGCACACGAAGCTTCTCTTCAAGCGCCGATTCGGCGATATCGGCCATGACGTCCGCCAGTCTCCCTGCCTGGGCGAGATCAGACTTGGTAATGATCAACTCGAATTTCCGGGCAATGATTGGTGACAAGCGGGGCCCTCCGCTAGCAGGCATCAATGAGGTGTATCGCAGAAGGGTAAGCAGTTCCTTAGAGAGTTGCCTCAATTGCTGAAAAAGCTCGACAGTTTCTGCGTCGGCCGGGGACGGCTCTATACAGTCAACCATTAGCTGCCGTGTCGCAAACCCAAAGGGTTCCTTGAACAAACCTTTTTCATCATGAAGAATGCACTCAGCTTCAAAGAATGGACGTTCCTTTAGAACGCGTCGAACAGTGAGGCGTTGGACACCTTGAACCAAAAGGTGAGGTTCTGAGTAGGCCCGGCGCTGGACGCCGATGACTTTCCCGAGTGTACCATAACGATATAGATCCTCTTTTCTCGCTTGACCGGCTTCAATGGCTTCATATTCCTCTCTCCTATCACCATCAACAGCACCGTCATCAATTACGTGCTGGCCATCCTTGCTCAAAAAAGGTGAGCAGAGAGGAACACAGGCAAACGTGATCGAGTTGGCATCGCGCTTGTTCGCTTGCGTTCGATTGAGCAACGAAGAGAGAAGGTTTGCGAGATCGGGTCGGTTTGAAACTGGGATTCGTAACGTTGCCCCAGGGAGTAAGATGGAGCCTTTAGGGAGCGGAACCAACGCCAACTTCGTCGGCCTTCCCCCGTTGGAGCCCATCTTGTGGTGGTCCGATTTCGGGCCGCTCTATACGGTGAGCGGATGGGTGAGTTGATGGAGGTTGAAGAAAATGTCAGTGTTTTCAATATTTAAGACAGGGTAGTGAAAGTCAAAACGCGGGCAAGTTGGAGGCGGATGGGCCGGGTGTTTATAAGGTCGATGGCGAAGAGTTCCAGAACTCCGTGGATGAGTCGGCCGGGGTTCTGGGGGAATCGTGATGATCTGAAGATAAGCCACTGCTTCCCGAAGCCGAGGTTCACTACATACGTCAGTTACTTCTTCTCCGCAGTCAACCCGAACCTTCCAGAGAATCAAACTTACAATATGTTTATAGGAACTATCCTTACCTTTCATCTGGTATTTTGACAAGCGACAATATGGCCAGCTTGTGAGCATGGGCACGAGGAGATAAGGTCACCTAGTAGTAATTTCGGCATTTCTGCGGCGTAATCGCGCGGTATCACGTGGCGTTTCACTGCTTAAGGCTGGGTAAACTGCTGTCACGAAAGCACATGGTCCGTAATTTATCCTTGGAGCGGAACAGCATGGTGCCGCCATCGCCCATACAATAATTCAGTCGCCGAATTTCAACATCTTGCCTCCGCAGCTCGACGCTTTCTCTTCGTTTTTACGACCTTCGACTTTGCATTTGAAATAGACGATCTATTCATTGCATCAGCCTATAAACACAAAACCACAAGCACCAATCCTCGAATTTTCAAGATGGCGACACAAGCCCCGCCCCCCTCCACAAACCCCGCGTCGCAAAAGATCTTCACAATTGGTACGCGCAAGTCCAAGCTCGCTCTCCTCCAAACCGATATTGTTTTAGCCGCGCTCAAAGGAAGATATCCCGACTACGAGTTCAAGATCCATTCGCGTGAAACTGCCGGTGACCAAAACACAACCATTGCGCTCCGGGACTTTACCACCAAGAATTTATGGACACAGGAGCTAGAGGATCTTCTTGAGGCAGGACATGTTGATCTTATCGTGCACTCTCTGAAAGGTAAGTTACCATCCCTATTTTATTTGGGCACTGATTGACTCTTTGCACCTTCGCAGATGTTCCAACCCTTTTGCCCTCGACCTGCAAACTCGGCCCCATGATGCCCCGCGAAGATTCACGAGATGTTCTAGTCATCAAGAAGGGCTTACCCAATATGAGTCTGGCGGAGATGCCAGCAGGCTCAGTCGTTGGGACCTCTTCCATTCGCCGTACCGCCCAGCTTACTCGAAAATACCCTCACCTGAAAGTGATGGACGTTCGAGGAAACATCGGTACCCGGCTCTCGAAACTGGATGCCGAAGATAGTCAATATACGTGTCTTATTCTAGCCGCTGCCGGATTATTAAGGTTGGGGCTCGAAGATCGCATTTTCCAGTACCTGGAATCAAAGAATGGCGGAATGTTGTACGCCGTTGGGCAGGGTGCATTGGGCATTGAAATTCGCAAGGATGACCAAGTTATGGAGGATATGTTACGAGGCATTGGACACGACCAGACGACATTTGCTTGCTTGGCCGAGAGAAGCCTTCTACGGTTCCTAGAGGGTGGTTGCAGCGCGCCCCTGGGTGTAGAAACGGAGTGGGTTCAAGATACTGAGGGGTCATCTAAAATGAGGATGAGAGCAATTGTTGTCAGCGTGGATGGTCGCGAGAGTGCTGAAGTCGAGGTCGACAGAGCAGTAGATTCGGCTCAATCTGCAGAGGAGTTCGGTATAACGGTGGCCAAAGCATTGGTGGTTAAAGGCGCAGGGAAGATCCTCGAGGAGATTCAGCGGAACAAGCAGCCCGAGCTGAAGATTCCTGTCGCTGAGTCAAGTTAGACGAGGGAGATGCTGGTCTCTCCTTCACTGTTTATTATGTTCAATATTCGGCTCCCTTTAACTCGTTGCATAGCTGATCCATGCAAGATTGGTGTACATAGAAAATAAATGTACCTATTACAAGCCCAATTAGCCTCTATTCAAGGTATTACCCGACCCTCTAGGGTTTGCTTCTTTGAATTCGTCCCACTCCCTGGCTTTCATTGTCTCCTCATCAGCTTTATCCAAATCATCTTCATCGATTTCTTCCCGTCGACCTGACTCTTCTCCGCCCTTAAGCACGTTACCCCGTCTGTGCTCTTCCTCTATGTATTCATCAATGGTCATAGTGGGTAAATTATGCCCTGATCGAAAAACACCATCGCGGAGCTGTGTGCGCCGGTCAAGTAAGGTGAACGGCTGCATAGGCTTCCCTTCTTTGCTCAAAAGCGGTCCAAATTTCCCGCCCTGCAGAAGTTGGGATATAGGCGGATCCAAGCGCTCTGAGTAATTCGCGTCACTTCCCCGGTTTCTTCTCCTCTGGTCATTCTCATCAGATGGTTCTGGTCGCGGTGGCATCTTCCGGATCATTGACAGCATGGACAGTTCTTGCGTTAAAAGGTCCAATGATTGGAAGGCTTGGTGGGTATACAGGTTTATTTCCGCAAGGTAAAGCTGCCGGACATCGTCTTCGTCACTTTGGAGCTGGTGCTGGTTCTCGGAGAGATACTTTATAGGAGCGTAAGCGAGATCCAGGAGTTTCAAGTGGCAGAATTCCAACCTCGAGTCTTTGTTTGAGTTCCTTCTCCTCTCTAAACCTTGTTATCTTCACATCCCGGCGAGTTGCGGCATCGTTCGTTTGTGTCAAGGAGAAAGAGGCAGGATTCTCTACGTATCGTCCGTAGAGCTTCTTATCATTTGAATTGAGAAATGCATAATCATCGAGGCGTGCTAGGTACGTTCCGAAATGTCGGAGCACTCGTTGTAATGTAGCCTCTCGGTCTGTGTGGTAGGATCTTTGAAGGAGCTCGGCAATGAGGTAGTCAACTGTTAGGTATCTGTGGCAGCAACGGAGAGGTTAAAATCAGTACATCAGATAGCTCCACAGATCGCTCACGGTAGGTCGCTTGTAGATATATCCTCTAGCAACTCGTTCGAGCTAAACATGGAGAGCGCCCCAACCAGTCGCTGGCACTCCTCGAGCTTCGTTATCGTCGCATTGACATCGCTGCGATATGAGTCGTCGTTGATATCGGCGCGAGATTCTAGTGCGATTTTCTCTCGTTTCGCATCGGTAAATAAAGAACGAAGGGTCTGAGGTTGCTCCATTTGAGGTTCGCGATATCTGTAAAGGTGTTGGGAGGAAGAAACCCAAGCACCGGTTTGGAATGTCGATCGTTTGGGGCGAGCGAGGCCAGAGTTTAATTTCTTAAGGCTGCCCCGCAGTCGCTGTACGTAGCTCCTTCCCCACTATAGATTCTCGACCAGATCCATGTTTACCCTCTTTTCATAATATTCACTCTGTTTAGAGTCGTCGCTGAAGTTTCTTGTCGAGAAAATATCATGATAGAGCATTCAGGTTTGCCCTGAATGAAAGACCCTTTGTTGGATGAAAAATGATAAACATGAGCTGCATCAGAAGCCCTCGACAAAAAAATATACATCTTGACTGCAAGACCGTTACCAGTAGCTTGTTTGGATTTTTCTGTATTTGACCGTTTGCTTTTCAGTGTTTGCACACCATGGTCATGTACTCAAGTAGCCTGCTGACAACAAATAGGAAAACATGCTATCTTCTGTTCTCACTCCATTCACGTAACCCCAAAATTCCTTCTTTCTTTCCCTTTACCGTTTCTTCTCAAGATCCTAAACCCAACCCTCTTTTTCTGTTACTCGACTTCGACTTCTCCTACAATTCCATTCTTGCTTGACGTTTAGTGATCTTCAGCCCAGTTCAACATCTGGGCCTGGACCGTTTGCGTACAGAGTCCATCATGGGGGACGCATCGACTATCGTGTCTACTATTATATCTGGCTCTTTGGTGAGTCTAGCTTCTAGATCTCACCCAAGGCACGACCCTTTACCCATCCCTCTTGCATCCTAACAGCCCATTCCAGGAAGGCTCCATCCATGAAAGAGACCAATCTTCCTCAGATGAGTCCCGGATAGAGATCATCTCCCCTGCCCAAGAGGTCTCTCAGCGCCGACAGACCCGGAAAGCGAACTTCGAAGCACTGTTAGTAAAACGATAGCCTACGGTCCTCATGGCTGATCACATGGAGGACTAATATACTGGCAGACTTGCTAAGCGCGCGGATATCTGTGATGAGAAAGTTGAGGGGCTACAGGTGGCTCAGGTCTCCACGGCTAAGCTGTTCGCCAAAGACCAAGAGCAAGGCACGCTGGACCCTCGAGAATACCAGATAGAGCTATTTGAAAGGGCCAAGACCGAGAACACAGTTGCGGTGCTGGCAACAGGTACCCCCACCTCTCAAGATTATGGTCAGCTGGTTAATCATAACACAGGTGCCGGAAAGACCTTGATAGCCGTCCTTCTACTCAAGTACACAATTGAGAAGGAGCTCAATGACCGTGCTGATGGGAAAGCGCGTAGGATATCTTTCTTCTTGGTCTGTCAATGAAGCCGTGCTTAATATTCATGGAACTGACAAGAACAACAGGTCGACAGTGTCACTCTTTCCTACCAACAAGCAGGGGTTTTGAGGAACAATCTAGATTCCAACGTTGGCCACATTTTTGGAGCCCTTGGTACCGATTTTTGGAACCAGGATACCTGGGATGAATGCTTCGAAAAGTACATGGTCATTGTTTGTACAGCGGAAATTCTGCATCTATGCCTGCTTCATGCCCACATCAAAATGGAACAAATCAATCTCCTGATTTTCGACGAGGCTCATCATACAAAGAAAGATCATGCTTATGCTAGGTGAGGAATTAGCTCCAAATCTTGCTGTTTTGAACTGACATTGTCTTTCATGTATAGGATTATAAGAGACTCATATCATCAAGTGCCTATTTCGAAACGGCCAAGGATTTTTGGAATGACCGCATCCCCGATTGACACGAAGGGCGACATTGTCGATGGCGCCATGTAGGGCAAAGAAGCACCATGACCTAACCTTGCATCAGCTGATTCTCCATAGGCGACTGGAAGGGCTTTTGGACAGTAAAATCGCCACAGCCTCTGAACTATCCCAGATACACCGATTTATCCAACGCCCGAGAGAGGAGATGTGGATCCATAATAAACTTCCATCTCCTTTCGGAACAAAGCTGCACAATGTTTTGGAGAGTAAATTTGGCGACATTGAGGACCTAAGATCTGCATTTAGATTTGCCTGGCGTGCTAGCTCAGAGCTGGGCAGGTGGTGCTCAGATGGTATATGGAAGCAGGTTTTCTCGGCTAGCGTGCTTCCAAGGCTAGAGGGAAAGTCGCAAGAGGAAATGTCGCGACTACAAGAAGCCAATGACATTGCCAACAACCATATTCTCAATGACCCAGACGAGCCAGGTGAGCTAAGCCCGAAGGTGCAGCTCCTACGGAAGAAACTCGCAGAACACTTTCAGGAAAATCCGGACACCAAGTGCATTGTCTTCACGGAAATGCGCTACACTGCCCTCATGCTGTTGGAGCTTTTTAATGTCCTAGGGGTTCCTCGGATACGCCCTGGGCTGCTGATCGGAGCGCGGTCTGATGATGTGACCGGGGCAAATATCTCTTTTCGCCAGCAGTTCCTAGCCCTAGTCAAGTTTCGGAGTGGTGAGATAAACTGCCTGGTAAGAGGTGCAAAGACCAATATCTTCCGCACTTTCTGACTCTCTGTAGTTCGCTACTTCGGTGGCTGAAGAAGGTCTTGATATTGCCGACTGTAACCTAGTTGTACGGTATGTTAAGAAGACATTAACCCTAGTTGGCAGTGCTGACCCAACAGATTCAACTTGTTCAACACAATGATACAATACGTTCAAAGTCGGGGCCGTGCTCGGCAGTCAAACTCTACGGTAAGCTCTTGGAGATATAAAAGTCCACAAGGCTGACGAACAGAAAACAGTATGCGAGTTTTATCGAGAGGTACAACCGTGAACAAGAGGAGCGACTCCAACAAGTCCGAGATGCCGAAGCAGGTTCACCTCAAGCCGACACAACATCGTTAAGCTAACTTGAGGAACAGAACATAATGAAACTGTTTTGCGAATCACTCCCAGAGGATCGAATATTAAAAGGCAACGACTGGGTCTCAAATTCTTCACCCTCAGACGAAGTAGAGAGAGCGTATACCATCAAGAGCTCCGGGGCACGACTGACTTACCACTCTGCACTGGCTGTTCTAGCACGGTATGCAAGTTCACTGGTAAGTATTATCTGGGATCTGGCTCCGCGTATAAGCCTAACAACCTACCACACAGCAGTACGAAGGAGACTTGTCAGCTCAGGTTACGTATGTGGTACTTCCTGTCAATGATACATTTGTTTGCGAGGTTATACTTCCGGAAAGATCCCCTGTCCGAGGCCTTACTGGCAGCCCGGCAATGAACAAGTCAACTGCAAAACGATCAGCGGCTTTCGATACCTGCATCATGCTTCGGAAGCATGAGCTTATTGATGACCGCTTCAACTCCGCTTATCATAGGCGTCTGCCCGCTATGAGAAATGCTAAGCTCGCTATCACCTGCAAGAAGACTAACCAGTACGATATGCTGCTGAAGCCATCCCTCTGGGCTTCTGGACGCGGCACGCTGATGGACACATTTTATGCAACGGTCATAACATTCAGGCCTACTCAGCCACTCGCCCGGGGGCTGGTAAACCTAGTCTTACTGTCTCGAGAGAAGTTAACAGCCATGCCCCAGTTTCCCATATTCCTTGAGGAAGATGATATAGAGACTATGGTCCATTGCACCCCCTTGGAGAAGACCTGGGTACTTTCACTTGAGGAGGTTGGCTCTCTCACTGAATTCACATTGCGCGTCTTCCGTGATGTGTTCCAGAAAACCTATAGCTGCGAATCTGCGAATATGCCATATTGGCTGGCGCCGACAAATGTGCAAAGCGCTCCAGCAGGCGACCTTAACTCGGCAAGATATATCGACTGGGATACTGTTCATCTAGTGAATGACAATGACGAGCTGGATTTCCCAGAGGATGTGGCACCAAGCACCCTATGTGATCGGTTTGTGTTCGATCCGTGGGATGGGCGTTGTCGCTTCTTCACTTTAGAAGTTGACGAGAGCCTGAAACCTTCCAATCCCCCCCCTGATTCTGTGCCCCGTCGTCGACATATGGATAGTATCATGAACTACTGCATTAGCTTATCAAAAAACTCACGAGCTAAGTTTCTAGCCAAATGCAATTGGGACCAGCCAGTTTTGAGAGCAGAACTGGTCCGCCTGAGAAGGAACATGCTGGACAAAATGACAGACCCGGAGAAAGAGATAGCGACAAAGTGCTATATATGCCTAGAGCCGCTGAGAGTTTCTGCGGTAAGTTACTAAGGTGCTAAATACTGATTTTGTGTGGACTGACAACATCACAGATTCCTGCATCAGTTGCCGCTTCCTGTCTTGCTTTTCCTGCTGTTATTACAAGAATCGACGCCTATTTGATCACCATAGAAGCTTGTCGCGAACTTAAGCTGGTGGTGACACCCGAGCTTGCTCTTGAGGCCTTTACGAAAGATTCAGATAATACCGAGGAGCACCGGGCCCAGCAGATTCACCTCCAGAGAGGAATGGGAAAGAACTACGAGCGTCTTGAGTTCTTGGGCGACTGTTTCCTCAAGATGGCAACTTCAATCTCGCTCTTTGCGCAGTACCCCGATGATGACGAATTCGATTACCATGTTAGGCGAATGTGTCTAATCTGTAACAAGAACCTGTTTAACACTGCGGTCAAGAAGGAGCTTTACAGGTACATCCGTAGTCAAGGGTTCTCAAGGTAGCGGTCTATTCATCATGCTGTTCAGGTATGGCAAAGCTGATTACTCTTCATAGACACACATGGTACCCAGAAGGCCTTACTCAAATAAAAGGCAGAGATTTGACCAAGAAACTTCTCGCTTCCGCTAAGCACCACCTCGCGGAGAAAACAATTGCGGACGTTTGCGAAGCACTGATCGGAGCGTCAGTACTCTCAGGCGGCGCTGAGCACCGTTTTGATATGGCTGTCAAAGCTGTGACCATCCTCGTCGACAACCAAGACCATGAAGCTTCAACTTGGAAAGATTACCTTTCGATCTATACTATGCCCAAATACCAGACCCAGAGCGTGACTGGATTTGAGATAGAGCTTGCTCGGCTAGTGGAAGAAAAAGTCGGCTATCGCTTCAATTTCCCAAGGCTTCTTCATTCGGCTTTCACGCATCCTTCCTTCCCTGCGGCCTGGGCCACTGTACCATGCTACCAGAGGCTGGAATTCCTCGGGGATTCCTTGTTCGACATGGTGTGTGTAGAAGACTTATTCGCCCGATACCCAAACAGAGACCCTCAATGGCTTACAGAGCACAAGGTAGGACTCCTATGCTAAGGTTTTGTGAGGAGGGTGGGTTACTGACCGTCACACAGATGGCTATGGTCTCGAACAAGTTCCTCGGAGCCCTGGCAGTGAAACTCAAGCTCCACAAGCATCTCAGACACTTCAGCAACCCATTGCAATCTCAGATATCCAACTACGTAGAAGAAATCGAGGCGGCCGAGCTGGAACACGAAACCGTGGTTAATTTCTGGACCGAGACCACTGATCCGCCAAAGGTACGCTTCGCCATCTTATCGCGTTAAAATTTATGTCTCCTAACGTTCGTAATTAGTGTTTGCCAGATATGGTAGAGGCATACCTCGGTGCGGTATTTGTCGACTCGAATTTCGATTTCAAGGTGGTCGAAGACTTCTATAAACGACATGTGAAGCCATACTTTGAGGACATGGCCATTTACGACACCTTTGCGAACAAACACCCCTCGGTAAGCACATACCCAGCCTCTATCGATGACATAAATGGCCTCTAATCTTGCTATAGACATTCCTACACAACCGACTGGCAAACGTGTTTGGCTGCACAGACTATTGTCTTAAGGCGGGCGAAATACCTGCTGTAGACGGAGAGCTTCCCCGTGTTCTAGCCGCAGTGATGATTCATGATACTGTTATTGCCGAGGGCCTTGCTTCATCTGGACGCTATGCCAAGATCAAAGCGAGTGAGAAGGCGTTGGCGGTTTTGGGGGATATAGGCCAGGCCGAATTCCGGGACAAGTTCAACTGCAATTGTCGGGAGAAGAAGGATACCCAAGAGATCGATCCTGGAACAGCAATCTGAGATAGTATGAACTAGTACCGTTACCCCAGAAGAGCTAACGGTTTATGTGCCAAGAGAAGAAATAATACCTGAATAAAATCTTGGAACGTGGAAAGCAGCCAAGGAGGGACGGTTTGGGTCACGTGGAAGCAGGAACCAAAGCCTCTAAAGGACGTGTCCGGCCACTAGTCCAGGGCAGGATTAGCGCAATTTACCCCCTGAAAGCAACCAAAAAACACGCCTCTGGAGTCTGCCGCGTCTCCCAGTGCCATATCACCGCTTCAAACACAACGCAACCTCTGGACAGGTAGCACCTTGATAGACTGGCCGGACGACTTGTCGGACGGATAATATTTAACTAATCTTTCTTTTCCATTCTCCGCTTCTAGCGCTTCAGCATATTCGCCATATTTGTCGTCTCTTCGGAGCTACCACCGCCGCCTCTCTTATCCCGCTCCGTATCGATTGTTTGCGGCCTCCCAACTGGTCGTCGCGAAGTGTTCCTTAGTCCACTTCCTACCATTTACCTTCTTAGAACGCGCATACTACGCCCAGATTCGCCTATCGATGATATAGTCGGGTTACTTTTCATAGATATTCGTGATGGAGGTCGCCTCTAACGGGGTACCTGACGGTGTACCCACCGCCATATCCCAAGGGCCTTTGGTCGAGTCGG
Source organism: Aspergillus carlsbadensis (assembly GCA_025688815.1). NCBI lineage: Eukaryota > Fungi > Ascomycota > Eurotiomycetes > Eurotiales > Aspergillaceae > Aspergillus > Aspergillus carlsbadensis. The sequence continues at coordinate 494,247 of MU628164.1, read as the reverse complement.
AGACTATCGTCCAGTACCTAGTCGATGTGCTACAGGTGACCTTGGGCGCGCTGAAAAGCGAGCTTGAGAACACTGGTAGTCTTCTGTCGAAGTCTAAGTATAGTGAGACTGCGCAGAGGTGTATGCGGTTTGCGTCGGAGTCGCAGGTCGCGCTCTATGTACAGAAAGACCTTGTGGCTTCGTTAGATGCGAACGGAACTGTGGATTGCGAGGGTACGTGAAAATTGCTTACTGTGTTTGCGCCGAGGAAGAGAAAAAGTACTGACATGGCGACATATTCTCAGAGTCCGCCGCCCAGTATGTCTATACATTATCGACCGAAATATCGTCCTCATCGACAACTGTCGCATCGGTGGCTTTCATCAAACGGCCCACTGCGATCGACCCGGCGCTGCCTATATCCTCCCAGATCCAGGTCATGAACCTTCCCGGCCCGGCATCCCTCAATAACACGCAGGCGCAGCAAGGCGCTGTGCTGTCGCCGTTCGAGATCCTGCATTTGCTAGTTCACCACGGTCTTAGCCCGTATTTCGAAGCCAATACTCGCAACCAAGAAGGCGTTACAAAGACGAAGATAGATACGGATGCTAAGACTGGAGTTCCTGGTACCAAGAAGAAATTCGCAGAGCTAGAACTTTTGCTCTTGCACGCTCAACAGAATGTTGAGATTCCTGCGCTGAACCTGCCCGTTCATGAAGTGGTACAAACCGCTCTGGTCGAAGCAGAGAAGCGGGGTGTCAAGCCTTCGGTGGATTTCATTGATTCTACCCTGCTGGAGAGCAGTGCGTTTATCAACAGCATTCAGAATAATGTGAACGCATGGATCAGATCCATCCAGACCATTACCAAAATGTCTCGTGACGCAGACAGCGGATCAGCTGCTCAGGAGATCAACTTTTGGCTGTCTATGGAGACTGCGCTCGAGGGTATTGAAGACCAGCTGCGCGGTGATGGGGTTGTGTTGACTATGGACATTCTCCGACACGCAAAACGTTACCAAGCTACCCTCAGCTTCGTTGCCGACACTGGTCTACGCGAAGCAACCGATCTAGTTCAAAAGTACAACCAACTGATGCGTGACTTTCCCCTTGACGAACTGCTATCTGCCCCTAACCTGCAGAAAGTCCGAGACTCCCTTACCCTAATCTTTAATCATCTGAATAAGAAATTGAAGATCTGCCCCTACCCCATCAAGCGTGCTCTTGCACTCGTGGAGGCCATCTCAGGCGACCTGGACGCGCGTATCCATTCCTTACTCAATGGCCGGACCATCTTGCACCTCGATTTCCGCGAATTCCGTACGTTAATCAAGATCACTGATACCATCTGGAAGACCTGGGACGAAAACCTGAAGGAGTTTACAAATGTTGCCCGTGAATCCACTCGTCGACGAAATGAGAAGTTCATTCCTATAAAGATCAATGCTCGCCACGAGAAGACCCAAGAACGATTGAACTATATCAACACCTTCCGTGTCAACCACGAGCAACTTCAAAGAACCATCGCAAATGTCCTCGGCCCGAAGAGCACTTCTGCTGGAGATGCCGCAGCGGGAACCGGAGCTGACGGCGCCGTGATCGTTGAGGAAATTGGCGATGTGGACGCTGTTGAAGAGGTCGTGCAAGCTTACGGTGCTCTGAAAAATATCGATGTTCTAGATGTTTCTCCAGTGGGGACACAGAACTGGATCCTAGAGGAGATTGCGTACAATGAACGGACATCCCGAGTTGAAAACTCGATCATCGCTCGCCTACGTGACCGTCTTGCAACAGCAAAGAACGCGAATGAGATGTTCCGCGTCTTTTCTAAATTCAACGCGCTTCTCGTCCGACCCAAGATTCGCGGTGCCATTGCCGAATACCAAACCCAGCTCATTGATAACGTCAAGCAAGATATTTCTGCACTACACGAGCGATTTAAGCAGCAATATGGTCATTCCGAAGCCCATGCAATGGCTCAATTGCGCGACCTTCCCCCTGTTTCGGGTGCCATCGTCTGGGCACGCCAGATTGAGCGCCAACTAGACGGTTACCTGAAAAAGGTCGCTGATGTACTGGGAGATGACTGGCACTTGCACTCTGAAGGTCAGAAACTTCAGGCAGAGGGCACGCTGTTCCGAAGGAAGTTGGATACCCGCCCAGTCTTTGAATCCTGGTTGCATGATGTGCAAAGACGGCATATCACGATTTCCGGTCGACTTTTCAACATCGTTCGCAACAGGGCCGCAGGAAACACCTTGGATCTCGCTGTCAACTTTGACGCTCAGATTATCGCACTCTTTAAAGAAGTTCGGAACCTCATCTGGCTCAATTTCCAGGTCCCTCATGCTGTCAGCAACATCTCGAAAGAGGCCAAGAGGGTATACCCGTACGCTATCAGCTTGATGGAAAGTGTCCGTACATTGCTCCAAACCAACCGTTTGATCTTGACAATGACGGATGTTGCGATCCTGCTAAATGGATACATCAATGATACACAAAGCATGATTGTGAAGGGAATTCCTCTCAGATGGGAGTCTTTCGTTCACTCATACGAGTTGCACGTGAAACAAGCGGGTTTAGCTAATGGCGCCATCGACTCAGTGATTCCTGGTAGAGGTGAAAGCAAGCATGTCCAGTTTGTACGAGAGTTCGCAGGCTCAGCCTCAGTTCTTCAGCACAAGACTGCAGTGCTGGTGTCTATCAATGATACCATTCAAAAAGCGGTCCTTGAACTAAAGACCTGCCCGTACGAGCTTTCTGCTTTCAAACAACGCCTTGACGCGGTGCAAATTGCCGTTGACAAGCTGAATCTGGAGAACTACGTCAACCTAGGATATTGGGTGCACCACCTGAACCAGAAGATCGAGGCTATCCTCAGCGAGCGGCTGCACAAGGCGATTCGTGATTGGACTAACTCATTCCAGGAAGCGAGAAATGGTCAGCAGTATCTGCAATTGGCTTACGGAGCAAACGAGGGAGAGGCCCTCACAAACCGCATCGAATTCCCAGAGCTTACTCACGAAATCTCTATGCGCAATCAACTGCTTCATCTTGATCCACCCCTCCAGTTTGCCCGTGCCACCTGGTTCTCTCACTTTGATACTTGGCTCGGTGTAATCTGCAACCTTGAGAAAATCAAGGCTTCTCGTTACTCAATTTCTATTGAAGTGCAAAAGGTTCAGTTGTCGGAGTCTTGCTTTGCCGACCTTCCGCAGCGCTGCACTGAGGAACTGAAACTCGTCTACACCGCTATTGAGACTAGAGTCAAGGCGGTTTCCGAGTATGTGGACAAGTGGCTGCAATTCCAATCCCTGTGGGATCTGCAGTCTGAGCAGGTCTATGATATACTAGGCGACGACTTATCTCAGTGGCTTCAGCTCCTGCAAGAAATTCGCAAGAGCCGAGCCACTTTTGACACATCAGAAGTCAGCCGGTCGTTTGGCAACATCAAGATCGACTACGAACAAGTACAGACAAAGGTCAACGCAAAGTATGACCAATGGCAACACGAAATCCTCCTCAAGTTTGGCTCGAAACTCGGAAACCGCATGAGAGAAGTCCACTCCGAAATCGCCACTGCTCGAAGAGACCTGGAAGGCCAGACATTGGAAGCCGCTTCTACCGCTCACGCCGTCTCTTTCATCACAATTGTCCAACAGTGTAAGCGTAAGGCGAAGGTCTGGGAACCCGAAGTCGATCTATTCAGGCAAGGTCAGGCCACGCTTGTCCGTCAACGGTATCAATTCCCGAATGACTGGCTTCACGTTGAGAACGTCGATGGCGAATGGGCGGCTCTGAACGAACTCCTTATCCGCAAGAGCAAGATAGTTCAGGACCAGACTGAAGGTCTGCGAGCGAAGATTGTCGCCGAGGACAAGGTCATCAATGACAAGATCGCCGAAGTCATTGCGCAGTGGAACGAGGAAAAGCCTGTGTCCGGCACTATTCCACCAGAAGAGGCATCTCGCTCTCTCAGCTCTTTCCAGTCACGCCTCGAATCCCTCCGGTCTGAATTTGAAATGGTCTCAAAGGCGAAGGAGGCTCTTGACCTCCCTGCAAGTGCGGAGTCGTCACTTCCTGCAATCTTGGAGGAGGTCCAAGACTTCATGTCTGTGTGGGCGGCTCTTTCGACTATCTGGAAGAGTCTCAATGACCTCAGGGACACACTCTGGACTAGCGTCCAGCCAAGAAAAATTCGCCAGTCTATCGACGGTCTTATCAAGATGACTAAAGAGATGCCCAGTCGAATGCGCCAATACGCTGCCTTTGAGCACATTCAGAATGTTCTTCGTCAGCTATTGAAGGTTAACCCTCTGCTCTCGGATATGAAATCGGAAGCTGTGCGCGAAAGACATTGGCTAAAGATCTACAAAGCCCTCAAGCCAGGGCAGAGGTTTTCTCTAGTCTCTCTTACCCTTGGAGACGTTTGGGATCTCCAACTCGTGTCTAGCGAGACGATTATCCGGAATATCATCGCACAAGCCCAGGGCGAAATGGCGCTCGAAGAGTTCTTGAAGTCCGTTCGCGAGACCTGGCAAAATTATTCTCTCGACCTTGTCAACTACCAGAACAAGTGCCGTTTGATCCGCGGTTTCGACGATCTTTTCGCCAAGTGCAGCGAGAACTTGAACTCTCTGCAAGCCATGAGGCATTCACCTTACTACAAGGAATTCGAGGAGGATGCTTCGTCCTGGGAGGATAAGCTGAACCGCGTCCATGTCCTGTTTGATGTATGGATTGACGTCCAACGACAATGGGTATATCTCGAAGGTGTCTTCACAGGCAATGCTGATATTAAACACCTCCTGCCCTTGGAATCCAGCCGTTTCCAGAACATCAATTCCGAGTTTTTCGCCGTGATGAAGAAGGTCTACAAGTCTCCGTTCGTGCTCGACGTTCTCGCCATCAATGGGGTTCAAAAGTCCCTAGAGCGATTAGCAGAATTGCTTAACAAGATCCAGAAGGCTCTTGGTGAATATCTGGAACGGGAGCGTGTCTCTTTCCCTCGGTTCTACTTTGTCGGTGATGAGGATCTCCTCGAGATTATCGGTAACAGCAATGATATCTTCCGTGTCGCGAAGCACTTCAAGAAGATGTTTGCTGGTCTCTCAGGCGTTCTCATGGATGATAACAGCAATATTGTTGGTTTCACGTCCAAGGAGGGCGAGGAAGTCAGACTGAAGAAAGAAGTCAACCTTCTCAAGACCCCTAGGATTAATGACTGGTTGAGTGCCCTTGAAAGTAACATGAAGTCAACGCTTGCAGAGCTCCTTGGTGAAGCTGTTGAGCAGTTCGAGCCCCTATACAACTCATCGGAAGTCGACCGCACCGCCTTCGACGACTTCATCGCCAACTACCCTGCTCAGATTGTCGTTCTCGCTAGTCAAGTCGTGTGGACAAATGAAGTACAAAAGTCACTGGAGAACGGTGGCACTAATCTCCCTGCACTTTACGACGCCCAGATCAGGGTGCTTGAACTGCTAGCGGTTACTGTGTTGGGAGATTTAGATGCAATTGCCAGGAAGAAATGCGAACATCTCATTACCGAGTTCGTCCATCAGCGCGATGTTATCTCCAAACTGATAGCCTCGAATGCCACATCCCCAGCACACTATCTCTGGCTGCTCCAGATGCGCTACGTCTACCAAGCCGATGGCGACTTCCTGCAGCGCCTGTACGTTCACATGGCCAACGCCAAACTGAACTATGGGTTCGAGTACCTAGGTGTTCCCGAACGCCTTGTCCGTACACCTCTTACAGACCGTTGTTTCCTCACCCTTACCCAGGCTCTGTGTCAACGGCTTGGCGGTTCTCCTTATGGTCCTGCTGGTACAGGAAAGACGGAGTCCGTCAAGGCCCTGGGTCTTCAACTTGGTCGTTTCACTCTCGTCTTCTGCTGTGACGACACCTTCGATTTCCAGGCCATGGGCCGCATTTTCCTCGGTATTTGTCAAGTTGGTGCGTGGGGTTGTTTCGACGAGTTCAACCGTCTTGAAGAGCGTATTCTTTCCGCCGTCTCTCAACAAATTCAGAACATCCAGATCGGTCTTAAAATTGGAGAAACCGATGACAAGAGTCAAATTGAACTGGTGGGAAGACGCTTGAGCGTCAACCCGAATACTGGTATTTTCATCACCATGAACCCTGGTTATGCTGGTCGATCAAACCTGCCCGACAACTTGAAGAAATTGTTCCGAAGCGTCGCGATGTCGAAGCCAGATAAGGAGTTGATTACCGAAGTCATGCTGTTCTCGCAAGGTTTTAAGCAGGCCAAGCGACTGTCACAGCAGACGGTGCCATTCTTCGACCATTGCTCAACTCAGCTGTCAAAGCAAGCCCATTACGATTTTGGTCTGCGTGCCCTAAAGAGTGTCCTCGTCAGTTCAGGAGGTCTCAAGCGTGCCCGTATCGCCAATTCAGACGGTGATCTTGGACCCGACGAGATTGTGGAGCCTCAGATCATTGTGCAGAGTATTCGAGAGACTATTGCTCCCAAGTTGGTCCGCGAAGATGTGACTATCATGCTACAGATTCAGGAACAAGACTTTGCTGGCGTGGAATATGTCCCGGCCAACTATGAGAAGCTTGCTGCTGCCATCAAAGAGATTGCCCACGAGCAACACTTTGTTGACAGTGAAATGTGGATTACAAAGGCTCTGCAGCTGTATCAAATCCAGAGCATCCACCACGGTGTTATGATGGTCGGCAAATCTGGATCTGGAAAGTCATCTGCGTGGAAGATCTTGCTTCAAGCCCTTCAGCGCGCTGAGGGTGTCGAAGGAGTCTCTCATATCATTGACTCCAAGGTCATGTCGAAGGAGGCACTGTACGGTAGCCTGGACAGCACCACACGAGAATGGACCGACGGTCTCTTTACTGGTATTCTGAGAAAGATCGTGGACAACCTCCGTGGTGAAGACACAAAACGGCACTGGATCGTGTTTGACGGCGATGTTGACCCGGAGTGGGTTGAAAACCTGAACAGTGTCCTCGACGACAACAAGCTACTGACTCTGCCGAACGGTGAGCGTTTGAACTTGCCTCCCAATGTTCGCGTCATGTTCGAAGTCGAGGGCCTCAAGTACGCCACCTTGGCTACCGTCAGTCGTTGCGGTATGGTTTGGTTCAATGAAGATACCGTGACGCCCTCAATGGTCATCGAGAACTATGTTCAATCGCTCAAGACGAAGACATTTGAGGACTTGGATGATGACAGCGCGCCCGCAGGCCAGAGTGCTGTCAAGACACAAGATTGCCAGAAAATGCTATCAACCATACTTCAACAGCTCCTGCAAACTGATGAGCTTGTCCTCAAGTCTCTCGAAGAAGCCATGAAGTACAACCATATTATGGAGTTCACCGAGACCCGCGCCCTCAACACTATGTTCAGTCTGTTGAACAAGGCCTGCCGCAATGTCCTCGAATACAATATCCAGCATGTTGACTTCCCTCTTGAGTTCGAGCAAATTGAGTCCTATATCTCCAAGAAGCTCCTACTTGCTCTTGTCTGGTCTTTCACTGGAGACTGTCCTCTTGCAGACCGCAAGACTTTCGGAGAATTCGTGTCCGGCCTGACCACAATTGACCTGCCCCTTGAAAGCAACGCTTCTCTCATTGATTTCGACGTAACCCTTCCCAAAGCTGAGTGGACGAGCTGGCAATCTCAAGTTCCGTCGATCGACATCAACACCCACTCCATCACACAGACCGATGTGGTTATTCCCACAGTGGACACAGTCCGTCACGAGGATGTTCTCTACTCGTGGCTTGCAGAACATAAGCCGTTACTGCTTTGCGGTCCTCCAGGTTCAGGTAAAACCATGACGCTATTTGCCGCACTCCGCAAACTGCCAAACATGGAGGTTGTTGGTCTCAACTTCTCTAGCGCCACCACTCCAGATCTCCTTATCAAGACCTTCGAGCAGTACTGTGAGTACAAGAAGACATTGAACGGCGTCATAATGTCCCCCAGCCAAATCGGTCGGTGGTTAGTCATCTTCTGCGATGAAATCAACTTGCCTGCCCCTGATCGATACGGAACCCAGCGCGCGATCTCATTCCTGCGTCAGCTTGTGGAGCAGAATGGATTTTGGAGAACTTCGGACAAGACCTGGGTTACCTTGGACCGTATCCAATTTGTTGGTGCTTGTAACCCTCCCACCGATGCAGGACGTACGCCTCTCGCTGAGCGCTTCCTCCGTCATTCTCCTTTGGTCATGGTTGACTACCCTGGTGAAATCTCGCTCAACCAGATCTACGGAACGTTCAATTCTGCGGTCCTCAAGATTCTTCCGTTGCTGCGTGGTTACTCCGAGTCCTTTACTAAGGCTATGGTACAGTTCTACTTGGAGTCTCAAACACGCTTTACTCCTAAGATACAGCCTCACTATGTGTACTCTCCTCGTGAGCTGACACGATGGGTCCGCGGTGTGTACGAAGCCATCAAGCCGCTTGAAACCCTCAGTGTGGAAGGTCTGGTCCGTATCTGGGCACATGAAGCCCTTCGACTTTTCCAGGATCGCCTCGTTACCGAAGACGAAAGAGCATGGACTGCGGATGCTGTTTGCCGAATTGCGCTTGAAAACTTCCCTACCATTGACCACGAACAGGCTCTGAAGGGACCAATCCTTTTCTCCAACTGGTTATCTAAGAACTACGTTCCAGTGGAGCAGGAGCAGCTCCGAGAATTCGTCAAGGCACGTCTCAAGACTTTCTGCGAGGAAGAGGTGGATGTTCCCTTGGTACTTTTCAACGACGTTTTGGAACATGCTCTACGCATTGACCGAGTCTTCCGTCAGCCTCAAGGCCACCTTATCCTCATCGGTGTAAGCGGAAGTGGTAAGACGACATTGTCTCGCTTCGTTGCCTGGATGAATGGTTTGAAGGTCTTCCAGATCAAGGTGCACGGCAAATATTCTTCTGAAGACTTTGATGATGACTTGAGAAATGTCCTCCGCCGTGCGGGTTGCAAGGGCGAGAAGATCTGCTTTATCATGGACGAGTCAAACGTTCTAGACTCTGGTTTCCTGGAACGCATGAACACCCTTCTAGCCAACGCCGAGGTTCCCGGCCTGTTTGAAGGCGATGAGTTCTCCTCTCTCATGACCGCATGTAAAGAGGGTGCCCAGCGCCAGGGACTTATCCTCGACAGCCAAGAAGAACTCTACAAGTGGTTCACCCAGCAAATCGTCAAGAACCTGCACGTTGTGTTCACCATGAATCCTCCCGAGGAAGGCCTGTCGTCCAAGGCTGCAACTAGTCCCGCCCTATTTAACCGTTGCGTGCTCAACTGGATGGGAGACTGGTCCGACCAGGCTCTTTTCCAGGTTGGCTCTGAACTTACGCAGTCAGTCGACCTGGACAAGGTCAACTTTGTTGCTCCTGATAGTATACCCGTGGCGTATCGCGAACTTAGCTTACCGGCTTCCCACCGCGACACGGTCGTCAACTCCATGGTTTACATCCATTATTCGCTGCAAAAGTTCAACCAGCGCTTGCAGAAGCAACAAGGGAAGATAACTTACCTTACTCCTCGCCACTACCTAGATTTCGTCGCTCAGTATGTCAAGCTCTTCAATGAGAAGCGAGAAGATCTGGAGGAGCAACAAAGGCACTTGAACGTCGGTCTTGAGAAGCTGCGAGACACTGTCGAGAAGGTCAGTGAGCTTCGTGTCAGCCTTGCCCAGAAGAAGACGCAGCTGGAAAACAAGGACGCCGAAGCGAACGAAAAGCTGCAGCGCATGGTTGCCGACCAACGCGAAGCAGAACAGCGCAAGGCAGTCTCGCTGGAGGTGCAGGCCGCCTTAGAAATACAGGAGAAAGAAGTCGCGACACGAAGAGATATTGTTCTCAGAGACCTGGACAGAGCCGAGCCTGCCGTTGCGGAAGCCAAGGCGAGTGTGAGCAACATCAAACGTCAGCATCTCACTGAAGTCCGTTCTATGGGTAACCCGCCAGCCAGCGTTCGTCTTGCTCTGGAAGCTGTTTGCACCTTGCTGGGTCACAAGGTCGACAGCTGGAAGACGATTCAGGGTATCATACGAAAGGACGACTTCATCGCCAGTATCGTCAAATACGATAATGAGAAACAGATGACGAGGAATCACAGGCTGAAGATGCAGAAAGAGTTCATTTCCCAGGAGGACTTTACCTACGAGCGAGTCAATCGCGCCAGTAAGGCATGCGGTCCTCTGGTTCAGTGGGTTGAAGCACAGGTCAACTACTCAGAAATCTTGGATCGAGTTGGACCTTTACGTGAGGAAGTCAACACGCTTCAGGCACAAGCCGAGCAGACGAAAGCTGAAGCGCAGGCCATCGAAAACACCATCAACGATCTTGAGAGCAGCATCGCAACTTACAAGACGGAATATGCTGCGCTTATTAGCGAAACCCAAGCAATCAAGGGGGAGATGTCGAGAGTGCAATTCAAGGTTGATAGGAGTGTGCGTTTGCTCGACAGTCTGTCATCGGAACGCACCCGCTGGGAAGAAGGAAGCAAATCTTTCGAGACCCAGATCAGCACACTTGTCGGCGACGTTCTTATCGCTGCGGCTTTCCTTGCCTACGCTGGTTTCTACGATCAACAATTCCGTAAAGCAATGGCCGACGATTGGGTTCAGCAGCTGGTTCAGTCTGGAATCAGCTTCAAGCCACACAACCCGATCACTGAATACTTGTCCAACGCCGATGAACGTCTGGCTTGGCAAGAACACTCCCTGCCGGTCGATGATCTTTGCACTGAGAACGCTATTGTCTTGAAGCGCTACAACAGATACCCACTCATCATTGATCCTTCTGGCCGTGTCACCGAGTTCTTGCAGAAAGAGAGCGCGGACAGGAAGCTCACGGTAACCAGCTTCTTGGACGATTCCTTCGTCAAGCAGCTTGAGAGTGCCCTACGTTTCGGAAACCCCATTCTCATTCAAGACGCCGAGCATCTGGATCCGGTTCTTAACCACGTTCTCAACAAGGAATATCAAAAGACTGGTGGCCGTGTACTTATTCAACTCGGCAAACAGGAGATTGATTTCTCACCTTCATTCAGGCTCTTCCTCTCTACGAGAGACCCCTCTGCGTCGTTCCCACCGGATATCTGCAGTAGAACCACATTTGTCAACTTCACTGTTACGCAAAGCAGCTTGCAGATTCAGTCGCTTAACGATGTGCTGAAGCATGAACGTCCTGACGTTGACAAGCGACGCTCCGACCTTGTTAAGGCCCAGGGGGAGTTCAAGGTTCATCTACGTAAGCTTGAGAAGCGCTTGTTACAGGCGCTAAACCAGTCTCGTGGCAACATCCTTGATGATGACAATGTCATTGAAACCCTTGAGACACTCAAGAAGGAGGCTGCTGAGATTTCGAAAAAGATGGCTGAGACTGAAGGAGTCATGGCCGAGGTGGAGAACATAACCCTTAACTATAGCATCATCGCTCGCTCGTGTAGTGCCGTGTTCGCCGTGCTGGAGCAACTGCACCATATCAACCACTTCTACCAGTTCTCCCTGCAATACTTTGTGGACATCTTCAACTCGGTCCTGCGTGGAAACCCACGCCTCAGCCAAGAGAAGGATCATGCTGCGCGTGTCCAGATCATTCTTCGAGATCTGTTCGTTACTACTTATCAACGTACCTCTTTGGGTGTCATTCAAAAGGACCGCATCACCTTGGCCATGCTTCTAGCACAGGCGGCTCCCTATCCTATGGACAAGAGCATTATCGATGTCATCCTCAATAGGGCAACCAAAGGAGCTGATCTATCAGCCGATCCTGAGGCCAAACAACAGGTGATGAACGGGCTCGCAAACATGTCACTCTTCAAGTCGCATCTTCCATCGGTCACTGCTGAACAATGGGAGCAGTTCCTGAACGAGGAGCTTGCAGAGAACTATGTGCCCGCTGTTTGGGACGAGGACACCTCGGAGTTCGACCGACTGCTACGATCACTGCTCCTTATCAAGCTTTGCAGAATGGACAGATTCGTCCCAGCTGCCGAGCGGTTCATAGTCGCCGTCTTTGGCCGTGAGCTATACGAGGGAAGCACAGATCTTAAAGACATAGTCGATCAGGTCACCGCAACTGCACCAATCTCCCTCGCCTCAAGTCCTGGCTTTGACGCCAGTTACAAGGTTGATGCCCTCGTCGAGCGAATGCACGCAACCTGCGCGAACATTGCTATGGGCTCTAACGAAGGCCTTGAGAGTGCCGACAAAGCCATCAGCAACGCTGCTTCTGCCGGAACCTGGGTGCTAGTCAAGAACGTGCATCTGGCCCCCTCGTGGCTGCAAAGTCTGGAGAAGCGCCTCGAGTCGCTCAAGCCTCACAAGAACTTTAGGCTCTTCCTTTCCATGGAGTCTAGCCCCAAAATTCCAGTCAACCTCATCCGCGCCTCCCGTGTCCTCATGTATGAGCAGCCTGCTGGTGTGCGCGCAAACATGAAGGACTCCCTGTCCTCTTTGACTACGCGAGCCAGCAAGGCGCCTGTTGAGAAGGCCCGTGTGTACCTCCTGCTCTGCTTCCTGCACGCCGTTGTTCAGGAGAGGCTCCGCTACGCGCCAAGCCTCGGCTGGAAGGGCTTCTGGGAGTTCAACGATAGCGACGTAAGTTCCTCCTTCCTATTTTACCAGCTCATTTTAACATTAACTAACCTGCCTCAGTACGAATGCTCTGCCTATATCATCGACCACTGGGTTGACACGGTCGCCCAGGGCCGTTCCAATGTCGCACCTCAAAAGCTTCCGTGGGAAATGATCCGCACCCTTGTGACGGAAATGTACGGCGGCAAAGTTGACGACAGCGAAGACTTCCAGCAGCTCGAGCGCCTCGTGCACAGCTTCTTGACTCCTGCCGCATTCGAAGACGAATATAAACTCGTCTCGGGCGTTGAAAAGGACGAGTGCCTGACTCTCCCAGGGGAAACTGGTATGCGCGACTTCGTCGCTTGGGTCAACCGCCTTCCAGAGCGCGAGCCTCCCACGTACCTAGGTCTTCCTGCGAACGCGGAGAAATTGCTCCTGGTGGGACATGGAAATAAGATGATTTCGGATCTGGCAAAGGTGACGTCGTTGTTGGATGAGGGGGAGCAGTTGATGATTGATTCTTGAATGGCAGCATATTTACTTGTATTTTTGCCTCTTTTTGTTCCATTTTGCCTGTCCAAGTTGGATTCGCACCACTAGCGTCGAGCGGCTTTCGCGTGAATGGTTCTTCTTTTTGTAATATCCCCCATACATCGCATGTCTTATCAAATTACATGTCCGGTTAGAGTATAGATTCCTTCGCGAAATAATTTTATAGCACATTCTCTAACTCGTTTCTACGTAAGATACTGTTCAATCTGATGACTTGACTTGCACTGACAGCGTTGGTGTTCAAACCCGAGCTTCATGGTCTAGTTAGGGCTAACGCCCCTGTCAACGAAAAGAGTTACACAAGTCGCTCCAGCACAAGCAGCAGCCTCAGAACTCGGGCTTTCGTGCTCTTTCCTTGCACCGAGCTCGAAAGCAAGGAAGGAGCAATCCTGGACCACATGCGTACTTTCCTATTTTGCTGTCACAAAGGAGGAAGGAACGACTCAGGGCACACAACTCCGGGTCCTCCTCCTCGACGGACCAATATGGCAGGCACGACCAACCTCGGTCTCCCTAACAACACAGCGCTCCTTCCCTCTAGGCGTGCTCCGGCGAAACAGGAAGCTACGCCCAGGGTCGTGCCTTCATCGTTGGACAAGTTGGTTTTTGAACCTCTCGGGAAGGAGCTCCCCATTGCTCACATCGCTCCTTCCGCACCTACAATACGCGAAGAGATCTTGACCACTCCAGCTTTAAATAGCAAAAGCATAACGGCATCACAATTAATTTGAAGTGTGGCCAGTTACTAGGTGCTACTTGCTAACTGTCCTCATTCTGAAAGCCAGTAGAGACCAGCTACTGACATGAAAACTCCCATCCAGCCAAACTTGCCAAAAAATTGTGAAACTCCGATCACCTAAACTCTCAAACAGACTGGCCAGGAAGAAAAGGGGAAAAGAATCCATAAACACCATCCCACGAAGCCCAAACCTCAATAATACCAACACCCGCACAGCGGGCCGAAGTCTGCCCAACGTTCTGTTCAATGAAACCAAGCGAGGCAAGTGGGTAGGCGCACTTCAGAAGCCGTAGATTGTGCTTCCCATCTGCAAACATATCGTTAGCATTTAGATAGACAGCATTGAGGGGGGGAGGAGAAACGTACTCGATTCAGCGCGTAGCAAACCTACGCTCACGGAAATGTGTTAGCAAGTACTTATATAAAGTCTCCGAGTCAAGAATCTGAAATAGCATTGCAGGCTCTGGCACGAAGCAGACTTTGATGGCGGGCAGATAGCAAGATCAATGGCTAGTAGATAACTCACATCCCTCGTGGTAATCATCTAAATCCAAGAAAAATATATTAGCCGTGTTCTGCAGCCTTGTCATCATAACGCTAGACAAAGCTAGACGCATACCTTTCTATCCAGTCGAGGAGTCCGCGCCGAATCGAGTATGAGCACGATGTGGCGGAGAATCTGCCCAGTGTTTGGCGTTAGTAAGATAAAAGTATAGTTCAGGGAAGAAAAGATCGTGAAACCTTGCGAGTAAGACAGAACAACTGAGAAACAAAAGAAAAGGGGACAAAGGAGTGGGCATACCTCTGTCAGACGTTCCTTAATGACCTTCCGGATCTCGTTATATATTTCTTTGCGAATTCGGTAAACTCCGCCGCGGCGGGCGAGGCGGCTGATGATGACAAGTGTTAGCCGAAATAGACTTATAGTCCCGATGCGAAGGCCAGCGGGTTATGTGTTTGAGGATACGTTGTATCATGTGGATAAAGCCACATACCGAATAACAGGGCGTGCTGATATATGTTAGTGCTAGGCCCAGAAACTTTCACGAGAAGACCTACTGATGCCCATGATGTTGTCTTTCACCTTGCTATAGAGGCAGCAGTTGTTAGCACATTTGTTTGGCGCTCCCGTGTGATGGGGAAGGGGAAAAGTGAGGGCTGTTGTGTGTTGCGATCACATACTAGTGTCGCTTGTAGCGAGCTAGAGTCGCAATGCCAGGCCGAGCGGGCGCCATATTTGGGATCTGAAGAGGGTGGTTGAAGTAGAAGTTAGAGGAACGGGGCGAACACAGTGTTAAATGTGTGCTTTCCAACTGAAGAGCGGGGATGCAGTGAACCTGAGAGTGAGTCAAGAGGGAGAATGGAAGAAGTGGCAGATGCGGTTCAAATAGGAAGGAAATAGGATAACACTGAGTAGGGCTTGTGGTCTAACACAAGGGACATATGGACAATTAGGGCTAGACCGCTGGGTTTGAGTCAGAGCGATATCGTGATATCAAGAGTCGGATTAAATGAGCAAATTAGAAGTGATGAATGTCATGGCATTAACCTGGCATTATGCAGTATTAAACGACTCGGTTTATAAATATGTAATTCTCGTGGCACGTATAAGTTGTGAGTAGACACTCGAACGCCGGGGAGACCCAGGAAAAATGGTATGCTATGTACGCGAAGCATTTAGGAGATGAAGGTGGCTTCAGAGAACATGGTTCCTTCTTCCGTGAACTCGGTGTCGCCGACCTTGAGCTTCAAAGTAAGTTTTTTCTGAGGAGAGTACTGCGAGTTGTTAGCTGGCGCAACTACTATATGATGAAGAGGGCCTACCTGGAAGATGTATGGCCGTGTACCGGCGACGCTGCCAGCAATGGTTTTGATGAACCCAGGTACTTCGGCCATGACGTCGATACGGTCTAGCTTAGGGCCGAGGGCGCCGTCAACCTCCGCTGTAACGACCTTTCCGTCCTTGGACTTGCCTTCCCACGCCCACTTAATAGACTTGGGCTCTGGCCAGTCACTAGTCTCATCCTGCGTCGTTTCTGTGTGTGTTGCCGTGTTGGTGGTGTCCGCATAGATAATCTCTCCGTCCTTGACAATACCGCCAACATTAACACGAGTTGACCCATAAGACGGCGGGGTTGTGAATTCCATCATAATAGCGGAGAATGAGGGGGTTTGAAAGTTGATAAAATTCCACCGCGAAGCTGTTCCAGTTAGCAACCGTCAATTCGTACAGGATCAGCGAACCTACCCGCATGGTGGGGCTTCATCCCCTGAAGCGCTTGGGAGAACATTCCCCGACCCTTCATGTCGTAGGTCTTGTCCCCGGTGGTGACAGTTCCCTCCACATTGCATCGGGGCCAGAAGGCATGGCGCATAGAACCCCAGGGGTTCTCCGGGTCGGTTCCGAAGTAGGTGGTGCCGTCCTTGCCGATGGCGAAGCCGGGGGAGGCGCGGGTGAAGGTCAAGTTGACAAGACAGCCTTCGTTGACAGCGGACTTGAAAGTGTAGGCATTTCCCTCCTCGTTCAGTTCCAGAGAGATGTTGTCACCGGCAAAGGAAAGCATGCTCTCGTCGAACATGTAGTTGTAGATCGGGTCGGAGAACCAGATGTGGGGTCCATCGCCGGTGGTGTTGAATATTTTGCAATTAAATTGAGCGGTAGTGTGGATGCCACTGGATCAACTAATGCGTTAGATAGATGTGGCAACTAGCGATTGACGGGACGGTTGCTGCTCACGCGATGTTGCTGTAGATGATCTGAACCATGACCAGGGTGCCATTGTCGGCCATGACATAGTATGTCTGGGTCTCCACATTGGTATACTGGTAGGCGCGCCACCGGAGATGATCCTTGGTGAGTTCAGTATACGGGGCATCTTCCGTCTGCTGCTGGGAAACAGGCTGAATAGCCTCGGGGCCATAGATCGGTTCCTGCGTGCCCGCGACGGAGGCGAGACTATACGAAAGATCATTAGCAAATCGAGAAGTACAATGCAGTTGGCAATGGCAATCAAGGGCGGATTAAGAGGCAATAAAGGAAGCACTTACGTGGACTTGAGCCAATTCATGATGGGCAGAAAGGGGGTTGTTGAGGGAAAGATGGAAAGGGCCAGGCTAGAAAGCTCATGACGGGGAAAATCGATAGCGCGGGGCCCAAAGGGGTTCCAAAGTTCCAAAGAATTATGGGAGTAGGGGTCGGCTGTAACTTGGCCGGCTAGAGAAGAAATGTGACTGGCAAATGCAAATGTGATGATCTATACAGCTACTCTTACGTGCTCTCTACTTCTATACCTGATTGTCGCTCTTGCTGGACCCTGAACATGGTTTTAAGACGTTCGTGAAAAGCTCAGCTATGACGTTCAACACTTTTGTTTCTGGGCAGCCCCAAGGGGAAAGAAACTCCGCTCCGATACTGCGCTCCGGAACATCTCAGAAAAACTGGCCGCAAAATGCGAAGTAGAAGGAGTCTAGGCAACCTTCTCGAACTGAAATCTCCATCAACCACTTCGTATTTACTATTATAATAATTCACTATGGCGAAGAAGGCATTGGCGAAAGATCAGATTGTGAAGCTCATTGTGGGCGCTGGTCAGGCTAGTCCCAGTCCTCCTGTCGGTCCGGCTCTGGGTAGTAAGGGTGTGAAGAGTATGGATTTCTGCAAGGTACGGACAGTCAATGCTCTTCGATGGTGTCGAGTCAATCATATACTAACCCATCCAGGAATTTAATGCTAGGACAGCTCACATCACCACCGGTGTACCGATTCCCGCCCGGGTTACCGTCCGCCCTGATCGCTCCTTCACATTCGACCTCCGCACTCCCACGACGACATATTTGCTATTGGAGGCTGCCAAAGTCGAGCCGCGCAAGGGTCGAGTTCGCGGGGCTCAGAACCCCGGGCATGAGACTGTTGGCACCGTTTCCCTCAAGCACGTCTACGAAATCGCGAAGATCAAGCAGAGCGAGACGCGGTTATCAGGATTGAACCTGGAAGGGCTTTGCAAGAGTGTTGTTGCTCAGGCCAAGTCTGCTGGGATCAAGGTTGTTCCTTGAAGGACTGGGAAACAACCGAGGAGACGGCGACTGGGAGAGTGGTGATATTTGCATTGTACAGCAACTCTGGATTTATGATACTGGCGTTCTGGAGATGGGATTGTTATACGATGTACTGTACCATAGGTATTGCATGCGATAGAAGGCGCACTCTATTATTATTATTAAGAGGCGCCTGCTCATGAAGACGGAGTACTCCGTAATTGTGCAACGTCCACGGGGAATGACAGTTTGACTTGGTCAAGGGTCAAACTTAGCCAAGACGACGGTGATGGGATGACTATTAGAATTCCTGCTATGGTGACTGAAGATCATGTCCATGTCCAACAGCTTGGCAGCAAACGCAGGAGCAACAAGGAGGACGAAATATGCCAATTCGTAATGATCATATGCTTGGCGGATTCTCACCGGAGTCGGAAAGTCGGAAGACGAGAGTTCGAACCTTTGACCTGGTTCACTTTGAGGCTAAGATTGGCTCTAGTTTAGATCCCCCACAGTTTCTGAGGTCTCGATCCTCCTCGATCGGACGGAGGACAACATACAACGGGTGAGACGGTGACGGAGTCGATGATGATATCCCTTAGATGCTCGGAAGTTGGGGTTGATATCGTTTTTCCAAAAATGGAATAGAAACGATTGCCAATAGGATGAGCAGATTGGAGGCTGTACCCCGTATTCAGGCTGCTTCGGCATGCGTCCCAGGTGGCTGCACATTCCGCCCGCATTGGTCGCTTTTCCAGATCGGTGAGGTTTTCCAGAAGCAGCAGCCGGGGTCCATTCCTCCTTGAACAGGGTTAAGCCGAGAATGGCATTATTGTCATTTATTATGCCTGGTTATTGCTTGCTTTCAAAGTAACGTAGGCTGAGGCAGCTGATCGTAGTCATCAAGGTTGTCAAGTTGTCTCCGCGAGTTTCCGGCTGCTTGGAGAGTCATTTTTATGCTAGTTCTATATTAATCGGCTTGGCGGGACAATTTGCTTCAAGGGAAGAATCTTGAGCGTTCCTTTCGTTAGCGAACTCGTCATCGAGATCTCTTTACAACGTATTTCCCCTTGTCTGCTCCTCCTCGAGTCCTTGATGCCCCGCGAACGAAAGATCGCAGTCTAAAATAGCCTCTGGTCCAGACGTGCAGAGGAAGTGGATTCTCGCCGCTATTGCCGCCGCTTGTTTTTTTGCTCCAAACTCGGAGACACCGCCGCCGCTCCTGCTTTCTCTCTTGTCCTCCAGATCCCTGTTCTTGTTCTTGGTAGTTCTTTTGGCTCCATTATCCTCTTCCCCTCTTCTCTCCTCCTCTTCACCTCCGCGAAGACAATCTCCCCTCCGTTCGCTCCTTTGCTTCCACTGTTGCTAAGCTCAAGGCGAATCCGCTGCTGACCGGTGGACCGAATTTGACCCGACCGTTCCCCTCCGGGACTGCGCGCCGCCTGCAAAGCTCCCGGACCGCTGTGAGTAACAGTACGAAAGATTTGCTCCCGCGCAATCCTCCGCCCATCTACACCTTGTTGCACAAAGACTCGTTGCTCTCCGCCTGGGAAAAGCAAATCTTGCATGGAACTTCATCGCAGGATATAACCGTTCATCTCTCTTTCGTCTATCGCGATTGCTGAGTATTCCGTCCTCGGAGGGGCATGAGTCCCGCCCAGCCAGTATGACGTCTGCAACTGCCGACTTTGCCGATAAGGCGCCTACGCAAAATGGTGAGCGCTGCACCTATGATGCATCCCCGGATTTCAAATGCACCTTTTTTCTTAACATGGATTCGCCTCTTCTGCAGGAAATCAGCAAACTCAAAACGTAGCCCCAATGTCCAATGAACAGTATCGTGATACCAACAACGATGCTCAAAAGCAGCAGCAGGGACAAGTTCGTTTTTCCTCGATAGCTGAGGAGATCGAGCCGTCACAGTCCCATGCGTCGAGCACAGCCCCCGCTTCTGGAATTGATCAAGGTCAGATTCAGGATAATGACTTGAGCTCTCTCGCTGCTTCACTCCAGAAGTCTCAGTTGCAAGAGTCCAGAATGTTTAATTTCTCGTACGACCCTGTTTCTCTTCCGTCATCAAGGGTACGTGTTCACTGAATATGTCGACAACTCCACCTAACTCTCCCCGCTCATTAAACGCTAAACGCTGATCATTAGGTCGCATCTCATGAGTCAAGCGAACGTGGGCGCCGAGATGACAATGTATCCGGCGCGCCGTCAGCTCATCATTCGCCTTCAGTGTCCGCGATGCAGTCACCCCCTCTCACACCAGCAGCTACGCATTCGCGGGAAACGAAAGCCAGCGACAACGCACCTGCACAGACGACGGCAAAGCAGGCCCCTCCTCTTCCCCCTTCACAAGTGTCAGCAATCACCCCGTCCGCCTCACCTCCAACAAGCTCGCCTTCTAAAAACACAGTCGCCCAAAGTCTGCCGAATTCGCGCCCTGCCTCAACGGAGCAATTATCGAAACCGAGCGAAGTCACGCAGACGTCTTCCCACCCCCTCCATTCGCCACATCGGGCACAGTTTTTCGTTGGTCCCGAAGCAAACTCCCATGAAGAGAGTCCACCGATGACACCGAGCGTTGGCGTAGACAGTTATACCCCTCCAGGAGCCATCACCCCGATCGGGGAGCCGAATGACCCATATGCACGCAGCAAGCGACCCCCGCAATCCAAGAACCTAGCGCAGCTTGATCAACGCTTTATCTTTAACGGTCGTGATCTAAAGCGCAGAGGGGTTCAACATGCTCGCCCAGCAACCGCGCGGTCGTCTAGCGCTTCGGATCTCAAGGTCAGCGAGAAGCGTAGCGGTCTTTTCGGCTCCAAGAAAGACTTGCGCCAGCCAGAACCGGAAGGCAAGCATCACGGCCATATGTCGGAACTTAAAAGATTCTTCAAGATGGGTCACAAGAAGCGTGGGGAATCGCCAACTTCTAAGAAATCGAGTCGCTCTTCTGGAAAATCTACGCCATATCAGATGGCACCTGACAACGTTCCATTCGCGGATGATCATGGTCTCAACTCCAAGTACGGGAAGCTTGGAAAGGTGCTCGGTTCAGGTGCCGGGGGTTCAGTTCGGCTGCTTAAACGTAACAGCGACGGGGTTACGTTTGCTGTCAAGCAATTCAGAGACCGTCATTCTTGGGAGACGATGAAGGAATACTCCAAAAAGGTGACTGCTGAATTCTGCATCGGATCGACTCTCCATCATGGCAATATTATTGAAACATTGGATATCATTCAGGAAGGGACACATTGGTATGAGGTTATGGAATACGCGCCGTTTGATCTGTTTGCAATTGTGATGACGGGGAAAATGTCGAAAGAAGAAGTTGCTTGTTCTTTCAAACAAATCCTCAGCGGTGTGGCCTATCTACACGGGATGGGCCTGGCTCATCGGGATCTGAAACTTGATAACGTTGTGGTTAATGAGCACGGGATCATGAAGCTTATTGATTTCGGTAGTGCGGTGGTTTTTCGATATCCTTTTGAAAACGACATCGTCTCTGCTTCTGGTAAGTTTCGAAAAGTCTGACTCGGGTATTGTTCTGACTGTTCTAGGAATCGTTGGTTCCGATCCATATCTAGCTCCGGAAGTTTACGATGAAAAGAAATACGACCCGCGCCCGACCGATGTTTGGTCTCTAGCCATCATCTTCTGCTGCATGAGCTTACGCAGATTTCCGTGGAAGCAACCACGAGTTAGCGATAACTCTTACAGACTCTTCGTATCGACACCAACACCCGGTACACCTGTGCCAGATGCTGATCCTAGACGGCATCGACCCGTCAAATCCGCACCGAATCTGACAATCGCTGTCCATGAGCAGCAATCTTCACACATGCCGGTGACCAGCGAGGGGCGCCCGACCATGGAGACGCCGCCGCGATCTCCGGTAAAGCCAGTTCACCAAGAGGAAAACCGCCCGCCGGACGGTCCGCAGGACAAGCCAGTAGCAACCGTTTGCGACAACAAGCCAAATGGCGGCAACAAACCTACCCGCACCACAAGCAAGGAGGCTCCTCCGCTCCCACCGGGTTCGGCGCAACAGTCTGCTCAACGCCAAGAAGTTATCAAGGGGCCTTGGAGGCTCCTTCGGCTCCTCCCTCGCGAGAGCCGCTATATAATCGGTCGCATGCTCAAAGTTAGCGTCAAAGACCGAGCGAGCCTCGACGACGTGTTGACGGACGAATGGGTTCGGAACATCAAGGCGTGTCAGCAGGAAGTCTCCGGAGCGTTGATTAGGGCCGAAGGTCACACGCACGTCCTGGAGCCTCCTGCCCCTAGTGTACCGGTTGCCAGTAAGGCCAAATAAGTCAGCCAACTGCTTGTGTATAATGATCAACCCGAAAAAGCTCTATCTTTCAATCTGTGCTCCCTCGATGCATGGCGTCTGTCCCTATAACGCTCTTTCCCTTATGATTCTTTACGGCTTTGCTAATTACAACTAGACCAATATGTCTTGACCTGTTTTCTATGCTGTCATTACCCTAATTCCTGTCTGATCCTTTATTCCTCTCTATCTCGGCGTTGTGGTGATGTGGGGTGGAGTGGCAGCAGAGTGAGCTACTACGCTAGAAGCATTTTTTTATCATCTTCTGCTCTGTTGTGAGTGTCGTTCTCACTGCTTTCTTTCTCACCTTTCTTTTGGCTTTGCTGTAGTGTCGGCCTCAAGACGGCTTGTACATAGGTTGAGGACCGACTGGGCTTCCTTTTCTCGTCTATTATATTACCTGTCCTTAATAATTCCGCCCAGAGAGAAGCTAGCGATAGATAAGAAATCAATACAAGTGTCTGGG
Source organism: Aspergillus carlsbadensis (assembly GCA_025688815.1). Classification (NCBI taxonomy): domain Eukaryota; kingdom Fungi; phylum Ascomycota; class Eurotiomycetes; order Eurotiales; family Aspergillaceae; genus Aspergillus; species Aspergillus carlsbadensis. Next base: position 471,560 of record MU628164.1, on the reverse strand, counting down.
CCTTTGGAAGGCAAGTTAACCCTCGGCATCTACTTGATAACCGACATCGGCAGCGATAAGGAACCCTCCGCGGGTGGATTCCCGAGCCCGACAAAAGTTGTCATCGCCGGAACGTCGCACGCACCTTATCCTCTTCCCAATTCTTCAATTGTTGCATTCTCGGCTTCGCTGCAATAAGCAACATGCTAAGCTGATAATCACAATCTCCTAGCAACATTACCAACATCATAATCTCTCTACGCCCACCATGGCTGAGTCACAAGACCAAGAACCCTTGGTCTCCTCCCTCTGGACAAGATCCCTAATCGTACGCTGAAGCCTCATAGCAACCTCCAAATTGCCAAACTCACCTCCCATCTCACCTCTAGTCCGGCGCCATAGCTGGTTTGACAGTTGACTGCTCCCTCTACCCCCTCGACACCATCAAAACCCGCCTCCAAAAAGCCCGGCACCCCGGCTCTGCAGCCGCAGCAACACCCAACCTCTCCCTCCGCCAAACGATCCGCGGCATTTACGCAGGCCTCCCCTCCGTCCTCCTCGGCTCCGCCCCATCTGCCGCCTCCTTCTTCATCGTCTACGATGGCGTGAAACGCACTCTTCTCTCTTCCGCACCGGATGCACACTCGCAGACCACTACGACCGCCCCATCCCGCTCACATATAATCCTCACGCAATCGCTCGCCTCGTCGATGGGTGAAATCGCCGCGTGTGCTGTGCGTGTCCCGACAGAAGTCGTCAAGCAGCGCGCGCAGGCGGGCCTATTCGGCGGATCGAGTCGTGCGGCGTTGAAGGATATCTTAGCACTGCGGCATGCGGATCAGACTGCTGCTGCTAGTGGTGCGAAGAGAGGGTATGGGCAGGTTGTGAGGGAGTTATATAGAGGTGCCGGGATAACAATTGCGCGCGAGATCCCGTTTACTGTCTTGCAGTTTACCATGTGGGAGGGGATGAAGGAAGCGTATATTAATCGCCGGCAGCAATCGCATGCTGGGACTATTACCGCCGGTGAGGTCATTTCAGGCCAGGTTCCCGCGTCAACGAGTGCAATGTTTGGCAGTATTGCCGGAGCGATTTCGGCGGGGTTGACGACTCCCTTGGACGTTATCAAGACGCGGGTTATGCTTGCGAGGCGCGGAGATGGGGCCGCGGAGAGGGTGCGGATCCGGGCTATTGTGCGGGAGATTTCCGCTGAAGGGTTTGGCGCGTTCTGGAGGGGGATTGGGCCGCGGGTTACGTGGATTGGAATTGGGGGTGCGGTGTTCCTGGGGAGTTATCAGTGGGCTTCGAACACCTTGGAGGGGAGGTCCAGGCGTGAGTGAGTAAGGTGGGTGTATAATATGCTGTATATATAGGTGGTATAGACTGATACATTAGAGATAGAACGTATTAGGAAGATCAAGCCGTCTTAGTCGCAGCAACATCCCGCTTGAACACCTCACCCAGTTCCTCCCTAACAACACAGTTCTCCAGCGAAAAGGACGATGCCAGCTCCTCCAACTCTTTCTCCGTTTTGCCTCTGAACAACTCCGCCAGCTCCCACCCAACATACTCGCTCAGCAACATCTCGCGAATCACCCGCTCAAATTGCCGTTCAAACGTCCACTGCTTCGGATACCGGCCCTTGTGGAACTTCTCGTCGACCATCCCCTTGAGCGCATCAAAAAACGGCTCATACACACCCTTGACCGCGTCGCGGGGCACAATCGTCCAGAAGTCCAGTCCCAGCCGCTGTTTCTTCTCCAAGAATGGCTGGATCAACCTCAGATATGCCGAGCCCTTCTTCACGCACGTTAAACCCTGATATCCGATGTCCTTGTACAGCCAGATCGACCAGCTTATGCCTTCTTCGCGGTACATGGCTAGCTGCTGCTCCAATAGCGCATAGCGTCCCTCGTTTGCGACCTTTGCCGCTTCGACACCATCCCGGTCGGGGTCCTGGTACACGGGTCCGAACTCGCCGTTCCAGATTGGGACGCCTGCTGCCCGCATGAATGTTATTTTGCGCTCAAATCCCCGCCGCAGCTGCTCCTTCTGCGCCTCTGTCCCTATATATTGCTCCATTCCAGGAAACCCATACCAGCTGTAGTCGTGGATGGAGTATACCGTGTTGGGGAGTGGGGGTGTGTCCTCGAATGCCCTAAAGTCCATTGCGTATGTGTTGCCGTCCAGGAAGAGCATATGGTCCGGGTCTGCGGCGCGGATGGCCTTCTCTGCGCGGTGGTACCAGGCCACCAGGCGCGCTCCGTGGTTTCCTTTTACGTCAAGTGTTGGGTCGGCCGGCTCATTGAGCGGGTTGTACCCGGCCACGACAGGGTTCCCGGCGTACCGTGCAGCTAGGGCCTCCCAAAGCTGTATGGCACGGTCTTGGTGGTCCTTGAACTCCCAGAAGGTCGCCCTAGCAAGACCAGAATCAGAGTGCCAATCTTGGTTTTGCCCTCCAGGAACCGCGTGTAGGTCGAGAATTACATAGATGTTGTGCTGCCCACAGATGTCAATGCACCGATCGAGCAACGCGAAACCCTCTGGCTTGATTTGTGACGGGTTCAAATCATCAATGAAGTGCCGATAATTGAACGGTATCCGGATACAGTTGAGTCCGAAGGATGCAAACAGGGCTGCATCGGCGTCTGTGAAGAAATGGTACAATAGTCTGTCGAAGAAATACTGTGCGCGCTGCTCGCCGAGCACGGAGGCCATCTGCGCACGGTGCTCGTGCTCGTGGCCAGCGTAGCCGGTTATGAAGTTCTCCATGTTAAGCATGCCGCCGATGGCCGCGCCCTTCAGGATGACGGTTCTGCCGGAGGGGTCCACGATCTTGCTTCCGCTTGTTCGGAGCATTGTGCAAGGTGGGAGAGTGCCGTTGGCTTGGTTGGCCATGGTTGTATACAGTCGAGGGCTTGGACTGTTGAGAGGGATGATAAGGTATGTTAAGACAAATGATGGTTTTATGATTCCTTTCTGAAGCCCACCTCTGAACTGACTTATATACCTCGCACCCCACGAGGCATTGCACATTGTGGAGCACTGGAGATGGGAAAGGTATACAGTACTGAGCCCCCCCGAGCGACACTCCCCGATAGCCAAACAACCAATCATGTCCACTTTGGATAAATGAGCATTTAACTTGGCTAATTAGGACATTTTGCCAAGTTCTCTGCATCATTGCAAATAAGAAGAAAAGTGGTTGTTCCGATGAATCATTTCACATGCAGCCTTGTTGGAAGGAAGCCTTGTTGTTTTCATTTCCGGTACCTAAACATCACCCCCGGGCCACCAGCCAGGCATGCTCTTCAGAACTCGGAGTATTCTACTACTGTTCCCATAAACATACGAATGTGGCAACTCAACGCTAGCCTTGATTCTGAAGCTCTACAAGATACGCTCTCTTTCTACTCTATCGATCATCTAAACCTTCCTCTCTACATGCTCTGTCACCTCGATCATGCCTACTCGCTAAGTACGCAACTGTTCAGCCGCAGTAGATCTGCTGCTGGATTAATGGTGGATAAGGTAAGAGAAAGAAAAAGAAATACATAGTATATCCTTCAATTGATTTCTACTACTAGGTAGATTGTGACATCTCATCTAGTCCAATGAGGATTAGAAGATAGCAGTACGGCCTGTCCACTGGTTATGTCCTTTCCAGTCACTACAAGAGCCCTCAAAGCATGAAGGCCCCCATCTTCCTTGGCTTGACTCCTCGGTGGAATAACTGATCAATCTCAACCATGGACCTTCCTTTGAGCTCTGGCACATAGAAGAAGCTCCAAACCGTCGCGAACAAGCACAACCCGCCAAAGACAAACCCCACCTTTCCCTGCAGATTTCCCTCATCTGGGTTCACCATATAGGGGCACGCAAAATTCATCGCTACACCTAGGACCGACTGCGTGGCTGCCGCAAGGCCTGCGGTGCGTGCTCTCAGTGCCGCACTACTAGCCTCCCCGAGGATCGTGTATGCCATCGACCCGATTGTCGCAAAATAGACAAAGTTATAGATGACTGTCAGGGCGGCCTGGACCCATTGGGCACCGGAGGTAGGGACCACATCCATGATTCCAATGAGGAGCAGGATAGTTAGGAGCGAAACCATGCCGGTCAGGAAGACAGTGCGGCGGCCGAGTGAGTTCACGACGAACCAACTGGCAATATTGCCTGCTACTCCGCACGCCGTAACTCCGACACCGAGGTTGAAGCTCTTCGAGTCTGGCAGCCCGGCAAGCTGGAAGAAGTACGTCGAGTAGCCAAGCACGAAAATGATTCCAGAGGCATGTTGGCAAACGAAAACCCCCATACTGATCATTGAGCGCTGCAGGTCTGTTCCGCGGAAGCACTGCGCCCATGAGGTGTCGGGTGAGTTCTCACGCTCAAAAATGACAGTCCGTTCTATGGCGGCCACCTCAGCTTCGATGTCCGCCTTGGGTCCGTAAAGACGGCGCAAGGAGCGTGCTGCTTCCTCACGACGTCCCTTGCGGACGAGATGCCAGGGCGTTTCGGGTGCGAAAGGGAGGCAACCGAGTAGGAAGACAACGAACACGAGTTGCACAGCGAAGGGTGCTCGGAAACCCCAGTTATCCTCGCGCTCACCGAAGCCCCTGATGACGGCACTTGAGAGAAGCTGTCCTATGGCAATGCCCAAATTCACGCCGGACGTGGCCAACCCGCGGAGCGCAACTGGGGTGATTTCAGACGTCGCCAGCGGGGCCAGTGTGAGCAGGAATCCAAGACCACATCCGAGGAGTATCTTCACGGCTACAAAGCCACCGTGGGAAAGGGTGAACATCTCGCCGAGGACGCCGCCGGTTAGGAGGAGTATGCCGATCAGCATGGCGCCCTTGCGGCCAATGTGATCACCCACCCAGGAGCAGATGAAGGCGCTGAAGAAAGCACCTACGCTGGGCACCGTGTTGAAAGCCGTCTGCCACTTGGCGGGGAGGATCGCTTCGCCGTTTTCTACGTATCTACTCGTGTTAGGTCAGTGTCTTCTAAGAAAGGGGAGAATGGTGCATACCCAAAGGCACGGCGGAAAGATGGCACTGAGAGAACAGCTCCGTTGATTTGGGAGTCGAAGCCCCTGTCTCGGTCAGGGTTTATGCATGAGGACTTCCGATGGCTTCTCACCAGGCTACACCCGCCATGCCCCAGTAAAAAGCCCACCACACCACAGCTGGGCTGTCGGTGACGAGTTGACGCAGTGACAGCCTGTCCCTCGCATTGCTCGTTGCAACTATGTTGACATCTTCGATGCCGGTAGCAGCTGCTTCGAGCTTATCGTCGTCCACTTTCTCGAGGGAAGATTTGTGATCCATGGTGCTGCGCAGTTAAAGGATGTATTTGGAATAAAGTGCTGAATGTGAAGTACAGTGCATCAGCCAAGGAGCCGATGCGCCGGGTTATATAGAACTTGGGTCTCGGGCAGCTCGAGTGTCCACTGTCCATGGCCTTGGAAATATGGGGTAATTAGGCTGAATCCTTCTGTATGGGGTGCGTCAATTGCGTCTTTCTGAAAGCGTGGACTGATGTTTCTGGCCTGTTGTTCCTCACGGCATGTTGGAAAGCGCAGGCTGGCGAGTCAATGAGGAGACTCGGCATCTGGATGCTCACGGCGCCTTCCCACATTCAGCGAATGCCGAGAATTTCCCGTGGCAAAATGCGACTCGCAATGTCTTGGGATTGAGGGGTGCTGCTGCATGTATACTGCTTGAGCGACACTCCCCGACCCCAGGTTTTCTACTCCGACTCTTTCGACCGACATTCCGCGATCTCCCCCACACTTTCTTTCTCCTTCTACACCAACATTCGAGATACAGTGACCATGCCAGAGACTGCCGATACATCCGGAAAAGAGCGTAAGCGGCCGGCTCCTCGTGGCACTGCCTTTTACCCCCGCAAACGAGCCAACACTGCGTGCCAGGTGTGCCGATCTCGGAAGACCAAATGCGACAATCGCAAGCCCAGCTGCTCGTACTGTCTGAGTGTCGGCGCTGTCTGCAATCAATCACCGGTGGACCTATCGAGCTTTGATCCTGCTAGTCTCAAGATACTCGAGCGTCTCGATGAGCTAGAACAGGTTGTCCGGGAGCAGCACCTGGAGACAAGGATGAGGGCAGCTGTCGTCACTGGGAGCGCCAACAGCCACGGTCAACCTGCTCACTCTTTACTGCCAAGGGGAGAAGCACGACTGCTTAGCATCTCGCCAGAGTCGCCGGATCGGTTACTACGCCTGCCGGTGTTCGGCGGCCAGCCCCTTCCAGAGGGGCCTTTGACCGAGGGCCCGCCCAGAGAATTACCGGCTGCTCGGGACCAACACCGTCAATTTGTTGGGTTTGACACCTCTTTGCCCGGTGGCGTCAATGCCCTGCTTGACAGCTTCTTTGAATACGTCCATTGCAAAAATCCGATATTAGAAGAGGCTTGGACAAGACGGCTTGTGTTGTCCGTTGCACTTGAAGGCGCAGACTCGTCAGCAAGCTCCTGTCTAGCACTACTCGTCTGTGCGTTGGGCAGGATCGCGGCGCCATTCGGAGCTGATGCTGCAACAGCACAGAATACAGGTCCAGGCAGTGCTGCCTATGCCGAGTCCCAGGCTCTCTTCCAAGCCGCACAGCGTCGCATTGGGGTCTTGATAGTGACCACCAGAGAAGAGGATAGCCTCATAGCACCACAATGTCTCCTTCTTTCCGGGCTTTACATGATGTGTGTATTTCAGCCATTCCCAGCTTGGCAGTTCTTCATGCAAGCTTTAGCCTCTAGTCAGCGGTTTGCCTTTCTGTGGCGCATGTATACCGGCTGTGAGCACGATGGCATCGAGACTGTCCATGGTGCCGCCACAGCTAGTCGTGGCTGGCAAGAACAGGCTGTCTATTGGTCGGCCTGGAAGTCAGAGCGCGAGCTGCGTCGCTTTCTCTGCCTACCCGACTTTCCAGCAGCCGGCGAGAATGGCCATCTCTACCCACCAATGTTCCCAACGCCCCCATCTGTTGTCTCAGACAATTTAGCCGATGAGCAGCGCCAGCGCTCGTCGTGGCTTTTCTACTTAGCCGAGATTTCACTCCGACGCTTGTTGAACAGGGTAAGTGGAGAGATCTCAGCTTTGTATAGTGCGACTACTTCAATGACCCAGCGCTGTGGGGAGTCCCCTGCAGGAGACGAGGCAAATCTAGCATTTCTTACCCAGCTCGCTGCTCTCGTGTCAGAGTACGAAGAGCAGGGCCGTCAATGGGCGGCTAGTCTACCTGTTGAGCTCTCGTTGGACTCACCAGCCGAGTATGATAATGTGTGCCGCTTTGTCTTACGTGGGCATTATGCGGAGTACCGAGAGATTCTCTACTGGCCTTTCCTGGCTTACTGCTTGGGCTGCTACTGTCCAGTTGCCGATCTAGTTCAGCTACCACCTCAGTCGACCTCACCACTGCCGCAAAGTGCGAGTCCAGCGCAAGACATGCCTTCGCCTAGTGCTACTCAGCAGACATATATCAATCATCTCGCTGCCGAATGTCTAGAAATCCAGAGTTTACGGATACACATCAACAAGCCAGGTTTCCGCCATCGGCATCACGGTACTTTGTTCCTGATCTATGGTTGCGTACGCAGTGCCCTGGCACTTCTGGCTGCTGCACCTACAGGCCTTCAAATGCCTCGGGGGTGGCAGAACGATGTCGCATGTGTCCCTGGTGACTTACTCGCACCCTGGAAGGCTGAAATGCCGTGGTTCGCTTCGTGGCAGACATTTCTAGTTGAAATATTAGATCAATTGTGAGCGACGTTTATCTACTCCTGTTGGACCTGCACAGCAAAACGCAGCATGCACTGACCAAAGACCCCCTACAGGTATAGAACGCATCATGGTTCGTGATCTCGAAGCAACCATGCCAACTCTTGAACTTTATCCTCAGTGAGAAGCTTCTCCATGTCTTCTGGAATCATAAAATCGTGATCTGCCACTTCAAACCCCGGCACGACGGTCTCGGTAATCAGCAAACCTGAAGATTCGTCTCCTTCCCCATCACCATCCGGCAAGAGATAGCTCGCCTTATAGTCGCCTCCCTCGACAATCCACTGCAACCGGTCCCCACGGCCAATTCTCTGCCCGACAACAAACGACCCAATGGACGCTTTTCCTCCCTCACGCGCCGCCCGATCAGCATGAATAACAACGTACATCCCCCGGCCACGGTGGAGAGTGTGCACCGTGCGGCTGCGGCTGCGATGTAATGCGCCCCGGGGTGAGCAGGGTGTTATCAAGTAAAAGATTGAAGTACCTGCCGTTCGTGTTCTGTCTTTATCGTCGCCCTCGCCCTTTTCCGGAGGGTTGCTTTTGATTTCGGCATTTATGCCGTGGGTACTGTCGTTGTGCTTGTGTATACTATTGTCATTTTTGCTGTCAGTGTGGTACGGGTTTGCGATCCGGAGCGGGTTGCGGTCGGTTTCAAGGAAATAACCCCCCTCGGGATGTGGGCTGAGGTCTAGTGTTGAGATGAGGTTTTGCGTTGACGACGGTTCGGTGGAGGGGTTGCCAGGGCAGGGTATTGGGGTCGGGGGGTAAATCGGTTTTATGCTGAGGAGGGGGTATTAAGTGCCATTTTCTTGCAATGGCATAATAATCTTCTCCAGTGCTTGATAAGGGCTGCTTACTATTTACGAGATAGATTTTTATACAGTTTCTCGAATCCAGACTGCGTCAGTCATCGTCATTGTGTCATTGCAGTTAGATTATCCACTTTGACCCATCGTTTAACTGAATTAGGCCCGGTTGTTGCTGGGTCTGCTCGCGTGGTCAGTAGATACATAGATCGCAGCTTCAACTGGAGTTCTATACACTGAGGTTATTTGGAACGAAAGCAGCAGCGGAGAGATCGACTGACGCTTGGGCTTACTACTGGGATGATGATGGTTTAGCCGGAGGCCAAGTAGATTAATAAACCCATCCACTGGGAGGATGTCAGGAGCCTTCCCACGCGCCTCCAAATCCCCGCTTCTCTCCTCAGCCTCCTTCTCCTTCTTCTTCTCCTCCCCTCTGCGAAACAATACGTATTGCTGTCCTTGATCTTCATTTCTCTCCTTGTTGCTGGAGTTGTTGTTGTTGCTTTCGTTGCAGCTTCAAATGGTTGTCTCCACCTGTCTTATCAAACGTTTGTGAGTGATCATCCTCACAACCTCCGCATCCTCCGCACTTTCTCTCCCGCACTCTTGAAGCTGTCGCCATTGCCTTTTGCGACGCATGGCACGCAAATTAAGCCATCAGAGGGTCACCTATGGTAAGTTTCCCCCTTGAGGTGTCTTTTCTTTGTGTCTCTTCAATCCCCCCATTTCCCCTCCAATTTCCCTCCTCCGGAATCGCCGCAATGCAGCAAACAGAGGAACTGGAATTGCACGAAGCTTACAACAGCGTCTGCCTCTTTCCAGTGCTCCCTCCACCTGATGCCCCCGGTGGTCATCGACTCGGTGTCAATGGCTTAGCGATCGACTCGGCGAATTCTACCCTGTAAGTGTTCGAATTTCCTTCACGCGCGGCCTCACCCGGCAGGCAGAAGTGTTGCTGGTCGCGCGCGTCGGTGTTACTCGGTTCTCTAACCACGATCTCTGGAAAAGGTACTCAGGTGGTCGCGATGGAGTCATCTGCTCGTGGGACCTCGATCTTCCCTCCCTCACCTCGTTCAACGCTCAGAAACCCGGTCCTACGAAATTTCGGAACCAGATTCAAGCACACACCCATTGGATCAACGACATTGTGTTAGTCCAGAACAACTCCGCCCTCGTGTCTGCTTCATCCGATACCACTGTGAGACTATGGCGACCCTCTTCCGAATCTACAGATGTGCCCCAGTCGATCGGTAAACATACAGACTATGTCAAATGTCTTGCCTCCCCAAGCCCCCATTCCACCTGGGTTGCGTCCGGCGGCTTAGATCATAAAGTAAATCTGTGGGACCTTAATGGAAAGGGCCAGATCCTCAGCATTGATAACTGTGGTGGAACCAAGACGACAAAGGGCTCGGTTTACGCTTTGAGTGCTGTGCCTTCTATCGTCGCTAGTGGTGGTCCAGAGAAGCTCGTGAGAGTCTGGGACCCCAAGTCCGGAAAGGCCATCACAAAGTTTGTGGGACACACGAACGTAGTTCGCGATATCTTAATCAACCGCGATGGAGATACCATTATGACCGCATCGTCTGACCAAACCGTCAAGATCTGGTCTCTGACTGCCGGTAGATGCATGCACACCCTGACCATGCACAACGACAGTGTCTGGTCGCTTTACTCGGACCACCCTCAGCTCTCCGTCTTCTACTCTAGCGATCGCTCAGGCCTGGTTGCCAAGACTGATACGCGCAATGCTTCTGATATTGAGCAGGGTATATGTGTAGCAGCTCTCCAAGAGCATGAAGGTGTGGTCAAGGTCGTGGCAGCAGGCGACCATATTTGGACTGCAACTCCTAAATCCAGTATCAACCGCTGGAGCGACATTGATACGACTGTCGATATCGAGGCTCCGAAGGAGCGCAGCGCATCGTTAGAGTCCACCGAACCGAAATCGGACGATAAGTCAGCACCAAAGGAAAGGCCTGGTAAGATACCATACGAGTCGCTTCTACTACTCTCAACCACGTCTACACTTCCTAGCTCGCGTCTACCCGACAGCTTTGCTCGTTCTGCTGCGGACGGCCTCCCCTCGTCGCCGCGTCCAGACCTTGATGATGACCTGGGTATCACAACTCCGGCCTACGCCCTGCCCGAAGAGACGGTTGAGGGCCAGCATGGATTGATTAAACACTTCCTTCTAAATGATAGGAAGCGCACACTGACTCAGGATTCTGCTGGTGAGGTCGTCTTGTGGGATCTTCTCAAGGTAAATTTGTTCTCTAGATCAGACAAACCTAGCTAACAGCGCCTAGTGCGTTCCCATCAAGTCGTTTGGTAAACGCCATATGGACGATGTTGCATCGGAGCTCAACACTGTTGAGAGTGTTGCCCACTGGTGCTCAATCGATATTAGGACCGGAAGACTGTCGGTAATTCTGGAACCAGGCCGGTGCTTCGATGCAGAAATTTACGCAGATGAGGCCGACCTAGTGGACACTTCCGAGATTCGCGAAGACCAACGCTGTACGTTGACCCTTCCTGTGCTTGTGGGCTGTGCACTAATGCAAGACAGTAAATCTGGGGAAGTGGATTCTACGTTGGCTCTTTGCTCCGTTGGTTGATGAAGAGACTAAGCGTGATGCCGAATACCGCGCTGAAGCCATAGCCAAGGCTGAAGAATTGGCCAAACTGCACAGCGAGTCTGCACCGGTGGATATCCCTGGTAAAACTCTGACCGTTCCCATACCCCCAGACGCCGCACACGGACAATCCCTAGCTAGCCCTACCACACCTGGATATGGAATTGGCTTTGCTACAACTCCCGGTTCTTTGACATCGTCGGTCCTTAACCATGGTGCTGGTGGCCATAACATGGGCACGTCTCCTGGAGAGTCATCCGATTATTTGATGTCGCACCAGGGGGCCGACATGGGCAGAAGCTCGATGTCTGATAGATCGAGCGACTACTTTTCATCTCCGAAGACACATGCACCAGTAGACTCTGATAAGCCGTTGCCGACTCCTGGAGAACAGACTCCCACGCCCACGCAGGCATCTGGAGAACCTGACAAGGAAGAGCGCAAGAAGGGCGGCTCACTCTTCGGCAAGAAATTCCGCATGGATTTTCCCAAGAAACTAGGCCGTACTTCATCCGAGGTCAAGCCACAGATCCAGGAAGAGAAAGTAGAGGAACCCGAGCCGTCGTCGGTGAAGGAAGAGAAGGTGTTCGAGAGTAGTCTTAGTGGTCTGATCGAGCGCACTCGTCACGAATATGAGGAGTTTCTCTCAACCCACCAGGGACAGGAACTTACTTCGGTATTCATGCCTAGCCACCCTAGCGAGACGCCTGTGTTGGATATCCCGCCTCGCACAGTCGTCTTTATCCAGGAGGAGTCTGGTGATTCGGTTGTTGCCTCGGATCTTTACAGAGGACCCATCGAGAATATCAGCCAGGATATCGACAAGCTTGAGAAGTCGGTTCCATTGTGGTTGGCTGATTTGCTTCTTAAGGTATGTGAACTAGAGATATTTCGCTGATACAAGCTAATCCGTTTAGAACCAAATGCCCTTCAAAGAACCCGTCAAGCTTGCCTTTACTCTCAAGCCGTACGATGATTCGCTGCCTCCTGTCGTCAAACCAGACCCGTAAGTGCTGAGGGAGGCATGATGAGCTAGGCTCCCTACTAACACTTAATAGAACTGGCATCAACGCCGCAAACAACTCTCGCTTGAATGCAAACCGAATGCTTCGGGCTAAGAAGATACTCGCCTACGTCTCGGAGCGTATTGAGGGAGCGACTGGTGATCCCACGCAAGACATGATGAAGCCGGAGGAGTATCTTGAGTTGTACTGTCAACACACTGTAAGCACTGCCTCCCAAATTTGCAAATAGCGGCTGCTAACCTGAGCAGTTAATCCCCTCCAACATGACTCTCGCCACCATCCGCGCGCATCTTTGGCGTACCGGAGGCGACATGGTCCTCAACTACAAGTCAAACGGCAAGAAGGACATTCGCCTGATCGGTTCCCAGAAAGACAGTGGTGACACCAAGCCCACTTCAGAAGCTATGCCACAGCCTGAGGCCGGTAGTGCTCCTCCCCCAACCGGCGAGGATGCAAGCGCTTCGCATGGCAGCACCGCTTCTGGTTCAGCTTCCGTGCATAACACTTAGGCGTTGTGACTCAATCTAGTGTGCTACCTAGTCTGCATAAGCGCATCTGTTTGAGTACTACTCGACACCTGGTTTTTCTTTCTTTTTCTTTTTTTTTCTACTCATCGAATGCGCGCCAGAGACGTGGCTCGCACTACAATTCGGTCTCTCGGTTATGGCGCTGAGTTGCGATACCTCCCCTTGTTTTGTTCTTTCTTTTTTTTAGCGACGAGAACTTTCTATGTGCCAATAAGGTCGAAAGCTGTACTCTATGATGAATTAATGTCAATACTTGTTCAACGCCTACATGATTATTCTATCTCGTCCAGGCACTCATCACGTGCTTGAACGCCTTAAAGCGGCAAGGCCTGGCAACAACATCCCATATCAAACCTTCCCTCGGCCTAATCCTACAAAAACCCACCCCATGGACCGTACATGGCCGTAACAGCCTCTACTCTCCTGCGCTCATCAAGCACGGGTCCAATCACACTTCCACAATTCACCGATGTCCTACAGCGAACATGGACGGAGCCGCGTCGATTTCGGCCGGCGATGGCGGCGGTATTACCGAGGAGACTAGGTATGTTTTGCGTATAATCATCCGATCATACCTTGTTATATTAATGAACAGATAGGTCTGGCTGTAAGCGGCGGGGCTGATTCTATGGCATTGGCGTATCTATGTCGGGAGTGGGAGAAACAACAGCAACGCAACAACCCCAATGGAAACCCAGCCTCCAGGACGCATTATGACGACGTGAGCGTAACAGCCTTCATAGTCGACCACAGAGCACGTCCCGAATCCACCACGGAAGCCCAAACCGTCTCCGCATGGCTCCAGACCCTAGGTCTAAAAACCTCCATCCTCCCACTAATATGGCCGTCGAGCAATCTCACAAGCTCGGGATTCGAAACGCATGCCCGGAGACTGCGATACCGTGCTCTAGGTGAAGCGTGTCGAGAAAGCGGGATTGAGGTGCTACTCATGGGCCATCACCAGGATGATAATGTCGAAACGACGCTTTGGCGCCTTGCCTCGGGTGCGAAGGGGGCGGCGGGGCTAACGGGGATCCCGGGGCTAGCGAGGATTCCCGAGTGCCATGGCCTTTGGGGAGTTGCGGAGAGTGGAAGGGCTGTTTCTGTTTCGCCGGGGGACTTTGTTCCTGATCTTGCATCTGAGCACGGACAGGGACAGGGACAGGGACAGAAGCGGCACCAGCCCGAGCAGGAAGGGACCAAGATCCAAGTAGCGACTGGCGGAATCCACATCTCACGCCCACTTTTATCTTTCCGCAAATCCAGCCTTGTGGCTACGTGTGTTGAGAACGGTGTCCCCTTTGTCGATGATCCGACGAATTTCGATCCGACATTAACGCCCCGGAATGCGATTCGGTCGATGCTTTCGAAAGGGTCTTTACCTCGTGCTCTGACGAATCCGTCTATCCTAAGTCTTGTTGAGAGGGCGCAGAGGAGGGTGAAGGAGTCGTATCGGCTTTCGGATACGACTCTAGCAAAGTCTTGTAGATTGCTTGATGTTAATTTTCGGGTTGGAACGATGACGGTGCAGTTCTTGTCTTCGCCTTCAGCTTTGGAACATTCATCAGAAGGTCAGAAGCAGAAGCAGGGGAATTTATCTCAACCTCTAGCGGAAATCCAGGCTCTGACACTCCGCCGCATCACGGAGCTCATATCACCTTTCCCGGAGAACCATTGGCCGCTATCAAGCTTTGCGGACTTTACAGATCGTATTTTTCTCCCCACTCCTGGGTCAGAATCACATTCAACACCTGGCTTAGAATCTAATGCGAGAAGCAAGGCATTCACCGTCGGCGGAGTCCTATTCCAACCTCGTCCTTCCATATCAAAGTCAAAGTCAAAAACCACTATCAGTACTACTTTGACAGAGAACGACACCAATAAATGGCTCTTGACCCGACAACCCTACTTCCGCAACCGAGTTCCCACCTTACGCCTGAACCTCCCATTCCCAAACCCAGCCGAACCTAACGGAAACCCAAAATATACCCCGTGGACTCTATGGGACAACCGCTTCTGGATTCGAGCTGCCGTAACCCGAGTTCCGGGTACTAACACTCAACCCACGTCAAATTCAATCTCAAATAAAGGCCGGGAAACCGAGATCCCGATTATCATCCGCCCGCTCCAGCAGTCTGATCTCTCGCTTGTTCGACGAATACATGCTTTGCAGAAGCGAGCGAAGAAAGAATGTGTCTCATGTTATGATGGCATATCGGCTTCGCGAGTGCCAGAGGATAAGCCGGACAAGGCAGAACTCGATACACATGCATTCCTCGCAAGATTAGGCTCAGAGGCACCTGGCCAGGCGCGGTTTACACTTCCTATCCTTGCTTTCGATGATAGAGAGGGAAGGGAGTGTAGACCGCTGGTGTTGCCCACGATCGATTTACTATTTCCTTGCTTTCCGGATTCAGGGCCCAACTCGAAGTCGTGGACGATGCGCTGGGAATGGAAGTACAAAATGGCTAATTTGGGTTCGTTAAAATTAATGGGTTTGGTATAAGCTATGTATACAATCTACATGAGATATGAAAGTAGATGAGGGAAGGAATGAATCTGCTCTTGTGCCACTCAGACAAACCAAGTCGACGAGACGCACGGGCCGTCGTTGTGTTGTGCGCCTGGACATATGTAACCAATAACCCATCAACAGAAGAAAAAGAAAAAAAAAGAAAACGTGGTCTTCAAAAGAATGAGGCCAAATGGCCATTTCCTAAGCATATCCAACCCCTCGTGGACGCCGTCACCAAACCTTGGTAAAGAAAATATCAAAACGCTCATTCGCCCTATGCTCATTTCCAGATCAAAGAGAACAGAAAACGCTCAAGACATCTCAGCACCAGTCGTAATGAATCTAGTGATCTGAGCTTGCCCTGAGCAAGGCAACAGCTGCTTGCTGTGCACGGAGTCCACCAACTTCTCTCTTGAGTCGGAGATTCTCTTTCTTCAGTCTTCCGATTTCGTCCATGGCGGAAGACAGCTGTGTTTGTAGAGCGCCCTCTCCGTCTTCCGTTCGGACCTCTCTCGCAAGTTTGCCTAGCTCGGAATTGAAACGGTCATACAGTGCTTCGTTCTCTGCGCTAGCCTCGCGATATAACTCGTCCAGTTTTTTGGCTCGTTTCTCGCTGACAACAAGAGACGACTCCAAGTCCTTTTCCATGGTAGAGGTTCGGCTGGTTAGCTCCCCTGATAGCGTTTCAAATGCCAGCTCTAGATTTCTGATGCGAGATACCAGGGCTGCGGTGTTTGCACTAAAAGTGCCTTCCTCTGCAGCACCAGGAAGAAGAGCTGTGTCTGTTTGTAGCCGCACTGGCGACAGCCTTGATCCTCGAAGTTCCTGGCCAATAAGCTCGAGCTCATCCTTTAATCCCTGCTGGGCGGTGGCCTGTGCTTTCTTTTCACCCTGAAGACGGTCTCGGAGCTGTGCACAAATCAGTCATGTCCCAAAAAAAGGGTTCGGGAGTCTAGTATACCTTTTGAGGGCTCTGCAACCGTAACCTCTGCGCTTTAGTCAAGGAAGAGGATGACAGCGGACGTTTAACCTCTAATCCGTTGGCTTGCACAGACCGCTCCTTAAGCCCAGGGACCCTTGAGGTAGGTATACTAGGGGCACGAGACCGACGTTTAGGCTCTAGAGTAGGCGAGACAGATCCTTCCATCTTCTTTCTTGGGGACCTATCAGATGGCGTGTATACCGGGTCGATGTTCTCCTTACGGCTGGGAGTAACCGGGCGGACTGGCGAGCGCCGGCTAGGTGATCCTAGTCTTGGAGGCGAGCCAGCTTTGAGAGGCGACGTACTGCGCGCAGTAGAGGCTGATCCATGACTGGTCTGAGGCCGGCCAGGTTTTGACGGGGTCGCGAAATCAACTGGAAGATTACTCGAAGAAGACCCAGGAGTCGTAGGCCGCGGCCCTTGGCTAGGCGATAGAGCAGACGTTTCTGAGGATGCCGTGTCCGGCCGCAGGTCGGACAAGGAACTTCGCCGCTTTCGGCGAATCCTGACCGCTCCATTTGATGCGCCCTTGATCATAGATTGGGGGTCCTCCTGCGCACTGCCGGGCCGGCGAAGCGCTTCCTGTGATAATGACGGCCCAGTCCGATCGCGAGATCCCGGACGCAGGAGTGTGCCCAAGCTTGTATCGATATCTATTGACCTTGAGCGAACCAATAACGATCCTTTTGGCGTTCCTGCCTCCGAATCATTGGAGCCCTTGTTCTTGCTAAGGGTCCTGAGGATTGAAGCGACTTTGCTTTCTCCGGAGTTTTCCCGATGGAGACCAAATCCAAAGCGCTTGCGGAAAGACGAGGCATTAGAGCTAACTGAGCCTGCGGTTTGTGAGGGCTTTGTCTGCTCGTTAGTCAAGATCCCTTCAAGTGACGAACCGCCTGGGACAAATTCCTCGAAAAGGTTATCAAAATCATCGACTAGTCTGTCCAAAAGAGATATATGTTGCATGGGATCGCCTTCCGATGTTAGAGCCTCAGCAAATGCAGCCGTCAGAGCGCCTCTGTCGCCATCACTTCCAGAGGCATCCAGAAGATCCGCTAGTAGGCGAATAAGCGAAGCAAGGGCGCGGCGGTTCTGCGGGCTCATATCGGCAAGAAACTTCCGAAAGCATTCCTCAAATTCTCGGGGAAACATGGCATCGAACTGACTTTGTAACAGCTTGAGGCTTATAGGGTCGAGGACCGGCCCCATGT
Source organism: Aspergillus carlsbadensis (assembly GCA_025688815.1). Lineage (NCBI taxonomy): Eukaryota > Fungi > Ascomycota > Eurotiomycetes > Eurotiales > Aspergillaceae > Aspergillus > Aspergillus carlsbadensis. The sequence goes on along the minus strand of MU628164.1, from coordinate 454,084 downwards.
GCTCCTTCCACGCATTTGCCATGAACGTTTCGAACGCTACAAATAGTGTATCAACCGCCACCTCTGCTGCTGCCTGAAGCTTTGCGGGATCTTCAAGCAACACGTTGTATAGCTCGTTGACTCCTGAACGGTCGACGTTGTCCCTTGTCCGGAGAGTACGTCCCACAATATTCCCGCTGCGTGACTGCAGCGCAAGTACGTAAGCGGCAAATGCTTGTTCAAGCACGGTAAATGGACTATCCGAAACTTTCGAAGGTGTCGTGTCGACAACGGAAATTTTGACCGGGATCTCCTCCTTACCGGGGAACGAAGAAGGCAAAGTATTAGACCGTGAAATATTAGCGCGTGGTGGAGGCATCTTTGGGAATTCACCCAGTAGAGTAGCTGAGCCTGGTGCTTTAGAGCTTGAAGTGCTACTCTCCCTTGAATGACCACCGCCCAGCAGGTTTGCGATTAGTTTGGACGGCGATGGGGGACGGAAGCCACGGGGTGTCTTGAGCTGCGAGGCGAGATGACCAGCAAGATATCGAAGTACCGCAAAATTGGATTGCACCAGTGACTCCGTCATATTGCTATTTCGGGTGTCATGCAGGGGCTGCAGGACGTTCAATACTACAGCAGTCAGCAACAAGTTAAGGAGGTTAAAAGGTATTATTAGCGACTACTCACAGCGCTTAGAGAGTACTGGCACGAAACTCTCGACCGTCACAACGTCCGACGAAGGGGTGCCGACTATCGATTCCATGTGCACACGATACTGGTCTTCAGCCAGTACAGAGACGGAAATGATAACCTCGAGGTCTGAACTGCCCAGCATCTTGCTACAAACAGCCCTTGGCGTATCGAAAACGACTCTGATCTTCGAAGCAGCAGGCCGATTCGTCTCTGCATCTTGCTCGCCTTCGAATACACAAGCTAAGATTCCGAGGTTGCCCGAAGTTCCTGATGGACTTCGCAGCGTCCATTTTCCATTTTCTCTCTCACTCTCTGCGAATCGTCCCTCTATTTTCCCCTTGATGATTTCTTCAACTATTCGACCGGCGCGCCCTCCGTACATAGCGACAGGCTCCAATGCCAAAAGATCCACGGCAGTGTTTTGGGTAGGCTTTGAGGTTACCGACGCAGGAGCCAAGAACAGGATTCGGCCGCACGAGGATTGCATGCAACGAACAGTGTGAAGATCATAAACCTGTATGACGCGAATTTCTGTCAAAGAAGCAGGCACAGCAGAAACGCCCTGCGCTGTCGATGACGCATTGTCGAGTTCAGCCATCAAGCCACGAGCGGTCATTTTACATTCCGGGGCTTTTGATAATAGCACCAAGCAATTCTTGTACAGTAACATAATTCCTGGCTCGGGATCAATATCCGAAGGGTCCAAGTGATATGGTGGCGACAGCTCGTTAAAGTCGACAGCGGTAATCAATCGGCCAGTGGGCAGGATGGTTGAAGGCCATTCGTCCACCAACTCTTTCAACCGTCGGAAACCTTGATCGTGGTTTGTAGACGAAGGGTCATCGAGTGAACAGATATCTTTGATGATATCCCGTGCTTTCAACAGCGGCCGAACAGCAGGGTGTATCAGAGGGAGACTGCTCGTCATGGTATCTATCAGAAGACTATAGCGGGGGAGTCGTTGGACAGGCTCCATCAGTAGCGACCGCAGTTTTTGTTCTCCGGTTTCGTATACACGCTTTGAGAAGCTCGAATGTTTATCCCTCATAAACACATTCAGCGTTTGGGTAAAGGCATTGTGAGCACGCATATAGTCCCCATAAGGCTGTGAGAACTTCGGAAACCACTCAAGAAGCGCATTGGCAAATGCGACAGCGCCAATCGCATCTTTTTCATCCTCAAGGCTCCGTTGAGACGAAGAAGATGGCAGCTCCGTATCCTCTGTGATATCGCCAATCGCGTCTCTTTCTGTATCTTCCAGCACATTTCGAATAACCTCCAAGAAGCCCATGTTGACGTCGTATATCTCGTTCAAACATGGTGGGAAAAGTGTAGCCAGGTCAGTCTCGCTAGGGCTGGTACTAAAAGGCGGTCTCCCTTGAGCCCTTGCGCGGAACTCCTCTGCCACTTCGCACACGAGTGTATAAAGTTTGCTCACATATCTCTCTTCCGTATCCACTACCTCACACATGGCTAAGCGAAGAGACTGCTTTTGACTCTTAGAAAAGAACTTGGACCTGCTAACATTGGTGGGTTGTGAGGGGGCTCTTTTCAGGCGAGAGGTTGGCAGGAACATGGGCGCACCCAGTGTTGATATGAGAGGCGTATATTTCCCGTACTGAACTGCAACAGTATCTCCCCCGTCGATGCTATCCTCTTGAGCGTCTGTATCAGCCAGCTCGGGCAGTTTGATAGTCCCCGCTGGGAGCACAACATCAATATCAACCCACGGGACTTTACGCTCTTGAAATGCGCCACGAACATCGCGCACTATGTCCGCTGTATTATCCACCTTCAGCATGCGATTTGCCAAGTCCGCGGCATGCATCTCGTCAAACATCTTCGGGATCTGCCCTCCAGATTTCCCCGCACGAGCGAGAGCCTGCAGGCATTCCTTTGCAGGATCCGACAGCTCAGCGAAATATTTTAGCATGCTAACAGCCAGGCCACGGGATATCTCGTCGCCTTGTTTCTCTCGGGGTAGATGGCTGACGGCCGCGTATAGTGGTGCTGCGGGGGAGATCGTGATGCGCGGGTAGCTTTGAAAACCGGCCGGAGTCAATATATGCGCCTGAACGCGCGAACTGCTCACAGTTGCATTGGCGGTGGAGACGGGGCCGTAGAAGACAAAGATGGTCGATAATAAAGGATCCGAGACATGGTATAGGCTGAGTTGGTCCAAAGGGAGGTCTGACGGCGAGGAAGAAGAGGTCGCCATGGTGAATCAGGAAGGTCGGCTCGGCGCCGCGCACGACGTCGGTGGAGCGTGCAGTAGAACAGGAAGGAGCGAGAATGCAAAGGGAAATAGCTAGATTAGTAAAATTATAGAAAGAAAGAAGCAGGACCGAAAGAAAGAACTGGTAAAAGGGTCCAAGTTGCTGGAAAGTGCCCGGGAACTGGCACGGCCCCGAGGTCAGCTGTGGGGAGAGAGCGACGGTAACAGAACACCCATCCAAGATTAGGGGAAAGCCAACATAAGAAACTGGCTGAGTGACATGATAGAGAAGGACGGTGAGTATTAAGTTCGGTGGGTTTGACGATAAAGAGACAGGCAAAAGAGCGAATAGAGGGTCCTCATGCGATAGAAGGAGAGAGAGAGCCCCTCCATCGAGGCTGGCTGGGGACGGTGGCGATGAGGAGAATTGAGGAGAAAACCAAAAGCGTCACACAACTCGTCCTCCTCTCCGACAGAACCCTGGAAGCAGACCCTGGAAGGGAGACCAGATGAAAATTTAAGTCGCAGATGTGTTGCGATGATGATTTGTTGTGGTTGGAGTTGTTGACCTGCAAGAGCGAGACTGCGGCTGCCGATGATTTGCGCCCACCCAGCGTTAGCTGATGCAGTGGAGGACTCCCTCCAGCTTAAATAGATCTGTTTAACTACATTGAGATCTGGATCGATCTTTGCTGGGGATTCCATTCGAGACCAGAAAATTGTCCCCATCAACACGTGTACTGCTGCTGCTGGTGGTCACCCCAGTCAACAGAATTATCCGAGAAAAACAAAATACAGGTCGACACCATGGAGCTCCTCTGCGGTTTGATGTTGTTTGATCCTATTTACTGAAGCAAGGAGTCATCCTGTCATCTCCGCTTGCATAGCTTTGGATTTGTTTACAACTGCTCGACTTGGAGTTGGGTGGGGAACTTGAATGAAGCTCCGTCCTCTCAGTTATCCTCACCGCCGAAGCACAACCATGGGTCGATCAACTCACGAGGAGGCTATTTTTGATAGCGCTGGATAAGAGCTGAAAGGGTCGAGTCTTGCCTTTCAAATTATCATGGGGCTCGCCGGATCTAGTATTTCTGTTTATCGCAAAAATTCTGATTCCTGACTTTGTGAGAACACTCCCTGAGAAATCTCAAGGGCAACCTGCCTCCGAGTCGGAGATCCTCCTGGCGAAATTCATTCATTCTTATTCGCCATACAGGCCACACCGCCCGTGCTAGGCTAAGCCTCTTTAGGTGGTCTAGGTGCTATTCCTGTTTAGGAAAGCAGCCCTCTCCGCCTTCTCTAGCTGTTGCGAACTTGTCCACATTGTCGGCTGGTATACTGGAACTCTGCCCTGAACCCTCAACTTAGATTCCCCAGGGCCATGATTTGAGTCTGCTCCTTGCTCGGGCAATCTCAACTTCTGCCGCTCGTTTCTGCCCGTCATGGCTTCCCCGTCCTTGCCTATCGCTGTCGACCCAGTCGCTTTGGTAACGACAGAATGTATCACCGTCACCTCGGCCATGCGGAAACATGCCCGCTGGGCTCACTCTTCCGTTGCTGCCATACTCGGCGGCGGTGCTGCTTCACGCGTCTATGATCGCGACACCTCAGCTCCCTCCAGTCCCCGCAACGGCATCACACCTACTCGTCCGAGATCGAGACAACACTCTGCAGAAGACGATCATGCCCTGGCCAATAGGTGGGGGCTGAGGGGGAAGAAAGGCAAGAGCATGCAGGATAACCCCCTCATTTCGGCTTTTACTCGACTGCGGAGTGATCTCAAAGACTGCAAAAATATCAAGTCTTTCGATGCGCCCTCCTTGCTACATCCGTTCCTTCAGGTCGTCCGGTCTTCCTCGACCTCCGCCGCTATCACCTCTCTTGCCTTGCTCGCCTTGACAAAGTTCTTCGCTTACAAGATCATCGACCGTACATCCCCGAGGATTTCCATGGCCATGCAGCTGCTGTCAGCAGCAATAACTCATTGCCGATTCGAAGCCAGCGATTCGTCCGCCGACGAGATTGTCCTACTCAGGATTCTAAAACTGATGGAGGGTATGCTATCGGGACCGGAAGGTGAACTTCTGGGGGATGAGAGTGTCTGTGAGATGATGGAAACAGGTCTGAGTATGTGTTGTCAGGGCCGCCTCTCGGAAGTGCTCCGGAGGTCTGCTGAAATTGCAATGGTCAACATGTGCCAGGTCTTGTTCATGCGGCTATCAGTGTTGGATGCTACCTCGGAACCATTAGACCTTGAAATTCAAACTGCAGCTCAATCAGGCGAGGGTCAGCGAGCAAACTTCAAGATGGACCCTTCAGTCGATGGAGACACGGTTGCTTCCCAACATCCTTCTGCGATGGGCTCGGACACCGGTGTCACAGATCGCGACCATACCAGTTATGACAGTTCCTCTGACCAAACGCTCAATGGCAATGCAGTCGCCGCCCTTCCCAACTCTGAGAACGGATTGGGAGGCGAAGTCAAACCCTACTCATTAGCTTCTATACGAGAACTGTTTCGCGTGCTCATTGATCTCTTGGACCCACACAACCGACAACATACTGATGCAATGAGAGTCATGGCTTTAAGGATTATCGATGTTGCCTTGGAAGTTGCTGGTCCCTCAATCGCCAGGCATCCCAGCCTAGCGTCCTTGGCGCAGAACGATCTGTGCCGTCATCTATTCCAACTTGTTCGATCTGAGAATCTAGCGATTCTTACTAGCTCTCTCAGAGTAGCCGGGACACTACTTCTAACTTGTCGTCCTGTCTTGAAACTCCAGCAAGAGCTCTATCTATCGTACCTAGTTGCGTGTCTTCACCCGAAGGTGGACATACCGAGGGAGACCGGTATTGACCCTGCTCTATATGAAGGAGTGCCGCAAGCACCGAAACTCGTCAAGCCCCCTCCCTCGCAGAATAGCAGTGGGCGGTCTACTCCGGTACCAGTGAAAGATCGACAAAAGCTAGGTCTAGAAGGAAGCTCTAGGAGGCCCGAGACCAGAGAAGCAATGGTTGAAAGTATCGGCGTGCTGGCGCGCATTCCGAGCTTTATGGTCGAACTCTTTGTCAATTATGATTGTGATGTCGATCGAGCTGATCTGTGCGAGGACATGGTCGGTTTACTCTCTCGAAGTGCCTTCCCTGATTCAGCAACATGGAGTACCACAAACGTGCCTCCGCTTTGCCTGGACGCCCTCTTGAGTTACATTCAGTCAATCTACGACAGGCTTGATGACTCGCCTGTTGTCGATGTCTTCCCATCGAAGGAACGTCTAAAGGACCAACGCCGTACGAAGAAAATCATCGTTCAAGGGGCCCAGAAGTTCAACGAGGACCCTAAAGGGGGGATCGCTTATCTAGCTTCAAGGGGCATAATTGAGAATCCAGACGACCCCGTTCAGGTCGCTCGATTTCTGAAAGGGACTACCCGCTTGTCAAAGAAAATCCTTGGTGAATTCATCTCCAAAAAATCCAACGGAGACCTTCTCGATGCTTTTGTCGACCTTTTTGACTTTTCGGGGAAACGCGTAGTTGACGCCCTTCGAGACCTCCTAGGTGCCTTTCGGCTTCCTGGCGAGTCTCCTTTGATTGAACGGATTGTCACCACTTTTAGTGACAATTTCATTGAGAAGGCTCAACCAACGGGAATAGCCGACAAGGATTCCCTCTTTGTACTAACCTATGCTATAATCATGCTTAACACTGAGCTCTACAACCCAAACGTGAAGTCTCAGAACCGTATGTCATGCAACGACTTTTCAAAAAATCTGCGGGGGGTGAATGCAGGTCAGGACTTCGCTCCCGAGTTTCTACAGGAGATATATGACTCCATCAAAGAGAATGAAATCATTCTGCCAGATGAGCACGATAATAAGCATGCCTTCGATTTCGCCTGGAAAGAGTTGTTGGCAAAATCAGCTTCTACTGGGGAGTTGGTTGTGGGTGAAACCAATCTCTACGATGCAGACATGTTTGCGGCTACTTGGAAACCTGTAGTCGCAACCTTGTCCTATGTTTTCATGTCCGCTTCAGATGATGCGGTATACTCTCGCGTGGTCGTGGGATTTGACCAGTGCGCCCAAATCGCAGCCAAATACGGCTTGACTGACGCTTTTGACCGCATTGTATTCTCACTTGCGTCAATCAGCACCCTTGCCACAAGCAGCCCCCCTAGCACCGCCCTCAACACCGAGGTACAAGCTGGGAAAAAGAGCGTCATGGTTAGCGAGCTGGCCGTCAAGTTCGGACGAGACTTCCGGGCTCAATTAGCCACTGTTGTGCTCTTCCGCGTTCTAGCGAACAACGAGCGCTCACTTCAACGGAGCTGGACCCATATCATCCAGATTCTTCGCAATCTTTTCCTCAATTCTCTCATTCCGGCCTTCGACTCTAGCCTAAATTCTGATCTCGACATCCCCCCAATTCCTTTACAGACGCCATCGCAAGTCGTAGATCGCGATGGGCGAGGAAATGATACGGGTCTCTTGTCTGCTTTTACGTCATATATCTCTAGCTATGCGGCCGACGACCCTCCAGAACCCTCGGATGAAGAACTTGACAATACCCTCTGCACAGTGGACTGTGTAAGCGCATGTTCAATTGGAGATCTTCTGTCTAATATCAGGTGAGTCCTATTTTGCCGGTCTTAAAATGCATTTCTCGGTATCTTATAGTGCTTTCTCCAACTAGGTCTCTGCCTATCGAATCTCTGACAATGATTGTGGAGGCTCTGCTGGCTCAGCTGCCTGAAGAAAGTGCGCCAGCTGTTATCGTCGTAAAACCCGAACGACCTCTTCCGTCGTCGAGAGCGAATTCCAGAGCAGGCACCGGTACAAATCAATACGATCCTGGAATGATGTACCTGTTAGAGTTCGCCGCCATTCTTACTCTGCGTGATTCGCAAACAATTGAAGCCCTCGGTGAGGGGCTTTTAGCTTCTCTTCAAGGTTTCATTCGAGACGCCCAGAATCTTCACTCTCTAGCATTGTCTAGAGTGACCACTTACTTGCTGAACCTGCTCCGACTTAGCCATGTATGTCCCAATTCCCAGGTCCTTGCCTATGTACTAATAATGTTCCAGGAGCAACCTTATATGCGCGTCCCCGTGATCCTTCATAGCATCTCCAGCTTTGACCAGGACACCTTGGAGAGTGTCGCTGTACCTACGGTCAAGGGACTTTCACGTTGTGTCTTTGATGGTAGTCTCTTGCGAAATGAGATTACGGTCTCTCCGGATTTCTGGTCTATCCTGCAACGATTACACCCGCACAAAGAAGCTGCTCCCTTAGTGTTTAGCCTCTTAAAGACTGTCGTTGATTCGATCCCACCGATTGTAACAGCTGACAACTACGAGTCGGCCGTTGGCCTTGCGAATGATTTCATCAGCGCCGGTAGCGTTGGCTACATTGAGGAGCGACAGAGGGACGCAGTTGCTCGACGCTCCAAGGGTCACAAACAGCCCAAGCCTAGGTCAGACTTCATTCCCAGGCGCTTATCACATTCACATACAAGTGGGAAATTACTAACCCGACCATTGCAGTGAAAATGAACTTGTTTCACGTGGCGTGACCGCTATAGGCCTGATTTACCATCTTACTAGTCGGGCCCCATCTCTAATCAAGCAGTCACATCTCGAGGACGGTGAAGGTTTGTGTTACACTGCTCAATGACTATCTAATCATCCAGCGGCTAACTCGATGTCTCCCAGCCTGGTCAGCATACTGGTCACCAATATTCCATTCTCTAACTACGCAATGTATCAACCCGTGTCGCGATATCAGACATCATGCAATTTCAACCTTACAAAGGTCTCTTCTTTCAGTCGAGATTGGTGGGACCAAGGAGTGGACAGCAATTTTCGACCAGGTTCTCTTCCCGCTAATTCTGCGGCTCTTGAAGCCGGAAGTATACCATTCAGACCCGGTCGGCATGGGCGAGACACGTGTTCAGGCAGCGACTCTGGTTTGCAAGATTTTCCTGCGTTATCTCGACCAACAACCCAACGCCGAAGGCATGCTTGAGCTCTGGCTCAAGATCTTAGATATCCTGGACCGGATGATGAACAGCGGTCAGAGCGATAGCTTGGTAAGCTCTCTACCATCTTTTTTTCCGCCAACGGCGAGTACTGTCTATTTTTTTTCAGTTTCTAACATGCTCCATAGGAGGAAGCCATTCCGGAGAGCATCAAAAATATCATCCTGGTCATGGCAGACGGTGGCCATCTCGTCCCACCATCCCGAGACCCCAGCAAAGAGACCATCTGGGCTGAAACGAAGAAACGCCTAGACCGATTCCTCCCAGATCTATTCAAGGAACTATTTCCTGACACGCCCAAGGAAATTCCCGCTCTCTCTTCTCCGGCCCCGGGATCCCCGCCAATAACGGCTCCCCTAGAAACGCCCTCGGATGAGATGAAGGAGGTTCCAGCCGAAGGTGCTGAGGCCATTTCTGAGGTGCCCACTACTAAAGACAATGAGAAGAAGGATTAGTCTGTCTATTGCAACTTGCAATAGAAGGCGCGCGAAAGATCTTGTCAGATGGAAATTTATTTACTGCTAACTCGTTGATTTACGATTGGGCATTTACAGCGTGGACAATCCTGGTTTTCTTTTCTTTTTTTCTTCTTGTCCCTAGATCCGAGAAATGTAAATATAGGTTCTTAGACGACGCATGATATATAAAGGGTCGGTATTGTACTCGATTCGTCCAGGTTTATGAATTACGAAGTCGAAACTAGATATAAGGCCGCATCCTAAACCCAACGCGCACATTACTGGGCAGGTGTATAAACATATATATACTACAGTAAGTTTAAAGATATAAATATCCTCAATTTCAATCTCAATCTCGGTCATTTCATCTATACACACAAAACGCCCTCACGTGAATAAAAATTGTAGGTATCGCAGAGAATCATCAAGGAATGACTTGCAACATAGCATAGTAAAACAGACGACCAAGAAACCAGAAAAGGACATATGAGATACCATGGATAGATATGAGTACAGAGACAGGCAAGCGCGATAACAAAGCACACCGATGGTAACCTAAGCGGATGTAGATTGATTGGTCTATTGAGAAAGGCCTGTAAGGGCGGATAACTCAAGGTGTGTCAAATAGATAGATGGATGGATAGGTGGCTGGTTGAAGACAATCATTGGTGCGTTTGTGTTTCTGCCTGTGTGTTGGCTTGAGACTGAAAGTAAACGAGAAGGAGGAATGCAGGCATGTGGTGCAAGATTGCTAAGAGGATAGATCTAGTCAGCATCCATATCGTCGTCGAGATCGATTGCGTCCGGGTTAACAGGGGCCACAGAGGGTTGCTCCGCAGGACGTGCGCGGTTCCCGCCTTCAGGACCGCTACTGGCTGCGATGAAGCCAATCGGGGCACGAGCTTGCCGTTCCAGGGCAGCCATGGCATCTGCTGTTGATGTATCCATTTCTTCTCCCTGTTCTGTTGGCTCTCCTGTTCCGTGTTCCGAAGCCTTTTGTTGGCTGCGGGCGATAGCTTGGGAAGCAATGAAATTGACATCGGTGCTATACTCGTGTTAGTTGCTGTCATGTTATTTCAGTGAGGTTAGAGATACGAACTTGTACTGGGCTTGGACACTTCGCTTGATGCGGAGCATTTCTTTGAAGGTATCCTCGTTTCCATGCTGGACTTCGAAGGCTTCCCATTTCTGCCAGAACGGGGCGTTTGTGCGCGGGTCACAAAACTGGGACGCATGTCCGTAGATAGCACGTGCACGATCGACTTCGCCCAGCCTCCTCTCCATTTCTGCGAATTTGAGGCACATTTCCTTTGCTTCCTGGTCAGGGAGAGCAGCAATAGCCCGCTCATAGATTGGCCGAGTAGATGTCAATCCGAAGTTGGACGCAGACTTGGTAATGTAGAACTCGAACATCTCGAAACGATCCTCATCAGAGACTGCTCGAGTGGCACGCTCGTAAATTCTCATGGCGTGGCGCGCAAGACCTCGCTCTTCTTCCAAGTTACCGTACATGAGATACAAGGGTTTGGCGAACTTTGGAGGACAGCCATCGAGAGCCTGCTCAAACAAATCCCTGAGTCGTTCGATACCGATTTTTCGGTCAACAGCCTTGGTCAGATAAAGGTTCCAAAGCTCAAAAGCAACTGGGTATGTGAAGAGATCCAGTCCTCGCTCGTAGACTTTGAATGAGTCCTCAAAGTACTTGTGCTCTTCCAGGAGATTGGCGAAATTGACAACTGTCTGAGGAGTGGCGATGCGTAATTCGAAAATCCTTTCGTACACCTTTTTTGTCTCTTCTATGGATGACACACTTTCTACCAGATCCACATAGAAACTCCACAGCTTCCAACTCTTATGAACTCGTTGTTGAGGGGAGAGGGTCTCATCAAAATAGTCGACAGTTGACTTCTTTGGGGCCTGCGTTGCCTTGGCCATGATCTCGACCGCTTGATCGAAGTTTTCGCTGCGCAACTCCATCTCTGCAAATTCGCACCACGTTTCTGCGAGCTCTGCGACTGATTTGAAAGGAACCTTGGCAGCTTTTTCAAAGATGACACGTGCGGTGCCCAAATCTCGTCCACGCTCATAGAACTTGGCGTAGTTCACCCAGAGTTCAGAAAACTTGCCAACTGCCTTCTTAGGGTTGATGGCAGCAATAGCTGCTGTGTATGTCTGGACAATCTCCACGTTGTTGTCTCCCCAAAGGGCCACTCGCTTCTCCCATTCAATGACATTATTGGGGTTCTGTCTGAGAAGCACGTCGTTGACTAGGAACGGCCGCCGGTCCATAAGCTGCTCAAACCTGAGCATGCGTAGATCAAGATCGAAATCGGCATCTTCGTCGGCCTGGCCATTATCGGTTCGAACGGCCGCCGCTTCCATCAAATTGCCGATGATGGATTCTTCGAATTCGACGTAAGAATCGAAGACGAGTGTGAAATCACGCACTGTCATGACTGTCGTAATTCCTTCTTCGAAGATGTCTCGCGCCTTTTCGAAATTTCCCTTCGTAATCCAGTACGTCGCTAATCCAGCCCATAATTTACCCCTTTGGTCGGCAAATCGATCAATGCCGCTGCGGAGGATCGCGTCCACATCGATCCCTGTCTGGGGCCCTGTCTCGATTTTCTTCGCTTTAGAGACCAGCAAGTCTACCATCTCCGTCCACAGCTGGAAGTTGCTCTTCCCCTCTTTAGACTGGAACCTAGGGTTGTCGAGTATCTCCATATATCGCTTCACAGCCTCTGTACACTGGCCCATCTCGACAAGCAAGCTAACATAATCCTCTGCGTTCTCGGGATGAATTTGCATATAGCGAGCCCAGATCTTCACGGCTGTCTGACCAGAGGCCGAGCGCGCGAAGTTCTTGTATAATTTCCAGATCCGGTTATGTTGAGTAACTGGCAGCGCCCGTAGGGCTCGATCGAATGTCCTCCTCGTTTGCGTAACAAGCGGTTGTTGAAGCATAAAGGAAAGGTACATTTCCCATATCCGCGGCATCTTGTTAAGTAGAATCAAGGCACGCTCAAAGAGCGCATTGACCTTCTGGAACTCCGTTCGATACTTTGTCGCATTGCGATTTCGAAGATGTGTCGTCCGAAATTCCAGATACTATCGTGAGCGGTTAGCACAGCGAAATCAAGTATGGTAGTGGGGGCGAGCAGAGATTTGATTACCATATTCCAGAGCTTGTAGGATCGCGGGAGCTGTTTGCAAGCACGCTCCATGACCTAAAAGAAGTTCAGTAGGCGATTTAATGGACAATCTTCAAGGCGACTCACGAAGGCCTGCTCGTAAAGAGTCCCATTCTGCTGTTTGTATTCGATATATGCAAGCCATGGCTTGATGCTGCCGGGGTTTCGGAGGAGATCTTGCTCGTACACGGTATCCTGGTCGGCCTTCCAGACGAAAATACATTAGTATCGAATCTCTTGTTCCAAGTGCCGTTTGACTTACAATCAGATACAAATCTGGCCGGGAAGCCGACGATCGATCCATCTGTGCGTGTTGCCGGTGGGATCTCGGGGGCAGGAGTGTCCCTGGCATTGCGCCACTCGCTCGAGCGGGACCAACTCACACGGTCAACACGTAGTCGCAATGAAACGGGGTTGCATGAACGTGAAGGGCTTTCTCGTCGCGTCGGGAGAAAACCCATGAAGCGCTTTGGCGACGAAGTTGGCAGTCGCAATCACGTGAGGCTTGTCATGCGGGCGGCAGCCGCGAGTGGTCCAAGCTTCCGGCTCCATTCCCAGATGTTATCGGCCATGTCGGCGTTGCTCTCCGCCTTTGCTCAACCATCGTGGCTTGTGCCTCCAGCTGAACGTCGTTTCCGGAGACTTTGACAATGTCCGGAGCAGTGGTGAGCTCTAATTCTCTATGCAGTCTGTTCCGATGAAATAGCTATTGATCTAGTGTTCTGAACAGGGCCGTGAGGCGGTCTTCCCGACCCGCCAGTCACTTGGGTTGATGAAGAGTAAACTGAAAGGTGCGGAGACTGGCCATAGTTTGTTGAAGAGAAAGAGTGAAGCTTTGACAAAGTATGTATTCCCCGTCGCAGTTATACTGATCTAGTACTAATGGTATCTTCAGACGTTTCCGCGGTACGCATATCCAGAGACCAACCCTCGCATCGCATGCAACTAACTCCGAAGGTAGAGATCACACGGCGAATTGATGAGGCCAAGCAGAAAATGGGAAGGGTCATGCAAATTGCTGCATTCTCACTTGCGGAAGTGAGCTACGCTGTTGGTGGTGACATCGGTTACCAGGTCCAAGAGTCCGCGAAACAAGCCCGGTTCCGAGTGCGAGCCAAGCAGGAGAACGTTTCTGGTGTCTTTCTACCTCACTTCGAGAGCTATACAGAAGACTCGATTAATGACTTTGGTCTCACTGGTCTCGGAAAGGGTGGACAACAAGTGCAGCGGTGTCGCGAGACGTATGCGCGGGCGGTAGAGACCTTGGTAGAACTCGCAAGTCTTCAGGTACGGGCACCGCCGACGCACTATTCGCTGCTTGCTGACCACGCGAAAGACTGCCTTTGTAATTTTAGACGAAGTCATCAAGGTCGTCAACCGAAGAGGTACGTTACCAGTTCGCAATTGCTCCGTACATGCTAACTTCTGGCAGTGAATGCAATGTGAGGCCACACGTTATGCGCCTATATAGATCAGACAGCTAACCCGCCAATGCAGTGAGCACGTCATCATTCCTCGAACAGAAAACACAATCAAATGTTTGTCTTTCCTGCACCCTTAGTTCATACCCCACTAATCATCCTAGACATCAACTCCGAGCTCGACGAACTCGACAGAGAAGAGTTCTACCGACTTAAGAAAGTCTCAGGCAAGAAACAGCGTGACAACGCCGCAGCGGATGCCGAGATTCAAGCCCAGCGCGAGAGAGAGGCTCAGAACCGACTAACCGCAGGTGAGGAGCCGGAGAAGAAGAAGGAATCCCCAGATGCGCCGGACGTCCTAGGGGAGCAAGAAGACGCGGACGTCATCTTCTAACTTGGTTATTCCCTCGCCGACCTTGTATGTAGTGTTCATTCCCATTAGCATATAAATGTTCCGTTCACCATATAACTATGCCTTTTTATTCCCTTTCAGCCTACGGCTATGCTATAGTATCGCGGTGTCCCTTAGTCGTGATATAAAACGGCTCAACAAAACCCAGCCCCAACGCCCAAAACAAGCAAGAGAAAAGCACGACCACTTCACTGCCTCTGGTACGTAACCCTGATTGCCTTCCCCTCGGGTCCCATTGCCATCCCCGACATTGCCTCCTTCGCACTGATAGCGCCGGTCTCGCCCTCGTACTCCACGAAGGCAATTCCCTTTCGCCCAGGTACAAGTCTGACCTCGCGGAATCCTTCAAAACGCCCAAACATAGCTGTAAGTTGATCCTGATCGGCCGTATCGGGGAGGTCCCGCAGGAACAGAATCTTATTTGGTGGTAGGTACTCGTCGGGAATGACGGCTGCCGCGGTGCCGGATGTGGGCTTGAGACCTACGCCCTTAGCTGTCTTTGCTGGGCGGCCGGGAGCTTCGGGGGCGCCGCCGGGTGGGCGCTTGAGCTTCTTCTGGGCTTCGAGGGCTTCGTGGGCTTGTCGGCGTTCTGATCACGGGCATTCTCATTAGCAATTCTCCCCCTTAAGAACTTCTGCAAATGAAAGATCACGGTAAGAAGGGGAGAAACGTACCCTTCTCCGCTAATCTTCTCCTCTTATGCGCCTCGAGCTCATCCTCCCCGCCTTCTCTCAAAACCGTCGCATCGCTCCTTGTCTTTGCATAGTCAAGGACCATGGGCTTATCAAAGAGATCGAAGCCATTGATTTCGTCTATAGCGCGGGTCGCAGACTCGGTGTCATCAAAGACGATAAATGCCTGCCCTTTTGCGCGAAGATTCGTCTTCGCGACGATTTCGAGGATGTTGCCGTATTCGGAGAAGATCTCGGAGAGGGCTTCCTTGAGTTCGTCGGGCTTGATACGTTCTTCAAGGTTGCGGACCTAGTAGGATGTGAGCTCGGATCTGCTAAGAATAAACGGGCCTGGAAGTTAACGTACGTAGACTCTACATTGGTAACGCTGTTAGCTCGTCTGCATGAATGGAGTCATCGGAGCTATTATTGTTTCGGAGGGAGGTTTGATGACGGAGATGGGGAGACTCACGTGGAATTGGGAGGGATACTCGTAGGGACAGGAACAGTGGCCATCTTTGCGACGGAGTAAGGCCTGTCGTCGCAGGCCAAATTATCGTACTTTCAATTGTTCGGCGTGGTATATTATTGCCGTTGGTCTCATGTTCGATTGATCGCCGCTTTAGCAGCGGGCTTCAGAGTCAAGTGATTATTGAGCTAGCTTGTTTCGGAAAGGAGGCGAGGTAAATGTTTGCTAAAGCCACATAAAGCTTTTTTTTATAAGCAAATACAACAACTAGCATCATTGGTCTAGTGGTAGAATTCGTCGTTGCCATCGACGAGGCCCGTGTTCGATTCACGGATGATGCAATGAGGTTTCTTTTTGCTTTGCTCTGTCTGCTCTATCAAAATTTGTATCATTATCGCAACCTGCCCTCTCTTTTTACCAAACGCTATGCAATCATTTACAAGCCAATAACCCCCTAACCCCCTCAACCTTGTCTTTCAGTTCCTTCGGCTGCCTAGTCCAATCCTCTTGTTTCACCACATCAAGATCTGTTTCCATGAACAAATACTCTGCGGTTGCAGCCCGAACCTGCTCCGAGTTAGCGACAATATATGTCTTCAGGGACTAGTACGGACTCTTGGGAAAGGATGCAGCAATAGCCCCGTCAGCTTCTTCAACACATCAGCCCGCACTTGCTCCAGTCTCGATAGAGGTGCGTAGGCCCGCATAGCCGCTTCAAGCCGGGCAATATTCGCCGTCTTGAAATGCGCCCTCTGGACAACGACAAACCACTTCCTTAGACTGCACAAAATCAGTACATCGTCTACCATGAATAATTACCTGGGCAACTAACCTTGGATCCCAGAACCCAGGTGCCGAGGCGATATACCCATCTAACAAGAAGGCCGACAGCTCTAAGATTGGTATCGCATACCGATCATCTGGAAGCTTCTCGTTCAAAATAAGCTGGAAGTCCTGAAGAATCGAAGTCACTGTCTCGGGCCGCTGTTCTGCCGCATGGGTGTTTATGTTCTGCACCAAAGCGGAACGGGTGGACCTAATCAGTCCTTCAGACCCAGCAACAGCAGAGGTAGCAATGCCCTGCAACAATGGAAGACGTAACCAGTCGACTGCCTGAAGTTCAAGCAGTTGAAGGAAATAGTCGGGTGAAGATACTTGGCTAAAGTGCTCGTAGTGCCTACGCTAGTCAGTATAAATTCTGCAGCAGGACATTGACATCCATACCTCTGCAACGGTGGGAAGTTGTGGGCAGATTCCCAAAACATTTGGAGGCACAGCCAGGCCTCGAGACGGACCTTGTCCAGCTTTTCAGCTGATAGACGACAGAGGCAGCCGACTATGTTTTTGATATAGGACTGGCTTGCAACGTCTACCTTCTTTTGAATGACGACTCTTGCTGCCTGAATACCCTCTAATCGGACCAGGGACCCAACGTCACCGCGCCTGTCTGTTGTATAGTCGTTTAGAAAGCCGATGAGACTATTTGCAAGAGCCTCGGTCACGTCTGCATTTGATCAGTTCTGTTACCCGAAGATTTGACGCATGCACAGACCTATATGCTGCAAAACACCGGTTGTAAAGCTCTTAACAGCGACGACTCTTTTCTCAATTAACTCCTCTTTCTCAGCACACCGTACAAGCTCCTCGACGATGGCTAGCCGAGAACCATCACTAGCATCAAGTTTGCTGAAAATGGAGCCTAGAACTGAGAGATGACCTCGGCCCGTGGGCAAATTCCGAGTCGTACGAAGGTGTGCAAACCATGCCTTTAAAAGGTCTTCCTGCTTTGAGGCTGGCAGTAAAGGCCAGAGCTGTGAGATTGCCTTTGACGCGGACTCTATAGAGACATCGTCGTTCCTAGAAAGACAAAGTAGAAGAGTCTTGCAAACATTGTTAAGTAGCGTGTGAGACGGCAAGGAACCTTGAAGCTCTTGGGCACAAGAGAAGGACCGAGAAAGAGAGAATATGAGGCATGACGATGCTTCAGCCGTGAGTTCTGGGCGGGAGGTCTGTAGCGTCAAGTCGTCTCTACTCGGCCCAATGGGTGAGCCGAATATGTCCCAAAAACCAGACATCTGTTGACCAACACCGCGCGCATCATCACTGGCATTGGCCTCAGAAGGCCCCAACGACATGAACGCGTCGATGACGGCAGAAATTGCAAGAAAGCACCCATGTCTCGTCTCGACATCGCTGCGAGGGATGCTGTGAAGTTTGGTGTGTAATTTCTTTAGTACCATGTGCACAGACTTGCATCCATTTTGCGTACTTAGAACCCCAAGTGCTGTTGCCGCATGTCTTCTTGATTCCCGATCTGAAGAACCAATGCCTCTCCATTCCATCAGCGACTCGACCAAGGGTTCCCAGTATTGAGTGCTCAAGTCAGCTGTAGCCTTTGTGACCTCAATCATTGCCCTTGATCGCCGTGCTACGGCATGGTAGTCCACCACCTGTACGAGAGGTATCGCCTCAACAATGGTGTTAGGGTGACGACCAATAAGCTCTTGCAGTGCGGCAGAGGAGCCTCTCCGGATATTTCCTGACGGATCAACGCAAGCCGCACAAACTAGCTCAACGGCGAGCATTTGAAGAATACTAGCCTCAGACTGGTTTGTTGAGGTGTTGATGGCCTGCCCATTGATTGCGAGTAGCTCCTTGGTCGTATATTTGCGCGACAATGCCCATATGCCAAAGCATGCGGCATCTCGAACACCGGCACCGACGGGGCTCCCCGTAGACGATCTCTGTTCGAAATCTAGCCCAGAAACAAGGGGCTGCAGTACATTAGGTAGCTGATGAGTCGGGGGAGCATGACGAAACAAGAGGTGGCCGAGGGTAAGGATCAAGCCTTGCCATCGCTGGGCGTCAACTGCACTAAGATTCCGTTTCAGCGTGCCTGTTCCGATCTGCCTTGCCTCGGTTGGTGTAATGATTGTGCCATCCCCCTTCTCGAATAGAATATTCTCATCCAAAGAGCCAGTGACTGCCTCAATGACCTCGCTACCCATGTCTGGGTCCAACTTCAAGGTGACAATGCTCAGCGCTTTACTCGCAGCGAATCGTACAGGGGTGTCCTTGTCCGCAAGGACCTTCAAGAAATGGTCTATTGCCTCCTCTAAGATGTAAGAGAGGTGATCTTCCGAGATTACAGTGTTGCCTCTCTCGCTGAGTGACAAAGCCATCACAGTGATGGATCGAATTATCTTGATGATAGTCTTTCGAGCCAGGGCAGAAGACAAGATCACCTGAGAGACCGGTGTGCGGTGCTGAAAGAGATGCATGGTCTGCTTGAAAGCAGGAAATATAAGAGGAGAAAAATCCTCAGCTTGACCAGATGCAGCCAAACGGGCAAGGAACGAGAGTATTCCGATATACCCGTAAACAGCAAAAGGTTCAGTCCCAGCAGGAGGGTGGATAACTGCAAAAGCCCAGTCTGTTAAGATCTTCAAGACCCCTAGAGCTTGCATATCCCGGCGCAGGGCGAGTCGCGCTAGAAGCATTGTTGCGGCTTCACGCTCCTTTCCTGCGACATTGACATACGTCAATGCCACCGAAAGCAACGATCTCGCTACCGCCGGAGTCCGCGGTGACAGTAGCTCAAGTGGCCCGATACCCTCATAAGGTATGGGTACATCGTCAGATGACAGAGAAGACAGATCAAACGGGGCCAGCAACAAGTGCGATAGCCAAATGAGCATCACATAACGCTCCTCCCAGATCAATCGCTTTGATATGTCTCCAGCGTGATCCTGAGAGCCATCCGGTTGAGCTGTATCCCACTCAATAAATGCCCGCAGCATAGGGTCAAGGTACTTGGGCTCATTGTTCAAAAACCTGCTGATAACTTTGACCCCTCTAACCTTACAGAAGGTATAGAACAGCCTGCAAACAGCCCTCGGCAGGGGATAAAGAGCCTTGTGCTCCTGGGTAAAAGTTTCTCTAGCATACTGGTCTCGATGGACCAGCAAGTATGCTAGAAAAGCCTCAACAAGCGTGGGCAAAAGCGATTGCAGGTGTGGATCGAGCAGCTGCGGCCACTCCTGAAACGGTTCCAGCTGTATAGCGCACGATTAGCGGTGTTCTTAGAATAAGATAAACACCAATGAAATATCGAAGCCTACAAGATTGACGAGCCTTTCAGTTTTCGAGGCCAAGGTCCATCGCCGTGGGGTTTGGGCACCTTTTGGGCTGGCTTGTGGCTTCCAGAGTAGCGAAGGCAATTTCTCTAGAAACTCTTTGACGAGGTCTCCTGAAGCCCGCTGTAGCTTAATTTCGCGATCATCGGCTGCGTCCATACTGCAGCTGAGCACCTTCCCGGGAAAGTCCACACACCGTAGCCAGTCAGCGAATGAATACAAGCAGCGGGGGTTTTCGCCAATCTTGAGATAGTGTCACGTGATATATATATATATATCGATCTTTAATGCTTCCTATTCAACAGATATGTTTGAAATGCAGATGAAATTCTATGGAACAAACTAAGGAGAACAAAAGAATCAGAGTTTATTAACAATAGCAAAATATACATGTACCTGAAAAGCCTGGCCTAAAGATCTTTATCTGCTGCACCGCGCTTTGCAGTATTCACATAGTAACCCCCATAACCCTTTTCTGAGAGTCGAACCATCGTGTTTCGAATGTGCATAACAGCGATCGTCATTGAGAGAGAGTTCCAAACATCTTGACCTCGCTCGGCAAGGTCAAACTGCGAGATGAACTTGCCGTCAGCGGGCTGAGCACGTTTCAAGAGATCTAGGTCAAATGTCATTATAGCGACAACAGGACCGCAAATGATGAACCCAACGAGCAAAGGTAATTCCTTCTTTGAGATCGTCTTGGGGTCAGTAGGTTCGTCTTTCTTAGGCTTTTCGATGATGGTGAACGCCTCGTTCAACGCCTTCTGGTGCCGCAAGGCTAGTCGCTGTAGACTCTTGTTGACTCGCTCTAAGGCATGCAGAATAGACTCATCCTTTCCCTGGGCATGTACAACATGAACAGGTAGTGACCCAGGGCCAATTTCAAGGTTCACATCGTACAATGCCCAGCGAATATATCTCTTGATGGTGTCTTTGATCAAGCGTTCGGGTCGTTTTTTAACGATACTGCAGTCTCTCACACGCCCACTGAGGGAGAATAAATTCGCCAGCGATTTGATCGCTGCACATGGAATTAGTACAGGAGCGTGATGGGCTTGTCGAGTCAGGCTGAGGCTTACCATGAAAAGTAGTGCTTCTGGATATCTTGATGATTGGCTCCGCTTTGTCCTTGCCCGGCTCTGGGAATAAAGAATCGGGTAGGGTGGGAAAGTCAAACTGCCAGTGCTTCGGAGCAAGAGGCTCGAATCCACGCATGGCGAGCTGCAAGAAGAGAGATTTCTCCTTCTGGGTGTACAGGTTCTTGGGCAGCTTGACTGCACCTGCCATTCGCCTTTCTCGCTCACGATCGAAGTCAAACATCACCGTTGCTCTTTCGGCTCCGGGAATATGGTATGCCTCATCAGCCGCGTTCTCCCCATCTTCGTCGTCACTGTTTGAGACAACGTAATTCCGGTCGTCATCTCGCGTATCTTTCTTGCGCATTCTCCGAGAAGTGGTTGATGGGGAACTCTCATCGCTAGATGATGCAAAACGGTCGTTGTAAGCTGTGGCTTTTGTGGCTGTGACTGTCGGGGTGTCTTTCTGCATAGGCTTTGGGACGGCAGGCGCTACAACCGGAATACTCGGTTGCGCTTTGGGCGAAGTACCTTCGTTGGCTAGATTACAGGCTCCGTTAATCGAATTACAGAAACTCTGAGCTTGAAAGTCATACCTAGTTTAAGCTTCTTGAGCGGAGAGGCGGCATAGGTTGCAGGGTTCGCTGGTTGAGGTTTCGTAATCACTGGCTCGAGCTTCCTCTTCAGTGGAGAAGCCTTTGGCTTAGGCTTGCTCACATATACAGAATCATCATCGTTTGGTTGATAATCATCATCTGGGAGAATTCCCCCGGACTTGGCCTTGGGCCCTAAGTGGGACCTTTCCTCTAGACTCATTATGGAGTCGTCGTCGTCGTCACTGAAGTATGAAGGTGGTTCAAACTTCATCTTGTAGCGAGCGTTGGTGTTAGGGTTTTTGATCAACCGCGGAATGAGCTACCACGAGGTCGTTCAGATCCTAGTAGAAGTGCTGTAGTAAGTCGTTTCCTAGGTGTGTATACAAGGTGCAAGAAGATTGCCTGGTTCAAGTCGATGGAAAGTCGAAATGTTTCTTGAAGACGAGACACGGGCGGGAGAAGGGCATAAGACAGTTATGAAACTTACCGTGCCTTTGTTCTTGAGAGAATAAAGGTACTATTTTCGTATGTTGTCCACCGATGCTACTGGCTGACCCTCTTTCTTGTGGTGGTGAAAGAGAGGATCTGAGGACAAAGGAGGTGCAGCTGGAAAGACCGGGTCATGGTCGAAGGAAGTGCCCAGACGGCGAGTTTTCCTTTGAAACGTGGGACATAACACTGTAATTGACATATTGAAAGGTAGAACTTGAACAAGGAGACAGATGGCGAAACAGGGGAAGGTGCCTTTCGAGGGTAGTGTTACTGAAGAAGAGTGGAGGGAAAACGAGGATCGAAGATGAAAGAAACGTCTGACTCTTTGATGCAGGTAGATTCGCATACTTAGGTCGGCCTGCATTCTAGAAAGCTTGACAGGTGGAAAACCAACAATTTTGCATCCTTTCAGTCATATAGTATTATTAGTTGGAGTATAAGATAAGTTGACAGAAACACAAATTACATTCCTTGAACGGCCAAATTGAGCAAACCACCTAAGGACATAGCACGCGTACCTAAGAACAACAGCAAAGTACAACCCCCACCAGCTTTCCCCAATTTGCGCCCCCAAAAGTATTCACTTCGGCTCTCAAAACTATGGGTATGTATGTGCAATGACTATGATTCTGGTGCAAAAGTTACAGAAGACAACCGTCGAAGGCCAAGAAGCAGGAAGATGGCATAAGTCCAAATATGCATATCTCGAGGCCGGAGAAGTGTGAACTACGCGAAGTCCGCTGTGTAAGAGAAACCACGGAACTCTTCCTGCATAGCCTGGGAGAGAACTACAGACGAAAGAGTTAGCATGAGTAGCGAAGAAAATGACAAGTATATACATACCAGATTGCACGGGAGTCAGAACAGGAGTAACACTCGTGAACTCCTGGTCGAAGTTGCTAGTATCTGTCGGGCTATCGATCTTCGGCATAAATGGTGGTGGAACCCGCTTGTGGTAAATGTCATCCCAGTTCACGCTTCGGAAGAATGCGTGAGACATAACCTCTTGCGCATCTGTGGGCCCGGAACCCAATCGCAATTCAGGCTCGCGTGTCAACAGCTTCTGGAGAATGGAAACAGAGTCACGCGGCATGTGGATCGGGTACAGAGGCTCATCCGCAAGAATAGCATCGTAGATTTCATCCTCATCTTCACCGCGGAATGGGGATTGTTGGAGTAGCATTTGGTAGATAAGCACACCGAAAGCCCACCAATCAACTGCGCGGCCATATTTCTTATCCAGAAGAATCTGTAGAGGCAGTCAATATAAGATAAAACAGGGTGAAGCGAAGATGAGAGGATCATACTTCAGGCGCCATGAACTCTGGAGTACCACAGAAGGTGCTTGTGGTAGATCCGTACCACATGTTCTCCTTGCAAAGACCATAATCACCAATCTTGATGTGACCATCTAAAGTGAGCAGGATGTTATCGAGCTTCAGATCACGATAAATAACGCCATTTTCGTGGAAGTATTTGAGAGCTAGTAATACTTCAGCGGCATAGAATCTGCAAAATGCGTTAATGATATCACGTTGACCGCGTTTTGTGGGGAACCATACTGTGCTCTCTTAAGCCCGAACTGGCCCCGCTGAATATGAAGCATCAGATCACCGCCACTGATATACTCCATGACGAAGTATACTCGGGTTTCGGTTTGGAAACAGGCGTGCAGATTGAGAAGGAATGGGTGGCGCTCTTTGTTGGCAACCAGGAAGACGCGCTTCTCTGATTTCGTGCTCTCAACTTCATCATTCTCAATGATGAATTCCTTCTTCAGGACCTTGATGGCATAGAGTTTCTTGGTTGATTTGGTCTCTGCCAGCATGACCTTACCAAAGTTACCCTTTCCGAGAACGGCAAGGAAGTTGAAATGATCAAGCCCGATCCGGATCTTTGATTGCTGAGGGATTTCGTCCTTTGCCGCAACTTGCTGCTGCTGTTGCATGACCTGCATTGATTGCTGCTGTTGCTGATGTTGTGGCGGTGGGTGCATAGTATAAGGTGCTGGCGCATTAGGTTTCTGCGCCGGTGGGCCAGTCTGATAAGCCGGTTGAATGGGCTGTTGCTGATAGGAAGCATACGCCGCGGGATCGTAATGAGCATGGGGAGGGGGCTGGGCAGGTCGACCTGCATCTAATGATTTGTCTCAAGTCAATTTCCGCTCAACTTTGAATAACCAGGAAGGCTTATAGTCAAGTGTTTAACATACCAGGCATCTGCTGAGGACGTAGCCCTGTTGCGACGGCAGCGGCGGTAGCGGCAGGACTTGAAGATGAGGTTCGTGGTGGTAGCGGTTGGCGTTGGGAAGTAGGCGACTGTGGGGGAGCATACGAAGTTGTCGCAGCACTCAAGGCGTCGGCAGATGGCGGCCGTTGGGCCGCATATGATGCGGTCTCTAAAGGCTTTGGGTACGCATGTGCGGTATCTTGAGGTGTACCAGCAGGCCGAAGCGTTTTCCCACTTAGGCCCGAGCTGACGGAGGGAGACTTGTTATGGTTCTTGGCACGTATGATGGTCTCTAAGATTTGGTTTGCAGCTTCCATGGACATGCCGCAGAAGTCTGGAACCAAGTGCGTGCAATGAGAATGGCAAGTAAGGCCACATTCTACGGGGAGAAGTGTCGTGTTAGACAGTCTTTATAGGAAGGGGTTGACAAATCCATACCTGAACAGCGCTTGGCATTTTTCCGTCCGAAAGGCAGCAGATACCCGCAATGGCAACACCAATTGGCAGAAATATTGGTAAACTCCTCGAAACGATGCGGAATGCGATGATTTATCTTTTCCTCGTCAGGGTCCGTCTCGTAATTTGCTTTGCTGATACACTTCGTAACGACTTTCGGATAGCATTTGCGATGGCACGTGTATTTGCAATCAGCGCATTGCATCCCAGCGGCGTATTTCAAGAACTCGCCGCACAGAGCACAACGCATAATGTTGTAGAATTGCTGTGTGACGAATTTGTGGCCTTGTTTCTCGTGAATTTCTTCCTTTCTCTGTCGAACTGCACCCTGGCGGTTGAGACCAATGTCGAATGGTCTCTTGTCTTTTAATTGTTTGGCTTAGGAACAACTGTGTCAGTACATTATACAAGTAGCATGTATAGAGATGCCCCTTACCGAAGCTCATCGACAAATGAATCCTGCCCACTGGCTCTAAGGCAAACCAAGCGTCAATCGTTAACGGGCCACCACCAGGGCCCATCTGTCCCTGCGGCGCCGAAGGGTTGCCGTATCCCCCAGCACCTTGAGACGAGCCAACGGGCCCTGCGGGATCCATACGCCCAGGACCACCTGGGCGTTCCATCTTGTCAGCAGAAACCCAACCTGAAGTATTGATCTCGGTTTCGATTTTCTTTCGGCGCATTTCCTCAGCGATGTCGGAGATACGCAGCCACAGCATACCAATTGGAACCGGCCTATCACCAGCCTTATCATATACTGTGAGCTCAACTTCGTTTGCCTTGTCGATATCAAGATTGAATGTCTCATCCTGCCACCTGTCGGACCTGGTCGCCCTTGTCCTAGCCTTTATGGTATCTTCAACTTTGACGATAACACTCGTCTCTGGACCTCTAGAAAATCTGGAGCTAGTGGCATGATCAACGTCTTGAACGGCTTGGATCCGCATTGTGAGAAGACCGGTCAGCGGCTTGCGCAAATTTGGGGTGCTTAGACTCTCATCTGCGGTAATGAGTGTTAGTTACGGGGTTCTGGTCTAGAAACTGCGGATAACTGTACCATCAGGGGCGTCTGACGATTCGATATCAACGTGAAGATCTTCGTATCTTTTCAGAGCTTGTTTCAGAAGCTGGATCTTCTGGTTGCTCTCAATACGTCGATTCTCGGCGTCTTGACGGCTCTTCCTGTCGCCTTCATCCTGGTAAAGACGAACCATCTTCTCAATACCCGCTTTGTACTGCTTTTCTACACTCAGCTTAAACTCGAGCTGTGACAACATGAGCTGGATCTTCGGTCCGAGGTATTGGGTATCATATTTGATCAAGTCTAGGGTTCGAATCATGGCGTTAGTCTCATTTTTAGTTTCTAGATACTGAGTGTCTAGTGTCTTCGGCGCAGCCGACTCACCAAGCTTTGTATAATTCGGGCGAGCCTTAGGCACCGGCGCAAATGGTCTGGGATCTTTGAATGGAGCACCCGACGGCATCGAGCCGCCCCCGGGTTGCGGGTACTGTGTAGAGTCGCCATATCCACCAAAATCCTTTGGCGGAGGAGCTGGACCGTCAGCAGGATTTGGTGGGAGGCGTTTGTCGGTGGGTGAACCGCTGTCTCGCTCCATTTGGCGTAGCTGTAGCTCCTTCATCTTCTCCTCCAGGTAAGCGATATTCTTCCGACCATCCCGGATGTTGGCGTCAACTCTTTGTTGTACTAGGGGATTATCGGTCGACTGTCGCATATTTGTCGCCGCGGCGATGAGGGCCTTTTCCCGTTCGATCTTGCGGAAGACCGAGGCGATGAGATCGTCCCCGTCCATGATGAATGAGGTCTGGCTAACCTAGGCAGCGAACTCGAGGGTGGTGGCACGAGGGGATCGGTCGAGGCGGTAGTACAAGAAGAATTGAAAAAAAAAAATAAACAAAAGAGGAGGGTGGGAAGACTGGGTTAGGTGAGGTCAATAAGGTAGGCACAAGGCAGATTGGGCGGGATTTGAGGGGAGGGAGTGTGGAGTTGCGAGGGCGAGGCAGAAGAAAGCTGGTCGCGGGGCTTTTGTTGACAGTTCCAGGGCAGACGAGGGAGGGGCTCAATAATAACGCTCGATAACCCTCAGGCCAGCTCTTCAGATCCTTGACACATGTGAGACAACCCCATGAGTCGATGACGAAATGAGCCCAGATACTCGTGGCAAGACCGATAAATATCCACAGTCCACAGATTTGCTCGTGAGGGGCTGTGCGAGAGGGGAGTTAAGGAAGAAGAGAACCTTGAAGGGAGATAGATGGTGAGAAAGAGACGACACAGGGCTCTGGGGAGAATCCAGACTTCCGCCCACCACAGAGTTAGGCAACGTACGCAGAATGTATGATACTAGTAGTCTGACCATATGCATGTAAGCCTCGATAAGTCTTCTTAGAGCTTGTACATATATCAATCTATGCAGTGAATCCTTCAGGCTTCATACACCTCTAGATCTCATCGAATGGCGAGTGAGACACCGACTACGTAGTTTACTACCAGATCGACGAATATCGACCCAACAATTCAGCCAGAGCCAAAAGGCAATTTTGTGCAGTCGCTGGATTCTTGAGTCTGCTCTGACCCGGGAAATATTCGCCACAGGCCATACAGCACAACATTATAGTATTGATTACCTTCGCAGAGCGCTCCGGGACCGAACAATGACAGATTGAGACCGCTCAAGAACCCCTCATCCATTGGGCCTCGAACATCCCTGGGAGCGCCCATGGACGATTTCCAAGCATTGAAGCAGCCAAATCTACTTGATCATGCTGAATTGCTCCGGAAGTCAATGCGTACACTCAGCATCGCTGCCCCCCTTACTGTATACTAGCGGGTTCTTGGGAATTTGAGAGGTATCCAAGGGTCATGTGCGGGCTGTGCGTTTCTAGAATCCTACTGGGGAAGGATCCTGGCCAAGTTGGGTGCTGACAGATACTTTGCAGCTCAACAGTAATAATACCGTTCTTATCCAGGAACATCTGCTGTAGGTATCTAGTAGTGAGTGACTAGGGGGAAGAAAAGTCAATGCGAGAGCGAGCCGAGAGTAGCAGTATCGGATGGTTCTCCAAAAGTTTTGGGAGGGGAAGCCGCGGAGTCCACAAACTGCATCCGGACTAGGGCCCACGTGATCGCAAATATCTCTACACAGCGAGGAAACCAACAGAACCATTATCATTTACTAAATAAACGATCAGCAGCGTTCGTTAAGAGACTCAAGACTTTAACGCCCCGAGGACCAATAGAAGCTCCTGACTCCCTTGGCTTTTTGCACCCCGCAATGCCACCCCCACGACGTAAAGTGCTTGCAACAGCAGAAGACACACTCTTCCCTCCAGATGACCTGTCACCGGGACAGGAGATCGCACGAGTGATCAAAGCCACAGGAAACAACATCTACTCTATCGAATTGCCCTCGAAAGAAACGGCACTGGTGGAATTGCCGTCCAAGTTCCGGTCCACTATTTGGATGAAGCGGGGTTCCTTTGTGGTAATCGACACCAATGCCCTCGAGGGTCGCGACAATAAGCTTCGGGGAGAGATTGTGAATATCGTCCGGGACGAGAAGGCCTGGCGCAAAATGTCCTTTTGGTGAGTAATTATTAGGCCATCGGTAGAAACTTTCTAATGCGAGGGGAAGGCCCAAAGAATTTGTGAGACAGCCCATTATGGAATCCGACGACGAAGACGAATCGAACGTCGGAAAAATGCCATCTTCCGACGAATCTGACGGATATTGAAGCTTGAAGCTGACCGTTGCTGGTCTAATGCTCTTCTCCGCGGATCTGTTGGATCTTCTAGTCTCCCCGGCCACTCTTCTTCCCTGAAAGGCCGCTGCAGGCATGAAATTTTGCCACATCCGTTCAATTCTGTTCTCACTGAACGTGCTCTTTCGTTTCGGGCGCTGGCGATATAATCGGGAATGCGCCGGCACTATTTGCGAGAACGCCGAATACCTGGGTGGCAAGCGAGAGGACGACAATGGTAGAGCTGATGTCGGTGCTAGGATATGTATTCCATGCTATCTCTTGAAGCAACCAGATGGCGCACACCATAGCCGGGTGGTAGCTAGCACGCCACAGGAGATATGGAGTCGCCCAAGAGAGATAGGCGAAAAATTGGTAATGGAGCGACCTAGCACACAACAAGCCGATCGCGAGGGATGTCAACAACACGGCCATTATGAAGTTGCGGTGGAGGGGTATCCCACGGTGCTGTCCTGTGCAAAACTTGCGAATAAAAACGAACAAGTTAGTCCCGGTCGGCCTCAGGAAGCCTGTGAGCCCAAATGCAAAGAGTATGAGCGCATGCAAGACTATCAGAGCCCGCCACCACTCGGCCGACAGAAATATGTCTTCCGGTATAAACCTCCAGTTCACGGTCCACTTGTACATAAACTGTCTTCCAAATTCAAAAGCGCAGTTGAAATACCCTTGAGGGTTTGTGGGCAAGAAGGGCATCGCAAGAATAACCTAGCCACATCAGCATCGCCTTAGTTAATTTGGCGCTGTAATCCACATACCTGAATACCCAACGCCAAAACCACCAATCTGACACCCTGCCAAATACTTAAGCTCAGTGCAAGTAAGACTATAACTGCCGGCGCAAGTAGAATCAACGTCATCTTGATACCCAACCCAAGAGACCATGCCATAACCCCCGCAGTCCACTTGCGATTGATAAAGAAGCATATCGAAACCCACATGACAAGCGCGGCAAGCCCATCATTGAACAGGCGCAGCATGTACACACTGTGCAACCGTTTTGAGAGCACGAGTAAAGGGAACAGATACGGCGGAGCCCCCACTCGTCTGTAACAAGCCATCACGATTGTAAGAGTTATGAGGTAGAGAAATAGGAAAATGATCTGTCCAAATGCGATATCGCGTCCTTCATCGGTGATGTGGTAGAGAAGCGTGTAGCTGTAGACATGGGCAGCGGGGTAGACGAGGGGGCCGGTCGAGCCCTTGATCAGGGTATAGTCGCGCTCTCCATCTATGAACAGTTGAATTTGTTGCATATACGTCGCCCAGTCAATTTCAGTGTCTATATAGAAGCGTGGTTAGTAGTCTACCTCGTAGAGTCTGGCCGGCGTGGAAAGCTCACATGGAATTTTCCAGACAATGAGGACGCAAAGAAGGCCATCGCCCACGTTGAGGAGAGGCGCAATCCATCGCGTATGCTTTGGGTCGAAGCAGAGATCGCCTATGAGTTGTTTCATCCCCATGTTGGTGTTTTGAGTTGTGTAGTGGTAACCTACCTAACCTAGCCGTCGCAATACTTCGCGGAGGTGGCCTTACGCCGAGGCGGGACCAATAAGCTTCCTCCATTTTCGGATTAGTGGCTAGTGCTGTCACAACAAAGATTTTTTATGAACACTTATAGCAGCATTGAATCAAGTCATCATGTCAAGTGTTATTCTAGCTTATAATTGTGGTCTATCTAAGTACTCGCGCATTCTTCTGATGGTACATAATAGCCAGATAGTGGTATATGTACATGGGTATATCGCTGGCTTCGCTCACTTGATGGACGCCCAGTGCCTGGCATAAAGGGTCCGATGGGAGCACCAATGGCTTCTGAAACGTTTCCTCCAATTCTTATACTTTTCAACGCTCCTCACATGCCTCATTGATTCCATCACCCCTCAGCATCAGGCCGTCGGCTCTCTGTCTGGGATGTTTGTGTAAATGATTGTTTCGAGAAGCCTAGCAGGTCACCCAGAATTCCTGTCGGTTTTGGAACGGGACACTCTCTACCAGGCTTCGATAGCAACGCAGCTTCCTCTTCTAACTGTAGAAATGTCGACACTTCCTCCTCGCTCACGAATGGTGTCCTAGCAGGCATGCTCTCTTCTTGGGCGGTCATCTCGGCATCTTTCCGCCTCTTCCGTCGTACTCTCTGAATCTGTTGCCCATCGGCAGTCATGATCATTTCGGAATCGGCAAATGTGCGGCGCGGAGCAGGACACGGAAAGACGTGTGGGATACCGACGACCATGAGAGAGGCCAGTAAAGTGCCGGCGAATAGGCCAGTCGTCGACCGCGACCGGGGATGAAGGTGAGGGGGCATGTTTGTAGAGCTCAAACAGTAAGGCCAATGATTGAAGATAGGGAGATTAAGGGTTAGGTCGGCATTGGAGGGGGTTGGCTCTGCATGGCATGATCCGTCAGTACACCTGCTTCCGCCAATCTCGACAAGGTATCGCGCTTACAGTTAACAAAGTAGAATTGCGTATAGGTAGCGGGCGTGTCAAGCCATTCCTAGGCGAGACAGAGCTCAGTCAATGGCAGTGTGGAGATCAATCAAGCCTAGGGCCTGTCCGGATGAAGCCGCAACTGAAGCCGGCGGAACTTAGATGGGAGAGTTCAATCTAGCTTGGCGATCAGATCTAATCTTATCTACAGCGCATATGATTGGCTCGTGCCTCTTCCGCCCAGCAGAACGCGACTCTCTGCCTGAGAACCTGAGGCGCGCCTACGCTTGTCTTCGCCATCAGCAGAGCTCACAGCGCCGCTTTCGCAGGTACCCCTTACTACTTAAAACGAATATTCGCTTCAACAATCTGATCGAGCGTGTGAAGAAAATGATCGTGCTGCTTCCACAATCGTAGTGGACCATCTCTTTTGCATCCGGAGCCCAAGCAGCTCCCCGCCGACTGCACGTCAAGAGCTTAGGTCCGACCTACAGCAGACGAAGACTTTCCTTGCTTCCTCCAACCTCAGATATTTTGGTAAACTCAGCTTGTCATTGCATAAGGAGATAAGATGAGCGATCTCGATAGGTATAATCAAACCATCCTCCGTTGAAGTTAGCTTGACAGACCGAGCTAACGGTTCCCTTCTTTAGGGCAATCGCCCAACTCCGCGCCTGCCGCTTAATCCCCGAAGCTCAGGTCCGCGAACTCTGCTACAAAGCGCGCGAGCTGCTAATTGAAGAAGGAAACGTGGTTTGCGTAGATGCGCCGGTTACGATATGCGGGGATATTCATGGCCAATTCCACGATCTGATGGAGCTCTTCCGCGTGGGCGGGGATGTTCCTGACACAAACTACCTGTTCATGGGCGATTTTGTTGACCGCGGGTTCTATTCTCTAGAGTCGTTCCTTTTACTTCTCTGTTTGAAAGTTCGCTACCCTGACCGCATAACCCTTATCCGCGGCAATCACGAGTCTCGACAGATTACCACGGTCTACGGATTCTATGACGAGTGCATTCGCAAATATGGCAGCGCCAACGTTTGGCGGTACTGCTGTGAGGTCTTTGACTACCTCGCGCTGGGTGCCCTCGTCCTCGGGGCAAGTGCGGAGCTGGAGCCGTCCGGGCCATCTTACAACGACACTACACAATCGACCATATCGACAACCGAGGACCGTGAACTTGAGACCGAGGTGTTGAACTCGAAGGGGGATGTCACCATGAGTACATATAGGCCACGGCAGGGAAGCTCCTTGGACAACGGTGCGACATCACCTACAAGGGAACCGGCACCCCTACGAACCGGCGCTCCTGGGACAGGTGCATCCAGCAGCGGGGCAGGCAGCTATAGCAGCCGGACAGGGGCAGTGCTATGCGTCCACGGTGGCCTTTCACCTCTCATTGACACAGTCGACAAAATCCGCCTCATCGACAGGAAACAAGAAGTCCCCCACGAAGGCGCCATGTGCGACCTTCTCTGGTCAGATCCGGACGAAATCGACGGATGGGGCCTCAGTCCGCGCGGTGCAGGTTTCCTATTCGGTGCCGACATCGTAAAACAATTCAATTACAAGAACGACCTATCCTTGATCGCGCGTGCTCATCAGCTCGTCATGGAGGGCTACAAGGAGATGTTTGACGGCGGCATCGTCACCGTCTGGTCGGCTCCCAATTACTGCTACCGCTGTGGAAACGTCGCTGCTATCCTTGAGCTCGGCGAGGACACCAGCAGCGGAGGTACTGTGACAAGAAGTAACGGCGACATCGGACGGAGTAACGGTATCCTAACCAGCGCCACGGAAAAAGCGCCCCTGCGCAGCCCCGGGCGAAGATACAGAGTCTTTGAAGCCGCCGCGCAGGACACGAGGGGTATGCCCGCGAAGAAGCCCGTTGCTGATTATTTCCTGGTATGCGTTCCCCATGCCCATCCTTTCCAGGCAAATCGTCCGTTTCCTCGCGCTAACCTCGACCATCACAGTGATACCCTGTCGCCTATTCTCAATCTTCAAGTTCCATTATATATGCCGGCTTTTTCGTGTCTCATCCACTTCCTCTTCGCTTCCTTCCCATCTCCTACCTACCGCCTCTCTCCACCCTGACCCAACACCCTTCTACATAGTGTCTTTTCTTTTTCTACATCTTCTTCTGTGAATTCTGGTTTTCCTTCTATCCAGCGGTTATTTGATTTGATTTGATTTGGTAACGACATTAGATATCTAGCCTGGTTCCTCTCGGCTCACTTAGCTTAGCTTGTTCTGCCGAGGGACGAATTGAAATGAGATCTCGCGACATGGCAAACGTTTTCATCTGTCTAGAGTCTAGAGTCTAAAGTTCTCAAATAGGGAGTAAGCTCTCTGCCAAAAACGTCAGGTACGTAGTCGTAAACGGCAAATAGTTTTTCAGTCATATAAGTATGGAGTACGAACGACTTCCCTACTGTGGTTCAAAACTAAGATCGGTACATATAGAAGCATTATATCGTGAGTCATATGACACGAATGCTCAATATTTTCAAGCCATGGGGGATGTACACATATCTATATCTGACACATTAAGTAGCACCAAGAACTTAAGGCTAAGACAGACGCCAACCCAACCACGAGAGGTTATAACCAATAATATAATTGTGTTGAAAAGAGTCATATAGAGCTGAATAGACCTGCTATCGCTGATAATTTCCCGGGAAGACCATTGTGCCTGGTGTACTGCTGTCACGCGGAACATTTGGGCCGTGGTTTGAACCCGCTAGGTTTGGAGGGATTCCTGTCAGAACTCTGGCCGACTGTGGAGGCCTGAAATTTGATTCGGGCCTAGACGTAGAAGGGATATTGGAGATACTGTTATCATAACGCCAATCAGGAGATGTGCTGGGGAGACTGTTGTTCCAACCCTGCGCCCAGTCTTCGTTGCCGAGATTCAGCGAGCCAACATCGCGAGACCACCAGTCTTGACTCTCCTCGACAAGGTTCTCTGAGGCATCAAATGTGGTCATTGGAGAAGAGGTAGTGGTGGTAGAGACGTTGTGACTGGCACTATAAGCACGCATTTGCGCCTCGTTAGGATTGTACCATTGCTCGTGCGCCGAAAGTGTACCGGACGCAGCGGAACTGTAAGCGCTGGATGCTGGCCGTAAGTATGTGGGCTCAGGCTGTCGCGTTTCCGTCCGAGCGAGCTGAGCACTAAAAGATCTCTGAGCTGAGCGCATAGCGGATATGGAAAGAGGGACTGGAGGCGTGGATGTGTATGGGGCGCTCGCTGGCCCCGCCGGGATTGGTGAATGAAGTGTCGGATTGGCTGCCGGCTTTCTGATAGCATGTCTTGTAGGTGGCGACATATTTGTAACGCTCATCTCATTGGGTGGAACAGTAACGTTTGGTGGTGACTCTTCAGAGGCTGAGGGGGATGCCGCTTGATCCCAGGGACCCCATGATCCCCATTGCGCATGCGTTTGTTCAAAGACAACAACAGCCTCTTTCGGTAGTTGAACTTGCCACTTACTTGCGGATATGTCAAGTATTCGTAGCGTACGTCGAGCACAGAGCCAGAACTCTCCCATTTCCTCGAGGTGTCGAAGGCCGTGTATGACGTCTCGTTGGGAATTCCTCTCAGGTAGGTTAAGAAGGTGGATTGTCAAGGCTGTATGCGCAATATAGACTGCAATGTTGCATATTTGCTTGAAGCCATAGGTGCGCTTATAAAGTCGAAGGAGCTTGGAGATCGCGGCAGCAGCCTGCGTGCATAGTTTGCGGGGTGAAACATGTTGAGGTAGTGGGGACGTTGATTTTGAGTATTTCAAAAAAGGGCGATAAAGGTGAATCAGGAGGAGTTGATAGAACATGTGCATAAGTAGTGCTTGAGGAAGTTGACCTTCTCGTGGCTCGAGTTCTCTTGGCAACCCTTTCTTCCAAGCTTCGAGTCGAGTGTGAATCTCGCTAAGTTTCTTCAGCTCTAGTTGTTTAGACGTCGACTTCTCTTTCGGAGTGAGGTCATAGAAAAATGCGAGAAGATCGCCACTAATAGCACATAGCTTGGAAAGCTGAACTGCCACAGCTCTTGTTCGCGAGGGCTGCGTATATTCTCGACTTGGCCCGGTATCTGTGTAAGGAAACCATAAGGCAGATTCCTCATTTGGTAGGATATCCACATTCGCAACATTCGTATTCGCATTTGTGAACTGGGGTTGACGACCAAGGTAGTTCGACCAGCATCTATTGTGGTTAGCGACCCTCAACCACTGTGTCTTTATAACGTCGTACTTATCAAAGAGAAAACAGCCCCAGAAAGTGATGCGCCGTGCGTCCGCTTCCTCCTCACTAAGATCGCGTGACCCTAAGCCGTTGGATTCGAGGTTTAGTCCAAGGTCAAATGCCATCCGGAAGCTCATTCCGCTGTAAACCCAACCCTTTCCCTCGCGACCACACCCGGCCTCTCGCACGGACATAAGAGCCAAGGCTTGCACAGTGCAGAGCTTTGAGTTGACAAGTTCATCATTCTCAAGGATGAGTCTTTTCGCCTCCTTGAAGAAGTGATCTCCAGCTGTTGCAGAGCTGTCGGGATCCCCACGTGCTCCAGGCCACGAGCTGAAGTGGCAGCCCAGAGCGAGCATTGTGTTGACTAATAACGAAGAGCAATACTGGCTGGGGATCCCACGAACGTAGTCCCGGTAGAAAAGCTCCTTAGAGAGTGTCGTGAAGAAGGGATAATGCCATGTGAAATACATGGTCATTAGGTGGCTAATGAGCTGTTCATCATTGGTGACCTTTGTCCATTGGGTGACGGAACCCCCTTCGAGGGCCCCATCAAACCGCTGAATATCAAGACCAGAATTGAACTCGTTGAGTTCTGACCCTGGAGGCAAGAAGATGAGATTCGATGTCCCGCCAATAAACTTTCGCGATCCGTCGAGGACAAGATTGCTCATTTTTCCCGCCAGCTCAGACTCGAACTGGTCAGTCTGAGCAAGAGTGTCATCCTCGGCCGAGGCAGGGTCCGTGGATAAAACTGAGGTTGTTTTATCACGATTCAACAGTGATTGCGCCACATCCTCCAAGTTATCACAGGACCTTATTTGGCGGACTAGATCAAAGGCGTCCTCTTCCTCATAGTTGAGTAGCGCTTGGATTAGAGTAAGCAAAGTCGAGTTTTTTGTCCTCAGGGTATCTGTATCTTTCTTGTAGACTCCTTTACGGCGATGATCGGAGTTTGGGTCATAGACACCTAGCATCTATGTTAGCTGCCGCCTCACTAGGAGCAAATCTGCCGGGGTATGGAGAAGTACATGTTGTATGATAGACAGAGGAACAAGCCGCGCAGCTCGGAAGGTTTCCATCGCACTTTGAGAGAGTTAGACATCAAGGTTGATGTGCACATGTGAAGGTTATGCTACCTTTGACTTTCGCCTACGACAGGCGATGCATGCCGTGCTGACACAGCGGCGTTTAGACGAAGAATTATTGTCCGTGCTTGTCCCTTGACCCTTCGACGACACTTTTACTCGAGACCCGTCGGAAACGATTTCCGGATTCAGGTTTTCCCCCATGATAGTCACAGCCGGACAAGTGTGTAAGAAGACAGCGTCGGAGGAGGAGAACACATGCTTATCAAGGGAGGACAACGGTTGATGAGTGCCCTATCGAGGAGGGCGAAGGCGGAGGAGGGAAAGCAGCAGCGGGGATTTCAGCAGAATTGAGACTCGAGAGGAGGCGCACACCATCGAAACTTGTTGGAGGGGCTTGACAATGGGACGATCTAAAGCGCGATAGGCGGATTTGTTAGATAGGCGCGTACAACTCCCGATTTTCCAAAGCAATAGGTAGTGGCAGGATGCGCAGAGCACAGCAATGATGCGCTCTTGATCGGCCATATTCTCAAAGGGGATCGAGGCCTAGAATACTCACAAGTTTCTTCAGCAGGGTCGAATGATATCCCCACGGTCGTAATCCATGGACCATGACCCGCAAGTGGAGGCGGGCAGTTGGGGAGGGGAAGAGCTGGAGGTGCGAGGAGTCAGACGGGGGCGAAGACGGCCATCAGAGATCGGAGATTGGTAGATAGGACCCAAAGACTGGGGAATGACGCGGAATTATTGGATGCTGATTGCTGTGCAAGATAACGGCCAGAAAAAAAGCCTGAAAGTAGCCGTCCAGTGCCGGAATCCTTATGATGTGCTTCAATATTCTTGGATGCGGCGGCAGTGTACACTGGTTGGCTCCTGATAAGATCTGCTGACTAAGGGCCACACTCCCACCACAACCTTGGAACTATAAACGTCGAGATTTTCACCTGGTGAAGTCTGGGAATCTGATATTCACTCCGTAGATATTCAAGTGTGTCTACCGGCTTCTTGGAACCTGATTGCTCTATGAGAACTTTATACGGAGTACAAGGGAGAACCCTCAGGAGCCCTCCGAGCCCAAGCTCGAGCCTCAAATTCAAGACATTCCTCATATTTTAGCCTGGGGGGAAAGAAAGCCGAACAAGCCCTTGTCCTTCTCCAGCACGCTGGCTTTGTCCTGAACTTGAACTCTTGGTTGTTTGCCCGGAGCAGACTCCTCCTAAGCACACAGGGACTCGGCGGCTGGAATTGAAATGTATTGCTTTTTTTCCTTCCCAAGGCAGTGGTCACTGGTTCACTCTGGGACTGATAATGTCAGACAACGGAGCGCCCAGCCAGGATCTCCCCAGCCGCTTGTCGCGGCGACACTCATCCCCTGCATTAGTAATGGCTACCAGTTGACGGGGATGAATCGCCAACTTCCGATCAACAAATATGCTCCTTCCTCCGCACTAGAACTTAAGAAGAGTGTCGGTCGGGGACTCGGGTTGGGCAGGCATCCACAAGGCAGCAACAAGCCCTAATGTAGTTAGATGATGGCTGTGCGCTAGAAAAAAAACGAGCTGGAATGGAATATTCTGCGTGGGGAGATGTGCTCCTTTTCTCCATCTTTTCCCACAACACAATCTCTGAAGAACACCACGGGACTTGTAATACCAGTTGATACTGTAAGGTTGCAATGTCTCCTTCTCAGAAAGGAAATATTTTTCAAAGGATTTGCTT
Source organism: Aspergillus carlsbadensis (assembly GCA_025688815.1). Taxonomy (NCBI): domain Eukaryota; kingdom Fungi; phylum Ascomycota; class Eurotiomycetes; order Eurotiales; family Aspergillaceae; genus Aspergillus; species Aspergillus carlsbadensis. The sequence goes on along the minus strand of MU628164.1, from coordinate 416,281 downwards.
ATCATCCAATGAACAGCCTCTGAAAGGGATGGAAGAGACTAGTAGTAGTATGAAACGATGACTAATAATAACCTGGATTACGCTGTCCGTATTCATACTGTACTTACGTTGTAGGTAACTACTAGGTAGCCCACGATGCTGGATGCCGTCACTCCGCTTTCAACCTTCCTCTTATCTTTTGATCTCATTATTATCCTTCAACTCCCATTAACGATCACACCTCTCTGTCGCCCTCTCTTCGTCCATCTGCTTCCTCCAATCTTGCCCCCTCTCCAGGCCCATCTCTCCAGAGCCTCGAGGCCAACCGTGACACCTGCCTGGTCTCACCGATCTGCAAGTCGCGTGCCTGCATCCTTCCAACCGGGCTTCCCGCATATTGGGCTCAAACACTTTTGCCAACACAGACAGCACGCCCCAATTATCTGATCACCGAACTCCTCTCTCGCTTGGGGTGTCTGCATACATAATATCAGGCACCTCCTCTCTTGCTCCGCACTCCCTTGTCATCTCCTATCCATGTATCTTGCTCAGACGCTCGATCAGAGCGCCTCATCGGGCTTGGAACTCACACTCGGATGAACTTTGTGTTGAATGAGAACCATGATGGTCCCTCGGAGCTTTATATATAGCTCTGTATCTTCTCCAAGTCGGAAGCAGCATGGCCTGCCCTCCAAACCTGCGTTCGACGTTTTGTTAACACAAAACGATGACTCGGCCCTTCAACTGCCATTCGACCTGAGCCCACAGAGCATGCACACCAACCCCGTTGTTATCCCTCCAAAACGCGGTCGTCGGGTGGCACCGGCCCAGACGGAGACAAACCCTAAGACGCCGAAAAGGAACCGGATGACTCGACAGTCGTCGTCAAGCACGCTGAGCGATCGAACGCTCCCCGCACCAATCGCCTCCATTTTGGAAGCGACTGCCATCCCAGTGCCACGACACAGCTGGGCTGTTCGGGAGACTAGAAAGTTGCGTGGAAATCATGTTCAGGACTTCAGCAGGTTGCTCCAGGGCGGCCTAAATGGTATTACATTAGAAAGAACGGGCAATTCTTCTCTCGACTTTCTCCTGACTCCGCCAGAGGAAGAAATTGAAAGGCCATTTACATCTAGTGATTGCGACAGTGAGACACTCTCGTGCTCTGTTCCGTCCATCTCAGTCAGCTCCGTGCCCTCCCTAGAGAATGACGTGGAGACCCCATCTAGCATCTCCGTACCATTTACTCCGTCAAGCCGACGAAGCCTCTCAGAAAGGGTCTTGCGACGCCGGCGCCCATCTAACTGTGAAAATTGCGCTTACGACCATCCTCTCCTAGACACAGAACTATCAGATTCCGGAGACGAACATATCGTCACCAGTCAACAGTCATCTTCACTTTCAAACAATACTCATTCCAAGATGTTTATATCCTCACGGTCATTCCCACGCCTGGGGTCATTCAAGTCAAACTTGACCGCATCGCTACGCGCAATCAAATCAGCGGCGCAGAGTGTCTCAGCGTTCGCCTCGCCCTCGGTCCAACCGGACGACTTTCTCACTCGTTCATTATTCACGATCACTCCGGAAATGACAGACGACCGCAGGCCTCCCCCCATGATTGACACCCCTTCTCCCGCTCTACGACGATACTTGAATCCAATCATGGTTTCCCCGGCGGAGATGTATAGCTATCAAGACCAGCCACATGAATCGCCCGACCCATGCAAGTCGCCCATTTCTGTTCAAATGCAGACGTACCACCGCTCAGGATTTCGGGGGTCTCGGAAGAGCCGGTTTCGCTTTTCTAGCTCTAAAAATCGCGACCGAACGTCTCTTCCCTTCGACCCCGAGGCACCAGTCCCGTTCTCGCGCCAACGAGAGCCCCGAGAAAACAGTGATTTTCTCCGCATGGTAGTTTTAGAGATGAACATGAGACGGCGAGGCAAACTCCGCGATGACGTTCCTACACGAGCCCGGCTTTGGCTACCGCCTCGCAAGGGCAGCCAGGCCAAATTTGTCCCTTATGACTTTGAGGAAGAAGATGAAGAGGAGAACTCGATCCCAACCAGATGGATCGGAGTCTCTGTAGAATCATTTTGAACCCGCTTCTCAGTCAATTCCCCCCACAATTCTTTTTTTTTTTTTTTTTTTTTTTTCATATTTTCCTTCCTTCATTTGTCTCCGTTATGCACAGCGCCGGGCGTCATTTTCGGTTCGGGTTGGGCATGCATAGCTACATTGTTCGGTATGTTTTGCATATTGGGTAATAACTCGCTTTGGGAAGCGCGCAACAGAGTAAAGAGCAAGGTGTTTTAGGGTGCTTTAAAGATCTCTACCCACATTCAACAGGGCTTTCTATATCACTTCTATATACAAATGAGAAAACAATACTTGACACTGTTGTTCATGGATTTCCGAGGATGAGACACTTGGAACAAATCTAGCTTCGTTTATCGAGACGATCTACTATAAGCCAATCATTGAACCTGATAAGGGAGCTGTCGTATTTGCTTTTTCCCTACGTCGGCGTTGGCCTTATCAAAGCCTGATGACGCAGGGAGTCTGGCCCTGAGGTCCCTCCCTTACGTAGATGCATATCCGGGGAGCAACGCCCATTGCATCAATGCTGTCCTCTCGACAGAATTCTCCTAGTTTATCTACACTGCAAAGAAGGACGAGAAACGCATGCAGGAAGCCGACCACATTTGACCGCGGGAGTCCGGAGACAGCGGACACCCAAGCCTGAGGAGGCCCACGCTCAGACCAAGCGCAGTGCACCCTTATCTCTATCCAATCGAGAGGCCGCCACAGCACCCTGGATTCCCAGTTTTGCCTGGCCTGGGATCCTGACCAAGCTGATAAACGGTGCCAGTCCCAGTTTTCCCTTCGGCAGGCTCGCGAGAGGGGAAATTCGGGAGGACGCACGGACGAGGGGATCAGACATTGATCTGCCGTTGGCCCAAGTCAGCGGTTGGGGGTGGTGAGGCAATTACCAGTCGTCTTGTTTCTGGGGCTTGGTGCGTTGCAACGTAGCAGACTTGCAGCTAGGCAACCTTAGGGAGGAAGGCAGGCAGACAGACAAGGCTTGGAAGATGGTTATATTTCATTGAACTCCGGGGTATCCAGGCGATGTATTAAGAAAGGATAGCAATAGAGGGCTATCTGAGCTGGTAATGTATACGCGTAGTATGTTGTATAGTTTTGTTGGAAAAGTCTTCAGTAGAAAAGAGTAGGGAAGAGAGCCAGTGGATTTTATCAGCGTGCTTTCATTAGGATCTGCTGAACGGTTGGAACCCTAACATGCCATATTAGCCTATAATTGATATCTTAATGCAGCAAAGAGGGATGGCAGGTAACTTACGCTCTTCATCCAAAATGGTCTTCTCCTTCCAGCTTTCCTCAACCCAAGCAATAGTGACAATGTGTGGAACCTTCTTCCGTGTCGACACCGTCTGACGGATGCTGGATATGTCTGAGGCTGGGTTCTCCGGATTTACGACGATGTGAGTGATTGACGAGCTCTTCAGCGAGTCTGTGACGGCTGCACCTGCAAATCTTGCGACGTTTTTAGCAGACTGAGTACGTGACTTTTGTCTTGATTGGAGAGTCTCTGAGCTCAATCCGCCATTGCCCTCCTTGTGGAAGTGTAGTGTGAAGCCATTGAATAGCCACCCGAGTGGCAGTGTCCATCCAGCATCGGTTCGCTCTTGGATGCTCTCTGTTAGCTTTTCAATCGTTTCATGACTAGCGGTTTTGTTGCTTTTGTGGTCCTTGCCCATCTGCTTGAGGAGCTTTGTTCCGTTAGCCCGGCATTTATACCACTGCTTCAGTGCAGCACTTACATCCTGCAATTCTTCAACGGTGGTATCTCGCGTGTAACTGTCATTAAACTGGTCAATGTTCCCCACAACACCTTCCTCCTTGTCCTTGGTGGTGAAGAACATGTGCCTAGATGATGTTAGAGATGCCACCCACTCGCATGTTTTAGACTCTAGTACCTGGGCTCAAACGGAAGAAGGAAGTCCGGAAGACCAGCGTCGATTTCATTTTGTTGGATACAATCAAGGATCCATGACGGTCGGATAATGTCGACGTTGCCAGCTTTCTGCAAAGAGGCTGCTTTCACCGTTCCTGCCGGCGGATCAGTTCAAAGTCGGCTAGGATTTATACCCATGACTTACTTCTGTCTGCAATGCAAATCGTATCTGGAGCCGCGGTATTCGTCTGGTAGAATTTGCCTCCGTTGGCTTTGACGAGGCTTTCCAATTCAGCCTTGGACTTCTTGACTGGAATATTCGCATCGGTAAGAACAACTATACCCGAGTCAGCTATAAACTACCTGGAATGGTGAGAGAGGCGATACTTACAAAAGTTGAGGCCACCAAATATGTGCCCAGAGGGGTCGGCGTATTTGACCTCCGCATTCTCATCGTATCCAGCTATCGCAAGCGGCTTTTTGGTTGTCCTCTTCACGCGCTTCTTGCGAAAGTTTTCCACGTTGAACTCTTTCTGTTGTTGTTCCTGCTCGACACTGGACTTGAGATTCATGAACTCCTGCACGGAAAGTGCGCTCTTCCAATCTTTGTCCATGCGTATGCGCTTAAAACGTGGAAATCGGAGTGTTAATCCAATCTTGAACTGATCACTGACTGACACAGAGGCGGCCTTGACGGAAAGTACCACGGAGTCTTCGGGCTTAATCCACATGTCCGGTCGCTCGTACTGAGCATCACCACCTGCAAGCTCCATATACGCCGTGGGTGGCTTTTTGGGGTTGAACTCAACCCACTTGCCGTCCGTGTGGTGTCGAATGTTCGCATAATCCGCAGCAGTAAAGCCTCCGCCAACTTTGCAAAAGGAGTAGCACTTTGTTGAGTGTGACCCTTGTGAAGCTTGCCCCTCGTCAACCCTCAGACCACACATAAAACTCGAAAGGTTGCCACCTCGATGCCCGGAACCATAGTAGCCCCCAATCACGATGAGATCAAGAGATTCTCCAAACTCGGTCATGTATTCGGGCTTTACTTTCATCCAATCATCATGCCGTTCATTGAGTCGATACGGAGACCTAGGGTTCTTGAGGACTAAACCCTCAGAAGCTTCTGCGACGACTCTTCTAAGGGAAGCCTCAACCTCTGTTTTGCTGGTAGCTTCCTCGAATGAATGTATTTCAAAGCGTCGGTGGACAGGTTTTATAACTTTCTGTAAAGCATTCCGGCGGTCACGGAGGGTGTACCTTGTCAGGTCTCTACCGTTGAGATAAAGTATGTCGAAGACACGAAGAAGCGGATGGATGCCTTTGGAGAAAGGGTTTCGCTGTTCAGATAGTGCAGCGGTCTTGAGCGTACCAAATGGTTCGGGTGCGTCTTGCTCAGTATTCCAGGTGATCATTTCACCATCCAAAATCAGGTTGTCAACCCCGTCGGTGAATGCATCTTCGAGGTGTCGTGTTAAGGAACCAGCCTCGTCATACACACCGTTCCCATATAAATATGTGTAGTCTTTGGCTTTGCGTGACCAGAACCGGAACTTCCTACCTCCCGGTGTAGAAGCGTCGGACGTCATATGGAGCTGCATACGCTCTCCATCCAGCTTTTCCTCAATCCAGAAAATAGGGTCATCTTCCGTGGGCCTCATGCGGCCAATCATGCGGTCGAGCGACTGCATCTGGAACTGAGCCAGTTGCGGCTGGAAACACTGCATCAGCGAAACACCCCGTTCCTCCGCGTCAAGCCGGATATTTGGATCGTAAAGTTCCCAACAGACTCGGCGGAGACTACTCGAGATGCTGTAGAGACTCTCTGCATCAGGGTGCCAGACATCAAAGAACGTCCTCTCTGTCGCACCGACCTTCATTTGCCTGAGAATGATTCGAATCAGCCACATGAGTTCCTCCGGGTTCATGCGCCGGTAGAAGTCAGCAAGTATGGGCAACTGCTGTTCCTCCTTTGACGCAGTAGAGAGCTGGTCGAGCTTCTCATTAACTTCCTCAATCAACATGCTTCCCACGTCTGTCCGCATGGGCCGTTTCGAAAGAACATCATAACACCTCCCCGCAAAGTCACCCGCCATGCTCGAAGCAGCCGCCTGTCCAGGGAGCTTCCAATTCAGCAGATTGAACCCGTCTTCGGAGTTTTTGTCAATTTTCATGATTTTCACAAGCATTTTTCCTATCATTTTCTCCTTCATCCCATACATTGCCCGGTCACGGTCTTTGTCTGGAAGAATCAAACGAAAGGCAGGGTATATGTCATCGCCAACTTCCTTTCGCCATCGCGAAATAAAACGGTCGATCACATCGCGCCGACGCTCGAATGGATTGGGGTTCGCAGCTGATTGTCCATGCGGTCCAGCTTTTCGGCGGTTGCCCGGGGGTCCCGCGGGCTTCTTTTTAATCTCACTCAACGGACGGAAGAGTGTCTGAAATAGGTCATGAAAGGGCAACGCATTTGAATGATTACGTGGACGGTTAGGGTACCTATGTCCAAGCCGCAGTGTTAGCTCAGCTCAATTAAAGAGTGAAGATGTAAAGGGAACAAAAGGTCACAGATAATTTACCTCTCTTCCAGGTCGGACTCCTGCCCATTCCGCACCTCCAAGTCTGCATCCATTGTCGATTTGGTACAACGGCTGGAAATTCCCTTCAAGTACACGATTCTGCTTCGCGTGGTGCGTGGGGAAGTTTGGCCCCATTGACTTTAATATGGAAGCTTTCGACACGAGGAGCCGTAGGCAACGTTCTAGGCTCCGACACTTATCGATAGCGACACTTCCCCCAAACCATGTGACATGACATCACACGTCCGGTACATTCTGGTGTTGAATCGACCAATTCTCTATATACATACACAGGCAGATTATATACACAATCACCAAGTATAATCATGACACCAGTTCGGAAAGTCTCATCAGAGTCACCATAGACTCTTTCGCGATTCCCCAAGCGTGAAGACTCCCAAGCGTTTCACACCCAACACGGAGAATTTGCTCAGGACCATGCGGAGCACAGATATCCCCTGCGTTGGTTAAGACGCCCCGCATCATCTGGCCTTCGCGCACGAAAGATTGCACTAGTTCATCAGAGCAAGGCTGGTCCAAGGTTATAACTGCGGATTCAGCCGGTTCGCCTGGGTTGATGCGGGCCGCGGCATCTGGAAATGCTTGCTTATAGCACAATCCGTACGCCCAGAGAGTGAGGATTGCAAGGTAAGTGGCGACGGGTTCGTGAAAGGCATTTGTAGAGTACTTGCGAACATGGTACAGGACCGATCCGGCATGGATGACTGCCAGGCGAGCCTTGTATTGATCGTGTTTGATCCAGCGCAAGACATAATGCCACTCGATCACTTGCTGGCGGTCCTCCCAGTTGACCTTCTGCGTCGCTAGTAGATGTACAAGAAGACGAATTTCGCGAAATGGCGCGAGGAGGATGATTCGCGCGGTATGTAGGTGTAAAATTGTGGGATGCTCGTGGCCGTTTGCTTTCGCTATTGTGCCATTTGCAGTCCAATGAAGGATATCCAAACAGTCGCACGCGCTGTTGCGCCATTTTGAGTATGAGGGGATCCCTGGTAACCACACAGAACCTGAGGGTATTGCTAATTTTCGGGATTGCTTTTTCGCGGTTGGGTTCCAGAACGAGAGTGGACGGCGGAAATAGTCGCCTACCTCCCACATTCGGTGATACAAAGCATGAATTAGGAGGACATGGCTGAACTCGCCTATGTCTGGTACAAGCCTCTTCTCGATATACAGCGTCAATACAGCGTCATACAGAGACATTGTTTCTTGCTCTTCGACGCTCAGGTCAGCCAAAAAAGGTTCCAAAATAGATAAAGGCCATGCGTACCGGAACTTTCTTCACGAAGACCTTTCCAAATTCGAGAGGAGCTTGCGTGCCAGATTTTGTCGTTACAGGGAAGCTGAGCTTGACCGTCGTCGAGGGAAAAGTGTGGTTTCGTGTCAAATTGATACGCGGCTGTACAGTCCACAAGCTTGTCTCATCTTCAGCATATCCTCACTAGTCCGGGGTAATATAACTTACCCATATCAAATATCCTGTCCGCCTTCGAGCCTCCTCTTCAACCCACTGCAACCATTGTTGTTCTGACGAGCCTTCCTCTGCCGACGAACTGGAGTCTTCTGAGCGAGATAGCAGCTTCTCACAGGCGCCAAGGTTGGTGAGATCGCCAAGTTCGCTGAGTGAGGATAGCCTACTTCGCTCGCTACTACCATGGAGCCTTCCAACACAGTTCAGCAGCATTGCCTGAAGAAGCCACAAATTTGGGCGACCAGGCTGGCTCTTTTCTCTCTAAAGTAGTCCTTCAATCAGTCTCAGAAATTTAGAATACCGGAAACAGCCAGCTAATTACCTCAACTAGTAACGCCCTGCGAAGAAGCTCATGGAATGCAGTGACAGTTCCATTTTGTTCACAGACTCCTGCACAATGACTGCCCATTGCAGCTAATGCTAGGATGAGTATCCAATGGCATTTGTTCGGATTAAATGAAGGAACATGAACCATGGGGTATAGGTGATGACAGAACTGGAAATAATGCTGAAGAAAGTTCGAAATCATTCTCGCGTCTGGGAAGCTTTCGGTTTCGAACTTGGGGTATAGAAAGTTGTCCTGACAGCACAGTCGCGAAAAAGCGTCATATAACTGGTCGTACATCGAAGGGTCAAGGTTGCAATTCGCTGAAGTATTAGGGAGGGGTTCTCCGTGTGCCTCTTGAGAAGCCGGAAACGCGAAGTGCGGCTTCGCATTGCTGCTCTGAAACTTTAGAAAGATTTCAAGAGACTCCGTGGTTTGGCCCGACCAGGACGAGTGTTTCCGTCTCTGCTTGTGCAGTCGTTCAGTAGTTTCATCAGCACCGTGGTCTGTAGGGCGTTTGGATAGTCCCAGATGCGAGAGCGACTGCTGGCGTAACCCTCGAGTAAAGCGCCCAGGACTTTCCACGTCACCAACTAGTGAAGTGGTGCCTGACGGTGTTTGAGACAGACTCCCTGATAAGGAGGATGCATGCGGTTCAGTATTGATAACAGGAGGTAACCACGTGGTCTGGTTCAACGAGCCGTCAAGGACGCCAATTTGGAATGGGTGTGCAGCAGATCCAGACGTCAAACTTTGATCAGGAGCCGATTCAAGGAACAAATCGTTGGAGAGCCAATTTATGGTAGGCACTGTAGATTGGCCCAGAACCGGTTGGGAGAATCCTAGTTGCGCATGGGTATTGCTAGGGCCGGATATCCCAGTAACAAGATTAGCAGGCCCAGAGTATTCAGTTTGCCGACTTTCGAATGGGTGGCTGGGCCGTCTTTGGTCAACTGGTAGAGATGCCTGGGTTTGCAACTGGGCCACCTGAGAGTAATATGGTGGGTTCACGCCAGAAAATGGAGAGAACTGTTGCGGTACTGCCTCCGACACGCTAGTAACATCGGACCGGACCAAAGAAGGGCTGGTTGCCGAATGCGACTCTCCTTTACCTTTGGCGGAGTTCTGTAGAGGCCCATGAGTTCCATGAGTTCCAAGGCCGGCCATAGCTTCCGGTGAAGATGTGGAAGCATTGTGAGAACCTGGTTTTTGCAGTTGGAACTGCCCCATCTGATATCCAGGTTGGAGAGCGGGAATTCCATCCTCCTCCTTCCGGGATGTTCTCGGGTCTTGATCAGAGAATATAGGAATCGAATGTGGAGGCAGCCCAATTCCTTTTTCGAGGGATAGAGACTGTAGTGGGTCTTTCTGGTTCTTCGCTTTTGAACGTCGCTCGGTTGGATACTGGCAATCAAGAGTCCTATTCTCACAGCGTGTGCATGGTATGCCACCACTACACCGGACTCTCGCGAGCGCGCATTTGAAGCAAGCCCGAAAAGTCTTGACGGTAATCCTGTGCGTTCGGTCTTTCCCTCCATCCGTTCCTACGGTGTGATGGCTCAACTCGTGGCGGTGAAGAGTGTCACTAAGCGATAGGTTAGTTGAAATGAGGGCAAAGTCAACTGGAATGTTATTGCGCAGAGTAAATTAAACGACGTGGAACATACGTCCTTGAGAAATAACGACCGCATTGCGTGCACTCAAACGGCTTTTCTTTGGTGTGACTTCGGAAATGCCGCTTTAGATGTTCAGGCCTCCTAAAAGTAATTGAGCAGATGGAACATTTGGTTTGACCAGCGACTGCCAAGTTGTCCTCGCCTTCGCGATCATGATCATCGCCGTCATTGTTGGTCGTTGACTCGGGCTCGGGGAGGTCTGAAGGTTCTGTGGGCAGTTGTTATTTCTCATCTTCCGATATCAACTGAAATGCGGGGGAAATCTTCCAAAGAGGACTGTGAGGTACCTTGACGTGTGTCAGTTTGTTCTGGGGACATTGTCTCAAAGAGTTCTGCGCGCAACAGTCACTTAATGGTGATACAAGTCTTTCATTGTAGCGCAGGGCACAGGAATGCATTCTAGCCGTGTGAAAGTGGGCCGATCAGGCATTTTGACCTCTGAAGCACTCGGGCTATATTAACCCAGGATTAAGACTCGGGGGAAGAGGCGGGGAAAGCCTACGTCGTTCTCTGGGGGGGCACCTCGGAAGGGGAAACAGTCTGGACTCTGGATTGAGGGTGGAACGGTTAGATAGATAACTATTCTTGTCTTTCGGTTAATTAATCAGAGTTGAGGTCTGTGTTGTCATCTCCAAAACTGTCACTGTCTAAAGCTTTTTTGTCTCCGGCTCTCCTGTATCGGGCAGTTTCTGAACAGTGAGATGAAGGATTCTTGGCTAAGAAATTGAGAATTGGGGCTGAAGCCTGACTGAGACTTACACGAGCCTCATTGACATTTCGATGCGGAAACCCAATTCACCTCTCTTCCAGTTCTCAACCAACTCTGCTGGTTTGTTATTCTCCGCTTGAACAACTTTGCTGCATCTCGACCATGGTAGCCGCTTAGCCTGTCCCACGAATGGCCAACAGGTTGAGACCAACACCCTCACCGCGGGATCGCCGACCCTCTCCCCGGAATAATAATGGCTTCGCCCTGCAAGGAGCTCTCCAAGCCTTTAACGATGCGACGCCTATCAAAGTCAACCAACATCCAATAATGAATATATCGAATGCCCCAATCTCGCTCCTCGATTCCGACCCAGACCCTCCCCCGGAATTGCCGCCGCCTGGCTCGATTAAAGATAAAATCGCGAAATTCAGTGCAACCACAAACTCAACTACACTCGCCCCCAATGACAGACCCAGAGCTAGTATCGCCAGGGAGAAAAGTCCGCAGCTGCTCGCTGCTGAAATTGCAGTTGGAAACTCGCCTGCTCCCAGCACCAAGATAACAAATGTGGGCGTGCAACGAGTCGAGTCGCAAAGAAATAATGCCCTCAATAGAGGCCTTCCATGCCCGGTCCCGATTCGGAGAACGACGTTAAATCATCGCTTGTTAGACCCTTCTTTAGATGACGATCGAGTAATCGCCTCCGCAAGTCCACCGTTTGAACAGAGCCCCGCCTCGCGCGAGCCTTCGACATCTCCCCAACCGCCCCCAATAACAAAGCCCCGTCCCGTTCCGCCAGCACCTCGAAAACCAGGTTCAACCTCACATGGCACTCATATTCAGTACCGCAGAACCTTCAATGAGCCTCCGGAGAACTCTTTACCTCTTCGAACCAAGGCCTCGCCATCTATTCCATCTGAGGAGCGAGCTCCGGCACTTCCACCGCGGCGAGCAGCAACCGTGCCAACCAAAGATGCTCAAGATTACCAGCTATCTCCGAAGCGAGTCAAATCGCCAGCGTGGCAATCGAATTCCAGTGTTGCATCTTTTTACAGTCAGTCGCAGAACCCCAGTAGCTCAAGCATGCTTGACAGTCTTCCCGATGTGAGCAGAGACGGGCCCTCGGATGCAGTCGCAGCTTCATCATTGGCGTCGAGCCGAGCATTACAGTCAAGAAGGTCTCCCCCGCCTCCTCCTCCAACACGCAGACGAAGATCACGCTCTCGTTCACTATTACAACTGCAGCATCAGTCTAAGAGGGACCGAGGGCCTAATCTCAGTCCTGGGGGTCTTCGGGAGACCCTGCGAACACAGGCCAAGTCAGACGACGAGGAAGAAAATGATCACCGGCACCGTCGGCGCATAATCCACAAACATCCCCATAAGCACCAGGAGGGGGACAGACGAAGGTGGAGAAGTGAAGTCACCGAAAAAGAGCGCAAGAGATATGAAGGCGTCTGGGCTGCTAACAAAGGCCTTCTCATACATCCTAGCCAAGTACTGGACGAAAAGATCCCACCGCAGGAATCCCCGTCAGACATGTATCCCCACGGTGCCCTGGGGATGGTTGTAAGTCTTGTGGTCCGGGATATATGGTCAAGAAGCCGCCTTCCGGACCATGTCCTAGAGCAAATATGGAACCTCGTGGACGGACAGAAAATCGGCCTGCTCACTAAGGCTGAATTTGTCGTGGGATTGTGGTTGATCGATCAACAACTGAAAGGACATAAGCTTCCAGGAGCTGTTCCCGATAGTGTTTGGGCCAGCGTTGCCCGCACACCTGGCATATCCTTCGATGACTTTCGCCCATGAATTGCAGAAGGATAGAACCGTATACTAATACCATCGCCGCATATCGGCATCAAATTCAATAATTGTACTAGTATCACTCTCCCGGCGGGCAAAGGTAACAAGAACGGGGGATACATCTAACCCGTATGACAACCCAACCTAAAGTCTTTGGAGCACGCAATGCCTAGTGTACTCCGCCTCAAGTGGCCATACTTCGGATTGAACGTGCCGTAGAAAATTCTGAACCACTGAGAGTGGGAAAGGTTGTACCTTATCACGTGGCTCCCAATCCCAGGACGGAAGGAGCAAAGTTCTGGGAAACAGCCCTCCCACCCACCATGGCAGAAAGCGGAAGGCGCGACTGCACCTAACAGGCTTTTGGCATTTGCCTAGACAACTGACGGCGGACGCCAGCACCAACAACGCCTTTGTGCACTGGAGCTCGGATTTAGTTTCCTTGTCTTCATACTATCCCTAAATCACGGACGATCTTCCTGATGGGGCTTCTTTGCGGTAACTGGGTCAACGCCACCAAACTTTGGCTGTCAGGACCAAATCCCGAACTGTGGGCGCTCGGGATTTGGATCGTGAGCCAGCAAACCAACAATGGATGAATAAGCCCCCGTCTGGTCCCCCAGCGACTAACGGGCGATCCACGCTCTATATCAGACCACTCTTCTGGGCCCTGGTTGTCTTTTTTTAGTTCGGTTTTCCCCGTGGCAGAGCTGAGGGGAGAGTTGATTATTGCCCGGTTTCACGCCCAGGAGCGATGCGCAGTCGAATCATTAGGTCGTGGATGACGGTAGCACGCTCTACAAAGGCTGCATGACCGACCTGACCTCGAGTCCTGCCCACACGTACTCTTGTTCCATCTCAATCTGTTGACCGGGGCCTCGACCAGATTTCATCATGGTCTTGGAGCAATTTGAACACCAGATCAATCACAATGGTGCCTCAGCAGTTACACAATCTATGGCGTCGAGGCCCACTGTGGTCCGCAAGAAATTTGCAAAGCCCCCAGTCAAGGTAGCTTGTTTAGCTTGGTAAGGAACGCCATGGCTGCGATAGTTATTTACCACGGGCTTGTCCCTCCATGTCGGGGAGAAAGCTTGTTTTGAGCTCAAACTCACTTTGCTGGCCTACCTGATGAACCACAACTAACTCGTCGTTTATAGTCGTGCCTCCAGGACCCGCTGTGATGGCCAGGATCCTTGCATCAACGTATGTTTCCTCCTTTGACCTCCTATCCCTATTGCATCATACCTCTCCATCTCATGATCATGGACAACCCTTGATATCCGTTCAAGTTGTATACTGAGGTCATCCTCTATTCATCAAGTGTCTCAGCAAGAAAAGGAAATGCTCCTATCTACCCAGCAAGCGCGGGGGCCCAAGGCAAAAGAAAAAGCCTCCTGTTCTCACAGAAGACACCGTTCGACAGGATGGCTTTAATCATCAAGCCATCGCACCTATTTCCCCAGACTTCGATGATTGTATGTCAAGTCAATCATCTCCTCTAAATTCAGCTAACTCAAGCATAGCGGCAGCGATTTTTGGTCAAATCGATGTGCTTTCCACCCCCGGGGCTGGGCTGAGAAGCCTCGATTTCTCGTCTGATGTACAATCCATGTTCGCCGGGCTGTTTGTTCCAAATGATGATTCCAGCTCACACGCACAAATGGAACCGACTCCGTCATCATCCAGTACGTCGTTACAAACAGTAGTGAGGACGTACGGCAGTGAGCACCAAATGTAAGTTACACTTTATATGACCCCAGACAGTCTTAACTGTGTCTCCAGATTGAATGCCTACTATGACTTTGTTCACGATTACTTTCCAATCCTTCCCCCAAGAACAGAACCCCCAATCGTTGATTACCCTCTAGAGGGCGCTGGCTCCTTTACAGAATCTCCATCCGAGGAGCCAGTGCTTGTCTATCGCCCTCGCTCTCCACTCAGCTTGGCAATTTCCGCCATTTTAGCATTAGTGCCACATCCAAATGACCCAGAGCCTTTATCGCCGAGCTCGATTATTCGACGCCGGACATATGCACACACGTTTGCGCAACTAGCCACTTCGAGTATTGAGTCCGACTGTGAGCTCCATGCTTCGTCAACGAAAGCTTCGGAGGCCTTGTCAAATGATCGTCCGCTCATTGACCGAGAGTCCTTCCATCCACAAACCCCTGTGGAGCTAGAGAGCATTCTTGCACTGCTAGTTCTTGCTGTCTATGAATACACGCAACGTGGAAACCTTTTGAAAATGAGACTACGTGCGGACCAAGCGTTAGCGATAGCACTAGACATGTCTCTACAGTCTCTAGGCGATGAGTATGATGGATTCGCGGAAGCTCGAAGGAGAGCCTGGTGGATGACGGTATGGCCATTTTACACCATGTTGCGTACAGCCGCAAACTAACGATGCTCATATATAGTATTACTGCGTCCTACAGGTCTCGATTGTGAGCACGACGGTAAGTCTTCAGCATATGAAACCCCTATTTTCTTTTAATTCTTCTGTCAGCTTTTCTAACGCCTAATGACTACCAGCCTCTTTCGATTATAGCAAATAACCCGCAATTCACAACTCCATACCCACAGTTTCCCGCTGACCCGGATGTAAGTTCAATCTCATTCTACACCCCACAAAATCACTGATGACTTGGTCGTGACTTAGGGCTGGTCTATCCTTATGCAATCGCAGCAAGTACTGGTCTCCGCAACCCAATACGTCATTGACCTTAAGAAATGCATTTCTACAAGGGCCGATATGAGCTATATCCACGAGCGCATGCAGCAGCTTGACGCCTGGGCTACCAATGTGTTAGCACGGTCTGACGTGCCGCCGCAACCTTCGCAGCCCATTCATAGTGGGGCCATGACAGAGCGTACTACCGCCCTGGGAATTCGGGCTATATCGAGGATAAAACTATCGAGGTTAGCTACTCACCAATTTCCAGAAACCGTCGTGTTAACGCTGTACCCAGCGCACAGATTAAAATTCATCGATTCCGGGCATTTTCAGATATTCCGATCTTCCTCAAGAAACATTGCGATTTGACGGTGGCAAATTCCATCCACTCGGTATCAAAAAGCGCTAGCACGACTTCAGAGCGTTCCGATGGGATCTCGAACATTGGCTGTTGCAGCAAGCTGGATCAGTTTCAGCAGCGTTCGCCAAGCGAGTACGCGCCGTCATCGACGCCTTCTTTGTCCTCCAAATTCCAAACCTTACCCCAATACTCATTCGTCGATGAGTTCCCATACAGCTGCCCACATTCGGCAAGAGCTTGTCTGAAAGCATCATTGTTGATCTCCCAGATGTTTCAAGTCTTACCTATACCACAGCCGCTCACTGAGTCCGGCACTCTACCACAAGTACTGCAACTATTACCGCAAAACCAATATCCTCGGACAATGCCATCCTTTGCATGTTGCCTGATGCAGGGTAGCTATGCTTTGCTGATGGTATATCACAAAACGAGGGTAGACAATCTCGTATTGCCGGGTTTGGGAAGTACCCAGGCCAGCCATCCATCCAATCAGTTCAATGAAGAGTTCCGGCAAGCGCTGGAACGAATAATCGCCGCTGTAACCAACTATGCCGTTTCTTCAGAGGCATTAGATGGGATGAAAGGTGAGTTAACTTTGTGGATAACAAATGATATCCACGGCTAATAACAAGCATAGAGGAAATCGAGGGAGCATATCAGACGACGTTTGAGCAACCTACATATTTATGAGAGAACCTTCCGTTTTTATCTTTGATTTCCTATATAAGCATATAATTTCGGATGGTCGGATGGAGCAAGGTAATGGGAGTTGAAAACTAAGGGGAAAGAGACACTTGAACAGTCAATTTCTTATATTGATGTTCGCTCTACGGCGATTATACCCACTGACTACACATGATATATAATGACGGATGCACTTCATAATATTTATCTCCTCTCTCTTTCTTTTGAACTCACACAAATATATGCAGCTCTCTAAATTCATTCACCTTGCACTGTTTCTCTATGTACGCTCAAATGTACGCTTACTAAGAGAGGGGGAAAAGGAAAGGAGATAGGTCCCAAGAAGAGGCTCAGCGGGGTCTTGACCAGCGTGTGCGGTATATCAAAGCTTTGAACGTATGCCTTCTAATCGAAATTTCACGTCCTTGAGAACTTTGCTTGTTGGTTTCCAGTCGTCGAACTGTTTCAGGAGCTCCAACGTCTCATTGTATAGTTTGTGTCGCACGTGTTCTTCTTCTAAAAGGCCGCGCATTGCGAAGGGGAGGATGTACGGGTTTGCTGGTGGAGGTGGATGCGTTCGTTTTAGGTCCAGGGGGACATTTGAGACGGCAGATGTTTCGAGGGCGAATTCAATGGTGAGGCTGGATTTCTGTCGGTTAGTATGGAAGTCCATAGCATTTCGGGAAGGACGTACCGGTACACAGAATCGTCGTCATAAAGTCGTGAGTGGCCATCTCCGGTGTAGAGACTCCCGGCTAGTGGAGAACTTAGTTCTCGAATGAGGCCATGATCTGAGATACCGAGGTTCCGGAGCTTGAGGGCGAATCCAACTAGATGCGAGACGCTATTGAATAAGACACGTTAGCTAGCTAGTCTGATGATGTCCAAAGCCGATAAAGGCGACTCACAAACTCGGAGCGTGTACTCTGCCATCGACGAAGACGGCACGGTAGATATAAGGGTGCGATATAGGAGAGAACAAGGAGGACTAAAAGGTATGTTAGTCTGATATTACGCCAAGAAATATGGAAGAGATTACCTCTAAAGAAACGAGTTGATCATCGATGCTTCCGATATAGGAGATGCGTACTCCAAAATCTATGCATGTCCTTAGAGCGGACTCGTAGTCCTTTGAGACCTGGCTATAGGGCAAGGCGAATTCAAAAAGTTCACCAGCAGAGCCACTGATCCATCGAGATCTGTAATCAGAGAAAGGTCCAAGGTTCACTCCAGCCATAGCGCATATTCCGACTCGGTTGGCATTGATACAGCCGAAGGCTATCAGTTTGGCGACTAGCATGACACCGACTGGTACGCCTTGACTGTGGCATGCAACCAGTATAAAATCGGCCTGGCGAATTTCTTCCATCCAGTTGAGGAGCAGTTTCCAAAGCAAGTCCACGCGCTCTGCGATACGTCCTTCGCCTTCCAGGGCTATCTTCTCAATCTCGCAGGTATATCCGTGATCCCCAGCGTATTTATGGATCGCTTCCGCAGCCATATTCGAGAATCTGATTGAGGTACCTGTTGGTTGGCCAAGCACTGTCCGTATTAAGGGAGCAGGAAAGTAGCCATGAACTCCTATTGCTAGCGCTTTCTTGATACGTTGAGTGTTGGGTACCCTGTAGACATGTTGATTGTTGGGCTCCTTGCTATAGTGAAGGAATCGTCCAATCGACTGGAGTAAGGTGGGACGGTCTTGAAGGGCAAAAGTATCCTCGAACCGAGGAAGAACTTGGTTGGGAATGATTTTTTGAAGTTGTTTTGAAGCAGTGACTTCTGCTGAAGCTGGAGGTGGAGCCTCAGGGCCGTCTGCAAGATTTGTTACGGCAGTATCTGGAACTGATGAACCGCTAGGAGGGGCTTTTATCTTCACGCTTCCTTTGTTGATAACCTCTGTTTTTCGCTCTGGCTTGTTTTCGGGGCCGATTGGCCGTTGCTCACTGGATGTATCCTCAGTTATCGTGACTTGGGCAGCTTGAGCATTCTGCTGTCCACCACATTGTGCGGCATCTCTCGACGAATCTCTATACCAAAAAGACCAGGCAGACGGTTTGGTGCTTGAGCCCGTGTTGGTAGGGATGCCGCTCAACGTTGGTACTACATTGTCTTCGCTTGCATTAGAGGGCACGGCGTCGGTGGAAGAAGCGGGCGGAGCTTGCTCCTCTAAGTTTGAAGGTGGCTCACCCTTGGGCTCCTCGGGCCCTTTAGACGAGGATGATCCGTACCACATCTCAAGCCAAGACCATTTCTGAGATGTCGAGCAAACCTCCGCTACCTCTGAAGGCTTATCTTGCTGCTCGGAGACGTGTTCCGACGATTTGGGCGCGTGCTCCGATGGTTGCTCTACCGCGAGCGTCACCGTTTCCGGCGGCTGATTTGGTTCTGGACTCGCAGTCGGTTCGCTTGATACAGTCTTATAGCTCGTGAATGGTGCGTATACCCATGAAAACCATCCGCTAGGTTCTTGAGTTTCGGCCGTAGATGGCCTGTTGCCAGAGTCCGCAGGCTCGCCAGTCGCGATCGGTTGCGGATCCAACAAATTATGCGTTTCTACCGCGCCGTTGCTCTCAGGTATCTCTTTATCATCGGTCTCCCCTGGTATAGGAGCAGGGTCCGGTTGAGGGTCCACTACGGGGGTTGACGTGGAACCATCAGAAGCAATATTGATGCAGGTTGTTGTAGCGCCAGCGGGCAAGGATCTCGACGATGCGCCCGCTCTTTTCGTGAGTTGGAGGGAAGGATATCGTTGATTCTTGGGGGAATCTAGTTTTAAGGTAGGTACAGAAGCGAAGTTGGATGGGCTGGGTTTGGCCATCGAAATGCTCTCACAGGCAACCTCGGTAACAGGGGCCACTTTTGAAGGCCAAACACTGGTAGGATACCACTTTACACAAGTCAGCTTTAAAACTGTTGGCTTGATTACGCACAAGTATCGTGATAAGAAGGCGCGAGAAGCGTACAAACTTACCAGGCTTTGTCGGTTCGGGGAAATAGTTGACTTAGAGTCTGGGCCTGGCGGGCTAGGCTTTACTCTCTTGCGAGAACCCGTAGACGCCATGGACGCTGGAATAAGAACATCACCAAGATGGGGTTGCAATATGTGGGATAAAGAGGATTTATGATAAGAAGTGAGACAGGAATCGGTGATAACAACTCAGGGACAAAGGCTTCTGCGCATTGATTACCAGGTCATTGTTGGGGTCTCGCCCAACGGCTGATATCACTCGACGTCACATGCTACAGCCACTCCCACCGCCTTTAGTGCCTGAGGCTTTTTTTCACGAGGCCGAGTACTGAAAGGGAAAATTGTGGGGCGCGAACTTTGAGCGGAATCCAGACGCCAATAACTTTTTTTCTCCCGCATAAACTTGAAGTCTGAACAGACCCCGTTACGTTACTGTCAACTCAACCTGTCACCCAGGACTACTGTTGAGTGTCTGTGGCCGCCGGTATTTAAATATGGCGATCCAGAAAAAGGTATACTTATCTGGAAAAAAAAACCCTAATTTTGGCGAGAGCATTGGACTAACTTTTGCAAAGCATGGTAAAGGTCGTTTGGATAAATGGTATCGCCTGGCAAAGGAGAAGGGATACCGAGCAAGAGCTGCATTCAAATTGGTCCAGCTGAATAAAAAGTATGGTTTTTTGGAAAAGAGTAAAGTCCTGTTGGATCTTTGCGCGGCACCAGGTGTAAGTACATTGGACGATTATTCGCTTCACTTGCAAAGATGCTAACGGCTGGATAAGTCATGGTGTCAAGTTGCTGCAGAATGCATGCCCACACAAAGTCTTATTGTCGGTGTTGATCTAGCCCCGATCAAGCCCATCCCCCGAGTGATTACCTTCCAACAAGATATTACGACTGAGAAATGCCGCGCCACCATAAGACAACATTTGAAACATTGGAAGGCGGATACTGTTCTGCATGATGGAGCGCCCAACGTTGGTACTGCCTGGGTTCAGGATGCGTTCTCTCAAGCAGAGCTGGTGCTACAGTCGTTAAAGCTTGCCACAGAGTTTTTAACTGAAGGTGGTACTTTCGTGACAAAGGTTTTCCGATCCAAAGACTATAACCCTCTTCTCTGGGTTTTCAAGCAGCTGTTCTCGTCCGTGGAAGCTACAAAACCTCCCTCCTCTCGAAACGTCTCCGCCGAAATTTTCGTTGTCTGCCGCGGATTCAAGGCACCGAAGCGCATGGACCCCAAATTCCTCGATCCCAAACACGTCTTTGCAGAACTTGCAGATCCTACCCCGAACAACGAAGCCAAAGTGTTCAACCCTGAGAAGAAGAAGCGTAAGAGAGAGGGTTACGAGGAAGGTGATTGGACACAGTTCAAGGAGGTACCCGTGACAGAGTTTATCAATACCACCGATCCGATCGCAATTCTCGGCTCGGTCAACAAACTTAGCTTTCAAGCACCACCTGGGGGAGACCTAGCACTGGCCACGTTAGACCGATTGCCTGAAACCACAGCTGAAATCCGGAACTGCTGCGAGGATCTCAAAGTTTTGGGAAAGAAAGAGTTCAGGAATCTCCTCAAATGGCGTCTCAAGGTCCGAGAGAAGTTCGGCCTAGTCGTGAAGAAGGGACAATCCAAGACCGAAGACGCTGAAGAGGTGGCTGAGGTCGCGCCTATGGATGAAGAGCTTGCGATTCAGGAAGAACTCCTTCGTCTTAAGGACAAAGAAAGTGCAATCAAGAAGAAGGAAAGGCGGAAGGAAAACGAGAAGAAGCGCAAAGATATTGTTCGAATGCAGATGCACATGACGACGCCTATGGACATCGGAATGGAACAATTGGGCCCCAATGGAGACGAATCAACTTTTTCACTCAAGCGCATCGAGAGAGCTGGAGCAAAGGATGTCATTGCAGCAGGCAAGGAAGCGACGATTGAAAGCGAGGCCGAAGAGTCAGAATCAGAGTGGGAAGACGCCGACAGTGACGAAGAAGATCGCCTGGAAAGAGAACTTGATTCCCTCTACGAGCAATATCAAGATCGAAGAGAAGAAAAGGACTCGAAATTGCGAGCGAAGAAGGCCCGCAAAGACTACGAAGCTGAAGAGTGGGAAGGGTTCTCTGGATCGGATAAAGAAGAGAGCGACGAAGAGCTTGATGATGCTCAGCCTGGAGCGTCGACAGTCCCCATTAACGGGGCCCTCTCCAACAACGCTGCGTTGTTCTTCGACCAGGATATTTTCCAAGGCTTAGAAGGCATCGACGACGAAGAGGGTGAAGAGGATGAGGAAGGCACTGCTACGAAAGAGGAGCAAACGAGCAGCAAAGCCGCTGCTAAAGAACGCAAATCCAAGGAAAAGAAAAGTAACAAGCCCTCTGAGCACTCTTCGGACGACGATTATGAAGAAACCGACGAACCGCGCAAGAAGAATGGACAGCTTGGTGAGTAACGCCGGAAATTTTCACGGAAAGAGTTCATTACTGATCTACTATCCTAGACATTGATATCATTACTGCAGAAGCCATGGCTTTGGCCCAACAAATGGCCACTGGAGAGAAGAAATCGCATGACGTGGTTGATGACGGGTTCAACCGATATGCCTTCCGAGACGTCGACGGTCTCCCGGACTGGTTCTTGGACGACGAGGGCAAGCATAGTAAACCTCTACGGCCGATCACAAAGGAAGCCGCAGCTGCGATTCAGGAGAAATTACGCGCTATAAACGCGCGGCCGATCAAGAAGGTAATGGAGGCCAAGGGTCGCAAGAAGTTCAAGGCAGCACAGAAGATAGAGAAACTCCGCAAGAAGTCGGCACTACTTGCAGATGACGAGAATCTGAGCGAGAGGGATAAGGCACAGGCCATTGCAAGGTTGATGAGCAGAGCCGCCAAGAAGAAGCCCAAGCAAAACGTGAAGGTAGTCGTTGCCAAGGGAGGCAATCGGGGTATCTCTGGTCGTCCAAAGGGTGTCAAGGGCAAGTACAAGATCGTGGATGCCAGGATGAAGAAGGATGTGCGAGCGCAAAAGCGGCTGGCGAAGAAAAAGCAGAAATAATCTGTGTCATGTACATAGACCGACGATACCCAAAATATAATGCCGGTTCAATCCCAAAACCATGGGGGTGGATTATGACTAACCCGCAGTGGCGAAGACTTAATCGATCGTCGGCCGCTGCTTCCTTTCTGACCCCATCGAATATCTCACGGCGGCCTGGGCTGGGTTTTTTGCAGCTGCTCAAGCCTCACGCTCTCTTTTACCGTTTTCCCTCGTTTCTTCTACACCTTGTCGTACATATGATATTACTAGTTTATTAGCTTTCCGAGTCGCCCCTCTCTTTCTATGTTTATATTTTCAACTTTCTTTTCTTTGTGATCTTTTTTTCGCCGTTCCATCCTCTACTACACCATACCCGAACTCAAATCGCCACCCCTCCTCGATGGGATTCTTTGACCACCTCCAAAAAGGAGGAGGCTTTTCGTTACAGGCAAAGAAACCCCAGATTCGCCAGGTAGTCCAGGCGCGGCCCGCTCCTCCTTCACGATCATCATCGCAACCTTCAAACAGACCGACGCCACGACCAGTCCCCACCGAATCACAGAGGAAGACTCGAGATTTCCTCAGCACAACCGCCTCGGTGGAGAGGGACTATTCGTCAAAGCGACGGCTAACGCCGTTGCGAAACCGAAAGCGACCTACTCCTGAACAACGGCTGTCCAGTGACGACGATGACGGAAGTGACACAGACACCTCTTTTGATATTCGCAAGCGCGCGAGGACAGGGGACAGCTCCGAACCTGATTATGGGAGGAGACTGCGTTCATTGAAGGCGTTTTCAGGAGATGAAACGAAGGCACTTCCTATGGTGCACGCTGCGAAGCTTACTTCTGGCGACAAGGCGGCAAAGTTCAGTCCAGCGTTCGGTAGTACAGGCCAGCGAGCAGAGATTCTCCTACAGTATCCCAGTGCGACGCCGAAGGAAAGGTATGATTGACCATATTCTTCCGTGACACCTAACGCCCGTGGCAAATCTAATACATTCCCTAGATATGAACTTGTGGTTCCCCGCGACAACGACGAATTCAAGCCCCTCGACGACATTGTGCAAGTGATAGAAACTGTTTGCCAACATTACATATTCGAGGATAACGAAAAAGAGATGAAGGAATTCAACGATGAATCGTCTGGAATCAAGCGAAAAGTACGACGGGCGCTCATTCGCGGCTCCGAGGCCGAGTTTCGCGAGTCTGTCGCCGAATATAACGATGCCATTCAGCGCTTGCGGCGACATGGAAGCATTGCAAGAAAACTGGATGTGACCCATAAACTCAGTTTATCCCATGTGGAACGTATTTTGACGCAAATCTACTCTCGCACCGTATCACCGCGAGTGGAGTCCCTTCGACAGTACGAGAATGGAACGGACAATGTCTACGGAGAACTTCTTCCTCGCTTCATCAGTACCATCTTCAAGGAGACCAGGCTGAAGTCTAACCATGTTTTTGTCGACCTCGGGTCCGGTGTCGGAAATGTCGTTCTGCAGGCAGCCTTGGAAATAGGTTGCGAGAGCTGGGGTTGCGAGATGATGGACAATGCCTGCGACCTCGCAGAGCTCCAACAAGCTGAATTCAAGTCAAGATGCCGACTGTGGGGCCTCGCGCCCGGTAAAACGCAGCTAGTGCGCGGCGACTTCCTCAACGAACAGAGTGTCATCGACGTTCTGAAACGGGCAGACGTGATCCTGATCAACAATCAAGCTTTTACCCCACAACTCAATAATGAGTTGATCAATCATTTTTTGGATATGAAGGAGGGATGCCAGATCGTATCTCTCAAATCTTTTGTTCCTGCAGGTCATCAAATCCAGTCCAGAAACCTGAATTCGCCGATCAATCTTTTGAAGGTAAAGAAGAGGGAGTACTGGTCCAACAGCGTCAGCTGGACCGATGTTGGCGGTGACTATTTCATAGCGACGAAAGACAGCTCGGAGCTCAAACGATTTGTGGAAGACCAAGGTTTATCATGAACTTTGGAACCCTGAGATACCACCTTGGACAGACAATTATCCGATGCTTGGCTACCCCCATTTGGTACATATAGTTGTCCTTCTGTACAAAGTCTCTTCGATTCTCTTTCTCCGGGTGGGATTTTAGGTACGTTTTGACTACATAAACAGATATCACTACCAGCAAACATATAGATATACCCTGTACTATTCTCCCATGATCGCAGGCGTTCTTGTTCTAATTCGAAGTACAAGAAAACTTCATGTACCACTACTATATACAGCATTGCTCGAAGAGTCATGCAATATATGATCTGGCTTACGCCCCAGACATGCATTTTATGAGACATCAAGACCAGGCTCGTCTTATAAGGATTATACGCGAGGCAAGGGGTTAACATGCACTTTGTCAAAGGCATAGATAGTTACGAGAATTTAGACGCATTATTCATGGCATCGGCCTCCTTGCCCATCCTAGCCATCCATCGATCTACCAGCTCCTGATTCTCCTTCTGCAGCCGGTCCGTCCGTGCTTCAGCCATATTAAGTTGAAGATTCAATGTTGCCAGCTCATCTTGAAAATCCTGAAACCAGTAAGGTCAGTTAATGTCTGTACAGACAGCAAGGCCGGCTGGCTAGTAAAGCGAACCGCCACATACCTCCAGCAGCTTAGCCTTTCCTCGCAGTTCCTCCTCACGATCTTTTAATCGGAGTTGCAAGTGTGTGATTTCCCCTTCCATGGAGGTTATCTTCCTCCCGTCATAGTTGCTTCGTTTCCGCAGCCTCTCCAGGTCCGTGATCGCACGCGCAAGTCGTTCCTGGAGCTCTGTACGGGATCGTTGCGCTTCGACAAGGTCTGTTCGGGTCGAAGTCAAGAGGTCTTGTGGGGAAGGTCCAAACGTCAAGATTGATTGTTTCTTCGAATCGGTGGTTGGAGTGGGGGGTGTGGATTTCTGGGAAGGGTTCTTGTTGTCGGGTGCGGTTGCTGCTGCTGTTCGATCAGCTAGCTTTGTGTCTAGACAAGAGATGGGTCAATGATAATCACATATACACAGAATAAGATGGGCTTAAAGGAGACAGAACGGGGGAAACAGTCCGTACAGGCATTGTAGACAGCGGCATTGGCTTTCTCGCGGCGATCTCTCGCGGCCAAAGCCGCGGCGTACTCCTCCCTCCAGTGGGCCATCTGGGGGGCAACGATAAGAGGGTCATCAGACACTGTGCGTATTCATAAATACATTGTATCAGAAAGAGGTAGGGAAGAATTTCTGGGATCGCGCAGGATTTCGGAGTATCTCAGCTACCTCTGAGGAGATGACTGCGTGCGACAGTACATGCTGTTTACTACGAGATGGGCAAACAACTCGTTAGCTCTTGCTGTGGCGGCGGTGCGGCCCCTCAGTGATATCTGATGGACGGGCACGTGCGGCTCCGCGCACACCGCCCGTCACACCGCCTGTCTCAGGGTCATGCATCATTGAGGCGCTGCGGAGCAGGTCCCAACTACTCCTCACCATCCGACTCTAACTCTAGACTCTTAATAGAGCTCTTCCATACATTGTCGCTCTCTATCATCTTCAAGGACATCCCGGAGATTCTTACCGATACTCTCCTTCTCACTCTCACTTGTACACATTCCTTCCACTCCAGCCACAGCCATGTCGTCACGGAAGAAGGTGATGCTCAAGGTACAGCCCTCGGCACTCACCCATATTGTTGTCTTTGACCATCACTAACTCAGTATCTGTATAGATTATTATTCTAGGAGATAGCGGTGTCGGAAAAACCAGTTTAATGAACCAATATGTTCGTGGTCCTAGTCGCCGCCGACCGGATCTTTATTGTCACATCTCGCGCTAACGCCGGATTCCCAACCAGGTCAACAAGAAGTTCAGCGCAAGCTACAAGGCAACAATCGGTGCCGATTTCCTTACGAAGGAGGTACTGGTTGATGACCGTGTCGTAACAATGCAGGCATGTCTCCCAAGAAACAGCGTCGGCAAGCACGAATTAACCTCTTCTTGATAGATCTGGGATACCGCCGGACAAGAACGTTTCCAGTCTTTGGGCGTTGCTTTCTACCGAGGAGCTGACTGCTGTGTTCTTGTGTATGATGTGAACAATTCCAAGAGTTTTGAGGCGCTAGACAGTTGGCGCGACGAGTTCCTCATCCAAGCTAGCCCTCGTGACCCTGAGAGCTTCCCATTTGTGAGTGGATGAAATATTCCTAGAATTACTGGCTGGGGCTGATTCTGTTCTGCAGGTCGTGATTGGCAACAAGATTGATGTGGAGGAGAGCAAGCGCATGATTTCTTCTAAACGAGCTATGACCTTTTGCCAGTCGAAGGGGAACATCCCATACTTTGAAACCAGCGCAAAGGAGGCTGTCAATGTTGAACAGGCCTTTGAAGGTGAGATCTACCAGCATATGGTATGCTAACAGGAGCTGACAAAGAAATCAGTCATTGCTCGGAGCGCTCTTGCCCAGGAAGAGTCGGAAGAATATGGCGGCGCTGACTACACAGACCCGATCAATATCCACGATAACAGCGAACGTGACGGATGCGCCTGCTGATACCCTATCTTATCTGATAATAATCGCTTGATTGCCCAAGTTCACCGGCCTCTTCTTTGTTTGTAGAGAATCACGGTTTCAGTCTCCGCAAGCTTGAAGGAAGGTGCATCTATCTTATATATCCAACCTTTCGCGTTTCGCGTGTAACACATTCACCTTTTGTTCATTTGTGCTGGTTCGCATCAAGATATCTTTTCTGATTTGCTTGTTGTTTCACCTCTGCGGGCATACTTTGTGATCTTTTAGGAGTCTGGAATCTTTTTTACTTTACCAATCAAATAAATATTCCTCTCGATTTTCCTAGAACTGAATATCCTGTGACCTGTCATGACTTTGATGTTGTGCTCGCAGTCCGACCTCGTGACCTGCGCGGCGGATGTCAAGTGGAGCCTGGAGATCTCACGCCTTGACTTCATTGCTTAACGTATCCCGATCTAGTCCCCGGCTCAAGAGCTCGACAGCCCATCAACATCGATAGTACAACACCTGCGATGTGCTCAGCAGCTGGCTACCAAAGTCTCTGATAATATGCGCTACATCTGCGCTTCTTGAATGACCTCAGGGTCACTTTCACCATCGCAGCCGATAACGCCATTTCACCCACGCTTGCGCCAAGACTCCATCTAAACTCTCGTCTGACACTCGAGGCAGCTCGAAACCGCCGGAAACTTCAATGGAGGATTCGCCAAACGGACGGGGTTCTATACTGGCTGGTGCCGCGAGGAGGACCCTAGGCATTTGCCTGCTGCTGATTGTAGTAATTCTATGGACCGCGTCGAACTTTCTGGCCAGCGTACGCCCTTCCTTTCTCATTGAACCCTATCCTTGGCCTTCAAGTAACAGGAATGACCCTAACATCCTCCCCTAAAACAGACTATCTTTGCCGATGATACGTATTCCAAGCCATTCTTTGTGACATACCTCAACACCTCGCTTTTCATCCTTCCTTTCTTCGGGATAGTGCTAAGCCGCCTCTGGGGTCTATTCCGTGCGGGGAAACTATACCAGGTCCAGTCCTTTGAGAATTTGTTGCAGCAGCTTGACTCGCAATACTCAGATACCGAGTCCGAGAGGATACTCGGCCATGGAGCGGATGGGCCTGAAAATGAAGGTTCAGAAAGATGGAGCACTTCCAGGCTACCAAAGGAGCATGAAGACCAGAAACTAGGACTGAAGGCGACGGCGAAGCTGAGTTTCCACTTTTGCTTGTTATGGGTGAGTTCCTGAATCAGGGCTTTATTTTTCCAACACTTACCAGCATCGACTAACATGGTTGTAGTTTACCGTAAGTTGTTTAGATCGAGCTCAGTCAAACATCACTAACCGGAAGGGCATGATGCGGTAGGCAAACTATTTCTCAATGGCGTGTCTCCAGTTCACAACTGTAGGCAGCACAACCATATTGACGTCCACTAGTGGTACGTGACTGCACACCAGTCCTTGGCACGTTTTGGGTTGCTCACTTATTCCCAGGTGTATGGACTCTGATCTTTGGCGCTATGATCGGAGTCGAAAGATTCACCGTCCGCAAACTCGCCGGCGTCATCGCCTCCCTAACAGGAATCTTCCTCATATCCCGTGTCGACTTGTCCTCGGCAGACAACACCTCCCTACCATCAAGTGACGGAGGCGGTAGCATGTTTCCTCCCAAAACTCCCGGCGAGATCGCCTTAGGAGATGCCATGGCCGCCTTTAGCGCCATCATGTACGGAGTCTACACAATTGTCCTCAAACGACAAGTCGGCGATGAGTCCCGCGTCAACATGCAGCTCTTCTTCGGCCTCGTGGGTTTTTTCAACATGGTTCTGCTCTGGCCGGGCTTCATTATTCTGCATCTTACCGGGGCTGAACCCTTTGCAATGCCTGATACCAGCCGTGTTTGGATTATTATCCTTGTGTGTCCCATATTTCTCCTACTCCCCTCCTTCCTTCTTTGTCGTAGCTAACAAGACCCAGGTAAACGCCCTCTCCTCCCTACTATCGGACATCTGCTGGGCCTACGCAATGCTCTTAACCTCCCCACTCGTCGTAACGGTTGGGCTTAGCCTTACGATCCCGCTCTCCCTAGTCGGCCAAATCTTCCTGCAGGGACAATACGCCACACCGCTATACTGGGCCGGGGCTACGGTTGTATTCCTCTCGTTCGTGGTTGTCAATCATGAAAGTCAGGAGAATGGAGGTGAGCGTGCTGTCGACTCGAGAGGGAGATATGATGCCGTTGCTGGGGGTGAGAGAGAGAATTAGATTAAAATTTACTTGGTGATAGCGTCTGTGTTTGGCCTTATTCTCTGTATGAGTTATGATCGCTGTTTTCCTTCCAATCGGGTTTCCTCTGCATAGCTTTTTTGGGT
Source organism: Aspergillus carlsbadensis (assembly GCA_025688815.1). Classification (NCBI taxonomy): domain Eukaryota; kingdom Fungi; phylum Ascomycota; class Eurotiomycetes; order Eurotiales; family Aspergillaceae; genus Aspergillus; species Aspergillus carlsbadensis. The sequence continues at coordinate 387,123 of MU628164.1, read as the reverse complement.
TTTGAACTGTTCAACATGGTTCTTTTCTAGAATAGTTGATAAAGGCACAGAAGCAAGCTGCTGGCGTCGATACCAAATGTGATACAAGTAGCATACAATGTAAAACGTAAGGTCCAGAAAAGCTTGATATAAAGTAGGTAGTCGTCGCTCAGGCGCACACCCGCCGCCCTAGACGCCAAATATAGAGTATCAAAAGGAAAGGGAAAGAGGGTATAATACACGCCAACAAAGAACGTGGGCATTATTATAATTCGAGTGAGTAGTAGAATGGTTACCTGTAACCATCTATACTGTACTATACATTCCAAAGGTAGTCAGTGAGTAAGAAGGAAGAGGCCAAGGGGAGCCAACGTCGTCAAGAATGCGGGGGTTTGTATATATGTGATAGAAGAGAGAGGGAAAAGGAAAAGGAGAAGAAGAAGAAGAAGAAGAAGAAGAAGAAGAAGAAGAAGAAGAAGAAGAAGAAGAAGGGAGTGGGAATAAAGGGGGTAGGGTATATAGAAGTCGAGGTCGAGAGATAGGAGATAAAAGATAGGGAGTGAGAAGGGTGTAGGGAAAAGAATGGTTGTGTCTGGATAAGATTGAAGCCTGGAATGGGTTTCATGATGTCCCAGATGGGTTCTCCTTTTTCTTCCGTCCGACAAGGATGCTCTTCAGTGCACCGAGCCATTTTGTGAGAGACTCTTCATCGGAAGTGCATAATCGGTATATCTTCTCTTCTGCAATAATCTGAAGACAGAATTTCTTAGAACGAGACACTGGATCCACCTCGGTGGCGTCGAATATTTGTTCCATTGGGATGATTTTGACGGCGGAATATTCCTTGTTGTGGTTAGAGTGTATTCACAGAAATCAAGCATCGACGAGGCAAGAACTGCGTAGCAATGACATACCTGTTCGTTCTTATAAAACGCAAGGCTCTTTGCCCGTAGCACAACCCATAATCGTTTCCAGTGCCGCACACCACCCTTGAATTTGAGACACTGGAGATAACCATTGCAAATAACCCTTTCCGGGTCGCGCAAGGCAGACAGTTCATGGTTCTTGCTTCCTTCCCGCGGAAGCGCAGATGGTTGACTCACTGGCGCAGAGGCAGAAAAGTCGTGGAACGAGGGCCTTGACCTGGAGTGAACACTCGCGTTGCTCCCAGGTCCATCTGACCATTCAGAATACGACGTAACATCATTTGCAGAGTATTCCTGGGGGGCCATCAGCCGCCTTGATCGTAGTGTAGAAGGCAGCTCCCGACCAAACTCAGGGGAGCTTGCTCTCTCCGGGCATTCAGTATCTGAGTGATCTGTGGTTTCATAGATGCGCTGCTTGTTTGGAACTGATGAGTCGCGCTTCTTAGACAGTGCAAAAAGTGCCTCCTCATCTTCGTTGATGCGGCTCTCAGCGCGTATCCGCTCAATCCAATCTTCCATATCTTTGTCCGACAACGCTTGGAAACGGTAGTTCTTGGATCCCGTAAATATGGCGAAGATATTTTGCCGGGACGATCGGTGGGATTTGATAGGAGCCACGGCAGTGACCTCGGATAGCGATATGGACGCTCGTAGTCGAGTCGCTTCTTCATCCTTGTAGACTGATAATAGATTCGGACGTAGAACGAGATATGCAGGCTTCCAAAAGGCTCTGAATACCTAAAATGAGCTTTATTAGTATGGATATCAGGTGAAGCGCGAACTTCCCGCAGGCAAGGGGACGAACATGTTTTGGCTTCACGCGGCGGTTTACTTTCTGGGACTTCAAGACTCGGTCGAACTCAAAACTTCCATTTTCATTGACAGGCGAAAAAGTATCTAAGTTGACGTGGCCGTTGCGAAAAGCTCCAGGATGTTGAACTGGTGTGAGGAAGGGTTGCTGCACTGTCCCATCAGGGAGATGGATCGCGGGGGTATTGGCGTGCCCCTCGAAGACCAACGGAACCGGCGCTGGAAGAGTTTGGCTCATGTTGTCGCCCAGCTGTACTGTTTTCTATACGGTCCTCAAGTTACAGAAGAAATTGCCCGACGTCCAGGAGACAAGGTGGGAGAAACCTGGCGTTAATAGAACCCCAGGCTGTACAAGCGCGCATCTGGGCGAACAGGAAAGCATTGGATGCAGACCTCCATATATAGCAAATGGCGGCCTAGGCGACTCTGAGGGATTGGCAGGCAGATTCAGCAAGAATTCTTCGGGCTAGCAAGGCAAGTCTGCAGGCACAAAGGGGGAAGAGTGCTGGTGACCGACCACTCCTGAGTCCTGGCGATGGGGTGTCGGCGCCTGCTTTTGCAGGTGTCGATCGTTGATGGCCCATGTGCTGGCTCGACCGCATCCATATGTAAGTCCCCATCAAGAACCCATGGAACGCTGCACGGCGAATCCTGGAGTAGACGAAAGCTATCAGGAAAGAAATCCACCTCTTCAGAACCTACCTAGCACAACAGGCATCACAATAATCAGGCCCAAGGCAAGCACTTTTTTGACGACCCTTGTTGCTGCGAGGGCCAGGGTCTATACTCGATTGGTATAGTATGAATTAGCTTCCCGGGCTAGGCTATATCTGGTCCAGGCCTGGAAGCGCACGCGAGGAAATAGGACACGTGATGAGCCTTACTCTGGGTGCTGTGAAAGGTCAACTTAAGATCCTCTTGCGCCCACTATATAAATCTCTTGAGTTTATCCATGTTAAATGGCATTAATAATAGGGTTAAGACTTAGTTCTCTAGAGAAACCATTAAGCCAGATTACCACATGCTTGTCTATCTATTTCCAGCATTAATATAGTAGTGAACTGGATAGATCTTACCAGCGCATTCACATATTTATTACCTTGTACGTAGTAGCATGGATTCAGCCATAGAATACAATTCCCTACCACACTCATGAGCGGCTGGTGCTAGACAGCCTTCCTTAAGATTTTCATCATCTTCTTTCAAGGCCATATGTACAAGGCATGTGCTAATATAATCCAAGTTATATCCCCTGCTTGCAGTGTCTGTGAAGTACTTTATACCTGGAAGAAGTTCAAGTACCAATCCAACACGATGAAGTCTCTGGCAATAAATGCAACAGATGAATGGCATCAAATGCTCACAACTTTCCAAGTGCAGACTCCTTGGTCACCAGCCTTGAAAAAGTCTTATCTTTGGCTGAATAGGAGCCAAATATACAACTAATCACGTGAGTAGGCCCTTGGATTTCAGGGTTTACTAGGTACTACTACTAGTACTCCGGAGTAGTACTACTACAGTACTAAGTAGTAATTATCCTCAATACCACTAGTATTGCATTTTTCATAAATGATCCCTGACAGTACCATACGAGAGTGTGATCACTAAGTAGTCCCCGGGCCGAGTCCAGGCTCAACAGCCAGCCGAAGACCTAAAATTAAATCTTGTTGATGCCACAATGAAAAGGAGAAGCGGCATGTTGCTGCGAAAAGCAAGACGTAATGTGGCTTTATATTGGATGGTATTTACTGATATTGCCTCTTAATAAGAATGAAATCTGGAAATTCCTATATATAATATCACGAGGAGTGTGTATTATCTCCTCCATAGACTATAGATAGTGCAATGGTGTCAGTAGTGTCACAGTGTCACTACTACTCCCCCTGTGCCCATAATTGACCCTGGGCTTAACGACCAAGACAAAAGTAAGACACTATCGAAGGCCGAAGTGAGCCAATCAATTGACAAAGAGTACCACGATTTATAAAGACTGGACGTTCAAGCACAGTTCTCGAATTCTCGTGCTGTCATAGGATATTTGTTATTAACTCATCAATGCAAGTTTCAACACAGACCAAGACTCAAGTAGCGGATTATTTGCTAATCATGCATTAACTATTGACAGACGCGGGTCAGGGGAACGGTTTTCCCAATAGTTTGTTTGATGGCAACGTGTTGTTAAGCTTCAGGCCCCGGGGTCATTGAAGTCAGCGGATTCGGAGCCACGACCATAGAAGAAATTTAAGGGGTCAATATGAGCAAGAATGCGCATTACAGAGTCCCGATCTCGAGTCAACTATCTACCATTACAATGTATAGAGTATAGTACTACTAAGTAGCTTTTCAACTTGGCTTTCCATGGCATTATTATTCGGTCCTCCGGTACCTACCTTGTACCTAGCCGTACTAGGTAGTAGTAAGTAAGCCGTACCATACCCGGAGAGCCGCCTCTCCCGGGTAGTAGTACTCCAGGCTAGGAGTAAGATTAACTTACGAAATTACCAGACTGCTGACGCGCCCTTACGCTTGGCGAAACCTACCACTCATCCCCATCCCCAAAATCATCCTTCAAGCCTTCATCTCATCGGATGTCTCCCGCCGCTTCTCGGTCTTTGACCTAGCCTGACCGTTTTTCTCATTTCGACTGATGACCTGGTCGGCATCTCTCTTTTCCTCGGCCTCTTTGCTCAGGACAACATCCTCCGGCGTTGCTCTCAACGCACCCTCCGTCCACCTCCGTCCGGTCAACTGAATTGCAGGGAAAGGAGGCTTGCCTCCGGCCGCTCGTTAATCGCTCTCGCTCGCGCATAATTCTTTCACCCTATCTCTTCGTCAATAACCATAGCCTCCGTGTCTTCGTTGTCGCCGTCCAACCGACTCGCTGCCAATTCTCCCCGTTGCTCGCGTGCGGCCGGTTTTGACTCGGGTGGGAATATTTCAAAGACCTGCGAATTGGCTGTGCAACGCTGCCGACTTTGGGCAGGTGCCCTTTTGTGTTGATTGGCTTTTATCGGTATTTCGTCCTCGCGTGAGCGGACGCAGCGTGGGCATTCTTGCACCCATGGGCCTGGTTCAACGAGTCCGAAAATGGTTGCCCTCAGCGCCGAGTCTCCCCATTGATGACTCGTCCTCGGAAAAAGGACGCAAATTTCCCAGATTTGCATTCTTCAGGCGCAGGATACGGTTGAAGGGCAACTCTTCTATTTCCATTCCCCTGGGTTTTGTTTTATTATTCCCATGCATTGTAATAGTTCTGATTTTGCTGCTATTCGTACGACATCCCGCCTCCCCGGGGGGCATCTTAATACCTGCGGGCACGCCGCCGTCTATAAGGTATGAGGCAGATTTTTACAACTCATAGCATGTTATCATTGACCCGCTTCATAGAAAAATAAGTGAGAGATATGACAAGGTATTTGCCACGGGCTGCCAACCCGTTGACAAGACGGATGGTCCCCGAGCAAATGCGGCCTTCGTTGTGCTCGCAAGAAACAAGGAGATCGATGGTGTTATCCAGTCGATCAAGTCGATCGAACGACACTTCAACCGCTGGTATCATTACCCCTACGTCTTCTTGAACGACGCCGATTTCGACGATGCATTTATGGATACGGTCAAGAACTATACGAGCGCTCCCGTGGAGTTCGGAAGAATTGACGAGACGATGTGGGGTTTCCCAAGTTGGGTTGACCACGAGGTTGCCAAAGAAGGTATACGGAAACAAGGAGACGCCGCCATTATGTATGGAGGCATGGAGAGTTACCATCACATGTGCCGATTCTATTCTGGGTACGGCCGAACTAATAATCTCCTGCTTTCAGTTAAAGCTGTCGCTGACTACCTTTCAGATTTTTCTACAAGCATCCTCTCCTCTTGAAGTATGAGTGGTACTGGCGTCTGGAGCCCGAGATCAAGTACTTTTGTGACATCACCTAGTAAGCATCATCGAATATCTCGACCGGCTTGTACTTACGATTACAGTGACCCCTTTATCAAAATGGCCGAAGCCAACAAGACTTATGGTTTCACAATCGCTGTCAAGGAACTCCGCGAAACCGTCCCCAACATCTTCCGCTATGCATCGGCCTACAAGCGGAAGAAGAATATCAAATCTCAAGGGTTGTGGGAAATGTTTTTGGAACCCATCGAGGAAAAACTAGAAGAGCCATCAGAGAACCTTCCCGAGGAGATCCTCATCACCGAGCCAGGCGAGAAGAATGAAATCGACCCCGAGACCATGGAGGGCGAAAGCTACAATATGTGCCATTTCTGGAGTAACTTTGAGATTGCACGATTGGATTTCTTCCGGAGCAAGGAGTATGAGGATTTCTTTGAGATGATGGACAGAAGCGGCGGTTTCTGGATGGAGAGAGTGAGTGTCCTCGGTATTTTCGTCTCCCTTTCTCTGATGACTGACGAAACCATAGTGGGGCGATGCGCCCATCCATTCGCTCGCTGCTGGTATCCTTTTGTCTCCGAGCGACATCCATTATTTCCGCGATTTCGGTTACCGCCATACCACGATCCAACATTGCCCTGCCAATGCTCCCGCCCGACAATTACCGCGCATTCCGTACCTAGAAATGACGACCGAGGATGAGAAGGAGCGCATTGAAGAGGATGAATACTGGGCCACACCAGACCCCGTCAAGGAGAATGGTGTTGGCTGCAGATGCAGATGTGACACAGACATTGTGGATGTTGAAGGCAAACAAGGCAGTTGTCTTGCAGAGTGGGTGGAAGTTGCTGGCGGCTGGGCATCTCCATAGACGCGGCTCGCCCCTTTAATTCGCTGTATAATCTTCACGTCTTCGATTCCGCACGTACTTGTTCGACTGTGAGCATCACTCGGGTCGTCCTTGGAGTTTATTCTTTTTGTTTTGCTTGAGCCTCCATGTTACGTTGGCTGTGGGGTTGTGGGCGGGCGTTTTACGGATCTGACGACTTCTTCTGTGGAAGATGGCGTGGCCATTATCATCAATATCGACACTCATCTAGCGTGCTTTGTATCTTTCATTTGGAGCTTCCGACTGTCTCTTAGCCATAAGCTATGCAACTGGGACGTGGCGGTGATAGAGAGTATAGTATATCATTGCTTGGTCGGACAACACGAGCCTCATCTTCTGGATATATGGGGGAAGATACAGCGTATACTAATAGTCCGCCAGAGAACCGGAACAGATCACTCAAGATAATGAATCGTCTGTACATACTACTACTACTGTACTCTTTCCCAGCCTGCTTTGAAATGGAAGTGGAACAAACTCGAAAGTTCATCTAGCATCAGCTTATCGTTGCAAGAGTCCTGCGCTTAAGCTTTCGGCCACCAGTCAACCACAGGCGTCTCGTCATGTGCCCCGCGCTGGGTCACGGACGTGATCAGTAGTGTCTGCATGCATCATCCATCTCCTTGTCTTTATCCTTCTTTCTCAGTCAACACCTGTTGGTCTCAACTGAAAACAACAGGCTCGGAAGTGCAGAACAAAGTTCACGAGGTACCTATCTCCCTCGAGAAACGAGGTAAGTCACTCTTTCTCTCTATTATACTACTGCTGGCCCCCATGCACCTGACTCCCGGCCTGACTTGCCTTCCGCCCGGGACAGAACCCCCACATCCAGCAACGCCGCCTACCTAGGCTGTCATCGGGTATCTGCCTATTAGGCTGAGTTTGTTGAAAGCAAGCCGGCCCCGAGTTAGAACTTTCTTCGTCGCTCGAAGTAATAATTTTCTTCCGCTGGCCTTCATCTGTTTCAACGCTTATTATTGAGTGAAGTCGACTGTGCTTGACCCGAAGCTCTCCGCTCCGCTCCACTGCATTTGACCCGCTTTGATCTGCGTTCCATGGCATTTACTCTTCAGCGATATGGCTGACTCTTCTGAGCCTCCCTCCAGGCGTCCCCGTACTGCCTCAAACACATCACATCTACAGTATCCGACTCTACCTCCCTTGAGTGCGTCAGTCGAGGAGTGGTTATCCCGCTCAAGACCGATCAGTATGACGTCAACGGTCCCCATAGGTCCCCCACAACGGTCTCTCAGTGAGAGCTGGGCAACACTGAGTGCATCTGATGTACACTCCGAAGACGAAGCTCCCTCTGAGCAGACTGATGTTGGATCCTTGGTTGACACAAGTGGGCCGGACGATGTCGCAAGCCTCGATGAACGGTATAGCAGTAACGATGACATGGATGAAAACTATGACGAGGGCCTCGATAACGAGGACTACGACTCTAGGAGCGACGTCTCCGAGACTCGAGACCTACGGCCAATGTTTCCTCAGTTGGGATGCTCCATTGATGACAGCAATCTCACCACTCAAACTACCTTTCGCCAGTCCACTGAGTCTATCGAATTCGCCGAGCCTGATAGCTGGCCTGAAGTAGAAAGGGTGCAACTAAAGTATATGATCCGGCTGATTGATGGCCCGGAGATGGCTGAACTTGGAGACAATTTTCCGTCCTACTTGGAAGACTCCACCTTGATGGCCACCCTTCAGCAAACGATGACAAAGAAAAGCATAGACACAGATAAGCCGTTTCGTGTTCTATACATCGGAAGCTCCGAGTTCCGCGGCATAATACTCGACAAACTCGGCGACGTCCTTGTCTCCAGCACATCCAGTGGTTTTGAAAGTAGCTCGACAGAATCGTCAAGATATCATGTGGTTCCCACCTCGTTCGGCGCAGGTGCTGTTCCTAATTTTGCAGAGCTTCTCCCGATTCATTTCCAACTCATCGTGGACGAATGCCTTGAAGCCACCTCAGATTCCCACGTTGACAGACCCCGAACCATTAACTTGAAGTTTAAGAATCGACCTGCATGCACATCCCTCTGGACAGGGACCGAATATGGTATCTCCTCCTCGGCAGATTGGGCACTACCCGATGTAGCCATTCTGTTCCTGTCCACACTAGACACGACAACAGCTATGGACACTCAACGGCTGGCGCGTATGTTCACGGAGAGACATGGCGTACCAACAATGGTCATCTCCGAGAAGCCTCTTTGGAAGATGTCCAGAGAGCCAATTCCTGTTAATCATCATAGTTTACACATGTGTCTGGAATCTCGCCATTCTCCTACTGGGAAAACCGGGGTTCTGAAACGTTACCCCATCGATCTTAACACCTTTGAGAGTATCTCTCCAGGCCAGCTCAACAAGAATTTGGCCTCGCTGGCGAGAATTTATCCCCGAGAGAACTTCAAATCCACCACGGAAGCTCTCAAGGCATCCCAGAAGAAGCCTTTACTAGGTCTCAAGGGCTATACAAAGAAGATCCTCCCTTTGCCTTATTTGAGGAATGATACCGAGCTAGCCTTTGTGTTACGTCTCATCGTAATCGCTGTGTTGTCGTTGGCATCCCTCAGTCTAGGACACCTAGCCCTAAAGGCCACTGCAGTTTTCCTTTCAAGCTTCGTTGCCCAGTCAGTCGTCTCCAGTCAGGTATCCCCCGTTTTAAGCGCGCCTACTACCCATGTCGTTCCAACGGCAGACTCAAAGCAGACTTCTCTGTCGGTACTGCCGTCAACATCTAGTGATGTCCTGGCAGCCCACAGTTTATCGCAAGTTGGCAGTCTAATGGGCGGGGCACTTTCAAACCTCGAGGTGTCAAAGCCGACTGAAAGCTTCGAGATCCAGGTTGTCGGGGATTGCCATCTTGTCATCAAACCTCCTAGCCGGCATACAGCAGCACGAAGGCAGCCGAAATTTAGTGTTCAAGTCAGTCGACGTGGCGAGCCCCTCCAGCATGAACTTTCCAAACTTTTTGAAGGAGTGTACTCCCTCAAGCTTGACCGGGAAGAATCCTACGGCTTGGTTAACGTGACTATCACCACTGTTTCCAAGCCTCCGACGGTACAGGTTGTGCCAGTAGATTTGGGTTTACCGTGGCTAAAAATCGCAAGCTGGAAACGTGCTGCGCATGCCATTTCAACGCATCTATCTCGCGACTTGGGTACCGCACAAACAGGACTATCGGAAGCGTACGGTCGGATAACTACTGATCTCCAGATCATCATGGGAGACGTAGTCAGACGGGCTCATCTGCTTCGGCAGGAAGCGAGCCTGCTCGGGCGAAGTCCGTTACAGCTGTCTATCGATACAGGGGAGGCTCTCTTTTCAACCTCGAAACAAATTTCCGAAATCTTCAAGCGCTCTGCCGTGCAGCCCTTCATATCAGCAGCCTCTGTGCTCCAGTACCAAACCAAATCAGTGAACGACGAAGCTAGACATTTCGTAAGCGGCACATGGAACAAAATCAACGCCGGTGCGCAACGTCTTAGCCCTGGGGCGATGATGGAGCACGTCCGGAACGCGCGAAAGTCGAAAACCCTAGACATAGCTCATAAGAGAGCGAGACGCTTGATGAGAGGAAATTCATAAGAGCCCCGAATGTTGGATAGAGCTATCAGCGGGAATGATATGCCCCTATCCAGCGCGTGAGCATGAATGTCATGTTCCCTTCTCTATATCAATATGCCAGCTTGCATGTTTAATTCTTTCTCCTATTTCTTTTTCACACGCTGTCGTTTCTTTCTTTGCACGGTTTAGGTTGGCTTGATCTCATATGGGTTCCTCTCTCATGGACAGATGCACCGGGGTTGTCTTGCAGGATATTCTGGCTTATGTAACAATGAATAATGAAAGAACTCTTCCCATCAGCATCTTCCCCGTAGGTATAAAGAAAAGAGTGTGTGGAGGAAGGCTTTCTGGAGGGTGGCACTAGTGCGTGTGGCCTCAGGCTACGAACCTACCCACTTCCGACCAAAAACAACCCGCCCATAATTTTCCCCTCCTTGTCTTCTCCCCTCCCTAGTGATATCCACCTCATAGAGCCCTCTTTTTCATAAATATCATCTTCAGGTACTCCCTGGCGTCCTTATCATCTCCAGCGCCCCGTTAATTTACTGGAAATTGCAGAATTCAAAAGACACATCATCAATATGTCGGACGTCACTGAGACCAAGCCTGACCCCACCACCAGCGCTCCTGAGGAGATGACGAAGCCTGCGGAGACAACCACCACCGAAACGTCGAAGACAGAAGATGTCAAGGCTGCAGCTGGGTCTGCAGCTGAGACTGCTACTGAGACAGTGAAGGATGCGGCTGCTAAGACTTCCGACAGCGTCTTCTCCATGTTCGGTGGCGGCCCCAAGAAGGAGAAGAAGGAGGATGAAGAAGAGGCAGATGAGCCTTCCGGCTCTTCCAAGGCTAAGAAGGCTGAAGATGAGGTTAGTTATACATACCAATGTATTCAGTTTTTACGGCGTTCTAGTTGTCTTCGTTTTGTTTTGTTTTGGCCTGAACTTTTCTTTCGTTTTGAGCCGCGAGTTTAATGGGTGAAAGAATGCTAATATCCCTAATAACTCGCACAGGATGAAGCCCCTGAGTCCCCCGATGTTCACTTCGAGCCTGTCATCCGCCTGACCGAGAAGGTCGAGACCAAGACCAACGAAGAGCTTGAAGAGCAAGTCTTCAAGATGCGCGCCAAGCTCTTCCGATTCGACCGTGACAGCAAGGAGTGGAAGGAGCGTGGTACCGGCGACGTTAGGTTGTTGAGGCACAAGGAGAATGGCAAGACCCGTCTGGTCATGCGCCGAGACAAGACCCTCAAGGTCTGCGCCAACCACTACAGTAAGTTGCCATCCTGAGCTGTCCAGCCATATACCCTCCATATGCTGATCAATTTCAGTTGTTCCCGACATGAAGTTGAGCCCCAACGTCGGCAGTGACCGTAGCTGGGTCTGGAACGCTGCTGCTGATGTCAGTGAGGGCGAGCCTGAGCCTTCGACCTTGGCCATCCGATTCGCCAACAGCGAGAGTATGTGTTCCTCAACCACGCTTCCAGTTTCCCCGTTACTAACTTAACAATTCAGATGCCAATCTGTTCAAGGACGCCTTTGAGAAGGCTCGTGAGGAGAACGAGAAGCTCCTCCAGCAGTAAATCGTCTGCATCCCCCATATGTTTTCGAATTATTAGGAGGAATAACATGAGCCTGTGTTCCTACTACTCTTTACCCACATCACTGCAACCTGAACGAATTACTTGTCGGTTCGCATTTCCCCTATTCTACCATGACACGATTCCCCATCGATTCTTTCGTCCTCCCTTTCCCCCCAACACTTCTGTACGCCCGAACGAGAAAGCAGAACAGAGATTCTGCTCATGGTTTTCCCAATGAGCCAATAATGGCATGACCTTGGCTTGATGTTTTGATCACCCGTTGAGGTTGGTCGTACCCAGCCAGTTGGCAGTAGATAGACACCTATCCATCGAATATACAAATGAAAATATGCCCAAATATGCTATGCTTTCTGAAATGTACCAGAGGCTGTGAGTTATTGCTAGAATGTTGATTATCATGAATAAAGAGCTCCTGCATAAAGGAAACAGGGAACCTCAACAAGCTGCCTAGTCAAGCCAAAGTTACAATATAGAAAATCAAGTGTAAATCAATACTAGGTACAATAAAAACTGATAGGACGGTCTGCTGGGTTTGTTCCTGCGCTGGTGGAAAGCAACCTTAGAAGCTTTGGATCCCCCACTCGACGGCCTCAACCTGTCGGATGTTTCTCCTTCGCCCATTCATTCTCTCAACCCTCCCCTCACGCGCCTTGACTCCTCGCTTCTCCGCGCCCCTTCTCAATTCCTAATTCAAATTCTATCTCTGCATCAATCCATTCATCTGAGTTGATTCGCGATCTGTGCTCCTCCTTGGTCAGCGGCGTTTCCTTGAGTTTTGGCCGCCAGCTTTTGTCTCCGACTGCGATACTTGACCTGAGAAAGCTCCTCGCTGCCCTTATTTTCGGAGAACAGCCAGCGACCCTAGGGAACTCTCGATTCTTCCTTCTTCTCCTAGATTGTCAGTGCGCGTAGCATCAGTTCATCTACAACATGCCCGACGTGAGTCCTCTATTTCTCCTTCCCATCTAGAACTCCGCCAGGTTGGCCGTCGCTACACGGCCGCCTGACGTGGTTACTCTCACTTTAGCCCTGATACTGTCGATTTTGCGTCCCGCCAGCTAACGCGCTTAAACTATGACAGGTTAAAAGGAGTGTTAAGCTCGTCACAGAGCAACACGTCATGTGCGTTTCTTCTCACCCCGATTTGCCCTCAGAGTGTATCGACGACAGCTCCCAATTCATAAATTGCTCTCTTACGTCCTCTCATTGCCCGCTCATGTTTTCCGGCTCGTTCAAAGTCGCGTGCCAGTTGGTGCTTGCGCGCCGCTGTCGTCGGGCCACGGCGCATTGCAGCATGGCGAGCTTTGGGGCTAGAGTCTGGTGGTCATGATGGACAAAGACAGAGACATCTTGCTGATTGATTACGTCTTGTGTGGCTACAGAAATAAGGATTCCGGCGTCGAAGGATTTCCCCTCCGATCGTGGTCTATTGAAGTGTACCTAATCAATGACCACGGGGAGCAGGTATCGGCAAATGTCTTCGACAAGGTGACCTACAGGTTACATCCCAGTTTCGGAGATCGAGCAACTCAAGGTTCGTCCCCAGTTTACTTACACTATTACGTCTTGGTCTGCTCTGGTTCGATCTGTTTTATGAGCGGGCACAATGCGAGCGTCTCCTGCCTACTTTATGGTTACAGCGGTAGCTGACTTGGGGACTATAGTATTCAAACGACCTCCTTTCAGAATCCAGGAAGAGGGGTGGGGTGAATTTGATATGCAGATTGGCCTCACTGCTGGAGACAAGGAACATCCTATTGGTCACGATCTCAACTTCTCGCAGGCGCGCTATGAGTCTAAGCACACCATAGTGAGTTTTACGTTGCATGGCATATCCGTCACTGAAAATATGCTCACGTTTTCTGCAGACATTCAAGAATCCCAAGCCTGCCCTGTTGGCGGCACTACGCGAATCCGGCCCAGTCCCAGGTGATGAGAATGGAGTCAAGTCAAAGCGTTCGGCGGGAGCAGATGAGGGGTCGAAGAAGAAGAAGCGAACAGAAAAGAGCGTAAGTTGCTGTTTGAACCTGAATAGACGCAAATAGTTGGATCCTGACATGCATTGGTATACAGGTTGACATGGACAAGTTAGCCGATGGTCTCCAACGACTCGGCGAAGATGATCTACTCCAAGTGGTGCAGATGGTACATGACAACAAGGCCCCTGACTCCTACACCAAAAACGACGTTGAGCGTAAGTCCAACCCAACCAATCAGATAAAGTCAGAGGAACCTTTTTAACTTGGTACTTCCACAGAGGGAGAATTCCACGTCGACCTGTATACGCTCCCAGACGGCTTAATCAAAATGCTCTGGGAATTCACACAGGAGAAAGGTGCCCTGTGATTCTTCGTCTTTTCCTATTTGTTCTTCTACCCAATTCAACTCATGTCATGTTGACGTACTACATCTATGGATTCTATTCGGATTTTTCCGACCCTCTTTATCTTATATCTTTGCCCCCTTGAAGCTATCCATTATACGCCCGTCCTATTTCCCAGTTCACCTATCATCTCGGTGACTACCTATTTTAAACCATCAGTATTTTGTGTCGAATCAAAAAGCGGGCGGCTCAGGGGCTTTGGTGGCTCTCTATCTTTTCTTGAAGAAGCTGTCGCAGGGTAGAAGGGGTGTTTCACCTTTCTCAGGTTGTGCTTTGCAACAATGATCTAATGATAGGTCTTCGTCTTGTCTCGTCCAACCCGGAGGTTTTGTTTTCTTTTTTCTGTCCTTTGCCCACCTATCTATCTACGGAATCCGCTTACTTCCATCCACCTTGCTTAAAATACGTTATTATTCGGAGACCGGAAAACAAGAGTATTCATTATAAGGCGGTAGGTAATTCTACTGGATTGGTGACTTTGGTACTCGGGCATCAGGTACTACCTTAGTATTATTCTTTGAATGGGGCGAGGATGAATTGGTAACCAGGAGGATAAAAAACGACGATTTAGTTCAGTTCGTAGTTACAGGAATCGCCGCCCTGGCTCGCCCACGCTTTCATACAGAAACTTTTTTTCTTGTTTGTTGTCATTGTCTCAACTTCAGTGTAGTAGGAACTAGGTTCGTTTAGGCCTGTGTCGGATAATATTCTTCCGAATCGAGCAAACAATCGAACCTAATAATATACATGGAGGAAGATAAAAAAAAAATGAAACATCAAAAGCGCAAGGCTTTAATGGAAATCAGTAGAGCTGGAAAAGTCAAGTTAGAACCATGTTGGATATCTTAGGCAGTAATATGCGCATCCCAATCAACCCAAACACCAAGACCAAATGAATAAACAAGAGAAATGATACGAAAAGTCTAGCAAGATCCAGAAAACACCATCTTCTGAGATAGCATGAGATGACAGGGGAAAAGTGGGTGGGAAATGGGGCGGTGACTCTGTGGGAATTTTGCATGTATACATGTTGGTTGCAGTGACCCATCATTCTTACCCATGTCTGATAGGCTGTTGAAAAACTCTCAAATGATGCCCTCCCATGCCAGAGGGTTTCACAAACTCTCAAAACGGCCAATAGTCTGTGATATCAAGGAAAGAGACTAAAGCACTCGATGCCTGACAACAAAGGAAAGTATTAGCACAGACTTCAAACAATTTCTCCGTAGTAGTCGGAATATTAGAGGGTGGTGTAACAGGGAAAAGGGGAAAGCAAAAAGCAAAAAAAGGGGGTGACAAAGAAACAAAAGCAAGGACTCACATCTTGAGGAGATCCTCGAGACTATCGGCGCTGCAGCTTCGGCCTTTCGGGATCTGTTGCGGAATGTCGACGAATGTCGCAAAGACGTCACCGCCGCGGTATGCCAATATCGCAGGGGGGTTGATATGGTCCATTTCGGCGATCTCGTGGTGGAGCTTGATAAAGTGGATGGCTGGCTGGCGAGAGGCAATTGTGTTCAGGCAGTCTTCGACGAGAGAGCTAGTGGTGGACTTGAGGACCGTCAGTAAGTGTTCAATTGTAGGACATGTGTACCACAGCAGTATTTCCCCCCTCTCCAAAGTGATACTTACCTCAGGATCATATATGCAGACTACAATGACCTGGTCAGACGGGACCTTTTCAATGGCATCAAGATATCCCACGGCATCCACCGTATCTACACTCCCGTAGTATTTTCGCCAGGGACTTGGCCGTCGAGTCTTCTGGCTCTGTAACTCTTGCATGCGCGATTGGCGCCATTGCTGCATAAATGAGTCCTCGTCCTCTTCAGCGTCGCTGGCGGAGCCATCAGGCGGCGGTGAATTGTGGAGGAGTGTCGCGGCATCAGTGACGGACTTAGAGGAATAATGCGAGCGGTCGGCAACTGATGTTCCAGAAACAAACGACTTGCGGAAATTGCTTTTCCGGGCACGTTCGAATGCCTGAGCATCCGCGATGACACCCTTAGGCCCCGTATTGGCATCGAATCTTGTGTTGGGGATTGTGTAAGTAGAGGTTCGAGAGGTCATGGCGGGCATGGCGTTTTCAGAGTCGGAATGGTGAATGGGGTCAAAATCTTGTTCGTCAACGGGGGAATCGCCGTCAGAATGGTGGTCCCGGTCTTCAGGATGGGCGGAGGATCTCTCGCGATTGCTGAAGAGCTGGTTGAACTCGTCTTGGGCAGAAGACATGATGAACTGACGGGGTGTAGAGGGGGGTTATAAGTAAAACCTGGCAGCTCTTTTTTTAGAGATTGGGTCTCGACGCAGGAAAAACAAAACAAATCCAAAAGTATACTAGTAGGGAACACTCGGACCTGTTTCGTCGTCGTATGAGGTCAATACTGCGTCGACAGAAGGAGAGCTGAGCCAAGGAGAGAGAAGTGGCGGCAGATGAAACAAAGTAGCCCCTCAAACGGTCAGGACGGCGATCCCGTGGAAACGGGGTTTAGCGACGGCCACTTGTGAGTCGACCACCGTGGTCCATGGGATGATCGCGCCGGATTCATCTCTCGTGTCTTTTAATGTTTCAGACCTGCGGAAGTGGGGGAAAGTGTTGTCTCAGCGGCTCAGCCCAACAAAAACGGGGCACCCACGAGGCTAGAAGGAACGAAGAATGCGCAAGTCTTTTTAGTCTTTAAAGACTTCTTTGTTTCTTTTGCTTGACTGACAGAAGCAGCCAGCCACGTGGGTTTCTTCTTCCTTCTTGCATTCCTGACCGCAACTCCGCGTCAACTCTGTTTATGGGGGGCGAATGTCAGATCTCTACTCCATAGACGCAAAATTCAAAATACAGTGCAACTCAGGTGGAATCTCGACTGCCCACATGCAGCTCGCCCAAACAAACCCAGAGAATGCTCGCTTCAAAACACTCAACCTTGAAATCCTCGTACTCGACACGTTCAAATGTAAGCTGATTATTAGAAGATATGAAATCGAAAATGCACACTAAGGAAAACGTCATGGCCTATCTGCAACCTGGAATCATTCCTCCCTCGCCGTCCTCTCCAAAAAAGTACATGCAGAATCAAATGCGCAGAAAGAGGCGGTCAAAATAAGCAATCCAACGGTAGGTATAGCAAAGGGGGGATCGTCGAAAAGAAGAACTGAAGACAGAAGAGAAAATCATAAGAGACGAACAAAGGAAAGAGTCCGATGATCCCTGAAGCACGAGAGCAAAGAACCTAGGGGGCTCTGCGTCACTCCAGACACCGAGCCGGAGCCCCTGCAACTATCCTTAAAGACAACATTAGTACAAATCACAGCATAAGATTGCGTTTTTCTTTTGTCTTGAATCCTCTGGCATTCCACGCTCTTTCGGGTGAAGTGCTAGAATGCCTCTTCCTCCCAATCAATCGCTTCTTCCGTTTCAGTGATTCAGTCCGCACCCGCAGCAGTCGATTTATAAGACAAAAAGGCGATAAAACTGTTTCTCGACAAACAAGTGTATCGTACAATGCGGACATTCGGCCTATCGATGGGCAGAAATAAAATTTAAAACGAGGACGTCGCAGATGACTGAGACTGGGTATCTTGGTCGTTGTTTTTTTAATGTTCTTAAGTCTACCAGGCCCAGACCTTGAGCTGTTATCGTGGATACCAAATCAGTAATCTGTTTGATATCGAGCCTCAGAGAAGATTTGTGGCTTACCAACGAGTCCCAAGACCCAGTGCAAAGGCTGATACCGTCGTTGCTAACTCCGAGACAGCTGACACGGTTCTCATGGCCACTTAAAGACCCGACCTTGTCCCCTCGAAGAACGTCCCAGACCTGT
This sequence comes from Aspergillus carlsbadensis, assembly GCA_025688815.1. Classification (NCBI taxonomy): domain Eukaryota; kingdom Fungi; phylum Ascomycota; class Eurotiomycetes; order Eurotiales; family Aspergillaceae; genus Aspergillus; species Aspergillus carlsbadensis. Next base: position 369,244 of record MU628164.1, on the reverse strand, counting down.
TAAATCTAATCAGCGGTCTGTTCTTACCAGATATTGCGGCAGCCTAGAAGAGACTGCGCACAACATACCTTGCATTCAAAGTCGTCGTATCCTGCGAAGAGCAGTCGTCCAGAAACGGAGAAAGCAACCGATGTGATGCCACACAATATTTGGTCGCTCTAGAACATGATAACATTAGTTCTGATCATACATGATAATAGATAATGAAATATCCTACCTGGTAGATGTTGAGTGATCTATCCGCGCGAATATCGAAAAGACGGCAGGAGGTGTCGTCGGAACCAGTTCCAAAGGCGTTGCCGTCGGGGAAGAATTGGATGGCGTTGATATCAGATTCGTGGCCAGCAAAAGTCTGGACAGCCTTGCCCGTACGAATATCCCAGAGCTTGGCAAAAGCATCGCAGGCACCAGAGACGAATATGTTCTGGTTGGTTGGGTTGATGCTAATAGACATGACATCGCCGAGATGGTCCGCGAATTCAGTGACCTTCGAGCCCGACTCGATATCCCAGAGCATACAAGTCATATCCCCGGAGGAGGTGATTATGCGACGATCATTGATGAATCGGCAGCATGAGAGGTACCCCGAGTGTCCAGAAAGCTCGCGCGCAACACGGGTTGGGCCTTCTCGAGAAGAAAGATTGTAAATGGAGCAAATGTTGTCCAATCCACCGCAAGCGACGAAGTTTCCGCTCGGAGCATAGGCGCAGGTCATCACCCAGGAGGACCTCAGCGGAATGGCGTGGACCTTGTTCGTGGTATAAGCATCCCAAATAATAAGCTTTCCATCTTGAGAGGCTGAAACGAGATGGCGACGGTCAGTCGACCAGTGCATGGCGTAAATCTTGGCCAAATGGCCTTTGAGTGTCCGCCGGGGCTTCATGCCAATACGAGGTAAGGGGTCGGTCTGATTCTGCGCAACTTCACGGACTATTCCATTCGCGAATAGTCAGTAACTTCCCAAAACACAGTAGGTTGACCAATGCGACAGTGGCGGGGTCGACTTCTCATCGTCGCTGGTTCAAACACGCGGCGAGCTGGGGGAAGGGAAATGCGTACGGTTTGTGTCAGCTAGATCATCCTTTCGGCGTCTGATTTTATCCTTGAGGCCTTCAGCTTCGCGTCTAGCCGCAGTGATCTTCGCCTGCATCTGCTCGCCGCTCATATCCGCTGCCATGTTGACTGATAGGACCCCTGGAAGGCCGGCGGCAATTGTTGGAGAGCGTCAGCGGAGGCGGTCGACGAGATTGGGTGGGTTGAGGCGCGCCGTGAGATGCAGGAGACCGGTGAGGGGGGAGGGGAGGGCGGTGGAAGAGAAAGAGAAAGATGGAGCGAGAGACAGATGGCGTCGTCGGTGGTAGAGGTGAAATGAAAGAAAGGAAAGGAGAGAGGTCGAGTTGAGGGGAAAAGGTCAAAGGCCGATTGGGTCTACGGCGGTGCGGAAGCCACCGAGCGAACTTGGAAACAGATCAGGGTTTCGTTGCAGCGCAAAGATTACACCGTATCAAGATGATTCCTAGTGAAAGGGAACAAAAGCAATGAGGAAAGTGATCAGGTCGAAAATCAGGGGAATTCCCGGATAAGATGGCAGAAACAGCCGGAGGGTAAAGGCGAAGATGACAACAGTCGAGGGAAGCCGTCAACAAAATGTGAACAAGGGAGTTTCTCCGTCCACTTGTTATTGACAATTATAATACCCTTAATAATACCACTACTATACTTCAGGAGGCTGGAGCTGCTGCAAGTGTATCTCTGTGAACAACTCGTCTATGATTTACTGGACAAGGCTCTCGCAGGCCTGGATATTAAGCCCTGGCTATTGAGGCACAATCCAAAGCGAGGCACATAACCGCATTATGCCTGCTGAATACAACCATTTCCGGATCATCCATCATAGTTTGATGAGAGGTTGGGCTGGCATTCAACAGGCAGGAGGACTGGTGGAGCCTAGAGGAATGCGTGTGCAATGTCGTGGATCTCAGGGCCAGAGATGGGGGAAGTTACTACTAGCACTATTGCCAGCTTTAACCTGGTTAGGCATGCTGTCCCTCCGAGAACTCTGCTCCTACTAGATACTATGTAACCTCGCATCTGACGATTTAATCTCCTCGCCTCTCAAGTCTTCAACGGTTGGAAACGGGTACAGAAGCTTTGCCGACTTACTCGGTCCGGCAGGTATCTACAAAATCCCAGCAATTGTGTCGGAATCGGGGCGGGGTCATACGCATGAGATTCAGGAGAGTCCCTGACTCCCTGCGCCGCACCACTTGCCTGCAAAACTGTGCCAAAACACAGGAGTGGGATAACTCCAACCTTAAAGAGAGATGAATGGACACTAAAATAACTCGGTTCTCGGGACGGTACTTTTTTCGACATAGCGCGAGGTGCTCTTGCAGGCCGGGAGGGAAATTATAAGAGCTTGGGCTTTAATATGGACTCATGCCAATTCTTCTGTGCCATGCCGATGCCACCCTCCTGGGCCATCAATTGCTGAGCTTATAAATCGTGAACTGGGAGATGACGGCCGGGGGCCCTTCGCGGTGGGCCCCATGAGAATGGCTAGTCAGGCACCGTGGACGGTTTCGTGGGGTCCTCTCTCGGAAATTCTCATCTGGATTTCTGGATTTCTCGACGCAGCAAATAATTGCAGGCTGCAGTTCAACTCCGAGTTCTCATTTACCGACAGAGTCTGCAGCTTGATGACCCACCATCACGCGAGTCAGAGACTCAGAATGCCATTCTGCTTTGCTCACTCGCATCCATGAAAGATATGTCAGTGATAGTCCAGATGGTCATCATGGTTCGACTTTCAGCACTCATTAATTCCGCTATTATCACAGATAGACTGAGGAAGATGGCCGTCTTATCTCTTCAAATCCAAAGCTCACTTCGAGAGGTCAAGTCCGAGAACGTTGCAATACAGGGTCTCATCAATAATACCTCACTGGAGTGCTCGATGTGGATAGCCCGCTTGGCCATATGAAAGCAAACCTGATACAGCCAGTAAAGAGTGCACAGATTGCAGTTTACAACCAACTCAAGGTTACACACGGAGCCTCCTGCTGATGCTTCCTTGTATGGAGTAAACATCCGGTGGGGGAATGAGGCCAGCCAGCCAAACCCACCGTTCATCATACTACTAATAATGATAATACTATCGGCACCAAATAGCCGGTCCGGGCATCAGGCATCTACATCGCTTACCGCTTGACGATGATAGTACTAGGATAAAAATGCTAGAATGTTGTCGAAACTACTACTTCTGGGCTGCATCGATCGTGGTCATGCTTATTTTATCTTGCACTAACAGCGCCCAGCGCGCTCTACCAGCTGCTCGACGAGGGCTGACACGAATCTGGGCACATCCAGGAAACAGGCGCATCTTGAAACACCACGACCTCCCCACCTAAAAAGCTACTGGGTCACAGACATCCCAATACGAATAGCAATCACAAGGCTGGCTGCAGCTTCGATCCTGGCGTCTACCCAGACATGCATAGAGTTCACAAGAATAGTTCTAAGGGCGGCTAAAGATCGGGTCGCGCCTACTCGTAGATTGGTGGATTCTAATCATAGAACAAAACCTTGCTGAATCTGATGTCTGTGCGGCTAGCAACAAGAACAACAAGTGACCAGACTCGTCGTGTTGGTTTTGATAAGCTTTCCATTGGGTATTCTGGTCAAGATTTTGAGCAGCATGTTGGCTGCTTGGTAATCATGTAGATACAGCCTACTGGGTGAGATGAGTAAGAGGATGAGATCACCACAGGCTTGGGCAGCGCATCAAGTGTCAAGATAAATGGATAAGCATTACAAGTTGACCAAAAAAGCCTCGAGACTGTCATGTTGTATCTAAAGAAATTTGATCGAACAGCCGGCCGGTAACGATCACCATCAAAGGAATACTACGGAGTAATAGTAATGGCAAGGTGGAGGTGGAACTTGAAGTGGCGGCTGGAATATTTCTGCCTGAGGCTCAGAACTACGGACTCCGCTTTTGCAGGACTCCTTTTTGCCCCCCTCATATGTATCAGAGGAGAGGAGGACAGCAAGGTTAAGAGTCATCGTCGCCTGTTCCCGGCCTTTGCCTACTTTTCCATATCTACCATCGTAGCTGCTTCATTTCCCGCGCGATTTCCCTCATTTGTCTTTTTATCACGCCCATCATCAAGGTCCTCTCGTACCGGCCACCGCCTTCGTCCACCGAACTGACACTGGCGGATTGGTCCTCCCTTTCACGCCGTGACGCCTCCTCCATCGTTCGACAAACATCCTTCCATCCAAGCTCGTCCATCAGCGCTCGAGGACGTATCCGCCCATTGCATTCTCCCTCAGGATATCCCCATGTCTCTGCTATAACTGTTTCTGTCTTCATATCGCCGTTTCTCCTCCCGGATCCTTTCCTTTCCCGCCATTACAGCGACGAGTTTTGCATCTCACTTTAGGGGCACACCGACACCCAGAACGAGCGTTTTTCATCCAATCTTCTTTCGTCTAGTACAAACTCAACAGCAACATAGCGCATACACCGGCTGCTTTTTCTTGTCTATCCGCCCATCATGCGGGAGGTCAACTTCAGTATTCCCAATGTCAACAAGGCCTCCGTCAACATAACCACCACTCTCTATGATCGACGGGCCCTTGACTGTACATCGACCCTACCCCTTATCAACTCTCTCAACCATCTCGCTTATCTCACGACATCCTCCGCTCGAATCCGCGATATTCTCACTGTGGATGGCGGCATTGAACGGCTGGTTTGCATCCTCAAACAGGGTCGCAGCAACAACTTGATGGAAATGTGGAAATGGAGTCTCGCTTTTCAGTGTGTTGTTAACATTGGGGTACGCGGCTCAGAGTCTGTCAGAACACGAGTGGTTGAGGCAGATATGGTGCCCGTCATCGCCACCATTCTAGATAACTATATCAAGGTATTCGACAAAGTTCGCGCTCGATCGGACTCGGAATCCCAGTGGCACAAACACCACCATCATCATCACAAGACGATACAAACTACCAGTGAAGATCACTCTACCGAACAATCATCCGCGGATCAACGCCCTTCTCGCCGTCAACCCCCTCCTTCCCGCATTGAAATCCCACCCTTCTACCATGACACCCGTACCACAGACCCCAACGCCATGGACATTACATCTCCTTCCCGTGTACCGATGACATCTCCCCCCGAGAGAAGCACGTTTAGTCATGAGGTGCACGCCCATAGGTCTCATGCCACTCCTCGCCACAGAGCAATTCAGCCCTTAGCCACAGCTATTCCTTCCATGGACACGACTGACGGATTTGGTTTGCGCCCAGTGCGTGATACTGAGAGACTCCCTAGCATGCTCCCTGCAATATTCAACGGACTTGCATCTCAACCCGAATCTCCAACCACGCCAAACGGAGCAGGGAACCATCGAAGCAGCACACAAACCATCATTACGTCTCATCAGCGTCCGTCCCTTCGACAGCAACAGTCAGGCTCTGGCGAATCTGATGATGCGAACGGTGAAGACCCCACGTTGGGTGATGACGATGTCACTACTGGAGCAGCTGAGCCAATCGTCGATATCCAGAGCCGAATGGAAATCGATGATGACGGCGACAGAATTGATACCGTTTCCAATGCGCATGACTTGACTGTAACCGACACCTCGGAGGGACAGGAGGCCGAAACATTCAACATAACCCATCGCTCCACCGTGGACGGCAGTATGATCAACAACGATACACCTCAGACCCACGGAGCGCTTGGTCTGTCGCCCGCGCAAGCTGTCAACAATGCCAATTCACCCGCATTTGTGCCGAGCCCATATTACCTTTATCTCCGTGAGCGAACAAACGCCACATCCCAGAACTTTATCAACACACTGCCGCGCGAAGAGGATGTACTAATGTCGCTGCAACTCTTGGCCTATGTCTCTAAGTACTGCGACCTCCGTTCCTACTTCCAGAATTCACACCTTGTGCCCAAACTCAAGATCGATCGTGAGCTTCAAATGTTAGATGAAGGAGCCTCGCCAGTTGAGCCAGTTGACGTCGAAGAAGAGCAAGACGAATATCTACTCCCTGATGATTTCAACATTTTCCCCTTGGTAGAGAGATTCACTGTTCGATACCACGCGAAGGACATGCAGTACTGGGCGTCGGTCGTCATGCGAAACCTCTGCCGCAAAGATGAATCGAGAGGCGGCATCCGACAGTGCGCAAACTACAAATGTGGCAAATGGGAGGAATTCCAACGCCAATTCGCCAAGTGCCGACGCTGCCGTCGCACCAAATACTGTAGCAAGGATTGCCAAAAAACTGCGTGGGTCTATCACCGACACTGGTGCCATACCTCGCCATGACCGGATGAAGTTTGTCGAATTCATGATGCATACCGGCTTGCATAGCGTCGTCCTCTAATTGCTCTCATTCTACCCGTTCTATGTATGTTTGTTTCCCGTGCATGGCACTTTCAGATCCTGACGGTGCCCCCATTTATTCGAAAGATACCTTTTGTATGCCACGTCTTGCCGTTACCTTGCTTTCAATGTTCCTTTCCTCAAGGTCCTCCACTTTTTCTGGGTTTTGGCCCATTCTTGCTCATACGAATCACCTTTAGCGGTCATGAACATGCAACGTCCTCTTCAGCCATCTTCACACGGTGGACACAGTGGCTTTTCCTCTTTGTTGCTGCTTTTTCGGTCATACCGATTATTAATCCCCGTCATCCTAACGTCGGACGATTTTTATATGTCAGATGTCATTGTGCATTTTTTTTATTATTGACTACATCCTCCCTTCCCGGACGTTTTCTTTTGGCTGGTTTTGTGTATTTTCGATATTCTCCATTGGCAATAGTTGGTTTTTCTCGCGTTCCTACGATTGCTATGTACCCTGTCGACAGACAGATTTTGTCTATTGCATTGAATGGCTCCACGTGCATACATTTTGCTTATTAGGCACTCGCGAATCACATATACATTGTGGCTTATTATCATTGACATGCGTAGAAGACAGGTGTGGAAGATAGCCAGCCCTATACTGCTGCTGCTGCTGCCTCCTGCCTGAAATCATACGTCGCATTCAACCGCAAGGCAAGATGCTCGGCGGCCGTCGGCGCCCGCTTTCCAGGCCCAAGATCCCCCGCTCCGCCCCCAAATCCCACTTTCTCTTGGGCCTGCTCCCCCGCCCCCTTCTCCTTCCGGTACTGCTTGACAACCTCACTTGGCACAGGGACCAACTCCGTCTTATCCAGCGGATGGCAAAAGAACACAATACTATATCGATCTTGCGAGCTATTCCCCGTCCGCTCCGCTTTGGGAAACACAACCCGGTGCACAGTCGACTTTAGCAGCCCGTCCGTCCAGTAACTTAGCAAGTCGCCAATGTTCACGAGGATAGGTGGGAAGGAGAATCCGGACTCCGAGGATGAGGGCGAGCAGCCCTTTGGCTCAACGGGGACAAGCGCCCAGGTTCCCTCTGGTGTTAGAATCTCGAGTCCCGGCTGGCCTGGTCTCTGGAATAGGAGCGTGATGCTTCCGTAATCGGAATGTGCACCTGCGCGCACATCGACGGTGTGGTCGTAGGACGATGTTGCCGGGGCTGAAATGGATGGGTAGTAGAGATAGCGTAGGATGCAGCCTGTTTCGCCCTGCGAGGGGTCGTGCCGGGTCGTGAAGAACTCCGGCGGGATCTAGGTTTGGGTCTTAGTACACGGTACACGGCGATGAGGGTTCAAGCTTACTTGAAGCCCTATGGCAAGTAGCTTCAGGATCCGGTTGCAGGTCTTGGTGCAGAGGTCAGCAAAGCGGCCAATTTCATCTTCGTGGGGGGCGAGGGCTTTGGGAAGCGGCTGTTGAGCTTTCCCCGAGGCGAATTCGCCAAAGTTGAAGGCCCTAGTGATTCCCAGTGTCAATTGGCTGGCTATGTAGCATGGGTATGCTTGGCCTTACTCCTTGAAATCGCCGGTCTACCTAGAGTTAGGAGAGCTCAAAATGTAGAGGATACAGAGAAGGTATAAGGGGTATACGAACGCGCTGATGCTCAGGGTCTAGGGTCTCCGAGTGCATGCCAGACCATCCACGGTTCTAGGTAGTCGTTAACGAGTCTTTGGAGCTCGGCTGAGGAGAGACACGAACATTCGACTGAATCCGGCAGGGCTCTTTCTCCTCTGTCGGTGAGGCAAAGAAGGTTTTTGACTAGCAATTCATGTCAGCTTCGGTGTATGATTAAAAGCTTGTCAACGACATACCCGTTCAAACGCCTTTTCCACCTCCTCAGCGCTGAAATCAGTCCCTTTGCTATCCACATACAGGAAGCCGTACTTAGTGGCAGCGTCTAGGATAGCCTTGCCAGCCGCCAGATCCTCGGGGTTGGAGATGTCGAGGATGGGGAGCTCGATTGCGGGTCCGACGGGTGTTGATTCTGTCATTTTGAAGTTGTTGACGCCTATTGGAAGCAAGGTGTAGTCGCGATCGCACCGTTAAATACAACTTACTAGGGGTGCGGGAAGCTCCGACGTTATATATTTCTTAGAGTCCCGCCAGCACTTCTATCGAACCTTATCTATGGCCCCACCATCTTTGATATCGATATGCTCATGAGATGGAAGTGTTGTTGCCATTACAAATTAGTTGTTTCTGAACTGAAGTCCACATACATTGGCACTGCGAAGCGTAGAACAGAAATAATCTCCGAAACGATCCTTAATCGCCAGCCTGGCCTACTATGACCGAAGACTCGGCTTCAGAGCTGGCCAATTGCTTGAACAAGCTCAGAGCTGTCACGGCCGGAGTGTGGTGTCGAGAAGAACACGAACATAGTTGGCGGGGTTTGATGGTGGCTGATTGAAGCTGCATCTGCCCTGGTTAAGGATTTCGGACATTTCAGCTGCGTAGCCTGATTATACAAAAGAAACCACTGGGTTTGATTGTTGAGAACTCAAAAGGGATCTTGCTTCATGAAAATTAAGAAAAGCTGGTGGATCCCGTGATTGATCCGCATGTCCACCCAGGACCTTGATTGATTGTTGTCGCATCATTTTATTGAGCTCTGGATCGTTCCTCTCTGAGTTGTCCCAATCATTCCCCAGTGACTTTTCTGACCTCTACTCCCTTTCCACCGCTCACCAGGCGAAGTCCCTTTTACCTCTTCCCGACCAGGCTCCTCATGCCTGATCGGCTTCCGCAATAAATAATCCGTGACCCAACTCTAGCTTGAAGAATGCCGAGTAAGTCTTCGCGGAGCTTCCCTGCCTCCAGGTGGAACCAAGCTCACGTCGTTTGTCTTCAACAGTCCGCCCGTTGGACGATTGGGCCTCTGCCCGCACCTTGTCCCTCCCCCTCTCCGCTCTCAAAGGGGCCGTCGTTGGTATCGATGCGTCGCACTACATCTCGCAGCACCTCTCCCACCCTTCCACCCGTGAACCGCTCCTGATCGCACTCGGAGGCTTCCCATTTGCGCTGAGAAGTAACATTGAGAAGGAGCTTCAGGTGTTCAAGGATCTGGGCGTGGCCGTTATCTTCATCTTCAGCGGCTTGGGCTTTGGAAAGAAGAACCAGCGACCTGCCATACAGCACGACACCGTTCGAGCGTTCGAGAATGCCTGGGAACTGTATGACCAACAGCAGGCTGATCAGGTTGTTGAGGCATTCAGTAGCGTTGGTATGGTGCTCACCCATCAACTGCTGCCAGGTGCTGACGGGTACTTTCCGCCCTTTTAGGTACTCCCCGACCAGAGTCTCTCTATCGGTTCCTCCAGCGCATCCTCGTCCAGAATAGCATTGACTATATGGTAGCGCCGTACAGCGCTGCCGCTCAGGTGAGTACGATGGCGAGATCCTCACCGGGTGATGTGCTGACCTCGTCCTCGCATAGCTCGCTCATCTCAGCAGCGGCCCCAATCCAGTTATCGACGCAATCTGGGGACCATCGGAAGTCCTCCTATTTGACGTTGACAAGCTAGTCACGCGAATTGACATCGACCCAGCCCAATTCTTCTGGATTAGCAAGCAAACATGCCAGGAGGAGCTCGGCCGGCTAACGAATGATCAATTCCTGGATTTCGCTCTCCTACTCGGCTCCTCCTTCCTACCGATATTCCCACCCTTTGAGAATCCGACTTTTCCAGGCAAGGGCACGTCTATCCGTGATGCTCTGAATATGTTCAATCAGTCTGGGCGAAGCGCCCTCCATCTTTGCGGACAGTTAGAGGAGCGCAATCAGGATTCCCAGTATACGGACAGCTATAAGCGTGCATTTACGAATGTCAAACACCACGTGGTCATGGATTTGGAGGGGCGTGTCGGTCCTTTGGATGCGGATAACAGCCCCACCGACATGCACGAGGTAATCGGCCAGCGTCTTCCGGAGGAACTCTACTTTTATATCTCAAAGGGAGTACTCAGCCCTGATGTGCCAAACCATCTGACCTCTGGCGAGGTTTCGATTTCCCTGCCCCTGGGCGTTGAAGACTCAGAGATCTACCGCCAGGTTGCGGGCGAGAAGCTGGCTCCTCTGCGAGAACAGGCAATTGGATTGCTGTCAAATTCCCTCCATCGCTTCTACCAGGTCAAGGCCATCCATGCACGCACCTGGTACGACGAAAACTCCGACTCTATCATTAACCTCAAGACTCTACCTTCAGTAAAAGACTCCATTCGTGCTTGGAAGATCTCTAGTGATAGGTACACCGAGGGTGTCAAAAAGCTACAGGTAGGTTTGACAACGGCCTTTTGCCTCCAGGACTCTAACAATTGCAGCGGTCGACCGGACTGTTTGGATTTGCGGTTCAGAGTCTGAAAGATTCCGAATTCGTGCCCAAGACATTTGCCTCTAAAGAAACTCCGGTACGAGATATTTCACATGACGAGCCACACAAACTAACAACACTAGGTTCTTTCATCAAAAGATGAGATACTTGCTAATGTTTACTGGCGGTTTTTGCAACTCCGCGGCTATATTAATGAAAAGCATCAGCTTACACCTTGGGGATTGTGCCTGGAACAAGCCCTTTCCGTTCTCAACCCCGAAGACTCTCTAGAGGAGGCTACATTCGTGGCAATCGAATTACTCCGGTTTGGCATTCTCAATGCTAAGCCATGGTTCTCTCACGTCTCTGGAGGCCCGATGAGGGGATTGGGTATGTCAAATTCCGAACAGACCTTTGGAGCATCCAGCTGACGGCTTTTTAGATGAAGATAAATCTTTCAACATGTTGGTTTCCCGCGTTGCCTGCGTTGGCAAGCTGCGACACAAGAACATTGGTTACTCTGGACCACTCAGCAGACAGCTCCTCTCGTATCGTTCTTTGGTTTCAGAGGTCCGATCCACGTTACGAAACTTGATCGAAATTGTACTTGTTGGACTTCTTCTTAGCGGCGACGCAAACCGCGAACGCAACGACTGGACCGATTTGGGCATTAGCCTTCCGTTCATTGACGACAACGATTGCGGCCTGGGGATTGCTGTCCGGACATACCTCGATGACCTGCCTCTGCAGGAAGATGCAACATCACCAGACGCCCGACAGGAGGTGAAGGCTAAGGGCAAAGAATGGTTTCAACACAGCGACAGCTTCACCGGGAATCTGGATAGGGCTTTTAATCTCTGGGATGCGGTACGTATAGCTCTTTTCGGTATTGGAATTGACTGACATTGATAATTGCAGGTATACAAGGGCTCGCAGAGTGCAGGCAAGGAGTTCAAGGACGGAAAGATCTGGGCAGATGCGAACAAGTGGCTGTCTGAACGGCGGTGATTGATAGATATCATAACATAAACTTAGGAAGTACTGTCGCCAAGCCTAGAGTGGCTTAACAATATACTTCTCATATACCTACTTGTATTACTAGTAGTTGGCACCGTGGCGAAATGGAAGTTCAAACCTCAAAAGTGATCTGTGTAGATGGATTCTGAGTATGCCATCTACCCTAATATTAGCAACACTTGGACGTGCTCTACAACATTGTATGCTCATAGTACAAAGAATGTAGAGAGGAATCGACAGGGCTGATGACGTCCGGCGTCAGGGTCTTAGTTTACAGGTGGCATCTTCCGCCCGTAAACCCGCCAGAGCTCCATGAACCCACTATTATTAATGCTCGCTTTGACTCCTTCCCCCATTCTCCTGGACAGTTGATCTGTCTTTCTACGTTGTATACTTTCACCAGTTCACAAAGATCGTGCACTTAAACGTACATTCAAGATGGCTCGCCTGAGCATCCTCCTCCTGAGCTACCTGCTCACCCTCGCCGCCGCCAGCTCCGCAGTCCTAGACCTCATCCCCCAAAACTTCGACAAAGTCGTCCTGCAGTCCGGCAAGCCTGCCCTCGTCGAATTCTTCGCCCCCTGGTGCGGCCACTGCAAGAACCTCGCCCCCGTCTATGAGGAGCTCGGCGCCGCCTTTGCGCACGCCGAGGACAAGGTTAGCATCGCCAAGGTTGATGCTGATGCCAACCGCGACCTGGGCAAGCGGTTTGGAATTCAGGGTTTCCCCACGTTGAAATGGTTCGATGGTGTTTCGGACAAGCCGGAGGAGTACAAGGGTGGCAGGGACTTGGAAAGCTTGACTGCGTTTGTGCAGCAGAAGACGGGGATTAAGCCCAAGGGCGCAAAGAAGGAACCCTCTGCTGCGGAGATGTTGACGGATAAGAGTTTCAAGGAGATTGTTGGGTCCGACAAGGATGTGCTTGTTGCATTTACCGCACCGTGGTGTGGACGTATGTTTCACCCTTCTTTTGTTGTTGGCCGTGTACTCATGATGTGATAGACTGCAAGAAGCTCGCTCCTACCTGGGAACTCCTCGCCACCGACTTTGCTCTTGAGCCCAATGTTGTCGTCGGCAAGGTCGACGCCGAGGCTGAGAACGCCAAAGCTACAGCTAAGGAACAGGGCGTGACTGGCTACCCAACCATCAAGTTCTTCGCCAAGGGCTCAACCGAGGGTGTGGTCTACACAGGCGCTCGCACCGAGGAGGCCTTTGTCGAGTTCCTCAACACCAACGCTGGCACACACCGCGCTCCCGGTGGTGGGCTTGACGACAAGGCTGGCACCGTCCCCATCCTCGACAGTTTGCTCGCCAAGTACGTCCCCACACAGAACATCCAGGATCTCGTCGCCGAGGTGAAGAAGGCCGCAAAGGGTGTTGAGGGCAAGTACTCGGAGTACTATGTCAAGGTTGCCGAGAAGTTGGGCCAGAACCAGGAGTACGCAGTCAAGGAGTTCAACCGCTTGAAGAAGGTTCTTGCAAAAGGTGGCTCTGCTCCGGAGAAGGTTGACGACCTCATTTCGCGTAGCAACATTCTACGCAAGTTCTTGGGTCTTGAGAGGGAGGAGAACAAGAAGGATGAGCTGTAAACTCCTCATTCCGTTGGGGCATGATGCTGGATCACTATATGGCTAGCTTGGGAAAAATGGGTGCTTGTTGCATATGATACTACTAGTAGTTATGGACACTGACATTATACGGATGTATAGAATGCTTGAACAATAATGATGCCTTCTCTTTGTCTATCTCCTTTTTACGCTCTCTCGCTCAGAAGACATAATTGCAGCAGAAAGAAGCTTTATGGGTATCTCAAATCACAAACAACCCTCCCTCGGGCTCGTCCTGCCTTGTATCTACTTTGCACCTGAAGTAGGCGTTGTCGCCCCCCCAGCTCCAGATGCCTCATCTTCAGCGATACTCAACGAAGACTCCAACTCATCTAGCCGTCTCGCCATATCGTCAACTACAAGAGCGGGATACAGTCAGTCACGCCGTTCAACAAGGTGCTTCCCAACTTCCGGGATCAACAAGAGTTAAGCCGAGTCTAGGGAAAAGAGCACATGGCCGAGGGAAGAGTGTACAACTCACATTTTCCAAACATCTCCCTAGACACGGTATCGAACTTGTGCTGCAGCTGGTCGAGAAGCTCGTCGACCGCTGCGGTGAATTGGCCGTGGGCATCTGTGGACTATTCATTCGAAAAAGAGACAAAAGCGTTGGCCGGAGGTAATGCGATTTAGAAGACAGACAGAAAGCGAGCTCAAACAAACCTGTTCCTGGCCAGCCGCGCCGGCAGTGGAAGGGGAGAGGCCCTCCGCGGGGAGCGATTTGTTGTTTGCGGACATTGTAGCATTAGCGGGGGGTTTGTTTTGGTGTGTGGCCGGTGTTAGAGGACGCTCTTTTGTAGATTGGATGTGGACGTAGGGCGATTTTTCGGATTGAGTTATGCGCAGTACCATGATACTGCTAGCATTGGCGGGCAGGAAAGCTATGGTTAGTAGACTCGATTGCGGACTACGCAACCACTCGATAAGACCCGGATCAATTACCAAACCGGCTACTAACCCCATCCAGCCTAGTGGGCTCTTTATCAGTTCCTGCTAACCATATCAGTTATAGCGCCTAGTTTCAAAAAAAATTCCCATACAGACTGCTTTCGAGCCTCCGTCCGAGTCGCAACTCGGTCAATTTCAGTTTTTTCCTTTCTTTTCGATCTTTTATTCTTGCGGTCTCATTTTGAGATTCTAAAGACGAAAATGCCTAAGAGAAGTAAATTGCTCCAAGCTCTGGACGAGCACAAGGGGAGGGATTATGACGCCGAGAAGCAGAAGAAGTTGGTCAAGGCTGCGAAGAAGAGAAAGGGTGTGAGCGGAGAGGAGGTATGTTATGGATTATTTCTTGTTGGTTTGCTGTGAGATCGCTAACCTTACGAAGGAGGTCCTCAAGTCGAAAAAGAAAGAGATTGAAGAGGAAGAGAACGACACAAGCGACTCCGAGGCGGAGAGCATAGACGATGAGGAAGCCGCCGTCGAAGCACCAGAAAACGAAGACGATGAAGTTGAAGAAGGCGACGAGGAAGAAGAAGAAGACATCCCACTTTCAGACCTTTCCGAAGCCGACATGGAAGATGTCGTCCCGCACCAACGCCTCACAATCAACAACACAGCGGCACTGTCCACATCCACAAAACGCATCTCCTTCATCACGCACCTGACCCCCTTCTCCGAACACAACTCGCTCGTCTCCGCCGAAGACATCGACGTTCCGGACGCCAACGACGATCTAAACCGCGAGCTAGCGTTCTACAAGGTCGCTCAGTCGGCTGCGCTACAGGCGCGCACTCTGCTTAAGAAGGAAGGCGTAAATTTCACCCGGCCCGGTGATTATTTTGCCGAGATGGTCAAGACGGATGAGCATATGGGCAAGATTAAGAAGAAACTCTATGATGAGGCGGCTTCGAAGAAGGCGGCTGCCGAGGCGCGCAAGCAGAGGGATTTGAAGAAGTTTGGCAAGCAGGTGCAGGTTGCCAAGTTGCAGCAGAGGGCTAAGGAGAAGAGGGAGGCATTGGAAAAGATAAATGCTCTGAAAAAGAGTATGTTCTTTTGCGTTCTATCGGTGATTTACTGAAGCTAACGATGATTTCAGAGCGCAAGGGCGACACATCCGCTTCGGCTGGCGGCGAAGCCGACGACCTCTTCGACGTCGCCGTTGAAGATGCGGTCTCCGATAACCCCCGCAAGCGTGCTCGCGGCGCAGACAGCGGCCCCAACATGAAGCGCCAGAAGAAGAACGAAAAGTACGGCTTTGGCGGAAAGAAGCGGTTCTCCAAGAGTGGTGATGCGATCTCGAGTGGTGATATGCGTTCGTATCCTGGTAGGAAGATGAAGGCCGGTGGTGGTGGTGGAGCTAAGCGACCTGGTAAGAGCAAGCGGGCTGCCGCTCGAGGCCGTGCTTAGCTTATCTTCTTGTCTAACTTTACTGCTCGCTGGGCTACGTATGTATATTCAATTTGAGGGTTTTGTTTTGCTTGAGGATACCGGATGGTCCGCTTTTTTTGGTTCAAGAAGGACGTCTCCATTAATAGCTAGACTAGGCTGAGGCTGAGATATGCCTTGGAATCCATATTGTACTGGACTCGTCTATGAATATGTATGGCGCTTCGGTATGATGCCCCGTTTGAGGGTCAGGGTAGGCCTGTGTCGAGACTCAGCCTTCGCTTGAGAGAACGGCGGGATCTATGCCGGACTGGGTGACTCGGCCTTGGCCGGGCGAACCGCTCATTGACGCGACGGTATGTTATCTGCGCAGTCCGTGCGAACCGAACCCATCTCAATACGCTCATACTTTTCTGATATGAGCAGTCTCCAATAGCGGCGCTTGCATTGCTCATGTCGTGAGTGAGTGTGCTGATTCGATTTGGTGTATGTTGGAACGCCGTGGTATCATAGAAGTTGACTTAGGTACCGATCTCGTTATGTGATCCATTCGTCTGCCCACTGAGGCCCGCGAACGCTCCATCCAGAGCCCCCATGTCTCGAATACGACTGAGAAGATTGTCAACACGGAGACCATAATTTAGCTTCTGCTCTGCAATGACAAGATCGACCTTGGCCTTGGTGTCATCCGCATGGGCAAGAGAATGATCCTGAATCATCTCCTTGCCGCGTTTTGAAGTGCACTTGGGCACGGTCTTTCCGCATCCTGGCACTTGGCACACCCATGTATCCGCTGGAAGATTGTTGTCATGCGAGAATTCAAGATCGTGCAGATGCTCTGCGGCGGAGACTGACGTATTTCGGCTCTGGAGCGTCTCTTGTAGCGGCGTTCTTTCAATAATCGGGGTTGACTCTGAATCCGAGAGAATTGAACGAGTTCGGCGCTTGGCCCTGGTTGACAAAGGGTCACGCACGAGATCGTGGCCGCGGACCTTGCTGGGAGTCTCGAATTCGTCCATTGCATCCTGATTATCGTCGTCAGAAAGGTCATACTCAGCGGCCGCGCTCCGAGTCCGCTTGCCAGTCCTCTTCGTGGCGATCTGGCTCTTTGGCCGTAGCACTGACTTGCGATGACGAGGTCTACGCTGTCGTGGTTGCTCTCGATCACTTTCGTCATCGGACGAGACGTCTTCCTCGGTTATCCGTGGTCGCAAGGGAGTGAACGCCACGTTCTCCGATTTTCTTCTCTTGGACGCATTTCTCAGCTCCCTGTAGATGACTTTCTTTGACCAGTCAAAGTTGTTTGTTTTGGCCTCATTCATGGACTCAAGAATGGCGGCGGCCGTAGAGGTTATGAGATTCTGCGCATACTCCTCGCTATCAATTTCGAAGCGCGTCATCAAGGTCGATGTGACAAGCTCAAAGTTCAATTGCCGCTTGGCGAGATACCCTGCTTCCTTCAGATCTAGGATAACCTGATATATGGACTCTGCCTGGGCGTTTGAGACTGTATTTGGGTCTGGTGTAGGAGCTCTAGCCTCCATTTCCTCATCTTCATCATCAGCTTCTTCTTCAATCTCATCATTGTCTTCTTCTTCTTCAGTTTCGGCTTCTTTTGACTCTTTCTGAGCACGCAGCTCTTCGTAGTCCTCCTAGACCATGTTAGAGCCTTCAAGTTCAGATAGAAACAGCAAGAAAGGGGCCAGAATCGTACCGGGAACTTCTCACAAAGATGCACAAAAATACTCATCTCTGCCCAGTTCACCTCCTCCTCTCCCTTCATCATCCGCGAAAGCAGAAAATTATGATGCTTATAAAAGACATCCGCAGAGTCGTCACCATCCTCGCAAATCCCATGTGTATGTAAAACATACTGACAAAAGAGGGGAATTAGCTAAGATTCCATCAAAGCGAATGTAAAAAAAAAAGCAAAAAAAAGGTACAAAAGCATAAGTATATTCTGGACAGTAGTAGCAACTCACCTCATCACACAAGTATTCCAAGCTCGGATTCCAATTCCTCTTCTTCCTCCGCTTGGGCTTATGTCGGTCCGTCAAAAAATACAACAGATCAATCGCCTCGACAACCTCATTGAACATGGCCCGATATCCCCTCGCTGGCGAGATAGAGAACCAGCCCGCCCGGCCGGCAACCCAGATCCCGACCTCGCCGTCATTATGCTGCCCATATGCAAAATGGCTCACATTGTCGATAACAATCCGCTTCGTGAGGTAATCCTGGTCAAGAACTAAAAGGACGTGGCCCACACGTTAGCTTTTGTAGCTGGAAATTGATAGACAGTGTTGATGATGGGATGGTATCGTTGGTGTAAGTGTAATACACACCCAGTTTCTCCTGCTCCTCTTCAACCTCATCCAAGCACCCCGTTACCTGTACTGGATTCTCAGGCGTCGCCGTGAGCAGATTGGCATAGCGCGACTTGCCAGGGACCAGGATCCGGACCTCGGACAGGCTGAATTCTTCCCAGTCGTTCTCGTCCGTGAGAGACGGGTCTCTGGCGGCCAAGACACTATCTTCGCGGGACGTCATGTCTCGGGAGGTTGCATGGTGGCTTTCCTGGATTGGTGTAGGAGTGTGGTGGTCCCGTGGGGACCTAGGAAAGGATTGCGAATGAGCGAAATGGCAATGGGTGATGAGTGAGGAGCGGTTGAACTAGAAAGGTGGATGGGGAGGGGGTGAATCTGATGACTACGGCAGCCCGAAGTATGCGAATCCATTGGCGATTCTGGTATGGTGCTGGTATCTAGTGGTTAATTACGGCGGCTCTGCCGGTCTGGTCTGGATCGTGTAATTTATCCTGCCTGAGCTTGACTTTATCTCCGAGAGCTTTTTTGCTTGTCTCACAAGGGTTCAATTGAGGAGCTTGAGCCTGCTTTTCTTACTACCCGCGGTCCCAATCTCGTTCATCTTTACTTCAGCCTGCTAGATATCTTGGATTCGACATAGCCCTGATCTCACAAAGCTGATGTTCCTCCGTGGCGGGAAGAGGCTATTTCGCACCACCATGTCAGGCGAGAAGATTTATGAAGGCATCTTTGGTGCGCTCAATCGCCTTCCTTCCTAACATGTAAACTAACAAAATAGCATAGCCGTGCACAAACCCCAAGGCGTAACTTCTGCCGACGTTATCCGCAAGCTCCAACACCACTTCAACCCATCCGACCTCTTCAGACCCTGGCTCGAGACTGAGCGCGCGCGCCGCAAGCGCGAGAGCAATAACCAGCGTCGCCGCCGTCGCACGCAGCAGCTAGACGTGAAGATCGGGCACGGAGGCACCCTCGACCCGCTCGCGACGGGCGTCCTCGTTACAGCTGTCGGCAAGGGAACGAAACAGCTCCAGGATTTCTTATTGTGCACAAAGACTTACGAGACTGTTGTGCTCTTTGGCGCGGAGACAGATACCTATGATGTCGTGGGGAAGGTTGTCAAGCGCGCGCCGTATGAGCATGTCACACGGGAAGCCGTGGATAAGGCACTCGAGCAGTTTCGGGGGAAGATTATGCAGCGCCCGCCGATCTTTTCGGCGCTCAAGGTCAATGGGAAGAAGCTGTATGAATATGCTAGGGAAGGAAAGGAACCGCCGATCGAGATCAAGGAGAGGCCCGTGGAGGTGACTGATTTGAGGATTTTAGAATGGTATGAGCCTGGGACGCACGAGTATAAATGGCCCGAAGAGGCCCCTGCAGAGGAAAAGGCCGCTGCAGAGAAGCTCTTGGCAAAGGCGGATTCTCTGCCCGCTGCTTCCGCTGCTGGTGAGGCTGATGAGTCTGTCTCGGTGAAGCGCAAATCGCCCCCAGCTGAGAACGCTGACAACGAGGATGTGGCTGCAGAAGCAAAGAAACAAAAAATAACCTCAGAAGGTGACGCAGCACCAGCACCAGCACCATCTGAGCAAAATGGCGCCCCAGACGCCAGTGAAGCAACCTCAACCGAAACACAAGATACCTCAGGACAATCGCAACCCGAACCTCAATCTCAACCGCCTGCGGTGAAAATCACCATGACCGTCTCCTCCGGATTCTATGTCCGCTCCCTCGCACACGACTTGGGCAAAGCGGTCGGTAGCTGTGGGCTAATGAGCTCGCTCATCCGATCACGCCAGGCAGAGTTCAGGCTTGAACCGGGCCAGGTACTCGAATACGAGGATCTTGATGCAGGAGAGGAGGTGTGGGGTCCGAAGGTCCAGAAGTTCCTGGAGGAATGGGAAGCAAAGAGAATGGCCAAGGACTCGGAATAGATATTGCGCTACCGATGTCTATCTTCGTGGAAAAGTATATATTGAGCTAATATAATGTTGTATAATCATAGACATGACTATTGCATCTTTAAAGATGTCAATAGAAGTGACACTGAAGGCAGATCCGCACATTCCACAAAGCCCTTCATGCATAAGGCGGTTAGCATTTCTTGACCCGCCCGAGATTTAGCGTGAGAAGTTTCGGCCTGAATGTCAGCGAGAAAAGTAGTGAGTAGTAATATCATGAGCTCAGTTGTTGCCAACCACCTTGCCGTACAGCTAGTGACCCCTACATGGAGCGGGCCTGGCATGTAAAACATAAAGCTCGTGCAGAAATCTGAGAAAGTGGAAAGAGAAATAAATTTCAAATAGTAATTGACGCTTTGAATGCTGTGTCGAGAGTGAATATAGGTCAACATAAGGAAGTCGTTTTGAGGGTATACCGCTGAGAACATGCATGATAACAGAAACAACAACAAAACAACAATTGAGAAGGGTGAAAAGAGGGAAACGTATACATGCAAAGATGCAATTTCGAAAAAGAAATATAAATGAATGCTATATGTATGTAGGGGAAGCTAATTCGAGACGAGCTGTTGCTGGGTGTTGTGTGCGTTGACAAGAGCTGGTCTGGGTTAGTCTTCATCTATCTGAGGTGGTTGGGGATGAACGTACTTTGGAGGACAAACGCCTGCCCCTGCCGTGATTCGCATGCGCACTGTAGAGTGCTTCCGTTAAGGAAGTCAAGTAAGATGCTATTAGGGAGCTCCTGCCGGTCTTCGTCGGGTAAACAAGGAGTTTTAAATTCGGTCAGGTGGTACCGTTTGATCATGCTGCGATTGCTCGAGTCAAGATTCCCCGGAGTCAAAACCAAGTAGCCTTTGCTATCGACTCGAATGAAACGTCGTTTCCAGAGCAGAGTGTCGGGGAACTGGACATTGACTTCGCCAATATCCACTGCGGCAGGAAGCTCCACAGGACTATTCTTGGGGCCTTCCTCCACGGATGGCATGCTGTCCTCCCTGACAATTGGGCTCCTTGAGCCAATGGTGCTTCTCCGAGAGCCTGACGTGATTGAGGACATGCGACGGAGAAGTCTAGAAGTGCGCGACTCCTTCTTCTCTTCCGGGGAAGACGCGGAAGTCTCACTTGGTGATCTGGAAAGGAAATAACCGTCGTTTCTCGATGATACGGAGAGTCTACTCTCCGAGCGCGGTAAAGTGGCAACTGGCGGTTTGGCTGAGCCTGCAGAAGAAGTCGACATACTGCGTGGCTCCGGTTTACCAGGGGTAGAGTCTGGTGTCGGTTCTGGAGATACGGTCTCATCAGGGGTACCGCGCTCAACAGTCAATGGGCTGGCTTGAAGGTTGAGAGGGCGAGGTTCCGTGAGGTCCATCTTCGAGTCGTTACTGGCAACAGCACTCGGGTCGCGAATAATGCGCGCTGTGACAGAGACAGAGTTCGTGGGTTTTCCCGCACTAGTGCTAGCTCTCGAGTCGGGGCGTCTCAAGCTTGATGCTCGAGAGAACGGCTCGGGTGCATATGATGGATGTCTCGAGAGCGGAATATCCGAACTCCCACCTGTGATTGAAACAGAGGCGCGCTTTCGAAGAGTTTCAAAAGAAGCCGCGGTGGGAGTGGACATGCTTTGGGAAGGTGTCCCTGCGGCATCGCGACTGCTTGAGAATTGCTCGAGGGCTTTGATGCGCTTGGAGATTCCAGAAGACACATTGATCTTTTTAGCCACCAACGGTGCTACAGAGGTCTCAGGCGGAGGAAATGTGCTCGAAACGGACCTTCCTGTAGCAAAAGTAGGTGTATTAGGATGCTGGTACCCAATAGCACTGGGGTTTGAAACTGCGCGCGAATTTCTCCACGCATCAGATGCAACTTGAGGGCTTCCACGATTCGAGTAACCCGGAGAAAGCGGAGACTTCCCCACTGAGATGGGTTTGGCCTCTTCAACAGTGGCACTTTTCAATTCTTCCATGAAGGAATCGTCCGAAAGAAGATTGTCGTCATCAGAGTAGTCAGGAGTTGGAACCTGAATGGGCTCTAGAACGGGTTTACGTCTCTCCTTTCGTGTTGTGGTACTTTGTTGGTCTAGGTTCACAGCTCGGGGCGATGGTGTATCTTGGACATCCACGGACTGCTGGGAAGCGACTATTGTTGAGGAGTCGGTCGCAGATTCTGGCTGCGGCTCAGACACTGGAGATTCTGGTAGAGGGACTGACTGAGGGGTGGGGGTAGGTTCGGTCGACTCGGCGGCCGGGGCAGCCTCGCTTTCAGTAGAAGGAGAAGAAGCTTCGGGTTGTGGAAGAGTTAGAGCAATCTCTTCTGAAACTGTTGGAGAGTTGCCTTCAGGTGGGACATTGACAACGGCGCTAGTTGAACCGGTGCCACACTTAATCTCGCTCTCGGTGGATCCAGTCAAGTCTTCTTGAATTTCGACTGTTTCAGGTTTCAAGATAGGTTCTTGTGCTTCCTCTGTGTGCTGCTCAACCTCAGCAGGCTGGGTAGCCGGCACCGAGTATGTGGTGCTAGGCAGAAGCTCGTCACTGACTGTGTTTGCAGCAGGTGGTGCATTCGAAGAGGCGAGAGGAGTAATCTCCGCATCATGAGCAGGACTGGATTTGACAATGGTGGCGGACACTTGAGCTTCTCCCTGTGACTCGACCAGCGGTTTCTCATTCTCCGATATGCTTGATAATCTCTGACGTCCCATGTCATACTTTGCCTTTTCAGGCAGTTGTTCGATATTTTCCTTATCATCGTCCAGGTTCTGGCTTGAAATGTTTTTATGTGGAGCAGCGCTTTGATTGCGCTTCGCTTCCTGAGCTCTTTTTTGCATTTGTGACTTGCGTAGCTGAAGAGCTTTCATCAGCCTCTCCTTTTCGTTCGAGGTTGTGGATGTGGATAAGGCGCTTAGCGACTTTGCACCCGGTGAGAGCTGGGGTCTCGATATTGGCATCGAGGACGGGGGTACTAGAAGAGGAGGTACAGGCGGTATTCTGGCGGATGGGGCAGCGACAGGATTTCCTTGGGAACGAGGACGAGGTGGGTTGGGATTTGACTTGCGGAACGGAGAGGCTCGTACACCAGCAGGCAGAGAAGCAATGGGGCGCTGCTCGACACTACGAGATGTGCTCCCTGAAGTACGAGGTCGCCCACTTCCATCCACAGAAGGACGAGGACCTAGCTTCACCTTGGGCTTGTATCCTGTCGCACGCTCGATGTCTCGCAAGGAAGGCCTGGCAGACTGAGTAGATTGGCGGGATTCTGAAGGGGCGAGAGATAGATCGTCGCGGAAATTCCTTGACGAAGTTGGTCGTTCGGAATACTGGTCCAAAGAGATGGACGGCGCCAGTCCATTGACTTGGATATCATCGGGACTCGTAGGTACAGAAGAATCGCCATTGGGCGGTTGAAGAGGAGTTGACACCACAGATGGAGGCACGACTGTGGCTTCTGAGTCTTGGCTGAAGGACCGTTGCCGGAGGTCCTGAGGTGAGGCCTGGGTGTTGGCCGTGTCCTTGGGAACGGGAGTTTCCTCTGCATCTTCCGCAATTTCCATCAGTCTCCGACGACGGAGGGAACTCGAAGAGGAGGTGATAGAACCTGAGGCGGTATGTAGGAGACATGCGGACGAAAGTGCGCTTTCAGTCAGCTCCAATGGTTTCGAGAGCGAAAAGACGGTATCATGGGGCGAGAATTTGTCAAGAACGGATTGGAATTGAACGGTGGTACGGGCTATGATGAGTTTGTGATCATGTTAGCGGCATGTATATTTGGATGGCTGAACCACAAACAAACCTCGTACGAGTCGGGACAGGCCCTCAGGGAGATAGCTGAGAACGACCTTTCTCCGACGATATTGTAGGAAACCATAGAGCGGCGAGCATTCTTCATAGTTCTCGATTGCGTTCCGTACGTCGGGAACGCCCCCTGTCCCCCGCTCATGGAGAGCTACTTCATCCCTTGAGATGTACCGCAGAAGAAACCTGAATGAAACGAAGCGACGATTAGAATCTTGTTGTTTAGAAGTGATTTGAGATCGAATGACAAACGTACCATCCTCCAGCCTCAGTGAGAGCGATCTGGTAGGCTTCAATAACTGTGGGATTATCTAACCCATTGAGAGACATGGCGGTTCCCGCATCAGGCTGGCGAAACCCCAAATGCGAAACCTGTAAGGCTGTGTGGTTGTACAAAGAAAGAGGGGGAGGGGACCCGGTTCCTGGAAGGATTCGGGGATGTCAAGATTAAACAGGAAGAGAAACGAGCGACAATGAGAAAGGAAAAAAAAGAATCAAGAGATTGTGATGCCACCCCCAAGTCGGCACTAGCTCGAAGAATGAGATAAGTGTTTCGAACCCAGGTCTCCTCGACGCTCGAAGAGAGAAGCCGACCTCAATAATGTCACGAACCTTCAGGAGTTCAGGGGCTCTGTTAGTGGCCGGTTCGCTGCCTCCACTTTTGGACAAGTTCGAACTGGAGTTTGGTTCCTGAAAGGCCCAAATTCTGAAACGAATTCGATGCAATTCTTGCTTTTCAGTGGTTCCTGGGTGAAAGACTCGAATATGGGTAGAGGGCTTTAGAAGATCATGGAGAGAGAAAAAAGACGATTCTCAACGGGACTGGGCTCGAGTCTCGTGCGGGCGACTCTAAAAGGAAGGAGCGATCCTGTATTGATCTCAAATGGTCTTGAATAGTAGGTAGGGCACACCTTCGAGCTTGGATGCTTGTCCATGCAGCTCAGGATACCCTCGAGTACGTACGAGCTAATGCATGGACCCAACCGAGGTAGTTTGTACCGTTGTACTACGTATACTATGCTTTGTTTCCATCTCAATTTCTCAAACGCCTCGCTGCTCGCAGGACTTTGGATGGACAGATTTGGGAGTCAACGACACCACGCTAGAGTTTCATGTCTACTACACATCTTCCCGGGTGCCGATCCCCAGTAGTATTCCAGAATTTAGAACCCGCAGACTGGTATTCTTCTTAGGCTCTTCCATCCCACCTTGTGTAAGCAGCCAGTTGCTATTATTTTGCTTAGACTGAAATGATGATGAGCAGCGCCAAGCTGGCGTTATTTGAAACCCCCCTCGAGCATAAGGTAGATAGGCAATAAGTCTCAATTTTATGATCGCTCGACAGAAGCGGATTGTTTGCCTCACCAACAATGCATTGTACGACAAGTTTGCCAAAATAGGAGAAAGTGAAGCCTTCCTGGGCTCAAGACGCACATCGACTGGCGATCCGCATCTCAAGATCCTCACTGCGCAAGACTATTGATTCTGGCTCGGCAGCCCATCCCTGCCAAATGGCTATGCAGCTCGTGACATTTTTCTAGAAGCCACTTAAGCTCGATCGCAATCTCTGGATCGCCAAGAATAAAATGCTCTTTGAGATCTACTCGGAGGTTTGTGTAGTTCGAAATGACCTCATTCCGCTGGAGGTCCCCGCCCCGCCCTGGAACTCGGAGAGCCCCGATGCGGGGACAAGAACGCATATATTTCATCGACGTACACTTTTTGTAGTAATATGTGCCGTATACTACTTGCCAAATATTCTACACGGGGTCCCGATATATTTCTGGTTAATGTCGTTCGGACTCAACCCTTACCTCACAATGGCTTCACTTCCACCCTCATCCACAATAAAGGACCTGCCTCAAGAGCAACAGTACCGGACCCTTGACACGCTCTTTGAATCATCTTCAGAGCTCCACACCCTCATGGCACCGGTACTGACCGGCCAATCCTTCTCCTCATACCCCAGCCTTATCGATGCCGTGGGAGACCGAATGTCAGCTCTCTCGGCTGCTAATTCACCAACCGATAGAGATATCCTCATGGGAATCCTTGGGTCTCACCCCCGCCTAGGTCAGCCGAAGACAGTGGCCCCAGAGCACCTGAGCGAATTGAGCAAGAAGGAGCAGTCGCAACTGAGCACAGGCGCGGAGGACCAGGCCGAGAAATTGCGGCTGCTGAACGCTGAATATGAAGAGAAGTTCCCAGGGCTACGATTTGTGTATGCGATAAGACTCGCAGCGGTAGCGAGTTCAAAGCTGACTAGTGCTACGACCAGGACGTTTGTCAATGGACGAAGTAGAGATGATATCATGGAAGAAATGCGGGCGAGGATTGATCGGCGTGACGGTGACCGGGAGGTCGAGGAGACAATCCAGGTGAGTCTGCTGACATTGCGGAAGGTGGCATTCCTAATCTTGCTGCAAGGCCATGTGCGATATCGCAAAAGACCGGGCGCGGAAGTTGGGACAAGAATGATAAGAGACAAGCGTGGATAAATGGCATCAGAAGATGGTCCTCCGTCAGTGCTGACAAACATGAATCTGACAGTCAGCCTCACATTGGAGGATAATCTCCGACTTTGCCCCTGAGAGCTGAATTACAAGCATCTTGAGGCGTTTTAGTTGAAAAGGAATTTCCGACGATGAAAGCAAATTCTCAAAGATGCTCTGTGTATGTGGCAGGATAATTCGTAGAATGTAGAAAAGTAATGGTTCGGTGGCGATGAAATCATATCTCCGTATGTCTCCGTCGCATCCGCAACAACCTGACAGCAGGGTCCAGACCTGCGGCGTTCGCACCGAGATGAGACAAGAGAAGCGAAGATCTGATTGAGCACGAGATACTAAATTACTCGCACTATTGGAACTCCGACTCGAGATGAAAACCCTGCTTCGCAACCGCGGATAGAGGTAGTACCACCATTATGGCTCCTACTAACCACTAACTTCTAAGAGGACCACGAACTAATAACTGATCGCTCCGCGCTCCGTCCGCTTTCTTTCTTCGTTTTCCTTTTTTCTCCCTCCCTGTTATCCCTTTCGCTATTCACCCTCCAGCCCATCGCGCATGCGATGAATAAGAGCCATGGCGGAGGCTCTGAGAGCAGACGGTCCAGGGTCTTCGGTGTCGCGGGCTTCCACGATCCCCGTCCCCGCGATCGTCACGAGCGACCCCTCAGGTTCAACCACCAACGACGCGCATAACAGCTTTGTGGACGAGTCCAGTCCCATCACACCGGTGCGGTCTGGATTGTTCCGATCCTCTCAGTCGATCCCAATTGGTATGTGCTCGTCACAAGACTGCGTCTCTTCTGACCTGTCCAACCCTTCACACTACCTCGTGCCTCGATCTCCCCGGAATGCCCGGTGATTTTGCGCAGCGGATTGCCATTCGCTAACGCCTGCTTGCTTTTTCTCTGACATAGGCTCTGCGGCCTCCGATGTTGCCTCTGGTTCAAGTGGAAACTTACAGGATGCGAAAAAGCCTGTGCGACCAGGGCCTGTATATGGCTCGAGCTCTGGGCTCGTTGGGAGGAATTCCACTTCCTCGCCGACCGTCCTGGAGAACGCCGACTCTAGCGCGATTGATCCGTTGTCACAGGTAAGGGCGATACTCCGAGCCTCCGGACTTTCTGCAACCCGTGAGCACTAGTGGCTGATTGCATCGGGTCAAACCATTCTAGCATATAATCAAGCGCACCAACACCCAGAAATCGATTCCGCTCAAGCTATTGGGGAGAGCATCTTACGAGGCTGAGGCTGGCGGGTCAGACAAGTACAGCCCGATCGAGCAGGGACCGAGCCGCGACCTTTCGCTGCAGAAACCTCCCAAAGAGAAGAAGTACGTTTGTTTGCGCTGCCTCTCTTTGTTGAACATATCGGAACTGACCACTGTGCAGAAAAGGAGTCTCTTTCCTGAGCCGGATAATTCCCGGGAAAAAGAAGGACATATTCTCCGATGAAGAGGACAATGTATCAGAAATGGGTAATGGCCGGAATGATGCCCAAGTCGCTTCGCAGCCGATAGGGTTCTTCCCGAAATTTCCGCCACCTCCAAAGTATATTCGAGTCAAAGCTCATTATAAGAAAGAAAAGGCCTTCGATCGGCTTTTTCAAGCCCAAGAATTGGAAGGCGCTGATGGCGCGACGTTGCCGGATGACGATGAACGCCCCGGAACGGACACCTCTCAGGGCAGTAAATCTGCCGGTAAGGCAGTATGGGCTTTGGTATTTTCCAAGGACGGCAAGTACCTCGCGGCTGCCGGTCAAGATCGAAAGGTTCGAGTTTGGTCAGTGTTGGGTTCGCCAGAAGATCGAGACTCGAGTGAATCTGAAGGCGAAGAGGATGATGTTCTACGATTGAAGGCGCCTGTATTCAAAGAGAAACCGATCCAGGTCTACGAGAGCCATACCGGAAGTATCCTTGATTTGAGCTGGAGCAAGGTAAGTCGCTTCTTTTTCTATGGTTTGACCAACCTAATGGAGCCAGAACAACTTCCTCCTCTCGTCGTCGATGGACAAGACCGTGCGGCTGTGGCACGTGAGCCGCCCAGAGTGCCTTTGCTGCTTCAAACATAGCGATTTCGTGACGTCAATTCAATTCCACCCGCGCGATGACCGGTTCTTCCTTGCTGGGTCTCTGGATATGAAGCTGAGGCTGTGGAGTATCCCGGACAAGAGTGTAGCGTTCACTGTGACGGTGCCGGATATGATCACATCCGTTTCATTTACCCCGGATGGACGGTTTTCGTTGGCGGGTTGCCTCAACGGGATGTGCAACATTTACGAAACTGATGGGCTGAAATCTGCAGGAGGGATTCATGTTCGGTCAGCGCGCGGCAAGAACGCTAAGGGTAGCAAGATTACCGGTATTGATACAATGGTCCTCCCTCAAGGTGATCCAAATGGCGACGTGAAGCTCCTGATTACAAGCAACGACTCTCGTATCCGACTCTATGATTTCCGTGACCGAGTCCTGGAAGCCAAGTTCCGTGGAAATGAGAATACATGCAGTCAAATTCGAGCTACCTTTAGTGACGATGGGAAACATGTCATCTGTGGTAGTGAAGACCGGAGGGCATACATTTGGCCCATGGGTCTGGTGGAGAAGGATGCCGATAAACGAGCCTTTGAAGTTCTCGATACCCAGTCGGCTATGGTGACGGCGGCGGTCATGGCCCCGGACAAGACGAAGCAGGTGCTAGGATTCTCCGAAGATCCGATTTACGACCTCTGCAATCCGCCACCCGTGACCCTTGGGGGCCCACCAAATAAAGAGAATGGCCGGCAAAATCGCATTTCAACCGCTAGCAAAGCCGCTCAAGAATCGCCTGGGTATCTTGCGCGCTCGACGCATCCGGACGGAAATATCATCATAATTGCCGACTATTCGGGGAAGATCAAGGTTTTCCGCCAGGACTGCGCGTACCAGAAGCGCCGGTATGATAGCTGGGATACCCATTCGACGATCTCACGGCGGCTTTTGCGACGGACCAATTCAGCGCGGCAAAGTATCGCATCTTCAGTCGGCAAGGATTCTTCACACAAGACACCATCTGAGCGCATCATCTCGTGGCGAAACTCAGTTATTGGGCATGACAGTAGCAACGCTCAAAACCAGCAAAGCTCGAGGACGAGGAGTCCGTCCCCACGCAAGGTTATGCAGGGGCTTTCACGCAACTCGAGCCCTGGGCGTGGGTCGTCAGGAGGGAAAGGTGAATCACGTTCGATCTTCACCACTTCTGCGCCACCATCGGCGTACAAGTCGTCATTCGACAGTCCTCGAACGAGCTTTGCTGAAGCGCGGAAACGCAACGGCGCACCACCAGAGGAGCCCCGCCGTACTCCCGTGCCCTCGTCAGCAGCTGCACTGATCAACAAGGGGGGCGATAAAGAGAACCCATTGTGGCTGCAAGGCGACCATAGCTATGCGTTTTACAATAAAATCACACAGGACGCGCTTGCTGCTCAGCGAAACTCTCCGGGTCTACTGAACCCAAACAGAAGACCAGCCGAACCCGAACGAAAAGCCAGCGTCCTAAGCAGCGAGTACGCGTCGTCTAACGCCTCCGGTGACGACGGCGAAGTCATGCGCTGCGATGGCTGTTGGGGCACAAACTTCAAAGCAACTAAGGGCCGAAGCGGCAAGCAGCGCTTGATATGCGTGCGCTGCTCTCGGCCAATTCCATCGCCGTTCAAGGAGTAGACTTGCTTGATTCCATTTTCATTATTTTTGCGAACATATCTTGGATATAGAAATTCTTCTTTTGTAGATGCATTGGCGTCATATGTAGCATGCTGGATTGGACTGGATAGTATATAGCTCACGAGTTTTGGCATTTAGCACATTGTATAGTAACGAATCTACACGAGACGAGAAGATTACGATTTGGAAGACTGGGAGAAGAAAAGCTTTCTCGAAATAACTGTTGCCTAATTGCCGACTATGATTATTCATTACTTGCATAACATAGCCTCCCAGTTCCATCGGCCCTGCTGACCCCGAGCTGCAGCCTGTTGTAGACAGCTGGGTTTCGGCTTGTCCCGCCAAGCCCCCGAAGCAACCAAACCTCCACAATCGCATTCTCACTCGCCAACGACAACTTCGACGCCGGAATCAACCAACGCAAAGAAAGATCATCTACCGAGTTATAACTTATCACCCAAAACACCCTCATCAAATACAGCCGGACAGCCAGAACCGGCCAATCGGAGAATCAGAGCGGAAGCATTGAATCACACAACAGCGCAACTAGCATCAAAATGCCCTCATCACCGTACCTTCCCTCCTCCGCCGCGTACCTTAAGGAATCTTCCCTCCTCTTGCAAGCATATCCAGACTCTGTACGTCACTTCATTGAGATAGCTCCCCGACCTCGCTTTTGCTTTCGAGATCACCGACTAACACGAAGTAAATCAACTAGACCTTAATAACAACAAAATACGCCTTCCCCTCTTCCAAATCCTCCTCGAAGTCCAGCAAACCCTCTACAAACCCCGAATCAACATCAACAACGACATCGTCAACCCCACTCGCAGCCCTCGTCCTGAAAACCTACAACCCCACCTCCGGGATATGCCTGAAATACCGCACGAACAAGGCGGCCGAGGTCGGGAGATTGATTACGGCGCTGGGGCTGTTGGCAGGAGGCGCGGATATTAGTTTGCTGGACGGGGCTGTTCCTGCTGCTGGCGCTGGGGCCGTGGGTGGCGAGGAGGAGGGTACGAGTGTGACTCCAACGACGGGTGGTGCTGGATCTGGTGTCGCGGCGAGTATAGGTGCGAATACGGGGGCTGGCGTTTCGAAGGGCAAGGGGAAGGGCAAAGGAAAGAAGGGAAAGAAATGAGAGAATTGCCTTGGGTCGAGGTTGCGTGACATTGCAATGGACTCAGATGTATGGAGTAGTTGTGACTGGATCTTGTGCGGGCTTGACATCAAGGCTCGTCTGTCCCAGCATGCGCTGTCAACGACTTGAGGTGGACAATTCCTTCCAGCTTCGTTTTCGAGGTGAAGGGAAAGAATTCGAGACGAAAGAGCCCTCGCAGCCTAGGTGATTGACAAGAGGCTTAGAACCTCACAAGTTACCTACTCGACTACCGACTCTGCCGGTGTTACAAACGGGCAGTTACGAGTAGAAAGATGTATCGCTTAGTACAGTAGAATCTAAATATCCAATGTACACTTGATATCCTAATCAATAAATACATGCCACAGCCCATGCCGTAAACGCACAGGAGAAGGCAACCTGATAATTAAACAAAAGAAATGCCACCTGTTCAAACGCCGAGTCCATGCGTATCCTTCAATAATCATAAATCAATAAACCGAGCAGGGAAAACTAGAAAAGGGAAATAGAGATATCCCGGGTATAAAGTGTGCTGTCTAAAAGTCCTCATCGAAGGATATGCCATTGCTGTTGCTGGATTTGTTCTCGTCCTGCTTGGTATCCTTCCTGGTGCTGGCCATGACACCGGCCTTCTGGTAATCACCAACACGCTTCTCGAAGAAGTTGGTCTTGCCGGCGAGAGAGATGGACTCCATAAAGTCGAACGGGTTGGTGGCGTTGAAGTACTTCTTGTTGCCGAGAGCAACCAGCAAGCGGTCAGCGACGAACTCGATGTATTGGCACATGAGCTTAGAGTTCATGCCGAGGAGGGCGCAAGGAAGAGCATCCGTGAGGAACTCCTTCTCGATAGAGACGGCCTCAACGATGATGTCCTCGACAACCTTGTTGGACGGGCGCCAGTTGAGGTGGGAGAACAGCAGGCAGGCAAAATCAGTGTGAAGACCCTCGTCACGGGAGATGAGCTCGTTGGAGAAGGTAAGACCGGGCATCAGACCACGCTTCTTCAGCCAGAAGATAGAGGCAAACGAGCCAGAGAAGAAGATACCCTCGACGGCAGCGAAGGCAACGAGACGCTGAGCAAAGGTGGACTCTTGGTCCTGAATCCATTTAATGGCCCACTGAGCCTTCTTGTTAATGCAAGGGACTATCTCGCGTCAGTACGTGAACACTCTAGACGATCTTGTTTTGACTTACTGGTATCAATGGCATCGAAAAGGTAG
Organism: Aspergillus carlsbadensis; assembly: GCA_025688815.1. NCBI lineage: Eukaryota > Fungi > Ascomycota > Eurotiomycetes > Eurotiales > Aspergillaceae > Aspergillus > Aspergillus carlsbadensis. Next base: position 336,913 of record MU628164.1, on the reverse strand, counting down.
GTGCGCTGCTTGGGCTCCTTGATGTAAGTGTCGATGAGCAGAGAGTAGGTCTCGGCGTGAATGTTCTCGATCATGATCTGGAAACCGTAGAAGCAACGTGCCTCAGGAATCTGGACTTCACCGCTGAAACGCTCAAGCAGGTTCTCGTTGACAATGCCATCAGAAGCAGCGAAGAAAGCCAAGACGCGGGAGATGAAGTAGCGCTCGTCGTCGTTCAGACGGTTGTTCCAGTCGTGAAGGTCCTTGGAGAGATCGATTTCTTCGGCAGTCCAGAAAGAGGCTTCAGCCTTTTTGTACATTTGCCAGATCTATGAATGCGAAGGGTGATACGTCAGTGTATATTGTTCATCAAGGCGGTGGGGAAAATTCCCACTTTACGCGTGACGCGTGGGTTGGCGTGTCGCACTCACCTCATGATACTTGATGGGGAACAGGACGAAACGGTGGGGGTTCTCTTGAAGCAGAGGCTCGTTGGCCTCGATCTCCCGAGCATTGATAGCAGCCTTGGAGAGTTCGACGGGCTTCTCGGCGGCAGGCTTGGTGGTAGGGGCGTCGACGATGGGGGTAGAGACGGAGTGGTTTTCCTTTCCAGAAGCTTCAAAGTTGAGCTTCTTGACCGGGGAATCGCTCATCTTAAGGTTCTCAAGCGAGGTAGCAGCCTGTTTCAAGTAATTGTGAGCTATTGTCAACTCTTATGACGCGTCTCGAGTCGACGAGACTTGATGGCAACGTACCTGCTTGGAGGGAGTGAGCTGCGCAGACATTGTGGAGGATATCTAATCGAAGACAAGATGACAGCGCCGAAGAGAGGAATGATCAGACAAGCAGCAAGCTGACTCTGTGTCGTGAGGGAATGGGATGAAGAGAAAACAGGTGCTGAGAGGGAGGAGAGGGCGACAAGAAATAGTTGCTTTGCAATGAGACGTGATCGCTAGCGCGACGGGCTAAGTCACGTCGCACGTGATTTAGCGCGACTTTTGGTGGCTGGCGGAGCTGCAGTACCTCAGCCTCAGGCAGCTGATGCATCGCGTTTTCCCACCACGACAAGGTATGACGGAGCGTCGGAGGCGTCGTCTCAGACCACTGCTCCTCAATTCGCTCCGGCCGCAATCTCCACTGTTCTCCGTCTCCACAAGATGATTCGCTCTTCAACTAAAAATGAAAGAATCAAATTTGATACTTTGGTGGAGCTGGGTGGCAGGTTCTCGCGTCTGCCTGTATGTGGCCTAATCTTATCTGATGATCAGCCACCTCTCCTCGACGCGTGCTCTTTGGAGAGCTCGAAGCCTTCAATAGATTGCCCTTAAGGCTCAAACCAATTCGGAAACCTGTAGAAATCGCGCTTCTAGAGCTTGAACAACCTCTATTCTATGCATTGACTGTGAGGATGAAAAACATCCAAAACTGTATCTAGTGCTCGTCGCACACGCTCCTCCCACCCTGCCACGCGCTCCTTTGCTAAGTCGCGGACAAAGAATTTACCCACTACTCGTACACCCACACAAAAGCAAAGCTGATCCTTATGAATCACTCCGTAAGCTAGCTTTCTTTCAAGTTCGGCGAAACCTCCTTGTTTATTCTCCCTTTAACGCGACGTATCCACCAGTGACCAGCCATCGCGAGCCCGCGACCTCAGCTCAGCATCTCGTTTGTAGGTTCACCATCTGGGCGTCAGACGCCGGATTTACGGATATGAAAACAAGGATAATTCAAGTTCTGGACTCTGGAGCAATCAAATTGGAGAATTCACACCCCAGAGTCTCCTACTCCGTAGCGCCGCCTGTACTACCTCGATGCATACGTAATAATGAATGGGGGTGGAGCAGTTTCAGCTGGGCTCTTTGTGGATTTAAGATGGTTTTAAGACGCGTCGAAGACCGCGAAGCTAAATGGGGCGTGTCTTGTGCTACCTTGCCGATTTCTTCTAGTGATATTATTATGAATTGTTACTGCAATGTATCCCTAGATGCATTAATGCAGTAATTAACCAATTGCTATCTACAGTGATCTATAAGACGGCAATCTAACATGAAACGCCCTATATACATTCCGATGCGCCAAAAACGCGAAACCCAACTGTCTACTTTTCAAAAGCTCGGGTCAGTATAGAATGCTAGCCTCTCATTTCTAGAGACGAGCCTTCAGAGAGTCTGAGAGGAACCTGTCCTCGGCCCTGCGCATAAGTTTGTTGGTTTGTTCAGCCAAGCTGAGGGTCAAGATCTGCGATCGAATTAGAGAGCTAATCATGGAGTTTGCAAAGCAGGATACCCACGGTATGAGGTAGGATACGGGCCAGATGGGCGAAGTATCCCTTATAAATTGCAAGGAAACCTTCAGTCCTGACCGTCTTCGCCAGGCAGTCGAAGACGCCCTTGTAGAGGTTACCGGTCTGGTTGTACATGCGAGACATGATCGTGTCTAAGACTGAGTTAGGTGCGATTCAACTGGGACATTGATGTCGGCACATACCAGGAGGATGCATGACGCAGCAGACAACGAACCCGGAAGCTGTACTGGAAGCGAGGTGGAGGGCAGGGCCGTCTTCCATGCCGAGGTGCTTGATCAAGCGTCTCTTCGCAAAGAAGTACGTGGGAAGCTGGACAGAGCTACCGAACCCGGTTCGCACCATAGCCGCACCAACCCCACGGTATAGGCCACCAACTCCCTCGGACGCGAAGATCTTCCGCAGACCATCCAACGAATTCCGGTACTGATGTTGTGTGCCGACGGGAAGAAAGGGGGAGAAGGACTGGAGACGGGTTTTGACAAGGAAGAAGGGTGAGCCAGCAGCGGCTCCGATAATTCCGGACGTTGCGCCGGAGAAGACATTGATACCGAGTGATTGCACTTGCGCGTCGTTATACACGGCGGTCGTCAGCCCCGTACGGATGGGCTCGTAGAAGCCTAGACGGCAGCCATTGAGAAGAACTTGATAGACGTACTGGCTATTGTCAGCTTGGGGAATTCGGTATATGTGTCAGGCTAGGCACGCACTGCTGAACCGATCCCGCGAAACAGTCCACGGGGACCTTCATTCTGGAGAATGACCTTCACTCCATGGAGCACACCCTTGTATTTCTTGACGGCTTCCGACTTGGCCTGCAGCTCTCCTTGCAATTGTAGTCTAGGCGGAAAGCAAGCGTTAAGGCCCTGGTCAAAAGACTAACGTGTACCACTCAAGGAGACCGGCTTACCGAATCTTCACTGTCTCGAAACTGTGTGTAACGGTTACTGCGCCGCACGCTGCAATGCCGCCCGCAATGAATGCACTGGAAAGCCAAGGACCTATCGTTAGTGTCGCTGTCTCCAAGAGCCCTAGATCTCCTTGGATGCAGCATACCCGGTCGTTGTAGACATCTTGCTGCCAGCTTGTGAGCTCCGTAAACGGAGGCAGACCCGCGAAGGTTTTTGGTGTCGCAGGTGAGGTATCGGGCTAGGATCAGGAAAGTTCAAGTTCTTATAACATGCAGAATGAGTGGAGAGTCCGTCCGAGTTATAAAGAGCGCAGGAATGATTATAGAAGGGTGGTGAGGATGAGTAAGGGTTTCTAAGACAGTTGGAGTAATAACTGTCAGAAATGAGGCCCGCGATGTCGGTGATGAAGATGGGCCCAATTTTGATTGGCCCAATTGACAGTTCCTGGTCCGACTATCCGACGTCGGCTAGACCTGGCTCCCCGGCTTGAGCGCCAGTTGCCGTCAGTAGCCGCCGGAGAGGAACAACTTTGATGCCGGGCATTGCAAACGCGCGCCGAGGAGGCTTTTCAAACACCAGCAACCTCGAAGCTCTGAGGAGCTTAGGAAACACTGGTCTGGGCTCCTTTGAACTTCACGTGGCGCAGGATTTAGCTTAGCGTTATTTGCTGTCTTTTCAGTGCTACTTTCCTTATCAAATTCCACTAAAAATGGCAGACGGGGGCCAGTCAACACCACAGCAGCTTCCCCAGCAACAAGCTGCACTCCAGACACAGAAAGTCTCCGATGTTATTTGTAGCTTCCGTCCCACGAAGGTTAGTATGCTTCTTCATTCAACAAAAGGGATACAAATCTAATCGCGATTTCTTTATTCAGGTGTTCCGCCCTTCGAAGCAAGAGAATTTCGTGACCTCACTTGATTTCGATGACCACGGAGAGTTTGTAGTGACTTCCGGCGATGATGATATTATCCAGGTGTACGATGTCAAAGGAGGGAAGCCATCGAAATCGGTTCCTAGTAAAAAGTACGGAGCACACCTGGCGCGCTTCACTCACCATTCTCGCCAAGTCCTCCATGCCAGCACCAAAGTCGACGGTAAGTTGAATGGCGTCTGTCACTGCCAGTTGCTTACATTGATTAGATTCATTACGGCTGCTTGACCTGCATACCGAGAGCTACGTGCGGTACCTCTCAGGGCACACGGATAAAGTGACTTGCTTGGCTCTTTCTCCCGGAAGCGATACAGTCATCTCGTGTTCCAAGGACGACACCGTCGCGATCTGGGATACGGGATCCAGACATTTACAAGGGAAGCTCAAACTCTCAACTCCGTATCTGGTTGCGTTTGATCCTTCCGCATCCGTGATCGCGATCGCCTCGCAGTCGACCTCTTCCGTTCTTCTCTATGATTTCCGAAATTACGACAAAGCTCCTTTTGCGACATTCGACCTTGCAGCACACGAGGAAAGATATACCCCTTCGACCCGTGGAAGGGCATGGACGCGCCTCGAGTTTTCCAACGATGGAAAGTTCCTGCTAGTTGGAACGGATTACCACGGCCATTTTATCCTCGACGCCTATGACGGTAGCCTGAAGGCTTTTCTGGTCGGCAGAAATGGGTCGCCTGGGAGGGCTGCTCCGGTTTCCACGACGGGTAAACCTCTCGGACAGGGAGATGCGTGCTTCTCGCCGGAAGGCAGATACGTTATTGGTGGGTCGGGGGACCACCAGGATATGCTGGTGTGGGATTTGCAGCAAGCACCGGACACAAATCACTTCTTGCAGCCCGCGGCCAAGTTGCCGCATCGCGGCCGGACCGCCATCCTCGAGTACAATCCCAGGTTCAACATGATTGCATCTGCGGATAAAGACGTCTTCTTTTGGCTGCCAGAAGAAGGCTCGAAGGCCGCGTAGGAACGAGATCTCACGGGACCCCATACGGCAACAATGACGAATATTCTCGGTGACTAAGAGCTTGGTTATATCCAGCAGAGCTGGCGTTCAATTGATCCCAGATAAGAATCCCTTGCGGGCTATCTTCTTCTCGGCTAAGGCCTTCTTGGACGGATTTAATCCTTTCGGCCCTTTTCTTTTCCTATCAAACTCCTGGCCGTGTCGCACACCCACACTAATGGCCCTTCCAAGTCTTTCGCGTCTCTCTGCATCTCGATTGTCGTTTCGATTTGTTTCACGACCGTGCGATTGCTTGTTATGGTCATGGTATTCGATACCCAACCATACATGAAGACGCTGGTATTTATATCGGACAATATTTCTTCCACTTTTCGAGCAACAGGAGGTAATTTTCCTTGCTGCTTCCCTAAGTTGATGGCGGGTTGAGCATCGAGTATTTTGATTGGAATGTTCAGGTGAACAGGTACTTGATAATCGGACAGTTTCTGAAGCTCTTGTATGAGGGATGCTGACTTCATTTCCTTGAAAGAGTCATCACCCATTAGGACTGCCATTCGCATCCTCTCAGTGTCGGTGCCAATGGTATCCACAATCTCGCGCATCCTCTTTGCAGCTTCGCTTGTGCAGACCAGCGCACGGGATTCCATGGTCGGCCAAAGCTCTGTCGATAGCAGGGGTCGCTCCCGTTCAATCTCAATTTGCCGGTTGATAGCTTTGTGATGCTTCGAGGAAGGAGATATGCTCTGGTAATGAGATAAGTCCGAGATAATGGCGAGTAATAAGGTGCAATCAATATTGACCGTTGCCGTGAACCTTTTGAATCTGTTTGGAAGAAGCGGCCGGACCTCTTCCTCATTGGAAGCTGGCCCACCTTCTGGAGTTTTACTAGCCTTGTGTTCGGAGGAAGATACATCCTCTCCACATTCAACTGTCACACCATATCCTCGGATTGCCTTGAGAAGATCATCAATCTCCGGAGTCTGCCCTTCCTCAACCTTAGGAATAACAAACCGCAGTCGAGGCTGTCTGTAGTTCACTCTCACTAAGCTCGCAGCTTTCCGCATGTCGCCGGCAAGCTTGATCAGCTCAATCTCATCATCGTCGTCATCAGCACCGTAGTCACTATCCTCCCCTCGACTATGATTCTGCAAAATAGTTCTCTTCTCACCATCCTCATCCTCCGAATCAGCCTCCCACCCCTTCTTCGCCATCTCAAACAATAACCTCGTTTTCGAAATTGTAGAAACCTTCACCCACTCCTCCCCATCATCCGCCACAATGTCCACCAAGACACTTTTCCGTATATCCTTATTCTTATTCCCGCCCCCCTCATCCTTATCCCAGTAAAACCTCTTCCCAAACGCAACAAGGCCCGTACACGTTGTCTTGGCAATCGTCCACACAGCCTCGTAGAAGGGTAAATTAGACGACCGCAGTGCATGCATCAACCTGATTTCCGCCTCTTCCGCGTCAATCACATCACTATGAATCTGGCCGCCGCCTAGGCCACCTTTGTTGTTATTCTGTTCTCGAAGAATCCGCTCCCTGGCCTCCTCCGTCACCGCAATCGCCGCATCAAGCTGCGCAGAGATCTTCTCGAGCGTCTTCAATTCCGCAAGTATATTCGAGCGCAGAGAGCGCACTTCGACGGTCTGCGGATTCCGTTGCGTTTGCGCTAAGAGTGCCTTGAAGACATCGAGTTCAGCGAGCAGTGTATGGCATCGCGTGAGCAGGGACTCGGCGAGGGATTTGCGGGGGTTCGAGGGCGCTTTCGGGCCGTGGTGGAAGTCCTGCTTTGGGGTTGAATCCGGTTCTGGATTCGTGGGCACGGGTTCTGTCTGAATTGAGGGCTGGACCCTGTTATCTGGTGAGCGGTCCCGCATAGTGGTTTGCTGTTCTGATGTGTTTTTTTTTTCTTTTTTGTTTTGATTGAGATGCGGGGAGATCTGAGGGACTCTTTAAAGAACGGACATTCGTTCGGTGGGAGGAGCAGTGGGGTGACTTAGGTTGTTTTCTAATTGAATCTTCTACCTTCGAACTGCGTTATGAGTCATTATTGCATATTAATGCAGATACTAATGATTTTAATCGGTCAGAAAGAGACTGATGTTCTGGAAACTGTATATGCTAGGAAATCTCAACGCCGGATAGCGTGCGCGACTTGTACAATGTATGATTGCGGATATAGAATAGTTCATCCCTCATCAAATCACAGGAATTATTACATAGCGGGTAAAGAGACAGGTGAGATAAAAGTTGCAGAAAAAAAAAACCCCCAATCAGTAACGCCACCATATGCCTGCGATAGTCGAAAACAGCCAAGATCCAAGAAGCCATTGCCTGATCTGTCTCAGCAAAATGGCTTGATGTATATCAGCCATCAGAGCCCTAATATCAATACAAAACCCATGCGACTGGTCGTCACGGTTCGTCAAAATCACCCTTTCAAGAACGAAACACTAGTGATCTAATCCGTATCCTTTGTGAGCGCCTTTCGTTCGCTTGAGTTGCGTGGAGAGTCATCTTCGTCAGACCACCTGTCACCGTCTTCTCCAACGGCGAAAATGGTTTCACCGTCCAGTGACTCGCGAGTGCGTGCCGCAGAAGGAACTGGCTTAGGTGGTACCGGAGATAGATCACGGTGTGGCTCGTGCAAAGAGTGTTCGTCCAAGTCACCGAGGGCATCCTCTTCATCGAGAGCCCCTCCAAAAGATCGAATTTCGAATCCATCATCATCTTGGGCAAGCTAGATATCGCATCAGTATTTAAGGGTCAATATGCTCTGTAGGTGCCTGACTGACCTCATCACTCATAGCAAATCGCCTGTTGTTGGCGGTTGGGCGCCATAGGTAGGCAATGAATGCCAAATCCATGAGATACACAATACTGAGCCATCCATCCAGGACAAACCATCGGCTCTTCCAATGCTCAGGGAGGAAGTCGGCTTCTGTGCGGCTGGCGAAGGCAAGCGCATTGATGAAGATAAAGCCGAAGAGAATAACAATGCTGCCTAGCAAGCACCACCAAAGCTTCTTGTACATCATAGCCTTGATGTTTTGCTTCCTATCGACAAGGTCCTTCATCGTGGCGTTCAGTGAGCTCAGAGTCCAAACATAGAATGCAGTCAACGTAGCAGCAAGAGGCAGCTCAATGAACAAAATAAGTACGCCTGCAGCTTCAGGGGTAATAGACAAGCTGGCGACGGCATATATCACGGCAAAAACGAAGTGGGCGATGGCAAGGATCCGAACATAAACCATGGTCCGGCCAAGGGAAGGCTTAACAACGCCATAACCCATGCAAACAATTAGAAGAAGGAAGAAGGAAAACGAGGTGCGAGCTGCGTTCAGGACAGCCACAATTACCATCAGCACCTTTGCGCCGACATTCAATCCGTGTCGGTTTTGATAGTCTAGCATAAGTCAGCAAGCGCTGTCTGAGCGACAAATCGAATAGGTCCAATCGTACCGTAGAAACCCCAGGTCATCAGTTGTTCCACAATCAAGAACACTAGAATAGCGGTGATGTAGTTTTGGACAGGTACTGTGCTTTGTTAGTAGAAGGACGGCTAAGGTGGAAAATACGTACAAATATCGTGACGGTTCTGAACGTAGAGAAATGCCCAGTACCTATCAATAGTCAGCTTAGTTCTGGTTCCAGTGCAAAATGGCAGGGTAAAGCGGAACGTACAGCCCAATCACTGCATAAACAATAGTCAAGCCTCCATAGAAAGGCAGCTTCGGGATCTGGGCGGCTGGAAGCTCGCCATATGCATTCCGAAATTCGACCACAGCTTTATAATCCTGACCGGAGTAGGCATACGTGCTAACACAGTAGTAACCTGTCTTTTTCACGGGATAGTTGATCGCGTCAGGGCTTCTGAGGTTTACTGCTTTCGAAATGATTTGGAACTCGGAGGCATCAGTTGCGTTCGGCGCAAGAAGGAAAGAGCCGAGTTGGTCTTTCGTGCAGAGGTCGGCTTCTACGCTGGCTTGATCGCAAATCGATTGGTATTTCTGCAATAGAGGAAATGAGCAGGACAGTCTTTCCGGTAGGCAATGTACGAAGCGGCTTACTTCGGGATCGTCGGAAACTTGTCTCCCGATCAGATTCTCGTCGGTCCATTCAAATATTACTAGACTGACTAGAGGGTTGGTATCGTCGGATGGTGTGACTTTGGCGAACTTGGTTAGGATGAAGGGGTCGACATTTCCCCCCCAAGCCTTGCGGCTATACATGCCGGAGCATTGCAAACGATGCGAAATATCTTGTGTCTGCAGATTTCATGTTAGAAAATGCATAGGACCAATGATAACAAGCGGTTGATTGTCATACTAATTCCGCTTCATTAGCAAGGGCTTGCCCTGCCAGTAAGGCAGACAGCCCCAGGGCGCGAAGCCAGCTTCTCATCGTGAATTGGAGCTACAAGACGGAGCTCTCTCGCTCAACAGAAGGCTTAGTTAGGACAAGGAATCATAGAAAAGGGCGGCGATGGGGTCATAGAAGTCGAGAGCTTGCAGACAGCCTCCAGTGCTTATTCTGGGATCAGCCTGTGGTCGGTCGGGGGAAACTGTGGCTTTAGTTTGGAGAAGCCGCGTGTTGACACCGTGACGGCCCGCCAATGATCACTGCCTGAGCTCGAAAGAGGTGGCGTATGGTGAGTCACGTGCGAAAGAGCACTCTCACCGCCTCCTGTCACCAGCGCCACTAAAATCAATTCTGCCACCTTAAAAATTTCCCCTCATTACTTTCATCATCTCGTGCAAGCCAGTAACAAAACTATAGAAATAATGCCTGGAAAAGAGTTATCAAGCCCGTGTATGGACTGCCGGGATAACGAGGCTATCTTTTTGATTCGAGGCCGCCGCCTGTGCAGGTAAGCTCGCACTCTTTGGAGACTTTCCGCACCCAGTTCTCACCTCTTTTCCTCTCTTAGAGATTGCTATACACGATTCGTTGGATACAAGGTCCTTCGCCGCACCGAACAGTATCGTCTTCGAAGAACCGTACTAGGAGCCGCGCGGGGCACGTTGCTTCTACCCCTGTCTTGCGGTCTCGCTTCGTCCGTCCTATTGCACATGATACACACTCAGATGAAAGAACAGCGATTGAGGCCACACGCTCCCGAAGGATTTGACCTGCACGTACTAATAATAGACCCGTCGAGTATCTCATCGTCAAACCCACCGGTCGGCGAGGCGCTTGAGTCATTACAGCAGCGCTTCCCCCTCGCCTCGTTCACCCAAATTCCTCTTCATACCATATTTGAACTTGTGCCGGACCTGCGAGATATTTTCCCCGGATATGCCGGCGAAGGCTTCAACGATGATTCGTCGTTATCCCCTAAAGAGCGTCTCGACGCCTTCCGAGCATCTATCTCGTCAAATACCTCTGCTGCTGATGTGGACTCTGTCTTGTTGAATCGGCTTATAATTGCTTTTGCGAAGAGTATCAAATGCTTTGGAATTATTTGGGGCGACTCCGACGACCGGCTTGCCGCGAAGACCCTGGCTAGTGTTGCTAAAGGCCGCGGATCCTCATTAACGTGGCAGGTATCTGATGGGATGACCCCATTTGGTCTGGAGTTCAGCTTTCCCCTACGAGACTTGTTTACTGCAGAACTGCAAAACTATGCCGATTCGTTCTCAGAACTGGCAGACATCATTATCCCGGATGCGCCACTTTCCGATAACATTCTCACCAAGAACCTATCCATCGATCAATTAATGCTGCGCTATGTATCGTCCCAAGGCGCGAAATATCCGGGTGTCATGTCCAATGTTACTAGGACTGCCAATAAGTTGCAGGCGTCTCGAATGTCCACGGATGGATCCCGATGTGCGTTGTGCGACACTTTGATTTGTAAATCAAACGGGATTTATAGCCCCACTCCTCGAACCGCCTCCACCGCCCCCAAAGACAGCTCGTTGCCAGAGCTATGCTACGCATGCGACCGTTCTCGCCCTGCATTAAGTTGATTGTGCACTACGCAACTTGACACACAAAGGCAAATAATCAAGGGAGATAGCATATATTCAGTCAAAATATCCCCGACATATGAACATTGAACATAGGAACATCGGGCAAGATCCTCTTACCATATCATCCGCGGATATTACCGCTTTCAAGGTCACTTTCTCTCCGTGTTGACCTGCCAAGTCGACTCTTCTGAGATTTCGACCTCGTCGGGAGTTTCGCGGCTGCGGGCTGGGCTGGTTCCCTTGCACTTTTGGTACGTGCGGGCCCATCGCGAGCAGGACGCTCAACAGCCTCTGAATCATACCGGTCGAATTCGTCTGGAAGACTTGGATCAATATCAGCGTCATGCCGTCTCCCTCGATTGGAAGCTTCCTTGGCTCCCTTGCTTCTCAAGTATTTCTCGAGGACAATGGCATTTCGTGTGTTGCACTTGTACGCGGCATCGGCAATGTCTCCCACAAATGGCACGAGGCCAATGAGGAAATCGAACAGAATGTTCATAATCATCTGCATTCGGAGGCGAGACGGGAGCCCTCCGTCAATGCTCTCGCATGATTTCAATACCATCATCGCTAGCGCGGCGTCGGCGGCATCACCGATACTGGAATTCTTTAGCACCAGGACGCCGCGGCTCCAGGAAATTTCACTTACAAGGGCACCAAACCAATCACACTCCCCCAACCAAATCTGATCCCGCAGAGGCTGAAAAGGCAATAGTCCAGTCTATAGGCGCGTCGCTTGACACGAGTGAGAACCTTCGTGTCGTTATTGGAGAGCCCGGGCGGGTTAGCTTTGCGCCGCTTTTGTGTCTTCCTGCCAAAGGCACGCCCTATTCGTGACGCGGGTACTTCTTCAAAGTAGGGGTCCTACACGCATAAATGCTGTTAGTATCGAGACATTTAAATGAGAACGTGCGACTTGCCTCTTGTCCGAAGTGATTTCGCGCCGATTCGGCGAGAATCTTCTTCCCAATGAAAGAAAACAGGAACGACATGGTTTCTGGTAGATGTATAGATGTATAGAGGCCTGTTGGGATGGTGTTGGCAGATATCTAAACCCTCACAATATATCCAACTAAGTGCTAGTCTCCCTTTAGTAGATAGTTGCGTGCTGCAGGAAGACAGTATCGAACGAAACCCAGATTTGAGTCTTCCGTTGTCAACTATTTTATCTCCCAGAGCACCGAGGACGTCATTCTTGCTTGGTGACATAATCTCCCGAGGCAGATCACTCTCTAGGCACAAAATGCATTGCCACTCCTGGCGCGCAGTGACGACGATTGGGTCATGACGCCACATCTTGGGCGCTTTTGAACAAAGGTGTGGCTTAGCTGGTCAGTTGGTCCACCGACTCCAAGTCACCATCACTCTTCTCCCCGATTCTTGTCGGCACCGACGTTCATTCCCTCGCTTACCTATTCATTATCAACCGTGTCGGCGACCGGCTAAACTGCTGCAAGCTCGCTATTGCCCGCGTTGTGTACCCAATACTCATACGCTTCAGGGTTGGCGCTTTGCCAAGCTCCTTGCCCTTGAGGCTGCACGATTGCGCTGTCCGCCTGCGTCAACCAACAGCTCTTCAACAACAGACCTTGGAATCCCACTCGGCCACAGTAGGCCGTGTTGAAATGCCAAAGTACGCCTTCCACTATGACAGAAACAAAAATGCAGCTGGAGGATTGTAAGTGACTTATCATCAAGATACCCCTCCCTTGGCTCATCAGCTAGGCACGGCTGTGGGAGGCACTAACAGCGATTGTGAACAGGGCTAGATGACTTGTGCGTCCGCTTCATTATAAACCTGCCTCGTGAAGAATTGGAATCGGTTGAGCGGATATGTTTCCAAGTCGAGGAGGCACAATGGTTCTACGAGGATTTTATCCGGCCTCTCGATCCGGCCCTCCCGTCACTTTCCCTCAAGGCGTTCGCCTTGCGAATCTTTCAGCACTGTCCGCTCATGGCGAACTGGTCTCAATATCACCACATGACAGCGTTTTCCGAGTTTCTGGCCTACAAGACCCGGGTGCCTGTTCGTGGAGCTATCATGTTGAATCATGAGATGGATCAAGTCGTTCTCGTCAAAGGCTGGAAGAAGGGCGCCAACTGGAGCTTTCCCCGTGGAAAAATCAACAAGGATGAAAAGGATCTCGACTGTGCCATTCGTGAGGTCTACGAGGAAACTGGTTACGATGTTCGTGAAGCCGGGCTGGTCAAGGATGAAGAGGACGTCAAGTTCATCGAAATCACCATGCGCGAACAGCATATGAGGCTGTACGTCTTCAGAGGCGTACCTCAGGACGCTTACTTCGAACCCCGTACACGAAAGGAAATTAGCAAGATCGAATGGTGGAAGCTATCTGATCTGCCAACTTTGAAGAAAAGCAAGCAGTACGAGGGGCAGGCAGCCGCTAATGCCAACAAGTTCTATATGGTTGCTCCTTTTCTGCACCCGCTCAAGAAATGGATTGCGCAGCAGAAGAAGCTCGACCCAAAGGCGCACCTCGACGTCAAACAGATTCTGAACGATGGGGATATTTCTATGGACGAGGGTCTTCAGACGTCGAACATGGGGTATATGCCCAACCAAGTGCCTAAAGAGCTGGCTGTTCCAAGTGATTTGCCAGAAGTAGCAGCGCCTCATGATGCATCCGTGCACCTTAAACGCCTTCTCAATATCAACAATGGCCTCCCTGCTCAGCAGCCTGTCAATTTGTTCAGTACTGACCCTAGCTCCTCGAAGTCTAATGCGCTTTTGGAACTCCTTCGAAGTGGTTCTTCTCCCAACCCTACTCCACAGGCTGCTAGAGACGAACAAGGACTGCAACCATCTGGATTCTTTCCGGGATTTCCTCAGCAATATGTCGGACCGCCAGGACCCCCAGGAACTTTACCGCAAGGTCCATCTCCATATCGGGGTCCTTCTCACGGCCCATTTCCTATCGGAAATCAGCCTATACCGGGTTCACAACCCCTTCCCGGGTATCTGGGACGTCACCATCAAGGCCCTTCAAATACTTACCCAGGCCGGCCCAAACTACCTCAGCAACACCCTTCTCAATCAATGCCGCTGCCACCAGTATTACCTCCGCTTCATGGGCAAGGTCCTGCGCCGGCACCGTATCAACGAACAGGAGATCCCCAGTTCTCGCACTCAGCCCTGCCCCCTCAAAGCCAAGCAGCTGTACCTCCTGCAAGCAAGCTGCCACCGCCGAAGCTTACCAGCCATTCTTTGGCATTACTGAGTGTCTTCAAAGATGACAAGAAGCAAACTCCACAGATGCCCACTGCAAGCTTGGCACCGCGAACAGAGCCGTCCCCAAGAAGTGAGCGCAAGCCGTCGGCCCATCAAGACCAATTGTTGAGCCTGCTGAAAGGGTCTCCGGCACCGACTGGCCCACGACCGGCTGAGCTGTCGGCGTACCCATCATCGCCTGCGCAGAAACATATTTTGCAACGGCCCAATGTGGATTCAACTCCTGCTCAGCCTCAACAAGCAGTTAAAGGTGCTTGGACATCCGCAACAGTATCTGGGCCCCTAAATACTCCCCAGTTTGAAGCAATCCAGAAATTGTCGGCTAGGAAGACGCATGATTCAAGACGTCAAGTCAGCCGAGACAGCCGAGAACGACAGACGCAGCCTTTGGCTTCACCGATAACGATTTTGCCTAGACCGCAAAGTTCCCGGAGGGAACAACCCCCTACTTCAGCGCCAGCGCCGCCTACCCAACCTTCTACCAAGCCTCGGCCTATCAATGCGAAGTCTCCGGAGCCTCCCAAGACGTTTCAGCCACAGATCCTACGTCGCTCTGATAAAGCGGACGTTCACAGCATATTGCCTGTACGGACGAAAGACACAGAGGTACCCAGCACGCCAAATGATACTGGGCCTGACCTTAAGGCTGCTCCATCTCCCCAACCTGATCCATTTCGGCGACCAAGCCAGACGGCCGCACAAAGGGAGACGCTTCTCTCCTTGTTCGGGAAACCTGCGACTTCTCCAAGAGCGTCGACCGCGGGGCAGCTAAACCTGCAGACCGCCGTTCCTAAACCTTCTGTTACACCATCTGTCGTCAGTCCGCTCACACCTCTCCACCACCACGCTGGGAATGAGATGTCCATGGACGATGCAGCATCCAACACAAACCGGGTTGCAACCCCTGCTAATAAAGCATTCTTACTTGGCTTTTTGGAAGGAGTTGCCAAAGGCAGCAAATAAGTTGCTGCCGCTGGATTTTCTTGAGCAGTGCAGTCTCTGCTGTATCTTAGACTTAGCATGAATACGGAGTATAGTCAGTTCCACCAGACGCTTGGTTTACTATAGATCTGAATACCCTAGAAGCAGCCGCCGGCTCGACTAATACTTGAAGAGTCACAGAGTATCAGGCTCCCTTCAATACCGTGTATAGATTCTAGAAAAATGATCCAACAAAAACTACAATACCATCGACACTTCATTTGGTCCCCTTGTGATACCCCCAACCCACTCTGTTCAACAGTCAGCTGAGACGATGCGAAATTGCCCCAAACAAGCACACCTAATTATTTTGCTGCTGACTTTAGTGTCAACGAAACAAGGTTGGGGAATGCTGAGGGATGGTGGCCACATATGCCATCGTTATCACTGCTGTCCTCAATGGCCTTGTGATGGCATCTGTCCTCGTGCTGCCCACCGCCGTTGTTATTGTAATCATCCTCGCTGCCACCATCACCATCGGTATCTCTTACGTGACCAAATGTACCCGTTCTTTGCCTGCGGCTTCTCGCCTCGCCATCGCTGTCGTCCTCATCCTCATTACCCTGTGCAGTGTCGTCGCTCTCATCCACGAAATAGGCACAGACTGGCTTAACTTGGTCCGCCTGCTTCCCTCCATCTTCCCCGTCATCACTCTCGCCATACGGTAGTTTACCTTCCTCGGTGCCAGGCGGATTTACACTATCAAAAGCCTTGTTGCTAAATTTGAACCGCATGGCAATTCTTACCCACGTTTTTCTGGGATACTGAAATATACCATTATTCGTTCTGCGCACGAGGTCCGGTGCCCCAATTCCCGCACAGGCAGGCGGGTCCTCGGAGTTGGAAAGGCCACCCGTTGGAACTGGGGGTTGGGACCTCGTTGCTTTTCGAGTTCTCTCTTCCACAACTCCGCATTGAGTGGCTGTAGCGTCTTCTTCGCGCATATGGGTTGATGGTCCCTATACTATAGTCTCCCAAGGGCTCTGAGCACTATTTTGTGCGGCTTATTGCCATTTCACTCGGGGAAATTGCATTCTTGCTTTCTGCAATGAAGTGGGAGAGCATCAGTTGATAGTCGCCGCGGCCCGCTGAGAGGCTGCCGCGACTCCTAATTGCCCATGCACTTTGCTTCTCCACCGGCCACAGCACAAACCGGGACTTGTTCCTTGTTCCGAATGAGCCTGGTGAATAATTACTCGGAGGCTCGATGCCCTCATGGCCCAAAATTCGCTCGTAGGCTGCCTGTTCGTTTTTATCCCATTCGACAGGGCTATGTCTGGAATTTGCGGTAGTGGCTCCGTAGACTGGGCGCGCGCTGGGGCATCCGATGACTTGTATCCAGGCTTGAAGAGGAAACTCGAGGGCTGCTTTGGTAGTTCCGCATCGTGTGCGCGCCTTAGTTGCTCGTCCGAGGTGGGCGGTAAGTCCATCCCAGTGACTTTCTGGGTGGGCTCATCAACCATTTTCTAAGAAGGATAGTACATGAACTCTCCTCCTCGGCATGCCTTTGTTCCCATGTGTGGATAGGAGCCGGGGTCGACTTCTGCTGCTGATGCTAGCTGTACGTGTCCAAAGTAAATGAGCATTATGAGCCCGTTGAGATCGAAGCCGGAACCGTACCTCAATAGTCAACCGCCGACAATCCTCGGATTCCTCCTTCCTCTTCTCAGGCATCTCAACAGCCTCCTCTGCATCTGCCGGGAAACCACACTGCCCCCAGCGGCAGAAGTCGATACGTGCCAACCTGTGCCAATTGCTGCTCCATGATGCTTGAGACCAATACCCACCCTCTGGCACCGCGCTAAAAAAAAAAACAAGTACAGCACCCAGGTAGGCCAGCCTGTTTGCAATACCAGCGCGGTCACTACCTGCGGGCCTGGCCATGGGGCGCTCAAGGTGCAAAATATCAATTTAGAACGGCATGCGTACGAACTCAAAGAAGGTATAATCAAGCTTCGCCTTCTCGTTCGCGGGAAGCAAAGGGACCCGTTTGTCATACTGCTCGGCCCTCTCGTGGAACTCCCATTTCCCCACGACATCATGTGTCTTGGGGTACGATGGCGGCCGTGGCTTGAATCGTATGAAGAAGTAAGACGAGGCTGAGAAGGCCGCCACAGCGCCGTTGGCGCCACTCGAGCACAAATAGCAAGGCTGGAACTCCATACTGCTGATCCATGGTCACAGCCTCGTCTTGGTATCTAGCCTTGCTTGTGAAAGCAAGTTTGAGATGACAGCCGGAAATCGACCACACCATCATCAAACCCATAGACTGGGTGGCCAACAAGAGTATAAGCGTAGTAGTTGATATAGGTCTAATGAACCTCCGTTTGAGCAGCAAAATGCTCTCTTGATAGAGGTGATGTGTGGGCGAGCAGGAAGCTTCCAAGCCAATCGAGACCCTGCCGATTGGCACAATCAGGCTCAGTTCGAAGAAATATGTATGCCTTCTCATTGAGACTGGCTGGCCTTTTTGTGTCCATATTCAGCG
Organism: Aspergillus carlsbadensis; assembly: GCA_025688815.1. Lineage (NCBI taxonomy): Eukaryota > Fungi > Ascomycota > Eurotiomycetes > Eurotiales > Aspergillaceae > Aspergillus > Aspergillus carlsbadensis. Next base: position 319,104 of record MU628164.1, on the reverse strand, counting down.
AACAGACTAAGGCGATTCTTGTCTTGACGAATGTGCTGACCCCCATCATAACCACATTTGCGGGGCATGCGCCAATATACTCGCATTTGATCTGGCAGATAATCTTGTGTGTCGATCAAATGTATAGAGATTCCTTCAGATCATATATTGGCCTTCTTGAGGGGTGTGAATTTGTTTAGGTGAATGTATAGTGAAAAGAAGTATGAGAAAGAGTAACTACCGTCACGGGCGTAGTTTGAATCATGAAAAATGCGGAGATATCAGCCTTCTGATACTGCCACCTCACACCGCCATGTTTTATGAACGATGTCATTGTTGGATTTGTAAACCCGGAGCAGCTTCAGCCACAAAACGAAAGAAGTGCAGACCAACATGATACGCCCAAAGGCATCTCCGAGCACAATATGCACTTGCTGCTCGCTTCAATGGAGATCATTCTCAACAACCCCGCAACCTCGAACCCAGAGCGTTCCGCAACCCCCGCCGCAAGCTGGGTATGCTCGACTCACGAACCGAGGATTAATCTCCATTACGGGTCTCGATAGTACGACGTTCCTGCAGGGCCTCATAACACAGAACATGTTCATCGCAAACGACCCGAACCGCCGCGTTCGACATACGGGCTCTTACGCGGCGTTCTTGAATTCCACTGGCCGAATCCTCAGCGACGCATTCATCTACCCGCTCCCGCAATCTGAAGGCGCTTCAGCCGATGAACCGGCGTGGCTCGTGGAAGTCGATAAGAATGAGGTCCCAGGTCTCCTCAAGCATCTCAAGAAACATAAGCTGCGCGCGAAATTGAAGCTCCGGGCTTTGGAGGAGGACGAACGGACCGTTTGGGCGGCCTGGAAGAACCATTCGGAACCGCGCTGGGCCGCGTATAATCTGGAGTCGTCGACGTCTTCACCGTTCCCTTCTTCAGAGTCGGTTGTTGGTTGTGTGGATACACGCGCACCTGGTTTTGGATCCCGCCTTGTTACACCTGGTTCGGAGGATTTGAGAACATTTATTCCTGACGAGGCGCAGGTTGCAGGTGGTGAGGTTGGCTTGGATGGGTATACTATCCGTCGTATTTTGCACGGTGTTGCAGAGGGACAGTCTGAGATTATCCGCGAGTCGTCACTACCGCTCGAGTCTAATATGGATATGATGAAGGGGATTGACTTCCGCAAGGGCTGCTATGTTGGTCAAGAACTGACGATACGGACGCACCATACTGGTGTCGTGCGGAAGCGGATATTGCCTGTTCAGTTGTATGAAGGCGCGGCGGAAGTTTTGCCCTCTTCGGATGGCCCGGTTTATGAACCGTCTGTCAAGCTCTCTCTTCCGCCGTCTGGGTCGAATATCTCCAAGGTCAGCGCACGAAGGGGCCGCAGCGCGGGTAAATTCCTCGGTGGTATTGGTAACATCGGACTTGCGCTGTGCCGCTTGGAGATGATGACTGATGTCTCACTGACTGGGGAGGGCAGCCAGTTCACTCCAGACCAAGAGTTCAGGGTCTCGTGGAGTGGGCCTGAAGGAAGCGAAGGCCAGGGCGGCGAGGTCAAGCTCAAGGCGATAGTGCCATCCTGGACTAGAGAATTTATCATGGCAGGTGGCGCTAAAAACAACAACAACCCTAACCGTGAGGGTCATCGAGCGAAGGACTATCTTGAGCAGCTAGAGGAGGAAGAAGCTCAACGCTGAAATGAGGAATGACCTTCTGTATAGTATTGTACAATTATTTAGACTTGTATAACGCCACATCAATGCAAACCAAGGTGCAAAACTATGCACGGGTATCTTTTCGAAACAAAACAGTAAGCAGTAAAGCCATGATTAAGGGATCCGGCTTGGAGATCTCAAGTTCTCGCGGCTGTCTCTGCTGCGTCTGCGGCCGCGTCTTCTTTTTCCAATTGTTCTTCAAGGGCTCTCCGCTCCTTTTCCCGCTGTGCGTTCTTCAGTCGCATGAGTGTGGCCTCTTGGAAGCTGGTCTTTGCACCGTTCGTCGACTCGGTCGGTGTTGATTTGGGGCCTCCTGTTGCTGCTGCGGAGAAAGAACCGAATGAAGGCGCTTTACCAGGCTGTCCGCCGGCTCCAGCAGATTTAAGTCCTGCAAAACTAAAGGTGGGCTTTGCAGCTGGTGCTGGCGCTGGTGTATGCTCCTTCGGGGAGGGAGCAGCCTGACTCTCACTTGAAGGAGAAGGTGAGCCAGCATGTCTCCCAGCTAAATCTGGTTGCTCTCCCAAAGCCCAAAAAACAGTGTCAATCACGTTCCAGTCGCTCTTTGTCCGCGAGAGACTCTCGTGCATGAACTTTTCACTGTCAAGCACAGCCGTATGTGCACTGACGATCGAAGCAAAGACAATGACCCCCGTCGCAACAGTCTTCTTCTCCTTTCTCCCCTCGAGGCGCTGCCGCCTATCCTTGAGTACAAGGACGCTCTCAATCTTCCCAAACGGCGCAAAGAGCGCCATCAGCCTGGCCTTATCGATATCCACACCCCGCCCCTCCCTCACCCAGCGTACCTTCACGGCGCGCTCTTGCTCAGGAACATTCGCGCCCCCTTCCCCGGACCGATCCACGCGCTGCGAACTCCGATCCTGCATTCTCTGATTCTCCTCCTCTTCCTCCCGTATTCTCTTCTCATCCTCCTCAACCTCCCTCTTTAGCTTCTCCTCACGTTCTAACCTCCTTCGCTTCCCATCCTCCGCAATCCTCTCAATTTCTCTCTGTAGCCTCTCCTCCGCCTCATCCTCCCCGCCCCACGCCCTCTTCACACCTCTAACTCCAGCAGCCCCCGCCGCGGCCGCATCTCTTATACCCTCCCTCTCCCTCCTCTCCAAATCCTCCCTCATCTTCCTCTTAACACTATCCAGCATCTCAACCTCACGCTTCTTGCGCTCCCGCGCCTCCCGCGCATTATCATACAGCTGCCGGACGGCCGAATCGGAGAGGACATCGTTTGCGATCTGAAGAAGGTGAAACTTGTCGATGTCGGCTTGTGTGGGGTTGGTGATTTTATCTGGGTGGTATTTCAGCGCTGTGCGTCGGTAGGCGCGACGGATTTCAGAGTCAGTTGCGCTGGGGGAGATGTCGAGGAGGGCGTAGAAGTCGTGAGACGCGGAGGTCGCGTGGGTTTTTAGGTCGTCGATAGGCATTTTGGTGGAGTTTCTCTCCTAAATGGTTTCAAGCGAGAGAAGCGAGTTTAAAAAAGAGCGTGAAGAAATGTTGCACTGGTAGTGAGGTGTTGTGAGCTGTTTGGAGCTCGTGGGTATCCTGAGGTAGAAAGTTCCTTGTTGGCGGTGGCGGACTCGGAGGTCTTCAGTTTTCAATGGTTTGCGACAACACTTCACACCCACAGTTTGAATTCAATACTGGTTCTCTCGATAGGAACTCTCTAGAATCATACACATGGGATTTTGTGAGCTTTTGCTATCGTCACATTTACTGAAATTGACATAGCCCTCTTAAGTCAAGGGCACTCGTCGCTATATATTTTTGGAGCACCTGGTACCTAACAACCAGCACCAGCAATCGTGTTTTCGGTCATCAGGCATTCGAGCTGCCCAGAATCAATTAAATATAAAGAACTGATGGCTATATCTAACCCGAAGTTCCGAGAAGTCGAAGTTTAGAGAACGTGTTCAAGAAGGCGACTCATCGGTTACTTGCTCGAGATCAGGGCTTCATCCAGCTCGGCTATACACACCGAGTAGCCGGCAATCATCAGAATGGAGTGCTATCTCCGCATGAATGACTACTGCCCAGTCAGTATCCCAGTGTATATAAATCGGCCCCCGCAGCGTAGCAGCTGAACCCAGTTCGACACTGCTTAAACTGCAATTGTTGAAGATGTTTGCTCGATTATCTCGGACCCGATGCAGACCGCAGCCAACTCTATCAGACAGTGTTCGACAGTTCTCATTATCTGCTGCGCGACGGAACCAAGGCCCCTTATCTGGGATCACAGTTGTCAGCCTGGAGCAAGCAATCGCCGCCCCATTCTGTACTAGACAACTCGCAGACCTAGGCGCACGCGTGATCAAGGTCGAACGACCCGGGGTCGGAGATTTCGCGCGAAACTATGACACTAGGGTCAACGGGCTTGCCTCGCACTTTGTTTGGACGAACCGGTCAAAGGAAAGCCTTGCGCTGGACGTGAAGAAACCTTCTGATCATGCAGTGTTGATGAAGTTACTCGGCAAGGCTGATGTGCTTGTGCAGAATCTTGCGCCCGGGGCGAGTGCTAGGCTAGGTCTCTCGTTTGACGCCCTGAAGGAATTGCACCCGGGTCTCATTGTTTGCGATATTTCTGGATACGGACAGGATGGGCCGTACCGAGACAAGAAGGCGTATGATCTTCTTGTGCAGAGTGAGGCGGGTATGCTCTCTGTTACCGGGACTGGTAAGGAGCCTGCCAAAGTCGGGATTTCGATTGCAGATATCGCCTCTGGCATGTACGCCTATAGCAACATCTTGGCAGCCTTGCTGCAGCGCTCCAAGGACGGCCGAGGAAGCCACATCGATATTTCTATGCTAGAGTCCATGGTGGAATGGATGGGATTCCCGATGTACTACGCCTACGACGGCGCTCCTGGGCCCGTGCCCGCGGGAGCCTCTCATGCATCTATATACCCCTACGGCCCCTTTGAAACGGGCGACGGACAATCAGTTATGCTGGGAATACAGAACGAGAGAGAATGGGTGAGCTTCTGCACGCGTGTCCTCTCACAACCCGACCTCGCGACGGACCCTAGGTTCTCGACAAACTCCATCCGCACACAAAATCGAGAAGCACTTAAGGATATCATCCACAAATCCTTCGCTGATCTCACCGTGGAGGAAGCTACGCGCCGGTTGGATGAGGCGTCCATTGCGAATGCAAACGTGAATGATATGCATGGGGTCTGGGAACATGCGCAATTGCGCTCACGCAATCGGTGGACTGAGGTACAGACGCCTGGGGGCCCCGTGCCGGCTCTTCTCCCGCCAGGATTTGCACCGCCGAGTCCTGGAAACGAGGGCGTGCAGGCACGGATGGACCCTGTACCAGGGGTGGGCGAGCACAACGAATCAATTCTGGCGGAGTTGGGTATTTCAGCCAGTGACAAAGAATAGACAATTCAAGAGAAAGTTCCGGAAGTTTATCAGGTACGTTTGACTTGTTGTAACAGTTTGATCACAGATCAATGACCACTAATTGATGGAAGCGCCTAACACACTGCCCACGAACTGTCGTATCTTCCTTATCCGGGGCTTTGGGTGCAGCAAGAGCTATACCCGAAGTAGGGACGAGGCTGAAACTGGGTTCTCTAAATTAGTTGCAGCAGCTCATAAGCGATAGACTAGCCAGTGTCGCGTTGACCTAGAGCAAGGTACCATTAGACAGATTGAATTTCCGGGTAGATTAGGATATTGAGCGTAGGTCGCCGAAAAAGCTTCGCTGGGATTTGGAGAAAATCTCAAGGACATGTGGAAAATTGGAGAATATAAGAAGCTTTTTGTTGCTGGACAAGACTGACAGGTACAGAATGTATATACTGATAGATTGTATAGCCCGCGCTGTTCTTGTCGGGCTGTGCCTACCCTGTGTCATTCATATTGTAGGTGCTTTAATGGATAATGGTAAAACAGAATAATATTCGAAGATCAGAACGAACGGTGCAAGATGATGAAGAGGCACGTGTCGACCATGTCCACTTCGGGATAAGTCGAGCCTCCACCAACTCTTCAGACCATCACCGTTGCCATTCACAAGCTCAGGCTCCGAAGGCTAAGACCGTCTATGAGGGACGCAGGTCAATGAGAATGGAGTCCATCCCCCCCCCACCTCCTGATCAATTAGCCCTAGCACTCGCTATTGTCAAATCGAAACCAGCAAATCTAGACATCAAAGGTGCATCCCTCCATCGCCAGCTGCCCCAGAGCCATCTAACCAATGCTTTGATAGAGTACATCTTACAAGTCCGACAATTCATCAAAACCTCGAGAGAAGCGGAAGCATTTCGTTCCCCCGAACAATTTTTTGACAGCGTTGCGTTCTGGAAGCAAGCGCATGACAAGTCAGAGGCAGAACAAAACAAACTACGAGATCGTGTTTACGAGCTCGAACAATGTAATGAGATGCTGTTAGCTCGATTACGGGCTCAAGGAAATGGGTTGTTCGAGACTGCATTGCACGGGTTGGCCAAGGATCGGCATGCTGGGAATCCGACATTGCGGGATAAAACGCAGCTATACCCTCCCTTGAGCTTGCCTGCTGCAGGTACTCAAAGATTGAGTAATGCTAATGATTGTGAGTGAGTCCGACTACTGATACAGCTGCACTTTACTCTATGCTAATGTCTTTCTGGCCAGCCACGGCCCCGTTTATGCGGCAATTCTATATCCTCCAGAAAGCCCTACAGAAACGGTCAACTAGCGCAAATATCCTACGCCCAGCCGTTGACTTGTGCAAAAGGTCTGCGGATGAGATCGAGGGCGCATGTTCCTTGGGGCTGTCGAACCCAAGCGAAGCCGGGTCTGAAAGCGCAACCCTAACGCGTGCTGATTTGTCTCGCCTCAAAGCTGTTATACAGGCTGTCGAATCCGCTACGGCCCTTCTATTCCAGGCACTGAAAAAGCTTTCAGCGTCTGAGCACGCCAGACGAGAGGCAAATATACTCATGTATAACATTGTCGGCTTATACAAGGCCATCATGGGTACCCTGGGAAGATACTGCAAAATGTGGGCGTCTACTAGGCCATCACCAGATTTCTCCAAGTGCTCAGCTAAAGGACCAGTGACAAGGTCCAAAACCAATGCTGGATGGGGGCCACAGATCGAGGGTGAGAAAGAAGGAGCCGTGCAACTTGTTTCACTGCTCAGTCGAATGATAACGGCTCCCGACCCATCCAAAATTGAGCAGCAAGGCCTGATCGAGGGATTCCTCTTTATCCTGCTCAGCCGCGTTGGAAAGCTTCTGTGCATCTTCCACTTTCGGGATTTGCAGCTGCAACCTGAACTACGGGCAGACCCTAGCATACTGCCCCTTCCTGCCGGACTGGTCGACGCCGAGCTCGACAACCAGTCCCTGGATGCTATGTGCACAGAAGCCAAGCATTTGGTCTGGCTTCTAGAAGGAGCGTTGACCGTCTTCAATGCCTGCTCTACTACATCAAACCCGGAAGCCGAGGGCCAACCATCTCGTACACAGTTCATATCTAGCATCAATGCAAAAATAGAGAGCACGCTCGTACAAGCCGTCTTTGGTGATGCTGATGGGCCGCACTTGGAGTGCCCTACCCTGCCTGAGCGTCTCAATATAGACAGGTTTTTGAAGTCTCACAAAGGCACTCAGTTGTCGGTGCCTGACTGGTATATGGGAGAGATATGGCGGCTTATGGGCTGGAACATGCTGACGAGCAAGCTCCCATGATAACCCGTGTTTCTCCTGTCTCAATGCGAGATGCCACTTTGAGTCTCTATGATGCTATATCTATATACACGCAGCCCTATCCGGGAGTTTTTTTTTTTTTTTTTTGTTTTCCTGATTTGATTGTTTATGCATGCAAAGCTAGAGTATACTGTACCCAGCAGCTGATCATCTATTATAGATTCAAAATTCGCGCAGCATTTCCACCTAGAACGTCTTCCACCATATCAAACTTTCCCTCAAAAGTAGCATGGATCGCTTTATAGTTGGTCGTCACGCTAGGCCACTTGTTTGCCTTGTCACTCAATGGCGGAAAGAATGGGTGATCAGTTCCTATGCGTTAACTTGTTAGCAACCCAGTTAAGGCGATGTATCAGAGCAAAGTACATACCAAACATAAGACGATCCGACCCCGACGCCGCAATCGCCGCCTCCAGTCCCGGCTTGCCATAAACCACCGCATCAAGATAGATGTTAGTCTTGAGCACGTCCCAGATACTTCTCTGCGGGCCTTGAACATCACCTCCTCCAGAAATAAACTTCCGCTCATGCAAAATACAGCTCTCGATTCGCCCAGCAAGGAACGGCAACGTGCCACCTGAATGCGCAAGCAAGATTTTCAACTTCGGGAACCGATCAAACACGCCCGAGAGCAACATCCTTGTTACAGCAATCGTCGTCTCGAGCGGGAACCCTAATGCTAACGGCAGGACATGCCCATAGCGACCCGTCGCCTCGGTGCCTCCAAAAGCCTCGTCTGGGAGCCCATAATGCGGATGCAAGAACATCAAAGTATCTGTCCCCTGGAGCGCCTCCCAAACCGGATCCAGTGCTTTATCATCCAATCCATTGCCCAACCCAGACGTCCCCATAATCACCCCCCGTAGATGCGGAAGCGTCTTCAGCCTTTTGATCTCACTCACAACCACCCCCGGCTCCGGCGCACTAAGCGGCAACGCACCCATCGCAAACAAGCTCTCCTTCTCCTCGAGCTTCAGAGCCCCCCTCGGATCGGCTTCTTGGTTAACCTTCGCACACGTCGCCTCGAGATCATCGTTGATTCGCTCTGCCCACATCTGCGCCTCCGCGGGGTCGAGGAAGTCTAGCCATGGATTCGCGAGCGAGATCACGCTGACGTTTATCCCATGCTGCCGCATGAAGGATAGCTTCGCGGAGATATCCCAGTAGGAGGAGTCAACTGGGCGGCCGCGCTGCGAGGGAGGTATAGAGGGGTCATCGTCTGAGGAGAGGATTATGAGGCGGGGGTCCGCGTTGGGGTTCTCGGAGGGGTCGTGGACGTAGGGGACGGTTTTGCGACCACGCAGCATGCGCATGTATGCTGGCGGGTAGACGTGGGTGTGTACGTCGACGACGAGAGGCATGTTGACGGCTCTAGGATTGGGAATGGGGAAGTAAGTAGAGAAATAAAATTGATGATGGACGGGTTGAAGGTTCTGGGGAGGGGGCAACAAGAGGTAGACGCAGTGCTGCGGGGGTTTATTGTGCAGGCCTGCCCAAGGTTACAACGTGCCTTTACTTATGCAGCCATCCTAACTCTGGGCAGGCCTATTTGCGTCTCTTCCTCTCTCGGCATTTGGAGCAGAAGTCGTTATCTCAGATAACGTATCTACATTTCCCCTCTTTTGTCTCGACCTATCTCTCCTTTATCTTCCCCGCAATATATTAATGCGCATTGCCTGCTTTGCTTTTAAGGCCTTGAGATGATTGTGGCCCCGGTCCCTGTCCCTGCAGGTTATGATATAACCGCCGTCGATTGACTCCCCCTCCTTGCAGTGTCGCGTCTCCCTTACTGCTACCCTGCTTCCTCCATAGTGACCCCGCCATTTCCCCATTCTCCCATCTCTCCGGTTTAAGCCGCCCAGGCTCTTATCGTCCAGTTTCATTGAGTAATTTGGATATTTCCGCAATCGCCTCGCCGCTATGGAAGGGAATATGCCCCTCCAGGCTTGCAAGCCTGTGACCGAGACCGTTTCGAAAGACGGCCTTGTCATCCCGGTAAGCTCGTCTTCTTTTCTGCTATTTGTCTTGTCGGGACGAGAAGAAGTTGAGTTGAAACTAGATCATCGACTTCGCACCCTTTCTCAACGGCACCCCCGCTGATAAGCACGCCGTCGCCATCTCCATCGTCGACGCATTCAAAACATCGGGCTTCCTCTACCTCAAAGACCACGGCATCCCACCTTCCATCGTCGCCCGAGTCTTCAAGTCCTCCACGGCCTTCTTCGCCCGCCCGCAAGACCAAAAGGATACCCTGGGCTGGACCACCCCGCAGGCGAACCGTGGTTACGTCAGAACGGGACGGGAGAAGCTTAGCACGGTTGACGATCTCTCGGACCCCGGGGCCCGCCGCGCGATACCCGATATCAAAGAGAGTATGGAGATTGGTCGGGAGGGTGTCGACGGGCTTCCGAACCACTGGCCTGATGTTATTGATGACGAGGGTAAAGAATTCAAGGACGAGATGCAGTCATTTTTTGCCATGTGCAAGGACTTGCACATTAAAGTGATGCAGGCTATTGCGCTGGGGATGAACTTGCCCGTACATTTCTTCGATGAGTATGTGGGCCAGGGAGATAATACTCTTCGTCTGCTACATTATCCGGCTGTGCATAAGGATATTTTCAAGACGAACCCTGGGCAAGTTCGGGCGGCTGAGCACAGCGACTATGGTTCGATTACTCTGCTTTTTCAGGATCGAAGGGGCGGTCTCCAGGCGCGCAGCCCAGAGGGTACGTTTGTCGATGTGACGCCGTTTACTGATACCGTCGTCATCAACGCCGGTGATCTTCTGGCTCGGTGGTCGAATGATACTATCAAGAGTACACGACACCGGGTGGTAGAGCCCCCAAAGGCATATGGTGAGGAAGATGAGTCGGACATGTATCCGGATCGGTACAGCATTGCATACTTTTGCAACCCTAACCATGACAAGTTCATTGAAGCTATTCCGGGCACTTATGCGGAGGATATCAGCAATGCCAAGTACCCAGGCATTACAGCTGGAGATTACCTGGTGCAGCGACTCGCCGCTACCTACTAGTCGTCGGGCTTCTATGCTATCCATTTGTTCGGTCATCTTTATATTTATATTTGTCTTGATTTCTTAGCGTCTCAGCGTTAATGTTTGATATTTCGCCTATGGAAGCAATCTACCCACTGTTCTATATCTTGATCTTACTCTAGCCCTGATTAATACGATGACTGAAGGACACTCAAGCGCCCACCGTCAGTGACTAGGATATTTCCGTTGATGTATCCTCCACTGGGCCCTGCCAACCAAAGCACCAGCCCCGCAATATCCTCCTCTCCCCCCGCCCTGGTCATTGGGATTAAACTCGTCGGGAACGACCCATCTGAAACACCCTTATCTCCCTCGACGAAATTCGACCCAGCCGACATCTCTGAGTAGTACAGACCAGGCGCAATGCCGTTGACCCGAATGTTATAGTCCGTCAGATTCGTTGACAAAACCTTTACCAAGTGATTCACACTCGCCTTGCTGAGGTTATACGCGAAGTCAAACGGCACTCTTCGCGAGTACCCTGCAATACTCGACGTAATGACTATCTGCGCTAGCGGCGGCGAGAGAACATTCTTCTGCGGCGGTGCACGGCGCTTATTCGCCTCGTTAAGCAGAGGTAAGAACGCAATCGCCGTGTAGTACGCCCCGGTCACATTAACGTCGAAGACACGCGTAAAATCCTCCATGGGTATAGACCACAGATAATCCTTCAGTTCATCAATCGACGGCTTCGAGCCATCGGGCTTGTCAACGATCTTCGCAGGCGGGCCGAGGATCCCCGAGTTCACGAGGAGGAGGTCGACGTGGTCTGTCTGGGACGAGATGGCAGCGTAGGCGGCTTCGAGGGATGATTGCGAGGTTACGTCGGTGACGACAGGGATTATGGTGTTCGTCTCGGCGCCGGTGTCTTTTGTGGAAGGGTTGAGGCTGTGGAATTGCGAGACTGTTTCCTGCAGGGCGTCGGCGCGACGGCCGAGGATGAAGACTTTCGAGGCGCCGTTTGTCGCGAGGGTCAGGGCCATTGTGCGGCCGAGGCCTGGATCCTGTTAGATAGAGTGTTCTTGATTGGAGGTCCAGGGAAGGAGGTGGAAGTACCGCTTCCGCCGCCTGTTATGACGGCGACGAGGCCCTTGATGTTATACAGGCTTGCGGCTTGGAGGTGAGACATCGTGAATTGGTGAGTGCGATATTAGCCGGCACCGACGAGATAGAAGAGAATGGGTAGGTGGTAAGATGATTGGGTACGTTAGGGTACCCGGAGTTTATATACTCTCTTGGCGGGGTAATGGCATCATGGCCAGCCATAGATCACCAAGCCGATATCCGAGCTTCGGGGTTGTGCCGAGTGTTGCCATGGTACGACAAGCATGGCGAATATCCTACGCTGAGGATTATATCGGTATATTATTAGTTTGTACCAAGTTCCACTGTCGAACTTATTGGATTAAAGGTGTTGTTATGGGGATGATGTCAGTCACTTTATTGACACTGTTGCAGGATGCTCATCAACCTCCAATGGATCTATGTCAGGCATAATCCAAGATGATGGAATAGAGTAAACAAGCATTTTCGCCTGATAAGTAGAAAATGAATGAAGAAGATTCATTTTCCGGAGACGCCTGAAAGACACACGACATGACTGCCTGTCGTATGGCTTGGCTTAACCCCGCTTATGTCCGAACGCCGGTGAAATTCAATCTGGCCAATTTTCATCCTTAGGTCTCCTCACTCCCATCGACTTTCCACGACCAGCATCAACAAATCACTTTCAACGTTCCCAAATCATACAGTGCAGCTCGCCATGGAAGCCCCTCGAAATCGAAAACAGCGACGGGCAGCTGCCGCATCGAAACCCGAATCCGATACCTTCGATCCCTCCTCCATCCCCCTTGCCCGACCCCCATCGAACGGCCCCTCGAACGCAAAAACCCTGGTGGATATAATTGCAGAAAGGCAGGCTGAGCTAGGAAACCCAGTCGGCAATACGGGCTCGATAAAAAGCCTCAAGACACAATACGTGACCATCGACCCGGCCACTGGCAAGATTTCTTCTTTGGACGGGTCGGACGTCACCGGTCTCGAGGGTCATGTCACCGCTGATGGGATTAAGGGCCCTAGAGTCATTGAAGTGGATGAAGAAAAGAAGGAGGAGGGTGGTGATGATGAACCGCCCATCCCGCCTGTCATCGACACCCTGCTGCTCGCTATACCCCTGACTGTCCTCCATCTGACACTGGGTTACCTGGCTGCTCATCAATATGCACAGAGCATTCAACTTAACGCCCTCTTCCGCAACTCCGGCTTTGTCGCCTTCCCAATGCTCACTCTCCTCATTCACCTTGCCCACGGGCACATCATATCGTTCAACCGGGGCGCGAAGACGGAGACGCTCTCCATCTTCCCGTGGCATGCAGAAAAGCTGTCATTCTCGTTTCTGCGCAAGCTGCTCTTTCCGCCGACACTGAAGACAATGGTCTTCTTGCCTGGTGCAGTCTTGTTAGGAAGCAAGCTCATGGCCATGACGAACGAGGACACGTACTATGCTGTTATGAAGCAGGCTCCTGCTGTTGGTACACTTTGGGTATGGTGCATTCTCGAGATACCAGTAGGAGCCGCTGTACTCGGCGCTCTGGGGCCACTGGCGTGGGGTGTGTATTGGAAGGGATATGGTATTCTCTAGGTTGGGTCCCAACGGACTCGGTGGGCATTGAGTGATGCGAGGGCGCAACGGGATCGAATTGCCCTTCCAGCCCAAGAAAACCTTGCCTAGTATTTGTCACCTTTACCTGCACCAAAATGATGTTCTTGTCCCCAACTCTAATCATGGAGGGGGAGCAGCCATTGTATCAACAGGAAAGAACGCGCCTACGCTACGCAGCTCGAGTGAGGTATCACAACATCACACAAGGAAGTCCTCGCCGTTGCATACGTTGGATTTGTTCGAGCCCTGCGCGAACGACATACCGGAATCGTCTCGTGAGCTAGTGTCACAACATCACATCACACATTCGGATGCCCAAGCCGTAACATCGAGCAATCCAAGTCAGGTCTACATTAGCCTCGTTTACCTGGACCTCTCGACAACAACATCCTAGTGGGTGATGGGATGCGTCAACATACCTGAACCAGGAATGCCCTAGTCTCAGTGGGTTTCTTCCTTCGTTTAGGTTCTGAGACCGGTGTCGACAGGTTTCCTATCTACAGGTCATGTGGAAGACTTGTTAGCTGAACTCGACTCCCGAAATGGCATGATCCCCGAGAGGCGCCGCTACACTGCAGTGTTGAACCAACCCTCTGGGTCTCCACAGTTTGCTGCCCGCACCTAAAGTTCGCACGCTTCTAATCACCTAAGATCAATTGGAAGGTTGTTAAGAGACTAATGCCTGCATCAGTGCATCGTGTAGGCTCCCGACTAGGGAGCCATATCTTGGAGTACTCTACGTGGCGCTGGAAAACCACTTTTGGCAATCGCTCCACAGTCCCGAGTCAACGGAACCACGACCGCCATACGCCACCTGGCTCTCATCATGAGTTAGAGTTGTCGATCTTGGAGTCTAGTGAACACCCCAATCGTCACACGACGTCCGCCTGCCTATACGCGGTGTATGTAGCGGCCCGTTACCTTCGGGTGAGCGGGTAAACGCGTGATAATAGCCCACTGCTGTGCAGCTCCTCGACTTGATTCCAAGCTTAAACTCTTGGATCTGCAAATCCTTTGTTGTTGAATCATGGAAGATAGGGCCCCCACGGGTGTTGGATCTCGTTATCAAAGATCATCCATCCATGCGCGTCCCACCGGCCATCCGTTGATCAATCCTGAACCAGATCTTGCTCATCACTGGGTCTTGACAGCTGTCGGACGCGGCAATCCCTCGATGAGGAAGTAGAAGACGATCAACAGTACTCTTTTGAGCAGTTCATGAAGCACATCATTCCGTTCCCTCAGCAATACAACGTAGCATGTGCTCTGCCATGACTCCATCCTTAGATAAACTTTAGTTAAGTGCAGTGGAGCAGATCCAACACTGAGAGGAGACGGCCCTCAACAAATCGCGCTCTCCAAGCGCGATTGACCAGAATTCGATCCCGCTTTTTTCGCACTAAAAGTTGGGTCAGTTTAGCCCGGGATCTTGAGTTTTTCAACATTGAACATGGCGATGGTGCGGAGCCAGCCGGACTAGACTCCACGAATTTGCCTGCCAACTCCGCTCGCCTTCAGCTCAGGAAGACACGATTCAATATTCTTCTGAGTCTCGAAGGATAGGATATTGAGGATCGGATCGGATCGGCTGATCTACACGGCGTACTTTTGCACAGACCTCATCCTTGCCTCTGCTCTCGCACACCGTTCGCGATGCACTCCCGTCTCCGGCACTAGTTTGTGGAGTTCCTTCCTTCAAATCTCCAATTCCAAACTTCAGCTCCCCAGCCTCCTCAGCAGAGCTCCAAGTCGCTTGACTATCGATAGTATCGGCTACCTACAGACGAGGCTAGAATAGACGACTCGAATTCTCCTTGCAAACCTTCGTTTCTGCCGGATTTATGGACCGAGACGGCGAAGGAAAGCGTAGAGAAGAAAAAGCAATTATGTATACAGCCCAAAAGTCCGCGAGACGTATCCGTGTTGGGATTTGCGCGTCATTCTTGTCGACCGGGCGAGCTCGAGAGCCGGTTGTCGCAAGTGGTAAGTAATGCCCAAGGCACACACACACGCAGAGTTCAGCATATGCATGCACCATTGCCTCACGATTGCCAACCTGCCCATCTATCCAATCCGATACATTGCACTCACAACCAACCGTACATCCTCCTCCATCCCATAAGCACACATCATTACTCGGCAGTATATAAGAAAGTACCCTACAGCAGCCCCAATGCGAACGCCACTCCCCTCCACGACCCCATTGGCCAGCCCGTGCATGGCCCCGTAACCGTAACCGTACATATATGCAATGCAAGGGAAATCAGTCACAACCAAGACGCAAGGAAACGAAAATCTTATTTTTCTTCACACGGCCAGCCACGAATCCTCGGCGGGGGCGGTAACTCAATGTTGAATGCGCATTATTCTATGGTGCTTCCTGCGGTATCACTTAGTTGCTCTGAGGGTTGGGCTTACTAGATGCTGAAGTACGGAGGTAATGAGGCATTCGGTTGGTGGTTCAAGGGCTTGCACTTACGTACGAAAACTGTTTATACACAGTGTTTCTTTTATAATTGTCCTGATCTCCTGGGTAGCGTCTATGGACTAGTAGTTCTGGGCGGCTTCATGCATGAGAAGTGCAGGACTAGTAGTTTGACTATGATGACGAATACCACTAGACAAAAGGTTTCCCGGGTCCTCGGGTTCGAAGATATAGCGATATGGTAATTCTTATGCGTATATTGGTATCAAGGAACGAGCGCTCAGCCTCAAGCCGGCCAGCCATATAAGACAAAGCGATCAAAAAGCACAATCATAACCGCGAGGATAAGCTTGACGGACAACCAAATTAAGACAAGGCAAAGTCGTAACAGCATCATAAGGATAGGCGAGATGGTAGTATAGATGCTTCCAAATCAAACCAACATCCAAGTTCCGAATTCCTAGGGTCCGGTCTAAACCAAACCAAACCAGCAACGCCGAAAAGAAGCAATAATAAACACCCCCAAGCAGCATAAAGGCAAACAGAGAAACTGCGCCGATCGCAACCGATTCGACCAGTCAATCAAAAGGACTTCATACCTTCCAACTTGGCCGAGGTACAGTGGGTGACGCAACGCAATGCATCGCTGGCAACACAAATCCATCCGGAGGACTTTGTCGTGACAAGGGAAGAAATGGCGAACTGCGTTCCGCCTAAACTAGATTCAGACGGTGATTCGGCCCCCATGCATGATCCCCACAGATTGCAGGCTGGCTCCGCGGAATCGCGCTAGGAGCGAAGAGACGATCTCGCGATAGGTGTTCATCTGGGTGAGCTTGAAGCGCTGGATCTTCCCGCTGGCCGTGCGCGGGATTTCCTCGACGAAGACGATTCCACCATCGAGCGCCTTGTAAGACGCAAGTTGCCGGCGGCAAAAGAGGTAGACTTCTTCCGAGGTCAGGCGCGTGCCGGAGAGTGTCTTTGAGCGGACGACGAAGGCGCGTGGGACTTCTGTGCTGCCATCTTTCGAGGTCACTCCTGTTACGGCGGCGTCTTCAATGCCGGGGTGCTTGAGGAGCACAGATTCGAGTTCTGCGGGGGCGACTTGCCACCTGTTTATTCGTTAGTAAACCATTTTGAGCATGGTAGGGTGGGGAAGGCATACCCTCGAACTTTGATGAGCTCTTTCGTGCGGCCGACGATAAAGTAAAGCCCGTTGTTGACGTATGCGACGTCGCCTGAGCGGAACCAGCCTTGACTGTCTTTGGAGTCTTCGCGTCCTCGATAGCACGTAAGCAAACCGGAACCTCGGACATAGAGCTCGCCTGGTTTGTTGTCGCCGGTCACTAGGTTACCATCGGCCCCAACGAGCCGCACTTCATATCCCGGCAAGAGGCTCCCAATACTGCCGGCATTTCCCAGCTCACCATAACGGTTTTGGAACACAACCCCGACTTCAGTCATGCCCCAGAGCTGCGAGGCATAAGCATCCAGATGAAGGAGCTCCCGGAACTGTTGCATTGAGGCACCGTCGATTGGCGCGCCAGCGACACCAACGTAACGTAATGACGAAAGATAGTCTGAGACTGGTAGGGTGGACCTATTGAACGCATGAATCATCGCGGGAACCATGTAGGTCTCGGAAATTTGGTATTGGAACACAGCGGCAACGAACTGCGTGATCTCGAAACGAGGTAGCACGAAAAGAGGTTGCCCATAGCGCACAGGGAAGATATGTGTCCATAGTGCCCCGAAGAGATGAAACATGGGCAGGGAGATAAGTCGAGTAACGGCGTAGGGCACATCGTACTGGATGGTGAGATGCTGTGAGACAATGGCATGGTGCGACAGAAGTGCCGCCTTGGGCAGCCCCCCAGTCCCGCTGGTGGAGAACATCGCTGCTGGCGTCGATTTCGCGATCATCTCATCGTTGAATGTAATCCAGTCGTTCTCACCGTATCCCAACAAATTCGTGAAGTTCAGGTAGCTTTCATCCCCACAGTCGGAAAGATTGGGTGCTGGCCCAGCCCCAAGAAGCTGTGCGATGTGGTCCGGTGCTGACTCGTCTAGTAGGCACACTTGGCTGGAGAGCATGCCTTTGCTTGTGGAGACATTGAGGACGGTCGGTAGGGCTTCGCGGTTCGTGATGATTAGCTTGGGCTCCGCTAATGTGAGCAGATGTTCCAATTCCTGAGGTTGGCTGCGGGCATTTGATCCCATGAAGACACCGCCAGCTCCGATCACACTGAAGAACAGTGCGGGGTATATGATCTACATTGGAAGATACCATTAGTAACCTTTGAAGAGGAAAAAGCGCCGGAAGTGCACCGAAAAGGAAGGGACAAAATCCACCACGAAGGAAAAAACCAAAAAAAAAGAGAAAACGAATATGGTTAAAACTTGGAAACTGTTGGGCCGGAGTTGAATTTCTTGTTCGGACAAGCAGCCTCCATCATGGCTGGCGGATTTGCAATGATTTGCCCAAAGAGGGCAGGGCGTAGTAGAACCTTGTACTCACATTGTTTCCCAGGTGGACCAGCACACAGTCGCCTCTCTGCACATGATGCGCCTTCAATCCTGCAATAAGGGTACGCACAAGGGTTCTGAACTGCCGGCCGTTGAAGGATCGAGTGGGATTTTCCGCGTCGATGAACAATGGCCTGTTCTCGTCGTACGGAACAGGGCCGCGGAAGCAAAAGGTCAACAAGTCGGTGTATACCTCATTGCCGGATTGGGGTCGTGCTAAGGACGACTCCCCAGTACCCATTGTCATGAGTTTGGCTGGGCGACTTAGTCAGGATTAGGTGTGTAGGACAAAGCAGAGGCTCAAAGGCAGAAAAGCACTTTGAGTAGGGCTAGTAGGATGGAGGATGTAACTTGAAGTAAAAACTCGAGGTGAGATGGGAGCAAAAAGGGATGCCCTGGGATGAAGGGACGCCCCGGAGTGATAAATAACCTCGCATGCTGCAGTTTAGAAATCATTTTTGTCATGCTCGAGATGTGAAACGACAGGGACGATAGGCCCCTTTGCTGGGAGCAATTCCAGTTTGGACGTTTGATTTGATTTGGAATTTGGAATACTTCCGTAATCTGCCTGGGGGCCTTTGGGCTTGGGCGCGTGGCGCACGCCGCACACAATTCGCTGAGTCGCTCCTGCGGCGTCTTGCCTCAGTTCGCTCAGGCCAAGTCCCAGTCGCCGCTAAGATTGGGTTGCTGATCCTGCCTAGGTCCACTAGGAAGAGGCTTGCGTCTAACAGGCCGAATGACAGCCCGTCACCGCTTCGGTTCCTATCCCAGCAGTGGGGTCCCTAGCTGGAGCTAAATTGCTGGAAGGAAACGAGCGACCATAGCAACCTGCTCCCACCCCGGCCACCCCGGCCTCTTGTTGCCGGCGCTCGATTCTCGAAACTCACTGGATTCCAGTGCTCTGGGCGGAAGACTATTCTACCGAGGCTTCGGTTTCTGCTCATTGGCTCGCTCGCCCTTGCTGCCCTCAGATCGATTTCTTCCCCTCCCGCTTCCTCCACTTTCCTTCCGCGACGAAGTTGAACCCACGACCACGAGCATCTCAGAACAGATCTTCCCCAGTGACAGAAAACGTAGCGACGATTAAAATCTTCAGCCTGTTACCGTCAATTGTGTCGGAACTTCAAAAGCGTCCTGACAGCCGAGGGAACCTGGATGCGCCTGCGTGCGCCATTTTCTCAACGCACATGCACCCTCCCACACTACTACCGGCGCCCGCTGCTCGGCGAGAAGCACACTGCCAGGGCCCAGAGCGCTGAGCTGTTTAGCTCGAAAATTCCCAGGAATTGCTCTGCAGGCGGCGCCGCGGCGCACATCGGTGCAGCAGCTCGTTGTGAATCGGCCTGACGCAAAATACCCCGCTCGACAAAAATTGACCAGGAAGCAGGTCCGAACAATGCCATTGATCTGCGTTGATCCAAGCACTTCGATGCCAACCATCTAGCTGACATCCACCCCACTAACCCTAGTTTATCAAAGTCGGTACGTCCAGACTCCAGACGGACGAGTCTCCCCAGTGCTCCCCCGCCAATGACCAGCATCTGCTGAGGTAAAAAGCAAGAACGTGGTGGACCGTGGACACCGGACGAACCGCCTGCATATCGAATAGCGTATGTTGCATTGCATCTCTAAACTCCCATGATTGTCGGGTTCCCCCAACCTTTTCGACCTCGCTCGAGCTCCGAAGGTCCGATTGCTGCTGGATTTTCGTTTTTCTTCGTGCTTGGCCCGTGGGGCACGAGAAAGAACACCCTGTGGCGATTCGGCGGCGAGCGGGTTTTGGAGTTTCTTCGTGCTGTTTCTTTTTGCGCTGTCGATCCTGAAGTCTTCCGGCTGGCTGGGCTGGCATGCATCGCAACCGGATGGATCGTGGAAAAGCTGTCTCAAATGCCCACGTCGCCACGGGCTGGGAATCAGGCCATGGAGCGGGTCGGAATCCTTCCCCTCCCGAAATTTGTCGATATTCCCGTCAATTGGCTCTACTGAATACCGTATCTGGAGAAAGAGGAGTGAGGCAGGGCCATACTATATTGTGTTGCGACCTCATTGGTAAGCGTCATGTAGGACCTAGATTAGTGGACAAGGGTCGAGCGGGATAATGCCATATTGGCATAACCGCAAACGCCCGTTGACTGCGGCAACTGGCGAGCACTTCTTTTTTTTTTTCGTGGCAACCGAAAAAAAGGAATAAAAATCGTTATACTTTTTTTCCCGTGTCTCTTCCTAGCTCCGGAGGAGGAAAAGACGAGGCAAAGATAAGGGCGTGCCATGGTGGACCGTCTAAAGTGGGCCAGGAAGCCGCAGAGAAAGAACGATGGGTCTGAGAGACGGCTCGGTTGTCCGACACAAGCCAACACTCTAGGATTCGACTCTGCGACTAAACCGAATGGCGTCATGCCAGGACATTCAAAAGACACATGCATCCGCCGGTGTGGAGGCATCCCAGTGGTGGCTTGATCCTGGTCTTTAGTGTATGTAAGAGTGCATGCCGCTATAGCTTGTACCTACCGACACTCACCCACCTTACCAAATCTCTTCAAGCGTCGCTGCTCTCCCTCACAATCCTGTCAAGAGCCTGCTTCACCAAACAAGATTGAAGCATCATGTCTCTTCCAGACGAGAAACATGAAGAGGTCATCTTGAGCAGGCCGCCAACTGCGGTCTGCCCACTGGAGCGTCCCAGCGATGCCAACCCTGTGGACATTGAGAAGTGCATCATCAAGGACATCTCTGAGCTACAGCTCAAGATGACTGATGACAATTCATCCTTCGACCTCGAAGCGCAAGCTCACAGGAAGAGATTGTTTGCGCCAGTGCGGTACATGATCCTCAACATCTACCGCCGGCTTTTCACCTTGGTGTTCCTCGCCAACATTGGCGTCTTCATCTATGTGTTGGCTGCAGACCGAAAGCTGCTAGCGCTGGTCAACGCCGCGGCAGCAAATCTGCTGGCATGCGGGCTGGCTCGACAGCCCTTGGTTGTGAACACAATTTTCGTCACGGTATGCTCAATACCACGAAGCGCTCCGCTGTGGCTCCGCCAGGTCGCCTCCAAAGTGTACCACTATGGTGGTGTTCATAGCGGATGCGGAGTTGCTTCACTTGTATGGTATCTGGGCTTCGTGGGCCAGTTCTCGCGGGAATACTGGTTCCCTACGGGAGGAGTCTCGCCGTTCTCTGTTGCACCAGTTATCCTGATGTACCTTATCCTCGTTTTGTTGTTGGCCATCATTCTGGTCGCCTATCCAACATTCCGCATCAAGATGCACGACTACTTTGAGCTCACCCATCGGTTTTCTGGCTGGCTCGTCGTAGCTCTCTTCGTCATCCTCCTCTTGGTCTTCGTCGACGAAGCCTCTGCTGCTGAAGGGACCCCAATGAGCCGCTTCCTCATCGAACTGCCTGCATTCTGGTTTCTAATGGTCGTCGTGGCAGCCATCGTGCACCCGTGGGCCCTCCTCCGCAAAGTCAAAGTGACACCCGAAAAGCTCTCCCCGCACGCCGTGCGCCTCCACTTCACCCACGGAACAACCACCTTTGGCAAGGGCATTCAACTTGCCAAGCACCCACTGCAGGACTGGCACGGCTTCGCCACCTTCCCGAACCCCGACGGCAAGAGTTTCTCCTGTCTCATCTCCAAAGCCGGCGACTGGACCTCCGCCGCCATCAAGGACCAGCCAACATACATGTGGAAACGCGGCGTACTCATCTACGGCTTCGCGTACGCAATGCGGGTGTACAAGCGCGTCGTCGTTGTCACCACCGGTTCAGGTATCGGGCCTTGTTTGTCGTTCCTTGGGGATGAAAACCGCCCGAAACTCCGCGTCATTTGGCAAACGCGTGCCCCGAAGCGCACATACGGCAAAGAGGTCCTGAATCTGGTTGCGAAGATGGATCCAAACCCTATTATCATCGACACAAATTCGTCTGGGCGAATCGACATGGTCCCTTTCATTCGGCAGGTCGCGAAAAACTTCGACGCGGAGGCGATCTGTGTTATCAGTAACCCAAACGTCACGCGGAGGGTAGTGTATGAGCTTGAATCGACAGGCGTGCCAGCGTACGGACCAATCTTCGATTCATGAGCGTGCTGTTGATTGTGTTGATTTGATGATTCCCCAATGTGTTCCTGTTGCCCTGTTCATTGAAGAGATACGAGTGACGATGAATGTTGACGATTCCCGATGGATATGACATGATATAATCAGTATGTAGTGTTAGTCAAATCCAAGCAAAAGTTCAAGTCCAAGTTGCATTAAAACGAAAAACTTTCTGCGGGTGTTGAGTGTCGAAGAAAGAGAGATGAAATCACTTCGAAGAAAACACGAGAGGGGCGCAGCCAAGCGAAAAGTAAAAGCGACAAAAACAAGGCAAGAAAGAACCGAAGCCCAGCCTCGCACAGCCATCCATTCTAGGTAGCATCCGGCGCCTTCCTGCATATACGGCTCGGAGTACTGTGCGAGCCTTGCGAGCCTTACACTGACTGAGTACCAAGCTTGCGAGAGGACGTCATTGAACGTCGAGCCCATTCCGACTCCGAACTTGAAGTAAGGCAGCACTGCACCGCAGTAGAGCAGTGAGTGACACGTACATAAATAAATACTCGGAAGTCGAACAACACTCGACAGATCGGTCAGCCTCTCCAGCAGTACAACTACTGACAGTAAGTAGTATCACCCTGTGAGTTCAGCTGCACCTGTACTCCGCTTGCATACTTCGGCGCCACAGCGGCTATGCGATGGCTGAGAGTTTGGGTTGATTTGATTGGTCTGGTCGCTTCTACTGTGTTTTTGGGAGATTTTGCGGGTCATCGGGAAGAATTATTAGATGGGAGAGTTATTACTGTCGGCGTTGTTCGTCTCGCTTGAGTAACGAGACTTAGCTCCGCGTTCCACGGTGGTGTTCCATGGTGTTACTGAAGCGGAGGATATGGAGCTATCCTACGAAGAGAAGAATGTATAGAATATAATATAGAATATAATAAGTTCTTAATTATTAGAGAACAGTACAGTATGTCGTAAATCGTGGACAAAAGCAAATCGCCCGTCAAAACGGCGAAGCTCCCAGTCTCGAGAGTCGAGACGGAAGGAAAGATAGAACAAATGAGTTGGCGAAAGAGAAACATAGCATGAAAGGTATGATTGATGGGTATCACGCAAAACAGTCTGTACCACCCAATGCAAATATAGAAACGGATAGGATCGGAGAGGAGACAGGAGGACAAATCGAAAGTCCTCAAACACAGAAAGACGCCCAAAACAGAAAGCCAGCCTAGAATGGATATAGAACTTTTTTGTAGTCGTGGTGAAAATTAGGGTATATCGTTTCGGCCCGCTGAAGGCGCGAAATCTGAGCTGATAGCATATTTGAACGGAACGAACAAAAATCGAAGGAATGTTGAAATGAACGAAGACGGCATTCTTGTGTTTTGTGTACCATGGTCATTGCGTTCGTGATAGTCATAAGTCGTACCGTACCGGCCGAGGCCGTCGGAGATGATTAATTAGGTAGGGTGGTGGCACGTTCGGGTACTTATGATCGTGAGTCTGCGGATGGAGCGCGGTTTCGGGTTGCAATTTCCGCAGGTTCAGTGATCAGGTCGTCCGTTGTTAGACGAGCCCGTCCGCGGGCGGAGGAATGGGTGGATGAGTGGTCGAGTCGGAGGGAATCCATTCGCTCCAACTCCTCGTACTCAGGCGTTGGGAGGGGAGACCCCTGGTAGTCCTCCATGATGCTGTTTCCGTTGAGCATTGTGTAACCAGGAGGGCTGGCAGGAACGTCCTCATAAACAGGGGGCATCTCCTCGTCCCAGCTGATTCCTAATCCGCTTCTCTCCGTAACGTGCAGGTTGAATTGCATACGGAGAACACGGGCCGCTCCGGTTGGTGTGATGAGTTTGGTGTTGCGGTTGGGGCAGAACTCCTCTGCGACAATAAGTTCGATGACTAGGTTGTGCTTCGACTCCAGTCCGTTGGAGGACTCGAGGTCGCACACTGGGTTGGAGGTGGGGTTGATGCTCGCTTCGAATTCCATGCTGATTTCGCCGCCAGCGGTATCAAAGTCGGTCTTCCAGCCGTCCTTCTCCTCGTTGTGTCCAATGATCCGGGTCTCCTGGTGCAAGACGCCCTTGCCCTCTCCGCCGATCTTGTGTACGTGCTTAACGCAAGCCGTGGAAACGATCTTCTGGTGCTCTTCGATCCGCCACATCATCTTGCGTAGTCGCCACCGGGTCTGAGTGTCCTCGCCCTTGTCCAACACTCCGCTCAGTGTCATCTGAACTGGGAAAGTGCCGATGGGGTGGACGACGGATGGAAGCACGATTCGGCCGGTCAGATTTGTCGGAGGGAAGATTCGGATGGAGGACTTGTCATTGCTGGGGAGAATAGCGCGCTTGATGTGAAGCGGCATTTTGAAGTTGTAGTCCTCGCCGTTGATGTTGTGTGCGTGTGCCTGGAGGAAGTATTCAACCTGACCTAGGGACCCATTGCATGACGCTGGCAGGTTACCCGGGAAGAGGTAGCTGAACGGGAAATCGTGATCACCACCCTTGAGAGAACGTGGCTCGGTCAGGAAGTTCCAGTTTGTGAGCTCCTCGGTGCGGGAGGCGCAGTTGGGGCAATCTCTCGAGACGGGCTTCTTGGTTGTCCTCTTGATCATCAGATGCATGTCGAACTTGTCCAGAGTGACCGTGCCGGTCATCTCGGGCACGCTGACTCTGAGGCGGCCAGAGAAAAGGGCACCAGTGGAGTTCGCGGGGGTGCCGTAGCATACGAGCGGCGGGCTCTCGACGATGACGTCCAGCTTGGCGGAGGCAGCTGCTGCGTCGACATGGCCAGCACGGTCCTTTGAACGAGCCGATCGTCCATGGTTGCGACGCTTCTCTTTGTTGTGGTCCCGGTAGGTGTGAATAAAGTGGTCCATCGAAAACGAGAGGCGGCGCTCCGGAGACTGTGGTCTGTCATGAGAGCTCGCCGACTGCTTCTTGGAAGACACCTGGGTGTTTGATACCTCGTTGACAGACGAGGTTGAAGAGGAATTGGAGTGAGGGAAGATCGAGTGGTGGTGAACAGAGGGGCGGACAAGGTTGGAAAGAAGTCGGCCCGGCATCTTGGGCGGCGTGTGAGCTCGAGACTCTTCTGAACCGGCACCGGCTATATGGAGTAATAACAGTAGTAGACAATTGGCTGATGTCTCAGCAGTGGATTGGGCTATAGGCGCTTCCTGGCGGAGCAGTAGCTATCTGGTGTTGCTCAGGATTCGATGCAGTGTTGCTCAAGCTCTGGGGTGTAGCAGGCAGACGCGCGCATAATAATCCCTGGTGGCAGCTAGGTCTAGAATTGTAGGTTGCTAATGGCAGGCGCGGAGGGGTGGAAAAGCAAAAATGTATAGCTCAGTTAACCCGAGTGGTGAAGGCAGCAGAGGAAGAGGTTCGTCTGAACCAAAAAGCGGGCGACGGGGTTGCTTTTGAATAAGTTTCCAATCCGGCCAGGCTGAGCGCATTACTAGCACTACTTGACTCCTCCTTCCTTCTTCTGAAATTTTCCAGGCCATAGTTTTTCTCAGAGGTTCCCACATGTAACAGGTACGAATTTTTCTTGGTCTGGCCACCCCGAAGCGGACAATAAAAGCAGTGGGGCTGCTGTAGGGAAGAGAGAAAAGGCGTCATTGTGGAGCTTACCCTGCCGTTACATTGCCCTTTCCGTACGTGACAGTACGGGTTTGGTCTTGGCATCAACTCTCCTCCGAGGAGATTCTGTAGTTCAGCTCTTCCCAAGCTTGCGTATACCACGCCTTCTATTCCTGAGCGCAGCTCACCTGCCACCCAGGTGGTTGAGAGTACGTGGTAACGTCCAGACAATTGAAACCATTGAAACAAATTTGATGTCATTGAAGCCAGAATCCCAATATCGGCCTGGCCAGATGTATTACAAGTGAGATTCATACCCGACCGCTCGTACGCGTCCTTTGATGATTCGAAACCTTGGAGACGCTGCACCATACAACTGCCTGAGGTGTCAAGCCCTCCCAGGCTCTCAGGCGCACTGCATGTCCTCAGAAAGCGCATCTAGATACGCCCGAGCGTGCGCCATGACTCACAACGGACACTGGGCTCCGCCGCTATTTCGGCGATGCAGGCCAGTCTCCAAGACTCCAGCAAACAAGCGGCTTCGGTGATCTGCCTCAGGAGTCTCCTAATATTGCGTGATCCAGTCGGCATGAAGAGCCGCGAAGTCTCCAAAAGACGGCAAGAAAGTTTCGCATCTCGATGATGAACTCTTACTAATGTCCCTTGGTTCGATTTCGAGTCCGTGCTGGGTGATCTTCGAATGGTGTCATATGCTTGCAATCCTTTCATGACGGCTCCTCGCGTCCTCAGGCAACTGGTCGATTAGGCTAAGGAGAGGACAAATCACGCCGTCGGCTTCTAGTCAGCTTCCATTGGGGTAAGTTATTCAGCGCGATTGGATAATTCTATAGTCACTCTTGACAAAACATCAACTGGATCAGCTATTGCGGGAATGAGGCAATATCGCTTGTCAAGCGCGCCTTTCCACCCTGACAAGACGAGCTGGTTCTTTGTGCTCCAGGCCAGACAGATCTATAAACGCTGATCGCGTAATGGATATGTGGAGGTGCGCTGGCCTCTCCGCCTGACTCTCGCTGTCGCGCCCATAACTTGCAGGTCAGCTGGCCGTCATTCGGCCATCACGTGGCGGGATCAGGTCCCTGAAGCGCTCTTCATCTTGACGCCTTCAGTCGGTCTGGCGTAGTTTTAGCCTGTTCGGTCGGTGACCGGCACCGTTACACGCTCGTACCGTACAAAACCGCTAAAAATTTCCGCGCTAGTTGGAGATCCTCTGGAACTGGGTGTCTGTGATGTCTGTGATCCATGAGCCAGGAGGGGCATTTAATAATAAAAAAAAGAAAGAATTTTCCGGCAGCACTCCAGATGCCATGCTTCTGCTCCAAACCTCTCATCCAGATTTTTCCACGACCCACCCATCCAGAGCAAAATAAGAAGGTGAGTGCGGGTTAAATCAGTCGATGGAAAAAAATTCCACAAGGTGTCTGTCTAGTTTACTCCATAGCCTGCCTCTTCCAAGGAAGGGGACATCGGACGGAGCTCCGTCTAATTCATTTGCACCTTTCCAGGATGGCGCTCCAGTCTCCTCCAAACTGCCTTGTTTGGCTAAGGCTTGTCAAGAGACCCCGTGCTCAGTTAATCGCAACGTGCTGGCGCCGCCCATCGCTTTCTGCCATTCGGGCGCCAAACTTCCCCGCGCTGCAGGAATCTTAGTCTGTTGCGGGGGTATTGCATCATTCACCCTCGCTTGCACAGGGATTACCGGGTCCAAGGTCATCTGCTAAAAAAGCAAAGAGAGGGGAAGAAGACATGGGATTGAACATTCAAAACATCAATGTGAAGGCATACATCGACACTGGGAACCAAGAAGATCTGATAAACGGAATTGTTCTAGACAGCAGCTGTCAACCAGTTCCGGTCCCCTTTTCTTGGAATTTTGGGGATTTCTGGCGAATGAGGGGCTTGGGCCTCGTTCTCATGACTAACAGTTTGCTCTGCGATGCAACTCATTGGAGGCGATCGCAACAGAGCTCTGCGATGCGCATGGGTCTGGGTACCTCGTAAGAACATTAATTGTTCAGACCACCAGGCCTTGCTGCCGTTCCGATCGGGAAGCTGTCGGGGAACTCAGCTCAACATGAAGATATCCGAGTCTGAACATCATGCCATCGCGGTACCGTCTCGGGTCGTCTACTCCGGTGGAGATGGCCTTGGAAGCCCGCGAAGCCGTTCAAGTACTTTTGTACTTACTTTGCAATATGAAAATCGTACTATATACCATTATTTGGATGTATATGGCGCCGGTTTGCGAACATCTACAAGTATCTCACATCAAATTCGGGTTGGTTCCTGAGGCACACATTGCTTCCGGGCCGGTCATTGAGTTTGGGGCGGGTTTCGCCGTCCGCCTACATACAGGTACAAAATTCTTCCCTCTTTTGCGATTTCCACGATGCCCCGTCTCCAACGATGACTCGTCAACGCTGCCGAGGATGGATCACCGCACTCTTATTCTCTCGGAACTAAATCTCGACTCATCCACACCTCCCACAGTGGACCTAGTTCTATGGAGAGGAGACCCGTTTTTCAGGGA
The DNA here is from genome assembly GCA_025688815.1 of Aspergillus carlsbadensis. Lineage (NCBI taxonomy): Eukaryota > Fungi > Ascomycota > Eurotiomycetes > Eurotiales > Aspergillaceae > Aspergillus > Aspergillus carlsbadensis. Next base: position 290,834 of record MU628164.1, on the reverse strand, counting down.
GCTGTGAGTAATAGTCAGACAACGTTGACATTTCCCTTGCATTTCCCCGGCGATATGCGATAGAAGCCGCCGGGTATCTTCTTCTTGAGAAGTCAAGACTGGAGCAATTGACATCGCCTTTCGTAGAGGAAGTTAGGAACTGGTACTCTGATAGTATATTGCGCCATAGCGGTCCGCGAGCATCAAACCGCTGAAGCCACACTCTTGCAGAAAACAGGCACTCGATGGCGAGTCCAACTCTCATTGGCCTTTCCGCGGAAAACCCTGCCTAGTGCGGCGGCTTGCGACATTCGACGACGATGCGCTCCGCTCTTCCGGGGATGTTCCTGACAAGACCAGAATTCAGCGACCACTCGCCATAGCCTATGGCCCGAGCTCGTGATGGACGACACACACCGCACGTCTCAGTTGTGTTGCGGTCTGTCTGCCGGCTTACTCAGATACATTTAGCCGGGCGCACTAGGCCAATCATATCGGTGTCCCATGACATGATGAGCTGTGCTAGAAGAGGATTTGGTCCAGACCTCCGAGAAAAGACCGCAATGCTACGTTCAAGTTGCGTTGAGGTCTTACTCAAGGTGGATCGGAAATCCATGCGAGGATGGCATTGATGAGAACTCGGAAGGCGGTCCGGTCCCGGGTGTCTTTGATTTTGGAAGGATGACTTTGTTCTAGAATACTTAAGGTACGTATCGTCTTATAAATTTATGCTGTTTCTATAAATATTGCTACGAGGGCATGTCTCGGGTGCGACTATATTTGGGTTGTTCGGACCGACACTCGCCACCACAAAGATCGATCTCTTTCCAGTATACTTTGGACGATGTTGCGCCACCGAAACGCAGTTTGCTTGAAGGTTATACGCGTCATCCTGATGTGGCTTCGACAAAATTCATCATATCGCCTCCATTAACCCAAGTGAACCGACACAATGCTAATCGCGAACGGAGTAGTCCTCATGGCGAGAAAATCGTCCATTGAGACCAGAAGTACAGCTCCTCCAGGCTCTGTACAACATTTCGCTACGGTAAAATAGATTGCTCCCAAGCAGCAGAGATCTCCTGCCAATGTGCTTGCTGATGCTGATGTCAAGCACTGAAAACTTCAAAGTGACCTGTCTTTTGTACGGTTTCATAGGCTGTCTCATCGCCTATAGATCTATCTTTAAGCTCCAAGGTGATCCTACTTCTTGGCGCCCGCGAGATGGGCCTCTTGGCATCTTGGATTTGAGGGGATGTTTGATCCGCGACATCAGTGTGTTTACTTTCCGATAAAAAACTATTATGCTTATTCTGTTAGTAAATATGAATGAGAACTATCAGATTAGGGAAGCCTTTAGAATCTGCGTTGTTTCTCTTCAGAGGACTTTGAATTGGGAGCTCATGGCTAGCTATTATAATATATATACATGTATCGTCTCCTCCTAATTGCTCTCCCAGCTCATCGATGCCACACAAATCTTTGTCCTATCCTAGCGTGAGTCAGAGACACCACATATTTTTCTCTAGCCATCGAAACGGGCTTATTATTCGTGAAAGCCTCTGGACCCCCGGCATCTTGACTCATTGAGCTCAAAAGGTAGGCAGCAGCACTGTGTTAGTGTCAACGATCGACTCATGTTCGCTTGGCTACAGTTCCTAGCGCATTAAAATTAGTCTGCCTCCAACCTAACAAGTACCTGAGGCTCCTACCCTTCTTTTTGCTGCATTCCGCCTCTCTGAACGTTACTGACAGATTATGTTAAGGCAAAAAAATAAACATACCCCTTCAATCGAAACAGACTCCTCATCGGGCCCTTTCCCCGGAGAATTACCCGCGCTTCAAGCATGGCTGCGCCCCACCGACTATCTCGGAGAATCCTCCGAATTCAAGAAATACCTCGACTCACACGTCCCTGGGACTGGCGAATGGCTACAGCAAACCGAGCAGTATAAGCAATGGCACGACGAAGCCAAACATGGCGCCCTCTGGTTAAAGGCGATCGCCGGTGCAGGAAAAAGCGTCCTAGCCTCCCGATTAATTTCACATCTCCAGGAGACTGACAAGAAAACTCCAGTTCTTTTCTTCTTCTTCCGCCAGATCGTCGCTACGAATCATGATGCTCAGTCCTTTGTGCGGGACTGGATGAGCCAGTTGCTCGGGCACTCGCCACATTTGCGGGTGCAGATCAGCACCTGGACCAAACAGCACCGTGATGTGAGGACATTTTCTTTTGATGAATTATGGCAGTCTGTTTTGGAGTCGTTCTCCTTGCTTGACAGGGTCTATTGTGTTGTGGACGCGATAGATGAGCTTAATCGCGATCAGGCTGACTTTTTTCTTCGTCGGCTTGTGGATCTGGGCCAGATGCGCCCTCGATCTGTGAAGGTTATCATGACGAGCAGGCCGCTGCCTCAGATCCAGAAGGTGTTGAAAACAACTTCAGTTCTCCAGTTGAGGCTTGAGGACCGGCAGACTAACAGGGACATCTCCTTGTTTATCGAGTACCGATTGCGCCAGGCTCCGGGTATCAGCGATGCTACGAGGGGGATAATCAGGAAGTCAATCGAAGATCGTGTGCACCCCTCTTTTCTCTATGCAAGGTTGATTCTGAACGAGCTTTTGGAACAACACAAGAAAGAAACCGTCGACAGAGCCTCCGTTGAGAATGCCCTTCTGTCTCTTCCTGCTAGCATGGAAACCATGTACTCGCAAATGCTGCATGATCACTCCCAAGTGGTTGGTGTGCCCCAAGAGCGACAGGTATTGATCCTTCAACTTGTGACCCATGCCTCTCGCCCATTGCGTCTGTTAGAGATTGCTACGGTACTAGACTTTTTGAACAAGAACGAGGACAGGACGGGACATAGCGATACCAAGAATATGACTCGAATGTCCTGCGGCCCTCTTCTGGAGATTCTGGAAGATGATACGGTGTCTATCATACATCATTCATTTACCGAATTTCTGACTGATACTGAGCGGGCAGTTCGTGGCGATACGTTTCCAGTGATTGATTCTCACAGTGCCAACCAGCTGATGACCGTTATATGTGTTCAATACTTACTATCCGGGCCTTTGTCCTCATGGGAGTTTGTTGATCCAGAATCGTTCGATGAAGAGGGTCCTCCGACGGACATATATAATAAACTCGACGTACAAGCTCAAAAAAACGCTCTTCAACTACAGTACCCTTTTCTGTCTTATGCTCTGCATGGCTGGTATTACCACGCTCGGAGACTCACGGAGTTGAGCGAAGAAGTACAGACAACTTTGGAGTCGTTTATGAGGCTAAATAATCAAACCTTCCTCGTCTGGATCGATGCGGTCATACAGCCGCCTTATGCTCGCGAATCACTCTCTCCGTTTCACATTGCGTCGTGGGCTGGGTTGACTAGCGTTTTGACTGCGATGCTGATCCCTGGACAAGACCTGGATGGCTGGACTGGAGGAGGGCAGACTGCACTCATCATGGCTGCAGCTCAAGGGCACGCTGATACTGTTTCCCGCCTGATAAAGCTTGGTGCATTCCCGAACAAGCCGGACGATAGCGGCTTCAGTGCCCTGCATTATGCCGCCGGACGGGATTATCACGCCACAGTCCAGGTTCTGATAAACGCTGGTGTGAGCCCTGTCACGCCCTTGACAAAGAAACGTCCAAAACCGAGGCACCTGGATGGTGAATCACTAGCAGGTGGTACTCCTCTGGGCGATGCGTCACGGAATGGGTGTGTTGAGTCTATTCGTGTGATGCTGCCTCATTTGGCCGAGGATGACCGCAAGCGCTCTCTCCGTGCCGCAGTAAACTACGGCCGCGGAGCCCTTATCAAGTATCTTGTCGACGCTGCGGACCTTGATTTGAAATCAGACTTTGGTGGAGATCTTATGTTGGACGCGGCGTGCAAGTTAAACCTGGAGGCTATAGAACTGCTTGTTAGCAGAGGCGCAGACCCTAACTTTCAAAGAAAGCCCCCTACTGACGAATCTGATCGGCATAATCCCTATAATAGCAGATTGGTCAAACCCGCCTCCCTTCTTTTTGCGCTTTGCCACGGGGCTAGATATCCGTCGAGAAAATACCTGCCACCGGATACTGTTGACAAGGCATTTGACTTGGCTTTCAACTTAGGCTGCGATGTATATTCTAGGGATAGAAGAGACTGGACAGCACTGCATTATTGCGTGTCGAACGGTCTTTCCATTGTTGAGAAGCTTCTCGATCGTGACGCAGATGTCCAGGCAAAAGATAGCGACGGAAGTACACCCTTACATCTTTACAACTTTTCGACAGGAACGGAGCCAATCTTGACTGCCCTGCTCAAGTATGGTGCCACATGGGGGGCTGTTCGGCACTCAGACGGGAAGACACCTCTTCACACCTGTTTGCCGCACTTGGATGAGAAATATGAGATCGAATCTATTCTCCCTCTCCTGACGCATTGGAACGTTCCAGATTCCAAAGGAAATACCGTGCTACACTCGGTGGTCAATGGCGGCAACTGGCCAACTGGCCGTCTCAAGGCTTTGTTGGACGTTCTCAAGGAGAAAGGGGTGGATATCAATAGTAGAAATCACGACGGCCAAACGCCACTACACCTTGTCAGAAATGATAACGCCGAAGACACCGGGCCTATCCTCGTTGCAGCTGGGGCAGATATCGAAGCGAGAGACTACAAGGGCCGGACATGGTGGCTACACATAGTGAAGAAAGGCCACCTGGACGAAACGGAGCTTCAATCCATACTGGATCTCGGCGCGAACCCGAATGCAGTTGATGATGCGGGTAATAATGCTCTACACCTGGTATACGGCGACTACCCGCTCGAAGATGAAATCGTGGAGTTTCTCTTCGACGCACGAGTGGACCCTCTTCATGTCAATCGTCGTGGAGAGACCATATATCACCTCCTGATGAGGCATCTCTTCCGGCATACTTATTCTGGAATCGAACGGGCTATCCGGCTTTTACTCGATAGGAAAACCCCTATTACAGCGCGAGATCACCAGGGAAGAACGTTGCTGCACATTGCCTGCATGCATTGTTATCAAATCTCAAGCACCTTTTTTTCTCCAGAAGATCTTCTGAGTGTGTTCCCTGAACCGGAATTCAAAACCATGATACACACCGCAGACAACCAAGGCAGATATCCAGTCCATTTTGCCGCCATGTCGTCGGAGGTCATGGTAGCTTGGTTGATGGAGAATGGAGCGGACATACTGGTTCAAACGTACAAAGGCAAGAGCCCACTACATAAGGCTGCTGCTGCTAGGCAGAGCGACGTGGTCGGCCTTTTACTAGAGGCATATCTCGAGATAGGCGCGTCCGCAGAAATCAACCGTCAGGATTATACCGGACGTACACCTCTGCACTATGCTTGCCGGTCTGGCCGCTTAGAAAGCGTCAGGCTGCTGTTAGAAGCAGGTGCCGATGTTGACATAGTCGATGACGGTGGCTGCACTCTACTGCATGCTTGTGGTCAGTTCGATATCTCTATACCACTCAAGCTCCTCGAAGTCCCACACTTTGGATCCCGCGCCGTCGAAATTGAGGGATTGCATGTCAGTGATATTATCCGCCTTCTCTTTCAACACGGAGCAGATGTCACTGCGCGCAACAAGGCTGGAAAGTCTCCGCTGCAGGTAGCGTTGGACAACAGAGCAGATGAGATGGTCATCACACTCCTTGGAATGACGAATGTCTCGGAACAGGAGCAACTTGGTGGGCCAGATATTGCGCTCGGCCCGTATGTGGAGTTTGTGGCTCGACATAGACCTGCCGTGTCTGTTGTGGATGAGATGATCGAGAAACGATTACTGGAGCATGACTTGCTCAAAACATGCGAGCAACTCCATAAGGCTAGAGCTTATGATGTGTTAGAGGAAATTGTTGATCGAGGATATACTTTGAACAGGCAAGAGGGATGGACCTCGAGGTTTCTGGATACCCTTGCGCGCCAGGAGTTTGTCTGCCTTTCCCAAAAACTAGGTGGAGGTGGCGACAGTACAGACGAGTATAAGGATTTAGTTCTCATGCCGGACAAGCAGCTTCATGATCTGCAATCGTTCAGGCTGACAGTGGCAGCGAGGAAGACACGCGGTATACCACTCTCAATCCTTCTTCAAGGGGTTAATGCTAACTAATATTTCTATTAGAACGCTCTTCGGGCTCTGCAATAGGGCTTCATGACCTCGCAAAAGGCTCTCACTGGTGGCAGCCTGCAGCTATTCGATATCTGGCGGAACATGGAGCAGATGTGAATATAATGAATGCTGACCGGGGCGCCCCGCTTCACGTTGCAGTGAGGGCTGATTACCGATGCTTGGAAACAGTCCAGACATTGTTGGAGCTGGGAGCAGACACCAATTTACTGGATAACTATGGAAATACGCCGCTCAACCTTGCTATCGGGGATTCCGAAATAACACGGCTGCTGCTTGAGCACGGGGCCAATTTCAGAGCCGGCAACCCCCCAGTCTACTATAGCGCCGTCTGCAAGGGTGACGAGGATTTGGTGCGTGCAATCCTCGAGACAGGTGTTGATCCCAATAAGCCTTTCTGCGAGGATATACAAGCTATGGATGACGATGGGGGAAACGAGGTTCCTATATGGCGAAGTGCCACATCTCAGCAAAGTCTACGGTCCCGACCACTCTACCAAGCCGCGCTCAGTGGTGCATCCCTTGACGAAGACGACGAGCCAGAATCCAGCACTGATGGGGTGATCCAGGCTCTATTAGAGTACGGTGCTAACCCATTGATGACTATTGATGGTAACACGACTATCATGCACTACTGCCTTTGCCACCGAGCACATGTACATCCTCTCCTTGCTGTCCCGGGTCTTGACCTCGAACACCGCGACGGACATGACAGGACTATGCTTTTAGCTGCCTGCGCACACGGCTATTCGGACGAGCTAATTGACATCCGTCCTCCGCGATCGCGAGTACGCCTCGTCCGAAAGCTATGCGAGATGGGAGCCGACGTGTCCGCCTCAGACGGGGAGGGAAACACCACAGCTCACCTGCTGATCCACCAGCATGACGCCTGGGCGCGCAAGCAAATGGCCGCCTTGATTGTAACAATAATCGAAAAGTGCCCTACACTGCTAAGCCAAAAGAATAATCAAGGCTTCACACCATTCCACCTCGCAGTCCAATGCCAGCAGACAGGCCTGATCCAACGACTCCTAGCCCTCGGTGCCAACGCAACGGAGCCAGACCCAGAAGGAAACACAATGGTACATTACGCCGCGGAAGCAATGTCCAAACTGGGAGAGGATAATCTCAATCATGCCATCGCCCTAGGCCACAACATCAATGCAAGGAACAACGCCGGCGAGACCCCAATCATGAAATACATCTCCCTCGGTAATCCCGAGGGGATCCAAATCTTCCAAACCCTAGGCGCAGACCTCTTCACAACTAATAACGCTGGTGAAACCCTCCTGCATACCCTGGCTCGAGCCCCGACGGACGAGTATAAACATATCCCGCTTCCTTGGGGGCTATGTCGCACGGACGGGAAGAAGGCCGTTGAATGCTTCAAGTATCTTTTGGAATTGGGACTGGATGCGTCTTTGGAGGATCGGGGGTCGAGGACTGCTATGGTAAGTTTGCTACTCTATTTACCTTGGGGTATCAGGTGGATTTGCGGTTTGCTGACTTCTGTGTGTATGTGCGTAGGATGTTGCGGCCGCGTATAGCAATAGAGGTATTTTGGGACTGTCCCAGCAGAAAGCTTGATACGAGTTAACCCCCTGGAAGCTCCAATTTACGAACTGGAAAGAGCAACAGCTTCCTTTGGGGGTGGGGGGCAAACGACATCTGCTGTACTTGCGGTAGTGGATCATGTGTAGGGTTCGCATCCGAGTTACCTTTTACCATGTCGTATTCAACGCACACCCTTGATGCAGGATCTGAGTTCCTGGTGGATCTATAATCAATACTAGCTATCAGTCTGCGATGCTATTAGCTTCCTATAAGCTACTTGGTCACTTAGACAAAGACTCGCACACACACTACATGCTTACATACTCATATCCCACCAAACAAGCGTCTTTAGACCTGCTGGGGTTGTCCATTTCAAGTAGTGACCTACCTGATGTAACAAACCACTTGTAGCCAAGCCACACTTTTATGATTTTATTATGACCAGGCAGTCCTGGTTTACTTTAATCACCAGAAGAATTACCATATCGTGGTATTCTTCATATCCAAATTAGAGGAAACAGTCCGTCCCTGCTGGATGGGGCCTGTAGCTACAAGCTATCAATTAATCGGATAACGATTTGCTGGAAGCTTCGGATAAAAGCCATATTTAGATGGGTATATTTATGTAGCACTATAACATAGACAGAGGAAGGGAATGCAGTTTGTGGCTCGCCGATGAGGAAGAAACGAGCCGTAGTTCCTATTCTCAGAAATGGAGATGGTTCCTTTTCAAGACAAACAAGCCATTCTAGGATGATGTTCAATTACTCAAGTCTATGTATGCTGATTGCTCTAGAGCAGAGAAGAAATGTACTAAGCCACACGTCTCTATAACCGAAAACGCAATGCATCTGCAAAGTATGATTCCTTCAATTGCCTAATAAGATCTAGTCTACCGAAGACTAATAGACTTTGGCGTATCCATCCACTCAAACTTCGGATTTCCCATATTATTGAACTTGACATCACGGGCTCCAGTTACACCACGAGGTTTCGAGCCATCGAACAGCGTCCCGCTAAGGAAGGTGTGCGGGAACCCATGATCAAAATCATACGCGGACTCAATCTCCGCCATATCCTCTTCACTCAGCTGGACATCCAGAGCAGAAATGTTCTTCTCTAGATGACCAACGACTCGAGCACCAATAATGGGAAAGACATAGGGCGATTTGTGGAGGACGTAGGCGAGCGCGATGTTGAACAGCGAGTGACCCGTCTTCTTTGAGAGAGCCTCCAGCTTAGCAGAGACCTGCTTGTCCCGCTCGGAGAGGGGGATGAAGTTTCGACCGGGGTTGTGTTTCTCGCGCTCCTTGTAGCCTTCGGCCGTTTGGAACCGACCTTGGTTGAGGACTCCGTAGGGACACAGTCCCATGCCTTCGTCGAGGGCCATGGGGATAATGTCCCTCTCGAAGTCGCGCATCGCGGCGTTCCACATCCCCTGGTAGACGACGAACTGGCGTAGACCGTGGTCTCGCGCGTACTGGTTCGCCTTGGTCACGACCCAGACGGGGGCGTCGGAGATGCCGAGGTAGTTTACTTTACCCGAGGAGACGAGGTCATTAAGGGCGTGCATGAGTTCCGGGATGGAGGTGGTATAGTCCCAGTAGTGCACGTAGAACAAGTCGATGTATGAAGTCTGGAGGTTGGCGAGCGAGCGCTCAAGAGACAGCCGCATGGACTTTGTGCCTGTGCCGACATAGTTGGCGCGGATTTCATGCAAATCATTGCCACCGCTTGATGAAGCATTGGAGTACTTGGTTGCAAGGACAATTTGGTCGCGGATCTTTCGCTTTGCCATCCATTCGCCGAGCCATTGCTCCGACTGGCCTTCGTGGTAGATGTTGGCGGTATCGATGAAGTTGCCCCCATTGTCATAGTAGTGGTCCAGGATGGCAAATGCAGTCTCTTTCGTCATCTCGCCGTATCTCTCTTGATGTGCGAGGCCGAATGTCATGGCACCTAAGCACAGGGTCGAGACTCGGACAGATGCCGAGGGCGCGAGTTGGCGATAAGTCGCCAGGCCACGGTGGGGAGATTGGGATTGCTGCGTGGTAGACATTGTGATTATGGTCAAGGATACTTCCTGAGGGTTCAATAGGCATGCTGAATGCCGGTATATATAGACAACCCTGCGGCAGTAGTGACGCAACAGTTCAGCAGATTCCCTCGGAAGGCAGCGGTGGGTCTTAACGGATTTAGAGTACGCGCTAAAGCACTAGTGGTCAGCAATTAGTGCGAGAGCCTGCCTCCATGACGTTGATCCGTTCCTCGCTTGTCGGTGGACGTTGGAAACCCCATCTTCAAGTTCTTGACCACTGAAACAGTTCCATGGAACCGCAACAAACTCCGCTAGCGGTCAGCATTTAATCCCATCCAGCCCCATCTTCCCTCACTTTCAGCTTCATCATCGCCTACCATGAGACCGGATCAAGTCTCTCAAGCAGCAGGCTCCGAGAGACCGCCGTCAGATGACTGGTACGGTGTGTGGGATGCGAAGGAGCGGAGAAGGCGTCAGAATCGCGTCAACCAAAGAGCCCACCGTAAGTCCGCCGTAGAGAACCCAAGGCTTTTTGAAGTTCTAAAGAGGTATTCTATTGACGTATTCGATTAGGCCTTCGGACACGGTACGCACAGGGCTATGCAGGTGTCGGCCCATACCTCCCGCAGTGGTACTCGGCGCCGGCGCAGCCTATGGCGGCTGTTCCGTTGTTGTTATTGGAGCAAACACATCAGTCTCAAAGGATTTCCCAGTCTCTACCGGAACAAGTTGAAAGGCTCGAATCAACGCTTGGCCTCCTTGCCGAATCGCATCACTCTCTCTCTTCAGAGGCCGATCCATCCTCAGACGCCAGTGCAGCGCTATCCGCACTCATGGCCACTCACTCCGCAAGAGTCAGCAGTCTATGCCTCCAGACCCACGACCCCGAAAAAAGAGCCATCCTGCTGCGCAAGGTAGCCCAATTCCACAACAGTTATCAGCTCAACTGCCCGAGCGCAGACCATCTCCTCTCCCTAACTAGAGTCAATGTCTATCGCGCGTTTGTCGCCCATATGGTCATTCTCGGGATCACCTGGGAATGGATGGAAGATGACTCGATATCGCCCTTTTTCGTGGCGCGTCCCCCACCGCCGCCACCAGGCTTCGAGCCTCGTGCGCTTCCAGAGAAATTGCAGCCAACAGACCTCCAGCGTACCAGTGTCCATCACACCTGGATTGACCTATTCCCATGCCCTGCAATGCGGGATAACCTGATTCGGAGGGGAAACGAATGGGACGACGAGGAGTTGTGTGTTGACATTATGGGGTATTGGGACGGCAACTCGACGGGGCCGCATGGGCTGATCGTTTGGGGTGAGCCGGCTGATCTAGCAAACTGGGAAGTCACCGAAGGGTTCTTAAGCAAGTGGGGAGGACTTGTGCGAGGCTGCGTGGAGTTGATGCGGTCAACGAATCATTGGCGGGAAAAGCGAGGACTGAGACCGTTATTTTCCAAGTCAGTTGCATATAGTCAGTGAGGCAAACGAGTACACAGCCGAGCTACCACCTCGTCTTAGACTATAGACAGACCTTCTTGTCGCCCATCGCTACAGACGGCCAATGGCTGGTAGTCGAGGCGGGAACATTGAAGGATGCGTCCCGGGTACCCATTGTTTTATCCCATGTATGCACCGACTCGAGAATCTCGGTTTGTAGACGGCCACCCAGCTTTCAGCGATCGTTGGGTGGCATACCCATGCGTATTATCAGGGAAAAGCGCCCGTAGATTTTTCCCACCCGGTAGCTACTTCTGTCATTTGGTTATCTGTAGGGAGTCCGGCAGATTTCACTGACTGACAGGTGTGTCCGCATATGAGAATAAATGGTCATGATCTCAAGAAGTAGTCACTGTGATGATATCTGCCTGAAAGAGTGCTAGATACATGGAGCGAGAACGACTTCCGGCTGTATCAGGACGCTTACCCAAGCACTGCACTGGGAAGAGTGGCTATCATCGCAAATGTTTGAGAAGGGCGTCCAGCTGCCCAGCGATGAGAACCTGGGAAACAGGAAGCGGTCCCGGAGACTATCGACCGACTGGGTGAATAAGCCTGGCGTGGTGAGCGCGAACTAAATCAAACAGCCATACAGTCACGCCAGAATTGGGCTTCAAGACTGATACGGGTTTGCTGAAGAAGTCAGGTTGTGGGATTGATTTCCGGTTAAGCTGCTCGTGTTGTTAATCCATGCGTGTCTCCGCTGTCCGTAGTGAATGTTTTGATCAGCGGAAGAAGACGCTTGAAGAACGAAATGAAATCACGATACAAGACAAGTGGTAAGCGAAGTTGCTGAGCCTTTGACTAAGATGATGTTGAGATACCTGGGAAGAACAATGCTAAGTGCTGGTGAATGGAGAGCTGGTCCAAGCGAAAAGGCCTCCTCGAGCTAACCAGGCACGGGCCGGAGGTACACGGGCAAGCGCGGCGGAAGTTGAGCGATGCGCATGATATTCGATCAGACCTTTGCCCCTGGACGGGGCGATTGCTAGCAGATGCAAAATCTAAATGGCTACTGCCAGCCTTCCTAAGATATATTGGCTTGTCTTGCAGAAGCCTACTCACCATTAACCCTAAGAGCTGGAGTTGTAAAGCCAGCATGGATACATGCAGTGACGACCCACAAGTGCTTCCAGCTGCCAAGAGTGTGAAGTTGGCTGTGGAAGCAAATACGAGGCGAATCATCTCCACAAACGCTGCCTCTATTCTCCTTCTTGACTCATCTTTACTTTGGACACTCTGCATCTTAGGCAAAGATGCCACATACACTTCCATCACTCCCTACGGAGATCTTTCTTGTTCTCTGCGAGCATCTTACTCTTCCAGACCTCGCACGACTAGTCCGCACGTCGACGTCGTTTGCTTGGATTGGAACCCCGCGAATTTACGATACCCTGTTCTTCTCAGACGCCATTTCTCCGACTCCACACCTCCGGGGCCCCATTTCGCAATTGCAATCCCGATTCATTGGCGATTATTTCAACAAGCGCGCGGGGAAGCTTCTTGCGACGCGACGCTACAATGGACGACATATCCTTCACGAGCTGAGCCAGTATGGGAACACCTACCTGCTTGACATTCTTCTGGCCAATGGCGTCGATGTCTCCGTGAGAGACTATGATGGTCTAACCCCACTTCATGAAGCCCTTCGTGGGAGTCATGAGGGTACTGCCACCAGGCTCATCGAAGCAGGAGCCGATATCCTTACTCCGGCGAGCGGGCGGCCTATACTAGCTTACGTTGTCAATGACGCCTCAAAGGCTTTTATGAAGAAGTTAGTCACGGCTATCCGGGCGACTGGAGGAGATCTCTCTGAACGTGCACCGGATGGACATACGGCATTGCACCATGCGAGTCGCGCGGGGAATTGCGATTTGGTCGAGATTCTTGTTGCGAGCGGGGCGGATGTATTGGCCACTAATAAGTACGGTCACATTTCTCTCATCCAAAGTGTCATACATACACATGACGACGTAAGCAAGATCCTCCTGGATGCACTGAAATCCGACCCCCGTGGCTATGGAATAAACGACCCTCTTGCCCCCCTCAATGAGGTCCCGGAAACCTGGGCTCCCCGGGGGGTATCCTTCTACTCTGAGCCCGGGTACACAATACTGCACTACGCAATCTACACTTGGAATGTATCAACTGTCGAGCTTCTGCTCAATTACGGGGCGAACCCCATAGCACAGAGCAGCTCTAGTGATGATGCCGACAATACTACGCCGTTTGACATTGCTATTAGAGGCCGGTGCCCCGAGCTCGTGGCTGCTATTACCGGGATGAAAAGCCCACCAGACTTTTGGCCCTTGACATGGGCCATCCAAGACGGATTCGAAACCTCTGTCCGTGAAGCTTATCCGGGGACTGTCCGCATCATTTGCAACCTTTACAAGCAGCGAAAGGTCAGAATAGACCTCGCTTCGGCATCACGGATGATGGTCAGAACCTGTGATTACTATGGCGCACATCGACCTGATCAGGATATCAATGACACCGTCACCTGTGTCATCGATGCGGGCGGAGACGTCAACGCGCAGGATGAAAAGGGGGAAACGTGTCTACACAGGCTCTGCATCTGGGAGGATGAACATGAGGAAGCTCGATTCATACTGGTCAAGTACATTCTCAACCATGGTGTCGACTGGCGACTTCGGAATGCGGAAGGGAACAACGTGTTTCACAGAGCTATAGTAGTAGATCAACTCGAAAAGTTTATCCAATTCATCGCCCAGTCGCTCTCACCAGACCTTCCAACTCCAAGCTCAGACAGCACCGGGCAAACTGCATTACATTCCTCGACGATAAAACTTCTTCACGATGCCGGCTTTGATCCGAACGCCGCTAATAATCTTGGACAAACCCTTGCCCATTTAGCAATAAATCCCCGCGTATCCGAGGAGTCGCTGGTATATCTTGCTGAGCTTGGGGTCGATCTATCACGTCCAGACAATGAGGGTAGGCCACCAATCCATTACGCCGCTACTGAACGCTGGCTGCGTGGCGAGGAGCGAGAAGAGGTTCTACGGTATCTTGTTAGGAGGGCAGAGAGCACTCACGTTGGCTGTGTTGATTGCAAACTTGCAACTGCGAAAGTTTTTCAAGGAGGAAGCTTCCTCCTATGACATGAGGAAGTATAATGATCGTGAAGAACAGGTCTCATGAAGTATTCAAGTTTCTTATGGAGGCCGTGGCCTTCTTTTACAGTATTTACATAGTATGTTTAGAGGCTAGTATATTTTGCATTTCTACTGAAAGTATAATCATGATGACCCCATGGGTAAAGCACCATTCTGCGTCAGGCCATACCAGGTGACATCATGACAGATACATATATTATCCTGGGCGTTCCCAAGTAAAGAGAGGAAATGAGCAATTTCTCCTTCCCATTCTTCACGACCCACCATGCGGAAAGTCATCATCGGCAAAAAAGAGGACCCATATCTCTACTGTACCATATGCGGAACTGAAATCCTACTACGAGAGCCGGAAGTCATCAACGAACGAGCCGACTGGGTGGCGCTCTGCGACGACAAGGCCAAGTCGAGAAGACCGGCCATCGTACCGTCTGCTGAAGTCGAAGAAACAGACTTCAAAAAGCATCTTTTTGGCTGGATGTACTTTTATCGGGCGAGTAGGTTTCATCCCGCTACTCACTGCACCCATGCCTTTGAGCTGACGCGTGCACAAACTAGTCCTCGACGAACCCGCGACAGGCCGTGTATACCTCTCCGGAATTGACCACGGCACTTCACTTATGTACTAGCCTGGCCCCGTTCCGACGGACCCAGATCGTGCCCGCCTAAGTGGCTATGTCCACAACGAGAACCACTGGAATGTAGATTTCCACATGGTGAACCTTTTCGAGCCGGACAAGCATCGCGAAGGAGGGAGACGGATTGGACTCCCGGCGCACCCCCACTGCTGGCTGCTTGTCGACCGGGTGATTGGGTTTGAAAAGGTGCTTCCGAACCTGCGAGCGTATACCGAGGCCGTAATGGCGTTTTGGCCGGCAAACGAGCGCGACTGGGCGCCCCCCACGCAGCATCTACCCGGTACAGACTCTTGCTTCGAGCAGGGAGTTTTTGGAAGGAGAGAGGGTGTACCCCCCCACTTCAATAGTGAGGAGGAGGCAGAGAACTATTTTTATCGTCTAGACACGAGGGGTATGCGGGATGAAGAGGTGTGGCATGCCCTTGGAAGCCCGTTGAGGGTTCCTGCTATCCAAGAGTTGATGCAGGCTGCAAGTCGCCCGCGTCCAAGAACGGAAAAGGTTGCTTCACGACTCCCGGTGGAGCTTGCTCTTATGATTGTCGACCGGATATACTGCGGTCGCCCCCTGTGCCAGGAGAGGATAAATGACACACGAAGCATACTCGAAGCGTTTCAGTGGACATTGCCAGACGGTTACTGGATGAAGCGGTGTGAGCCAGAACTTGTGTACGAGGTAGCGGATCTTGCGGCATCGGGAAAGCCAGTTGACTGGGCTGTGTTCTGTCTGGGGCTTGAGGAGCTCATGGTTGATCCGCATTGGTTTTGCGTCAGTGGTCTGCGCTTTCGTCAGCGGATCTTGCGGGTGTTGAAGGGCATCAAGAAGCGGTTTGAGGAGATCATGGCAAAGAAGGAGAGTGATCCTGTTTGACGTGAAAGATGGAAGGCGGTGTTGTCTTCTATTTATTAGGTGGTGTCTGCACCATTGGGCAGTGACAATCAACAAGGAGTGAAGGGGCGAAGGAGTTGAGAGCAATTTGCTATGCTGGCGGGAGGGCCATCTGTCGAGGCCATTGTAGCAGTCGATACAAACAAGTTTCTGGAGTTGGTAGGGCTTTAGGTTGCCATACAGGGTACAGATTCTTGGGAGAGTGCGAACATACCTTATGCCTGAGGCCGAATTGGCAGGCGCAGTTTGTGTATTGTGCTTCAAGGAATATAATTTGTCGGCTGACTTGCGACGTAGTTAGCACCTCTACATGATTCTCGTCTCCCTCCTCATTGCTCCGCATCTCTCCGACTGCATTTTGGACATTGTGCCATCATGCTTTCATTAGGGCATCTCAATCCCTTCATTCCGCCCTGCTACCTTACCTCGGCCCTCATCGTTTCAATCAGAGGCCTGCTTAATGGGTGCGCTCCCCGCTCTCGCCCCTCAATCAACAGCAATAACACCACGCCAGCCTGGACACAGGTGTGACAGGACCCCTAACTGTCATGCCCACCTTCTTAGCCGCCATCGGGCCCATATCAGCGTCGATGCACGGCTTCATCGTCTCCTTAGTCCTCCTCTCCGCAACGATCGCCCCGCTATTCTCAGGCACAATATCTGACAAGCTCGGCCGAACGCGTCTTCTGGCCCTCGGGTCGCTGGTGTTCCTCTCGGTTTTATTCTGGGTTGGTTAGTCGTTGGGATTGGAGAGGGGTTGTTCTTAAGTACATTGGTCGTGTGTGATACCTCCCCTCCCCTTGCCTTGCCCTCCATTCTCATTTTTGCTCACGCCGCAAAGCCACGTCGCTGATAACCTAATTAAACGGAAGGTACATCCGCGAAATCTCTCCTTCCAAATCTCGCGGCCCGCTTGCCTCCCTGGTACAAGTCTCCATAACCATTGGCCTCGTCGCTGGCTACTTCATGTGATATGGGACCGTCCGGCTGCACCGTGAGTTCTCATGGCGCTTTCCACTGGCACTGCAGGCGGGAGTTGCTGCACTGCTGTCAGTCCTAGCGAGGTTTTGGCTTCCTGAGTCGCCGAGGTGGTTGAGTCACCAGGGACGACCCGCGGAGGCCGACTCCGCCTGGGTAGTACTAGAAATCGGAGAGGCTGATCGTGGTGGGAATGTTGAGCTTCGACCAGGACTGCATGACGGGGACGAAGAGAGGGATACTTTGGGTACTGGAGATCAGGTAACAATGTGGGAGCGTGCTGGCCTCGAATATCGCCGTGGGCTTGCGCAGCTTAGACGTGGTTAAGGTGGTTAGAGCAATGTGTTCTAACTACTGCCTCCCTTTTTGGTATACGCTTTCAAAATACGGAATTATTTGATTGGAATTCTAACTGCACGAGATCTAAAAGCTACATCAGAGATGAAGATTGAATCGAGCAGCTGCCTACTGGATAGTAGATATCTGTACTCCTCTTTAGGACACCAAGTAACCCCACCAGATTTCTACGCCGAGAGAATCGAAAGAAGGTAAGAAATCAAATTCAAGAGAGAAAAGGCAGAAAAAAAAGAGGAAAACCCCAGGGCGCCGCCATGTCCCTGAAACACGCAGATCCATCCCATCCATTGCATGCATTTACTAGCGTATAGAAGTCACAGGCATAGCCACACCCCCACAGAAACCCCATGCCATGACGATTGAGCGACCCCTGCATATCACATGCACGTCGGAATTCAATCAGATTTCCACCTCTAAACCTGTGGCTTAGCCGCTTCATTTCTGCCTCACTAACTCTCTAAGATAACCGCCGAACAAACCTACCAATCACCGCTGCGACGTCTCCTAGATTTCGTATTATATTCCAACCTCCTCTCCAGACTAGAATTGCAGTACAGTGGCTTTGAGCAGTAGACCCGTTGCCCTTATAACCCGATACTTCGGGTTTATGTCCCCTTCGGGGGTGGAGAGACAAGTGGGGGGGTGTTTTTGTGCTGTGGGATGATCCAGTCAGGGGAGGAGGTGAAGGGAGGCGGCCAATACACGACGCTGAGTGGGTAGTGAAGTGGTGTGGTATTTGGTGCTGTAGGGATGGTAAGGAGGTCTGCATTTGTGGCTAATATTAATAGGTTGCATGGATAGATTCTTCCCCAGACAAATAGACGACGTGAAATATAATCTGCTCTGGGTAAGGGAATGTGGCATCAACCATATTATCTTCAATTCAAAACCCGAGGGAGCACTTGGGGATTAGTACCGCTCACTTCTTGAGCATCACCCGTGGTAGATGAATTGATGATAAATGCCACTCCTCTCTCGCGCTGGGTATTATGCCTGCTAAAGTACCAAGGTACTCTTCCAAAGCTCCCTCTGCCCCGATGGCAACCCAGACACAGTCGTCACCCATATTTTGCTAAGCGCGCAGTTATTATCTGCGCTATCTCTACATGGCCCGGGTATCGCGTCGCAAGAGCCGTCCTAACCCCTATGTCTTCGACGTTGATTTCATCGCTATGCTCGAGGATGAGCTTAACGGTATCAGAACAGCCGTAAATTGCCGCGAGTGTCAAAGGGGTCCTCCCATCATGGTCCGGAGTGTTTAATTGGGCATTTGACCTCTGAAGTAGAAGCTTCACAACTCCGTACTTGCCTGATGCTGCTGCTGCTGCGAGAGGAGTCATCCCAAGGCTGTCCCGAAGATGAAACTGCAACTCGGCATCTGGATGTTCGAGCAGAAGTTGGACAACCTCGGGCCGGCCTGCCGCTGCTGCGAGCGCCAGAGGTGTTCTCCCATCCTCATCCAGAGTATCTAACACAGTGGGTTGTTCTTCAAGTAGAAGCTTAACAGTTTGATATTTGCCTGCCGTTACTGCCGCTGCGAACGGGGTCATGCCAACCTCGTCTTGAACATCGAGCTCAGTTGTGGAATGTTCAAGCAGGAGTTTAACAACTTCGTGTCTGCCCATTTCTGCTGCAAGTAACAGCGGGGTTTTCCCATAGATGTCCTGACTACTTAGAGTAGCACCTGGATTTTGGAGTAGAAGCTCAATCATCTCATACTGACCTGCCTGTGCTGCCAGTGCCAGAGGGGATCTTCCCAACCAGTCCCGAGTATTCAGTGTACTATCCATTTCTTGAAGCAAGAGCTCAGCAATCTCGCGATTGCCTGCCTCTACCGCCAGTGCCAAGGGCGTCTTGCGCTCTTGGTCAAGAGGGTCCAGTTTGATATCTGGTTCTTGAAGCAAAAGCGTAACAATGTGGTAATGGCCTGCTGATGCTGCTACCGCAAGAGGAGTTCTGTCTGACGAGATGAGCCTTGCATTGGTGCTCGCCCATTTGAACTCAAGAAGGGCTCGAACGACGTCACTGTCGCCGTTCTTGGCGGCGAGCAAGAGCCCCCGATCACCTCCTCCAACGGCGCTCAAGTCAATCCCAAGCATATGCAGTACGAGTCTCACGATCTTTGCTTGCTTGGCTGCCAATGCGGTCCTCAACACCAACCTCCCATACCAAGTCGGATCTGCCACTGTTGATTCGTCCGCTTGAAGTAGTTCCGTTGCTAGTCCAAACTGTGACTTCCCAGGTACAAAGGGATTTGGGAGAGCAAAGCTATCCCTCTCCAATAGTATAGCCGTCGCTTCTTCGTTGCCACTCTGAAAAGACAGCTCAAGTGGTGTGCGACCATGTTGATCTTCGGCATTAAGGTTAAGATCCAGTGACGTGACCAGTGGTCGCACTGCTCCTTTATGGCCCCTTTCGCTTGCAAATAGCACAGTATGACCGCTATTATTTCTCGCATTGATGTCGAAGCTACCATCAGGGATTTCGCTGAGTTGAATTAGAATGTCGACTACAGGTGCACTCCCATGTTCAGCTGCCCAATGCAGTGGTGTATCACCGAATTCGTCCGGGGTATGCGGGACGATACGCCCGGATGCTGCAAGAAAAGCGGCAATATTGGTATGGCCATTGCGTACAGCCCAGTGTAATGGTGTTCGCCCGAGACTATCCCTAGAACTAGGATTGACACGCGTGTCTTGAAGAAGAAGCTGCACAATTCCGTCATGCCCGTTCTCTGCCGCATATGATAGTGGTGAGCAACCGGCGTTGTCTGGGATGTTGGGATCCATGTCGCTGGCATCAAGGAGTAACTTCGCCACGGCTTCATGTCCTTCCTTCGCTGCCCATAAGAGTGGTGTGCGATCATGCGAGTCGCAGGAGTTGACATCTACTTTTTCATCAATAAATGTCTTCGCAAATCGCTCTAGCCCGAACAATGCGGCCAAATGTAGGCTTGAAAGCACAGGAATATCAAAAGTAAACCACGCGTAGCGACCTTCTTTCCATTTCGTCAAGATCTGACTGGCGCAAGGAGTCAGCAATTCGTTCCGGAGAAAGGTTGTAACTTCGGCCTCAAGAGCCTCTTGGTTTTCACGAGCATGGTCCCCCCAATAGAGAGCAGAATATTCCAACAAAGCGTAGCGGGTCAACCTGTCTTCAAGCTCAGCGTCGTCAAACCCAGATTCAGTCGCGAAACAGTCGAATGACAAATATGTTAAACAGGTAGCTGCTATCACGATTGGCGCAGTGCGGATCCATTCGGGCTGATGAGTAGCGTCTTCGAAGTATTGCTGAGTGGTGTAATGCACGACTCGACAACGGTGTGGTCACGGCTGAGGGTCACAAGCCCGGCACACAAGGAGAGAATTTCACAGAGCGCGCTCAGTGCGGGAATATAATCTGGATGTAGTTCCCTGTTGCCAGTCCTAACAGCAAGGGCGTGCTGGAGCTCCTGAACTTTCAGCGGGCGGCGAGCATGTACTACCCACGAGATGACCGATGTAGCCCAGGCACGGTCATCGCTCTGTAGGCTGTCAATCCTTTCAAGCGCGTTCTCGTACGCCGACTGTAGAGCCCCGTGTCCCTTTACTTGGAGTTGTAGCCGAAGCATCACTTCTTCCACGTGCCCTCGAGTCCTCTTGCCTCTTAGAGATTCAAGATGCAGCTTCGCAAGAAGGAACCTGTCTATAAATTAATCCATGAAAAGTGAGGCTTAATGGGACTACTTACATTCCATCCGCAAGCTGCGTAATCTGCTTGATTATCGATACTTGAAGTGTAGGATCTTCCACGACACAGTCGGATAGTCCGCCGAGCTGTCCACGCAGGAAACTCTCAACATCGCCGCCCTGTGCTCGAATCTCGAGCTGGGTGTCTCTCGAAAACTCGCGTCGCCTCACTTCGTTCGGTCGGGACGTGACCATCAAGCTTGACCCAGTTTCTTGTTGTAATTGGCGCATTGATCTGAGTAGCGGCTTCCAAGTTGAATCAAGACATTCATCTAACGCATCGATTATCACAAACAGACGTGCATGATTCCGAGATATCATACACAGCGTCGATAGAATGTCGCTAGAGGAGGGTCGGGCTTTGTTCGACTTGTACGAGGGGTACATCTCTCTAACTGAGTCCGGCAAAAATGAGCATTGCTCGATCACTTGTCTGAGGATTACAGCCAGCAGTGTCTCCGCAGTCTGCTCCTGCTGCATCCGGTAGTTGCAGAATACAAAAGCAACACAACGGCCATGCTCCGCTGTGGTGGTTAGAAGGTGTCTGACCGCAGCAGCAGCCAAAATTGTCTTCCCAGCACCGGGGATACCAGGACAAAATAGAGTCGATTGTCTCCCCTTTGTCCAGGAAGTAAACTCGGAAGATTCGAGGAACCAGGAACCTGTGCCTTCTTGGTGCTTACTGATGTAGTCATTATACTGTGCTTTGTAGATTGGAGGAGCAAGCCAATCCAGGATCTCTTCCTCCTCTCTACGTTGTTGGCCAGGATCGCCCTTAGCTTGACCGACCTCGCAGGGAGTGTAGGGGACCCACCTCTCTTCAACGGTTCAAGGCTCTCGTCGATCGCCATGGCCACTGTACTTTTGTCAGACCGGCTTTACACTCTGGAGTGGGTTTCGCGCTTACCCATACTGAGTGCACGCGTGACTTCCGCAGTCGCATTTACTTGTGCTGCTGGCATTACCTCGAGGAGCTCCTTTGCATACGCGGCAGCGGTAGCAGCTGCGTATGGCTGCCATTGTTTGGCTTTGTGCGTGTCCGAGTAGTCGCAGATACCTCGGACGACTAAACTGGGAAACTGATCCATCAGCCCTGCAGCTTCCATCTCAAAGCAGAGAATATTCTTCTCTCGGCATAGCTTATCCCGGGTACCACCATGTCGCATCACTTGATTTGCCGAACCTATTGTACCGTAGTGGATGACAGGGTCTGGCGACATCCGAGGCTCTCGTGGCACTAGGTGTCTTCTATCGCAGCTTTCACAGCCTGGGGACTCCGTGTCGAAGTGGTCGTAGGACGCTTCGAAGAGCAGGTCGTTCCGCTGTCCCGGGTATTGGAACTTGGACGCCATATTGGGTTTCGCTTCCAGCATCTCGCACACATATTGATACGTCGAGGGTCCCTCGGTGAGGTGTAAAGCTCGGAGAGTTGAAACCCCTGAGCGTAGCACTGCAGGAGGTTTGTTGAGCAGTCCTGTCTGAACGAACTTGCCCGCTGCGACGGTCCTTCCAAAGTCATACTGGATGACCCCTCCTACGACTGAGTCAGTGTTTGACCCCATTTTCAACGACCAGGAAGCACTTACCACAATCCTTGTCCGGATTACTAACAACAACATCTCCGAGCCGCAGGTCTTCGCAAGGATCGCTGCTCGGTGGACCGGGCGCACCGCCGCCAACGCCGACCATCAACCCAAAACGAATCTTGGGAAAGGTCCGCAACATATTCGCGGCCGCTGTAGCTGCCGGTGAGGTCCCCATTGTCCCGGAAGGCAGGCAAACGAGGACGACGTTGTGCTCGCCAATCCGGCCCAGAGTGTACGTGTTTGTGTCGGTTTCATCCTGGATGAGGCTCGGATGGAGCTCGTCGAACATGGTCCGCGACGCGGCCATTTCGATGGGGAGAGCACAAATCCATCCCACAGTATAATCAGAGCTTGTCCAACTGGAGAAGCTGGATCTCGCGTTAGAGGCTGTTGTCGCGGTCGCGGTCGCGGTCGCGGAGTTGCCGAAATCAGGCTCCGGCGGGGTCGCTGCCCGGCGGCGCTTGGCGGGCCGCGCAGTCCCGTCAGTCATCGTGCTCCTTCCTCCGTGGTTGCGAGCTTCATCAAAAACACAGGATTTGGTTCTGATGTGTGAGATTATGGATTTTATGGAAAGCTGGTTGGGTTTCTTTCCAAGTCATCGTTGAAATGATCAGATTTCCTGGCTGCAGCATCGCCCGGCCACGTGATGTGGCTCAGCGCAGCGCAGCCTTGCCAGCCTCGCGAGAAAAAAAAAAATAGTTATTTGTCCTAAGTGAGATTCAACAAGGAATCATGGATACTGTTTAGGGTAGGAAAATTTGATTGATAGTGTGGGTTACTACATCTTTGGAAGTGTTTCAAGTCATCATGGCTCATACAGTGCACCGCCCCTCACGCAGTTAACAGTCTCTTTGCCTTCCTGCAAAATGTTCCAGCACACATGGAGAAGCTTGTTCTGTTATAGAGGCTAGTGTAGCCATGTCTAGTACTATACATGTACTGGACAGGTCCACCCTAAGCACAAACTCACTTTATATGCTAAGATTCTCTCCTGGTTCAGCGCTTCTGAGACACGCCTACACCCGTAGCAGCCATTACCTACCCAACCATATCCATCAATGCGCCCGCCAATGGGCTGTAGTGTATGCCATCCCTAGACCTATTCTCGATCATCAACAAGACTACCACGCTGGATAGAATACTCTCACGGAAGAGCGGCTAGCCCTACTAACATGGGACAATGTAGCACTCGGGACTTTCCCAACCAATGCAAAACCGTGGTTGATAAAGTCCAGCTTAGGTATATTGCATACATATAGATCCCTTAATTACTATCAACCTGTGCTTTATGGCATTTCCAAGATTTTGTAAATATTTATTAGATAGATCCCTCTCGCCAGCAGACCTTCAAGTATCATCAGATTGCAGAGTACATTCGCAGCTCTACGCCCGTAACCCAGGTAGGCAATGGTAGCCAAATAATAGTCCATCTATATAATCTGGAATCTTATCACCAGGCTAATGCTTTGTCAGGATAGTATAAGAATCGCGTCTCTTAAAGGATCTTGGTTATGCAGCTTATACATAGTAGTACATTTTCTCATCTACTTATGTATATGACTCAAACATGTCCTCGGCAGCCGAACAAGTGGCAATTATCATAGACAGAAGTGTTGCAGTGACCACGACGTCATATACCTTGATATTGAAATGCATCTAGTACTACTAGTAGTTGCGAGTGCTAGAATACGAGCTAAATTACTTCAAGGTTGCATCCTTTGCAATGTACGATTCCCGATTCCGCTTCCGGTTCCGCTTTCCAGTTGCGTTCCGGATCGTGGAGAGAGCGAACGACCACGCCTCGGCTAAAGCTGTACTTCTGAGGCTTTGCGATGAGACACGGCTGTATCTATATATTGGTGAGATTCTATGGGAGTGCTACTGCTTGTTGAATCTAATCATATTCTCACAAGATAGTCATAACCCATCTATCATCCACGACACTACGAAGTAACACTTGCTATTCAATCAATCAAACCATGACCGTCCCAAGCCCCGAATCTAGTCCTATCACACTCTTATCCCCCAGCATCCTTCTCCTCGCCCTCCCCATCCTAGCAGCCCTACTCATCCCAACCCTCCTCAGCAGCAAAACAGCCGGAATCTCCCATATCCCAGGTCCATTCCTCGCGCGCTACACAGGCGCCTGGAGCCTCTGGCTTACCTGGAAGTCACACCGTAACGGAGACCGCACTGCTGTCTTCCAAGCCCTCGGGACCCAGTACGGCAGCGTCGTCAGAACAGGCCGCGATCCGTGACGGTCCTTGACCCGGCTGCTGTCCCGCTTGTGTATGGGGTTCGAGCGAAGTTGGATAAGGTATGAGAGTCAAATCAGCCCAGTGTTACTACAGCCTGTGTACCTATCTGGGATACCCATCGTTGCGCCGATATGCTGAACAAGTGCGTTGTATCCGTTGAATAGGGCCCGGCGTATATCCCCTTCCGACAGGCCGGCGTGAAGACAAGTCTGTTGAGCATACCGGATGAGCACACCCATTCCAAGTACCGGAAGCTCGTATCGCATACGTACTCGATGACTTCCATCAAGGGGTACGAGCCGTATGTCGATCGCATGGTGAGGAAATTCATCGCGAGCTGCGACGAGCATGCCACGAGCAAGGAGCCGATGAATCTTAGCTTGTGGTGCCACTACTGTGAGAATCAGACCAAGATACTACTGCGTACCTCTATCTAGGTGCCAGACCATCCAAAATGAAACCTGCTGGCTGACAAGGTGGACAGACTGCTTCGACGTAATCTCGAGTCTAACCCTCGGCTCGCCGATTGGATGTCTCGACGGAAAGGACGTCTTCGGCCTCATCGAGAGAATCAGAGCCTTTCGCGACTACGCGAGTGTAGTTTCCCAGATGCCCTGGCTGCATCGAGTCTTCCAGGACAATCCGCTGCTCAGACGGGTGAAGCCATCACCGTTTATGAAACTCGTCAAATCGACGATCGAGGATCGCTTTCGCCAAAGTACCGAAGCCAAGGCTAACAGCAGGAGCGGCAGTGACCGGCCAGACCTGCTGTCTCACTTCGTCGCAACTCACGACGTCCACCCTGGCCTCATGACAAAGGAGCAGGTTGCGATATCTGCGGGGGGAAACTTCATTGCGGGCGGACTTAGCCCCGCCGCGACCTTCAACGAACTGTGCTACTACCTAGCCACCACTCCAGAGGCGCAGGAGAAGCTACATACCGAGTTAAGCGACGCCCAGTGCTCATATCCTGCGCCCTTTGACCAGGTCAAGGCCATCCCGTACCTAGATGGAATCGTCCGCGAAGCCTACAGACTGCATAGCTCGTCGTCAGCGACGCTACAGCGAGTCACCGGACCATCTGGTCTTACCCTGCCCAACGGGTGCAGATTACCTCCGGGAGTCTACGTCGGATGTTCGGTAGGGACAGTGAACCGCGACAAAGGTGTTTTCGGTGCCGACGCGGAGATCTACAACCCAGCGCGGTGGATAAAGGGCAGTGGCGAGGATGAGGCAGAGTATGAAGAGAGGAGGAAAGCCATGGAGCGGACCGATTTGTCCTTTGGACAGGGGTCCAGGAGCTGCATAGGGAAGAGTATTGCGCAGATGGAAATATCCAAGGTGGTTGCCGCGTTGGTGGGGATGTTCAAGGTTCGTTCTTGCGCAACTCTGCTTTGGCTTTGATACAGTCTACTGATTATGATGTTGGCGTTTAGTTTGAGGTAGTGGGTGTTGCCAGGAAATCCGAGCTTTACGTGGCGATCCAGCGGAGGAAAGGCCGCGAGGTGGAATGAGATTATGGAAGAATGGTTGATCTATATAGCCTGATACGAAAGAGCTATGTAGGTGTATGACAACAACAGCCTGCTTTATCAGAGATTGGCATCCGGGCATGCAGACGGGGAGCACCCACCCACCCAGTCGGCATCAAATAGGCTCTACTCAAGCACCGAAGGATCATCATCAACCCCTAACTCGTCAGTATACGCGTGGTCCCTCCAGATCTCGGGGCACAAGTCTAGAAGACCCAATGCTGAGGTCCAAGCGACAGAGCCAGGGCCCGCCAACTCCTCGAGCAGAGATGTCAACCGCTCCGTAGCCATCTCAGCAGCAACAACCTTCATTTTCTTTATACCCTCTAGATTAATTACCCGCGCGCTCCTTATTGCCCAGCGAAAACTACAGGTTGCCGAGGTGAATGTTGTCGAATGGGTGCCCTTCCAACATGAGCTGCTAATCAAGATTAGGGTACGCGTATCCCTGATCACCACTGGGTCTCTTTTCCTGAGTCTATATATGTCTATTAATAGATGCCCCTCTTCCCAGCCGACGGCCACCGTAACCTAAAAGAAGCTCTGGAAACCAGCAGAGAGCCCATCCTCCCTCTCACCGAGGCAGTCCTAAACTGGGGAAACGGAATCAGCGTCTACGAGAACTGGGAACTAAACTACACACGCGAGATCCTCCGAGCCCAGTACCACAATCTGATGCAACAGCGCGGAGTAGACGTCATTCTGTCCCCGACATATGTTGGCGTTGCCCCGGAGCACGAGACGGGGACATACATTGGCTACACTGCCGTGTGGAATGTGCTGGACCATCCGGCCGTTATGATTCCCACGGGGCTGGCCGTTGACGAGGG
This sequence comes from Aspergillus carlsbadensis, assembly GCA_025688815.1. Lineage (NCBI taxonomy): Eukaryota > Fungi > Ascomycota > Eurotiomycetes > Eurotiales > Aspergillaceae > Aspergillus > Aspergillus carlsbadensis. The sequence continues at coordinate 263,679 of MU628164.1, read as the reverse complement.
CTTGGATGTGCCGGATAGTGCATATAGACCCCGGAGCGACCTTGATAGGAAAGAGCAGGCGAAATGTGAGTCGGCTCATCGCCATCCCCTATCCATATGCCGGGCCTTGCGCTAGACGTTGTCTAAACAAGCTATAGATGCTCCCGGAAGATTCACAGACGCGCCGATCGGACTCCAGTTGATTGGGAAGCGCTTCGGGGACGAAGAGCTTCTTGCGAGAGCCAAACTGGTGCATCGGATTATCACCTCACCCTAGCGGTTTTACCTTTGATGGGGATTCAATGCTTCATGTTAGGAATGCTGAGTTACTGGACCAGTAATAACGCGCCTGACGCACTTAGAAATAAGAAATATCGACAATAGACAGGCTAATAGCACACGGACGTTTATATATTTAAATTGCAAGGAAAAGTCTGCAGGCTCTAAGCTGCAGCAAAACCTTATAGAACAACCACCTCACATGGGAATCATCGCAATCTCCTCCTTACTCCAATACCGCCTCATATTCTCCGCCCCCAACGTCTTCACCTCCTGATCCAGATGCGTCCACAGAACCTCCCTCCACCCCTCCATCTTCTCCCGCAGCACATCAAGCCTCAGCTCCTCCTCCCCAGATACACACTTCTCAAGATACCTCTCAAACCCCTCGAGCCCGTCATGAATCTGCCGATGCTGCCGCAAAAGCTCCGCAGCGCGCTTGCCGCGCCCTTTCGCCTGGAACTCCGGCATGCGCCGCGCGAGATACGGGAAGACATGGTTCTCCTCTATACTGTGGTGCACCTCGAGATGCTGCGCGAACTGCAGCCCGACGTTGATGAATTGTTTCAGTGTCATGTTTGACGGGCGTTTGTTGGCTGTTGTTGCGTCCCAGAGGATGTTCCACGAGTGCCGGAAGTGGGCGTGCTGGTAGATGTTAGCATCACGCTTCTTTGCGCAGCTCGGTATACGGTGGATGGTAGTTGGCGAACTTACAAAGTACTCCATCTGCTCGGCTTTCTGGTTGTATACCCTGAAATCTTGCGGGGAGAGCGGGGGGGGCTTCTGCTCTTCTTCCTGCTTTGGGGTTGGGTCTTGCGGCTGTTCTTGACTCATTGTGGCGATTTGCGTAGCCTTCGTAGAAGAATATCTTGGTAGTTGATGTTGAGACTGTTGAGGTCTTGAGGGCCTGGTGCTCGCCAGCGACAAACGTGAAAATATGCAGAGGCGAGGCTTGAAAAACTGTTGAGCGCAGAGTGAGATGTTGAAGGCGCTCTTCATTTGTGCCCCAGATCTAGTTATATATATATCTATATTGAAGTGCGCAGAAAGTTAACACAAGAAGGTTGACTCTTGAGTTTCGATATGATCGGAAATCCCCCGAAGGCCCCTTGGAGGGCGATGTACAACCAGCCAACCATTTCTAAGCCTTATAAATCGGGCAGTGGATGAAGGATTTTGCACGTACGCTAGTCTCATCCCGGTTAGCCCACTAAATAGCGTCACCTGGAATGGCCTAGCGTTGGATCTCAGGGCACCTTGGCATCTGCCAAATGGTCTGGACGATCATCAACGAGCCCACAACACCAAGCATCGTCGTCACCTTCATTCAGGGAATGTTGTATCAGCTACCTTCGAAGCTGCTGGCCGAGGTAATCTCCGAGGTACCGACCTAGCCAATATTCAACCATCAACCTCAGCCGACAGTGGCAACCCACGATCGAGAGGCAAACATCCACCGAAATCAAGCTGAACCCCCAAGAGGCACGTGGAATTCCACAAGATTGTCGCCCAGAACAGATGGCGACGGTCATTTCTACGCACAGCCGATGTCACCATTTAACTAGAATCATACTTGATTGAGAAGTGCGCGCCCTTCGAGACTGGCAAGAAGCATGCAAGAAGTAACCAAATCTTCGTCCACTCGCTCCGGACTATCCTGAAAACCCTGGAGCCATGGTCGCCGGGGAAAGGGGACAGAGGTGATGTCAAACTCTGCATCAGATTACATTCGCCGAGTGATGTCGCCGACTATCAGGGGCGCAGAACCGCCCGGATGGACCCAGAGACAGACCTTCTGGATCGAAGATTCAAGCAATCATGGCTGCAGATATCTCACGAGGAGCTACAAGATTTGCCGCGTTGTGGGATTACATCAATGGCGGATTCTTCCTGCGTCCTGATCTTATTTAGGGGGTAAGTTTACAGCAAATTGGATGGATATGTCTATTCGCAGGCACATATTGTGGGTTGTCTTTTGCGACCAGGAACTGCTTCAAGGGAGCATTGGCTGATTGCCAGATATTGATGGGATAGGGGGGTTTGAACCAGAAGAGTGAGTGTCAAATAGTTGGAGTATTAAACGGGGATCCATGTGGATGCCACGGTTATTAACGGCTCCAGTTCTATGTTATCCACCAGACTGCCTTGAGCACATATTCTGTTGGTAATGAATTTTACTTCCAAACACTTTACTGACTCTTGATATAATTTAACCGCCGCTGATGTAATTTGCGATACTATAAACAAGCAATTGGTATCCAAAAGTACCTACGATTGCCTGCGACTTCAGCACCAAAAGTGAAGACACCGGAGCCCCAAAGAACTCCACAGATTACATCAAAGCACACAAGGACCCCGCCACCAGCGCCGGAACAGCTTTATGAAGTTAGTGATTCGATATTCATACCTTCTATGTTTAATATCTACCAGAGCATCATGCACGTACCTGTAGCAACAGCACTCCCAATAACCCTCCCAACCGTATCAAACAGCAAACCGTCCCGAAACGCATGCCGGACGGAATTATTCGCCGCCTGCTTCTGCTCGATTTCCAGACGCAGTTGTTGGATCTCGTGGCGGAGGTGTAGGATTTCCAATTCCGTGGACGAGTTGACCTCAGGGCTGGGATTGACAGTACCCGGAGCAAAAGGTGAGTTTAAGTTTGGGGATTGGCTGGATAGTGCGTCCAAATACTGTTGTTTCTGGACTATCCTCGCGTTGAGATCTTCCTCGATCTGCGCCATCTGTACCGCGAGGCGCCGTTCCTCGTCGTGGTGCATTTGGATGAGAGTTTTACAGAGGCCTGCGTGGTTCTCCTTGAGTTTCTTCTCGAGGTCTGCGAATTCCGTGTCGGTGTGGATCTGCGCTACTCGCGGGCTGATTGACGGATTCGAATGACTGTCTTCAGCTTGCAAGGCGAACAGCGCGTTACCATCTACAGAGATCCCATCTCGGATCCCGCGCATCGCAGCGTCGTACTCCCTCCGCAGGCCTAGAACTTCCCAATCGGCGAGGAACCGCCCTGCAGACGTGTCAATCAGCTCGCGATTGTCGTCTACGAGCTCGCTTTGGATCTGAAGGGTGACGGGGCCGGCGCGGGCCTGGTGGAGGATATGGTCGACGACAGCGAGGGGAAGAGAGCCGGGGCTCACACTTGCACGGCCATCGACATCGACATCAATATCAGCCGCCGAGTATCGAAACGCCCTCCCGCCGCCCGTCAACACCTCCCCGAGTATTCCATTTCCCGTCGTCAGTTCTCTCTCCCGCTGGACCTGCAGGTCAGCTGGCGGATCCGACCACATGCTCGTTACCACGGCGACATTCTCGTACGCCGTCTCGCCAAGCATCTGTTTGAACATGGCGAGGTTCAGTCGCGCGGTGCCTGAAAGTCGCGGGTCGATTATGCGGTGCATGAGGATTACCCCGGAGAGGAAGATTCCGTTTGCGTAGGCGACGGCCAGGTAGTGGGCGATGTGGGTGAGGGTTTCCGAGTCGGAGCGGTTGGTGTCGTCGAAGCCGGGGGTGTCGAGGAGGTAGATTGTCTTGCTGGAGGAGGGGCGGGGGAAGGAGGTTATGGTTAGTTCGGAGGTGCCTGATGCAGTCTGGTTAGTGATGGTAGACGGTAAGTAGGAAGTAACATGTACAGGACGACAGATCGTGCCCAATCTCGAGAGATTTGCCGCTGCATTTCGAGACGAATGTGGTCTTGCCGCTGCCGGTTGCGCCGAGAATGAGGATGAAGACTGCATCAGGTCTTGTTTGGCTTGTTAGTCGGTCTGTTCACAGATGCCAGAGGTGTCAGCTATGGGTATATCTCACTCTGGCCGCGTAGCCCCCGTGAACTTCAAGATATTGCCCACCTGCTCCACGAAGACGCTTGGATCAGTCATTTCGAATGCCTGCGAGGGGTTCTCAAAGCGATCGCAGAGCACGGGGTTGCAGTGCGTATTTATCGGGCGCTTAGTTCGGGCCAGGATTGCATTAGCAGCCCTTGGCGAGGTGCATTTCAGCTGCAGCCTTGCGCTCGCCCGTGCTGGATTGGTCGGAGGGGCCAGAGTGGGTCGGTAAGGTTCGTAGCCTTGCGCAGCCTTGCACTGCATTGACGTCGCTTTTATGACGAGTACCACCCCCTCCAAGTGAAGAGATTTTCTCCCAACTTCGAGGCACTTCGCCTGCCCAGCCATCACCATGTCCGACACAATGTACATCGCCGTCATGGGCGCGACCGGCTCGGGAAAGAGCTCCTTCATCTCGCTGCTCACCGACCAAAAGCCCGCGATCGGGCATACCCTCGAATCCTGCACCGAAGAGGTCGCCGTGTACGAAAGCGACATCCTGAAGGGCCGCATCTTGTATCTAATCGACACACCCGGGTTCGACGACACGAACCGCAGCGACACGGAGGTGCTCCGCGAGCTGGCCGGGTGGCTCACGTCGACGTATTCGCAAAACGTGCGACTCGCGGGGATCATCTACTTCCACCGGATCACCAACGTGCGCATGACCGGGAGCGCGAAGCGGAACATCCTCACGTTCAGGAAACTATGTGGCGACAATGCGCTCACCAATGTCGTGCTCGCAACGTCGATGTGGGACGATGTGCCGCTCGACCTCGCGATCCAGCGCGAGGCGGAGCTCATCGAGAAGCCGGAGTGGTGGGGGTATATGATCGACAAGGGGAGCAGAACGTTCCGGCATAACAACACGCGGCAGTCGGCGATTACCCTCGTCCAGGGGTTTTTCCAGGTTGCGGAGCCGACGGTTGTGCTTTCTCTGCAGGAGGAGATGGTCGATGACCACAAGTCCCTGGAGCAGACGAGCGCGGGTGTCCAGCTGAATGAGATCATTGCCATTGAGCGCGCTCGGTTCCAGCGGGAGCTTGAGGCGCTGCAGCAGGATTTCAAGGATGCGCTTCGGCTACACGACGAGGAGGCGGCGCGCGAGATTGGCGAGGCCGCGAGCGCGAATAAAGCAAAGATGGAGAAGCTGGAGATTGAGCAGAGTAACCTGCAGGTCAAGTTTGATAGCCTGGCAGAGAACCTGGAGAAAGAGTACGAGGCCAAGCTGCAGAGGCGACTCGAGGAGCAGAATCGGCACCACGCGCAGCAGCTGGCCAGAGTCCGTGGCAAGGGAGGCGAGAGCATCTGGAGGTGGATTGCGCCCCTGCGTGGCCACACCGGGTGGGTGAACGCTCTGGCTTTTACGCCCAACGGGGAGCTCCTTCTCTCAGGCTCCGAAGACAGCTCGCTCAGGGTGTGGAATGTAGCCACGGGGATTGAGAAGCGTCAGTTCCGTCCTGGAAAGACAACGCAGATCATTGTGTCGCCGCTGGGCCCTCGAGCCTTCTCTGTGTCGGGCCACCGCATCTGTTACGCCCTGCTAGAGAACCACGAAGGGGAGATGGAGCGCTACAACCCGGAATACGTCAAGGCAATTACATACGACCCTAATTGCCAGTGGGTAGCGGCTGCCTCTGTCAACAGCATCCTGTTATACTCCCAGAAACAATTCCAGAAACATTGGGATGATTGCTGGACCACCAAAAAGACCATCACCTGCATTGCATATGCGCCAGACGGCTCGCATATCCGGGCCGGCACACTCAAAGGCAAAGTCATAGGTTATTCACGGGTCCTGGGCAAGCTCCAGGGTGTACCCCTGCACACCCAGGCCGTCAACGCACTGCGCTTCTCCCCGGACGGGGAATTCTATGCCACCGCGTCTGCCGATACAACCATCAAGGTTGTTAGTCTCACTGGAACTAAATGGACACTGGAGGGACACTCCTGCAGCGTTACAGCCATTGCCTTCTCCCGTGATGGCTACTTCCTGGCCTCCGGTGACAGCCATGGATCGATAAGGATCTGGGATTTGAGGAGTTCGACCGTGGTGCAGAAGCTGTTTCTGAGTCGGCTGTACATAACGGCTCTGGAGTTCTCGCCTCTGAAGAATCTGTTGGCCTGTGCTTCTCGGGACAAGACGATCCATTTGCTGGAGCAGGTGCGTGTTGAGGCTTTGGAGGAGGACGAGGACAAGGATTCTTGATCGGAGGCTTTGCCCGCCATGGTCAGGCGACCTAGTGTAGAAGCACAGGCGGGCAAAGCCTCGAACGATTAGGGCAGTTGGTAGGGTTATGGGATTTGAATATTATGCCATGGAGTTAGTTCTGCTATCACTTATCATGGGACCTGAGGCCTTTCGTACCTCATACACACTATGCATATCTATCCCGACTAGACATGTGAACCAGGTTACCTGGCCGTAGTAGGGATGTTGGGCTGTGGTGGGGTGCTCCGTATCATACTGCTCTATCAGATAGACGATGATCGCAGCGCTCTATCCCATCTCAAAAAGAACAAAGAAGAACTCCTGGATTCGGATCCTGGATACTAGGCAAACGTTACTGTATGCCTGAATCGGCTAGCTTGCGAGAAAGCCCAGGTACTTCTTCCAAGTTCGGCACTAACACATCCTCTTTCAACTCCGCATCTCCTTTTCCTTCCAAGTTCCGAAATGGTGATCCCAGGCTACACAACCCAGACCTGTCTGACGTGCAGAAGATTCGAGCCTCGATTAAGAATAGCCAGAAGAGCCTCAAGTTATTTTCCAGGATATGTCTGAAGGCGCAACTTGATGTAATGAAAATTTCTCAAGATAGCAGATTGATGAATGTGATTTCCACCAAAAGGAAACGCTCCAGTGCAGCATGCTGAAAGCAACCTACGCACTCCTCCTCGTCCGCTGGAATGGCTACCAGTGTCTCCAAATCACCATAGCCGATTACACACGGCAGCGGATAGCATATGCTCTATACTGCCCACAATTCTCTCGGCAATGTCGATGCCCATGCAGTCCCCGTTTGTCAATCAATACACCACTCCTAGCTCTAGCAACGCACCAAGCACACCAGTCATGAGCCTCTTGGTATTATGACCTCTGTGCTACGCTCTCAAAGCAGCGAACATGCCACAACTCCAACAACTGTGGGTTACGGGGGCTCCGTGGGATATTGGATTGAATGCACGTATCCCGCGGGCTTCTGCAGTGGTGCGTGTAAGGCGCTTTCTCTCTCATTTTACTCCTTTGAACTCTTTTCAATTTAGGCAATTCCAATGACTTGGGCGAATTTAAATGCAGATGACACAAAGTGGTCTGATGTGATTGCTGGTTTCGCCCTCGAACGAGTGACTCTTTCTCCGCAGATGAGACGGGCTTTTTGTCAACCTGGGATTATGGTGTCGTGAGCAATGGGATTTTATCCCGCTGGTCCACAATCCTAAACCCTGATTACGGCTGCTACCACTCGCCCTGCCCTTTGGTGCTTGCTATAGGGCGTTAGTGCTAGACGAACCACACTAGGCAGCTAAACAGTACGCGGCCCGCTCGGGATCGGAGACTCGGCGCAATCAACTGCTATCCTAGCTCGATAGTAACGACCAGGAATCAGGATCCGGCTAGTGTCCAGTTAGGGCCTTGGGCATTCCGTTCTCCACAGCCCGAGTTGGAGCTATCTTTATTATTTAAGGGACCCGCGCGCGCTTCCCAACCATATCTCTACTACTTTACACTTTCCCCAAAGTCCTCGTGCCTTTCTCGCCAACCCAACCAACAACCCTCCAACAACGCCAAACTAGAAAATCGATGTCCACCCACACAACTCTCTCCCTCCCCTCTGGCACAATCGCCCACCACTGGAAACCGCCAGGCCCCTCTTCCCCACGCGCAATCCTCATACTACAACACGGTTTTGGCGAATACGCAGAGCGCTATGCGACCTCGCACTCGCAATTCATCCCGCGACTGTTAGAGAATAATATCGAAGTCTGGGCTCTAGACCTGCAGGGACATGGGCAGTCACCTGGTATTCGCGGGGTTGTGGATGTCCATGGGGCTGTGAAGGATCATGCGTGGTTGGTTGGGTTTATTGCTTCTGGCGCTGGTGAATCTACGGAGACTACGGAGGCAGCACCGAGCGTGGACGAATCCAGAATCAAACCATTAACTCCGCCAATCCTCCTTTTCGGTCACTCCCTCGGCGGCCTCGTCACAGCCGGCAGCGCTACAGCCCTCCTTACAGCCTCGCAGAGCACAAACAACCGCAACCCGATTCCCTTCCCAACTCCGCGCATAACCGGGCTCATCCTCACAGGCCCCATACTCCCCTTCCCCAACGTGAACCCCAACTCAATTCAATCCCTCTTATCCCTCCTCGCATCCCTCCTCCTCCGTCTCATCGCATTCTTCTTTCCGCACCGCGAAGTCCCATCTTTACCAGGCTCAAACCCACCACCGGCAGACACACTCCGCGGTGACGACGAGGCTGTGCAGCTTGCGGAGGAGGATGAGATGCTTTTTCGCGGCGGGATCTCGTGGACTGTTGCGGCGAGTGCGGTGGGTGTTGTTAGCGGGGTTTGGAGGGGTATAAGGAGCGGGCTATGGGCTCGGAATGGTGATAATGGGGATGGGAGCGACAATGCGGTGAATGTGCTTGTTTTGCATGGACGATGGGATCCCTGGAGCGATTGGCGAGGTAGTCTATCATTTGTTGAGGGGATTCAGCGATCTCGAACTCGGACCGCACGGGCGAACGTAGGGGTGCCGGGGACTAAGAATTCGGAGGAAGGAGCGAGCGGAGAATCTCCAGATTCTGGAGCCAAGCTCGTTCTTCTCGATACCCCATATCACGAGCTACTAAATGCCGGAGGAAGCGTGGGCGAGGAGGCGCTTAGGGTTCTACTCGAGTGGGTCGAGGCTCGGATCGCCGATGGCTGCGCTAGCCCTAATCTGGGGGCAGCTTGCGAGCCACCCCGCGCCGGGCAGTAGACGCTCCGAGTGTATGAGCCCTTGAACCTAGGCACAGACGGTTGCTCGACGTTCCCCCAGTCGCCTCAGAGGATGGTGGTCTGGTATAAATAGATGAGAGCACAGGTAGATACTTCTTTGAGCCGACTTGGAGTAGAACGAAGCACAATGGCAGCAGCAATCCTCGACACGGCCGTGTTTGTCGCGCTTGCTATCGTTACTGTACCAGGCATTCTGGCCTCGCTTCTTGCTCGCAGGCTTGCGTCGCGGTCTGATATCCCGCTGAAGGAGGATCTCCGACGGTCGTTTACAAGAGGGTATGATCAACACATTTCATACTACTTCTACCCTCAAGACCTAACAACACCACACAACACCACACAGCCTCTCCGCAGTCCTCCCCCTTGCCACAATCAAGCGCTACAACCCACCACCCCGCATCGACACCCTCCTCAACTCCCAGCGATTCTCTGGATCGAGAAACCACCTCTGCACCCCCGTCTCCACCGCCGAATTCACAGGAACCTGGATCCGCACCCCATCCACCACCCAAGACAAAACCGGCAACCTCTTCATCCTCCTCTGGTGCCACGGCGGCGCATACTGTCTCGGCCACGCCCTCGGAAACGCCACAAGCCTCCTGCGCGTCTCCGAAATCATTGACGCCAAGAAGCCAGGTATCTCACTCGCTATCTTCTCGCTCGAGTACACGCTCGGGCCAGGCGCGAACGCAGCGTTCCCAACACAGCAGCGCGATGCTCTCGCCGCGTACCGGTATCTCGTGTTAGAGCAAGGAATCTCGCCGGAGAGGATTGTTGTTGGGGGGGGTTCGGCCGGCGGACACCTGGCGATTTCATGTTTACTAGCGATAGTACAGGAGAGTCTCGCGAAGCCCCGTGGCGCCCTCCTTCTCTGCCCGTGGGTCAACTTGAGGAACGCGTCGCCGTCATTTGAGACGAATCGGCACAGGGATTTTCTCAGCAAGAGACTTCTGGACCGGTGCGCGGAGGCTGTGGGCGCTGGGGCGGATTGCGAACAGGACGCATTGAGTCTCATTGATTTCACGACACGAGGCCCACATCTGGAACACGACGGGTCGCAAACCTAGAAGGATATCCTTCCCGCGCGAACATGGGTCAACGTCGGTAGTCATGACGTGTTCGTGCACGATATCCAGACATTCGTTCAGAGCGCAGCGGCTGATGGGGCGAGCGTCGAGCTGCAGGTGAGTCCTGGGATGGCGCATGCGTGGCAATTTGGGCTGGATCGGGTGACAGAGGTGCAGTTTCGCGGCTTGGGACCCGGGAATGATGTGCCTGCGAGGGTCATGGCGGGGAGTGAGAATATTGCTGAGGGACTGCTGACCCTTCTAGGGTAGATGGATGAAGAATGATGGTAGGTTGGGTAGATTTGCCATTTGACTGATAGCTACTCGGGTCTGTGTATGTATGTGGCTCTTCTGATGGTTACACTCGGAAGGTTTGCTGAAGGCATGAAAACGCTTGGTATATCACTATCTAGGGCATGCCGAGCGAGCAGTGGTACATACCACGTGACCTCGCTACGGCCACTGATGCCTCGGCCATACATGCCGACATTTGCCTATGCGTGTTTTTCTCTCGTTGGACGATTGGAGTGGTGATGTTGGGGATCCTTGATTTGGCCCCTGAGACCGACAGGTATTTTGTGTTTTTGAGGACAGCGGAAAATCACCGACACCTCTGTTTCAACCCCGACTCAATAAACGCCAGATTACTCCCAACCGGCTGCCTAACCGCCTTGATCTCCAAACCCCCTTCAACCCTCGCAAACATCTCCCTCCAATCCTCTAACGCCCTCTCACCCGCATTAAAGTTCTGCAACATCGTCAAATCCTGCAGGCGGAGCAACCTTTCCTTAGGCAGCGGCACTGACCCCGGATCCGGCAACAGCGAGTCCATGACTATGATCCGGGAGTCCTTTTCCAGGGCTTGGGTGAGGTGCGAGAGAATGCTTATGGCGTCCTCGGTCGGCCAGTCGTGGAGAACCAGGCGGAGGAAGTAGACTGCGGCGCCGCGGATGGGCTGTGGGGTGAGGAAGCTGTGTGGGAGGTAGGTTATTCGGGAGGTTAGGGTGGTGCTGTCGGGGAGGGAGACGAGGTGGGATGGTGCGTTGGCGATCACCTCGGGGAGGTCTTGGACTATGAAGTTCAATGAGGGGAACTCACGGGCAAGCGCGATGGAGACGTGGCCCGTTGAGCCGCCGACCTTGACAACGATTAGTGGGATTCATAAGAGAACTAACAACGAGGGAACGTACATCTACGACTGTTGCCTCGCCGAGACTAGCCCAGTCAAAGCCGGCAATGGTGTGCTCAAGGCCGAATCTCTGCAAAGACGAAAGAGCCTTCATAAGACGCTGAAATCGTGCCTTGCGCTCAGGAAGCTCCGCCAGGTGTTGAAAGAATGGAAGCTCAGTGCTGTTTGAAAAGTTGTACGACGTGTGTATCTGACCCAGGCTCCGAGGCCATTTCACCTGTGCAGCAACCATCGCCGCTGCTGTTGGTATGGAGGTGTCGCAGACCCATGCAGCCCATGTCCGGCTGTCTTTGTCGTTGCGGATATGGAGAGAGGTAGCAGAGTGGGAGACCTGTTTGAGGGTGAGCTCTTCAAAGAGACCATTGGTTATTGCCATCCGAATGATGGTCTTCGCATGGGCGACAGCGACGTTGGCTTTGTCGGCTAGCTCGGTGTAGCTAATGGAACCCTCGGCGGGGACTAGGTCGAAGATTTGGAAATGCCAGAGCCATTGTAGGGTTGCAACGTCTTCGTACTGCTATCTGTCAGCAGAGGGTTTCCTTTGAGGTTTGAAATCAAAGCATACCGTAATCGCGCATGGCTTATGTGATCGCTTGGCCCGGCAGCGAGACGGAAGAGGCGGAGGGCGGCATTCATGATCTGCTCGCGAGCACTCTGGACTGCCAGCGGGGCGTCATTCGAAAGAACTACCGACGGGGAATTCCTATCAAAGGATGGGTGGGGTAGCCCTGAGATATTAAGGTAGCTGTGAAGGGTTCTGACGTCTTGAAGTAGCTTTAGACTAATGCCCTCCATTACGGAGGTACCTTTGGTGAGTGTCATCTTTGATTAATCCAAATCGATGCTTCTTTCCATCGCGGGGAAGGCCGATCAATAAGTACTAACCCTAGGAGCGTGCAATAACTGAAGGGCTAAGGCGAGCCAGGCCTCATCAGGCATATGCTGACATGTCTAGAACTCATGGCGTTGTATAAAGAGGTACAAGAGTACTATGACGGCGGCCTACACATACCCGACGACGTGACTCTTCTCTTCTCGGATGATAACTTTGGGAGCGTTCGTAGACTTCCTAGTGATGCCGAGAACGAGAGGCGAGGAGGAGCAGGGGTAGGTTAGCATTCCACTGTGGCGAATCGTCTGACAGTTTCAGATCTACTACCACCTCGAGTATGTCGGTGCACCCAGGAGCTACAAGTGACTGAATAGCAACTCCTGTGCCCGGGTCTGGCAGCAGCTGGAGCACACATACAATCAAGGTGCGGACCAGGTTTGGATCTTCAACGTTGGGGATATCAAGCCGCTAGAAATTCCTCTTACCTTTGTCTTTACCCTGGCCTGGAATATCGAAGCATTGGAGGTGGATCAGCTACCGTGCTTTTTCAACACCTTCTTTGAGAGGCATCTGAGCCTTAGCCAGGCTGCTTCAAAAAGGTGTGCTGGCCTTCTACTCAAGCATGACCGCTTGGTCTCCCTAAGAAAACACGAGCATATCGAGGGAGGGACGTTCTCACTCATCAACTACAACGAAGCAGAAAATATCATTCAGCAGTGGAAGGAAGCTCTTGAAGAGGCAGAAGAACTGCAAAAGTGGATTCCGAGCACAGCTATCCCTTCGTACTTTCAACTCGTCCTACACCCAATCAAGGCCAGCTACATCTACATCGCCCTCCGAGTCAATCAGACTAAGAACCAACTCTACGGTGTTCAGAGGCGCAACACGGCGAACTCTGCAGCATACGAGGTTCTCCGCCTGTTTGAAGAGGACTTCAATCTCAGTGTGGAATATCACTCCCTCCTTGACGGAAAATGGAACCACATCATGCGCCAGCCTCACTACGGCTACACCGAGACATGGCACGCACCCAGCCGTGACTTGATAAGTGGGCTATCATTTGTGCAGACCCGGCAGGACTCGAACCCAATCTCAGGCTGGATTGGGGTCGCCGTCGAAGGCCATCAAGGTGTCCGACCCGGCCTCACCGACGAAGAATCTGACCGGACCATCCAAGTAGCCGCGACCTCGTCCGAGGGGTAACTCTGCCACCAATGGAGCCTTTCGGACCTCGTACACGATCTTTTGAAATCTACCGTCGTGGTAGCCGAGCTGTGGCTTGGACAGTCACTTCTCCTCGTGCGTGGCTTTCAACTAGCCCTTCAAGAGGGACTATCGAGCCTAAGGGTATCGACAAGCTCGTCAAGGTCTCAGTCGACTGGGAGAATGTTCCTGCCGGGTTCAACGACGAACTACTTTTAGATCTACACTCTTCGTTAGGCGACTACGAACAGATCCACGTGCGCGTTAAAAATAATGTTCCGGATGGGAATACTTCCGGCTTCGTCGAAGCAGACGGCCACGTCTCGATCAATGCTACATCTTTCAAAAATCTTTTACCAGTAGGCTACCGACATCTGCCATTCGTCGGTCGCACTTCAAACGGTGCCGTTGCATTAGCCCCCGATACTACTCCGACTCATTCTGAATTTCTCCACTACCCATACATCACCTTCACCTCGGTACCCGCGGCAACCCTTGTCCTCGAGTTCACTCTCACACTCGATACCAATCCCGATGTACCAATCACGTACGACATTCAGGTAGATGATGGCTTAATAACAAACCATCGACTGGTTTCTCTGCCGTCCACGCCGGGCAAGTTGCCTAATGGCTAGTATGAGTCTGTCATGGATAATGTATGGAAGCGCCGGCATCAACTTAACCTTGGAACTCCTAGATCAGACACCCTGGATATTCGGCTCAATACACAGAATTGCGTTTTGGAAAAGATTGTTTTGGACCTTGGGGGGCTGCGTGAGAGCTACCTAGATCCGCCGGAGAGCGCCTTTTACTCGGGATGCCGGAAACCACTCCCAGAATAAACATTACAATGAACCATGCAATCTTTTCAGCAACTATAGCAATCGCGTGATCCTGACTTTGATTGCTGACAGGAAAATACAACTCAAGTGGCGAAGTGGCCACGCTAGTCCGCTCTAGCTCTCAGTTACAGATTCCGTAGCATGCAGCCTTGCCATTTGAGACCATAAAAAGTAGGTTGCATCCGGTCCAAAGATCACTTATCAACGACCGAAAATCTACTTTCGAAAATATCGGTTCACGCCTTCAACTGCTCACATGTGCTCGACCGACATTTGAATCCAACCCCTGACATATCGGCATTGGGGTCCGTGATTGCTCTGGAATACGTTGATTGACAACTCTGACGCTGGGAATGTGCTAGCAGGTTTCCTTGTAATCGCATGGGCTACATTTCTGTCTGTAGTGGTCCACTATGTCACTACCTCGACTATTACTTCATCAAACTCGTTGGAAGCGTCATTGGGAAGTTCTATACATGGGTGTGGAAATGGAATCTGAGCGCTGGTTGGGACAAGCCAACGAGGTCTGTAGGTGCAAACAGCGTTTTTTTGAATAAGATGCTAACATATCAGACAGAATATACTGGCAATGAGTGATCAGCAACTGGTTACCGGGTTTGCTATCCTGGTCGGCGCATGTACGCAGCTGACACGTAGAATTTCTCCGTATCACTGGCAAATTGTAACGACCCTTAGTTTTCCTTGTCAGGGATTTTAAGAGCAGTCATATAGATTTGTCAGTAGATAAGGGCTGGCCAACAAGACCGTATAGTAAGAGGATCCAGGAGAGTACATGGCAGGTTTCCTTACCCTTACCCCAACAACGTTGATAACGACGACTAGAATGCTTTGAGTCTATCCGGATATACATGGCCACTCACCAACCAAATTTTGTTCTCCAAGCAATCAGTGCTTATCCTAATTCGTCCTGATGGTTAGATTGCTTGGAGGCACTAAACACGGGGTAAGTAGGGCCCCATGGTGACTATGCCCACCACGCTAGTACCACACTCAGGTACTTGTATCGCCCATCGCAGCCCTATTAGCTATCGGAAACAAGTTTCCGTTGCTGTAGCTGCCGTGTAATGCTTGGTAGAAAGCTTACCCTTGTTAAGACCTACCTTGGGAGTATAAATATTGGAGTACTGATTATTTCTCTGAGGCCAGCACCTCCCTTCCTCACCACCCACACGCACAATCCCACCACGGTCAAACCTCCCTTTCCACGATGCCCCTCGATACAATCTACCTGGTCCGTCATGGGGTAAGTACAACCCCATTCTAATTCTCAATCCTATAGGGCATTGCTAACCGCCATTCCCCCAGAACCGCAACAACTGGACAATCGACCTCGAAAACAACACCTACATCGCCGAATTCCCCACGCCCACAGGGAACCCCGCGGATCCAACCCTGAACGCCAGCGGAGTCAAGCAGTCGCATGAGCTCGCAGAGTATATCTCCGGCGACGAATTCGAGCCGAAGCCGTCCTTTGTGTACTCGAGTCCGTTTTATCGCTGCGTTCAGACGATTCAGCCGGTTGTTGAGGCGCTGAATAGGAGCGGCGCGGAGGGGAGGGATTTGAGTGTGAGGGTTGAGAGTGGGCTTGGGTATGTCATATTCATGAATGTCCGATCTTTTGCTTCTTGCAATGAGAAGAGAGGCTAATAGTGGGTGGTGTGCCAGAGAATGGTTCGGGGGCATCCCCTTCACCCCACCCCCGCCCTCCACAACGTCTATCCTCCTAACTCACTTCCCAACATGCCTTCGTGAGAGCCCCGAAACATATTATACATCTTTCGTAACCCCACCGGGCCGCGGCGAAACACTTGCCCAGCTCCACGACCGCGTCGCAACAACTCTAGCCGCTGTAATCGCACACGCGGATGCTGAGATCAATGCACTGGAAGCAGAGCTCCCACCGGATACCCCGCGCACAAGCAAAGCGATTCTAATCTCCTCGCATGCGGCGCCGATGATTGCCATGGGTCGGGCATTGACGGGGCAGATGCCGGGGGATTTCAGTGAGAAGGATTTTTTTGTCTACACGGCGGGGTTGAGTACGTTTGTTCGGAGGGAGAAAGCGTTAGAATCGGTGTCGGTGTCGGCGTTCGAAGGGATAGGCGAGGTGCCTGATTGGAAGGGTGGGAAGGGGGTCGGAGGCGGGTGGATCTGTGTCAAGAACGGTGACACGAGTTTTCTGACTGAGGGGGCGGCGAGTGGATGGTGAGTCCTTCCAATAACTTCTCGATTCCTGTTGGGGTAGCCGGGGGTATGGGTGATGAACTGGAGTAATTGTGTTGACCGATGGTTGGTTGGTTGGTTTAGGCACTTCGACGGCGAGTCGTCATTTGATACGTCGACAACGATGGTAAAGGCGGCCGGTGTGGATGTGACAGCAACGGTTACGACGGCTCGTTTCGTTTAGTATAGTTCTCTCCGTGGGCACTCTGTGTCCCTCGGCCGTTAGGCAGACGTGTTTGACTTCGGATATTGGTAAAGTGTAGCGTCGATAGCCAAATATTCTAGTTATCAAGGATTGCAAGCAGATAGGTCAGGCTGATTTGGAGCAGATACCCAAGCCCCCGTGGAATAAAAACCAACCTCAAGAAGTCAACCCGAATCATAAGCGTGACAGTTGGCTCCCTGGGTTTTGGAGGAGGTGAGCACACAAGCTACGCTAAGCCCATTAGTGGAATGCTTACCCCAATGATATCTCTTGGCCCATGTGCCCCGTGCTGTCCGACGTTCCTTCATCCTTCATCTCGCTTCCAGTCGCCAGTCGTGCATCTCAACCTCCCAACTAGTCTCCAAATGTGGCGTCTAGTCTAAAAGCCGGTGAATTCACAAGTTACGTTGTAAATACTCTGCCCTACGGAATCTTGTTTCCGGGGCGTCTGCTTCAATTCACTCGTGATGGCACACGAGCAGTTGCCGATTGTAGAAAGTCCGGGGGCGACGTGGAGTATGGAGACGCTCCCCGGATGAGGCATCTGGGGTAGGGTCTCCACTATAAAAGTTATGGAATTCTCACGCTTTCTGGGATAGAATCTTGTATCCTTCATCAAAAACCACATCACATGCGATATTACCTTCTACAAGCCTCAACAATGACAGCCCGCCCCGAGCCAGTGAATGCCACGGGCATCGCCCCAGCCCAAGGCGCCGCCAACCATACCATCGACGACATCGCAGCCATAAAGCGTGACGCCGTGACACTGGCCAATGCGAAAAAGGCCACCGAAAATGAACACAACATGAGCGTTTGGGACTGCGTGAAGCTCTATCCCAAAGCCATCGGGTGGAGCGTGGTCATTTCTACCTGCATTGTTATGGAGGCATACGACGTCAGTCTGCTCTCGAACTTTTATGCCTTCGCGCAGTTCAATGAGAAGTATGGTCGACAGCTTCCCGATGGGTCGTACCAGGTCTCTGCGCCGTGGCAGGCCGCGCTGAGCAATGGAGTCAATGTCGGAGAGATCATAGGGTTGTTGTTGAACGGGTTGATCTCCGAGCGTATTGGCTATAGGTACACAGTTATGATATTCCTGACCATGCTCATCGGGTTCATTGCAATATTCTTTACCGCGCCGAATGTCAAGGTTCTTCTTGTGGCAGAGATTTTGTGTGGCATTCCGTGGGGTGTGTTTCAGACCCTCACGGTGAGTTATGCCGCGGAGGTTTGTCCCGTCGCGCTGAGAGGGTATTTGACAACTTATGTGAATTTCTGTTGGGGACTTGGCCATACCATTGCCTTGGGGGTGATTCGGGGTATGCTGCATCGGCACGACGAATGGGCGTATAGAATCCCCTATGCGTTGCAGTGGATGTGGCCTGTGCCGCTACTGGTTGCTATCACATTTGCACCGGATTCGCCATGGTGGCTTGTGCGGAAAGGGAGACTCGAGGAAGCAAAGAAAGGACTTCTCCGGCTTACACGGCAAGGCCAACGGGAGCGCACGGGGTTCGACGCTGATGAGACGGTGTCCATGATGGTGCACACGAACGCGCTGGAGAATTCCATCACTCAGGGCGCGACGTACCTCGATTGCTTCAGAGGTACAGATCGGCGCCGGACGGAAATCGTGTGCATGGTCTGGGCGATCCAGAATCTAAGCGGCAATTCATTCTCGAATTACTCGACGTACTTCCTTGAACAAGCGGGTTTGGATGTCGATAACTCCTATAACTTTGCCATCGGCCAGTATGGCATCAATATGGCCGGCGTGCTAGGCGCGTGGTTCCTCATGTCCCTCGGTGTTGGCCGGCGCACACTGTACCTCTTCGGCCTATGCGGTCTCTTCACCATGCTCCTTATAATGGGTTTCCTGGGCCTTGTGCCAGACACTCACAACCGCGAGGCATCTCTCGCGACAGGCAGTTTTATGCTAGGTTGGGCAGCCTGCTATCAACTCTCTGTGGGCACGGTTTGCTACTCGCTAGTAGCAGAACTCCCAACGCGCAGGCTGCAAATAAAAACTGTGGTTTTAGGTCGAGCGCTTTTCATCACTGTCAATATTGTCTGCAGTGTGTTGACTCCATATATGCTGAATCCGACAGCGTGGAACTGGCGCAATTTTGCAGGATTCTTCTGGGCTGCGAGCTGTGGGTTGTGTATTGTGTACGTGTTTTTTAGAGTCCCAGAACCGTCAGGGAGGACTTTTGCCGAGCTGGATGTTTTGTTTGAGAAAGGAGTTAGCGCGAGGAAGTTTGCAGCGACTGAGGTGGATGTTTTTGGTGATGAAAATGAGAAGCGTCGGGAAGACATCGGTCAAGCTGGGAAGTTGGAAGTTGTTCATGAAGAGATGACCGTGGCTTGAGCTCCTGTAGCAAATGAGGAGATCTATGTATGTGCGCACAAACGTATAATACTGAAGCTAGGCAGACTAAGACAACCGTACCTAGGCTTTATCATTTAGCCACGCATCCTGGAGCACCTCTTTCACGGTCTTTCTATCTTTAGGTCGCCACTAAAGCAGTCCCCTCATAAATTCCATGAACATATCTTTATTCTTCCCTTCGAGGAACTCCTCCGAGCTCTCGAGGCTTGTGTCTCTCGGTACCCCGATGTCCTGCTTCCACTTTCCTGTAAATCTTGCTGTGAGAAGTTCGATTCATATGGTAAGTTTATCATTACTAGAATGAGATACTTACGACCCTCAGTAAAGAATTCAGGACTTCTCGTTCCCCGGTTAATTAAATCCAACGGGGGTGGTCCAAGAATTCCCATCATCTCGGCCAACTACGCGCGTCGTAAACCCCCTCCCATCCGGATCCTTGCTGTAGAAAAGATGTCTATCTTCAAAAAGGTCCCAGATCTGCGTTGAATTTCCCAATCAATTAGTAATGGGAAGCCATGGGCTAGGGCGAAGGATACATCAAAAGCCTGGCAATAAAATCAAGCAAGCATACCATAACGCCAACACTCCATATGTCAACTTAGTAAATCCAATCCGCTCTCAGAATCACTTCTGGCGACCTATAAAACTTCGGCTGCACGTTGTGGTTTCACTGCTCGTCGCCTCGTACAGCGGATCCAAAATTGCTTATAGCTGCGCGGTCAAAGGATTGAGTACGTCAAATTGTCGAGATGCATATACTGGCGCGCCATCAATGAATTTCCGGGGCGAAGGGTACTCCAGCTCTTCCTTGGTAAATCTTTCAAGAATTGCTTTATCTGCAATCTCTTGGAGAATGTTGTCACCCTTAATGTCTAGAGCATGGGAATAAGTACTGTATTCGTACTTGAGATATCTTCATCTTACCTGTATGCACCAACTTGCACTCGGTGTGAAGGTAGTCCAATGCAACGAACACCTACTTAAGACCAGCCTTGGGGAGGTCTTCGGTAAAACGAAGAATTGGGAGTCTGTACTTTAGTTCACTGAAGCTGTCCCACATCGGTTTCTGGGCAAGACACCGATGC
Source organism: Aspergillus carlsbadensis (assembly GCA_025688815.1). Lineage (NCBI taxonomy): Eukaryota > Fungi > Ascomycota > Eurotiomycetes > Eurotiales > Aspergillaceae > Aspergillus > Aspergillus carlsbadensis. Next base: position 243,516 of record MU628164.1, on the reverse strand, counting down.
CCGCCGCCTGAGCGAGGAATAATGAACGTGTCAAGTGCTGTTCTCACATGACAAGAGCCAGCATGCCATGATTTTCGCTGACCCAGTTGCTTTTAGATTTCGAACTCTTCATGATAATCTTCATCACATGTATAAACCTTCAATGTAACATATTGGTGGCCTCTAGACTTATCAGTGGACTATCGTTAAACGTGTAGAGCCAGCATCAACCTACTCAAGATCACGAGCAAGCCACACCGTAGAGATAACGCCAAATCCCAATTTTCCAATGACATGATACTTTGAGGTATAGACATCGCCAACCTTTATTAGATAATAGTGTCCTTTTTTGAACAATGCAGAGCGTTCTTCTTCGAGGATCTTGAATGCGCCGATGGATTTGAAGCTGGTGATTTAATGTCAGTTAAATAGAGATGATGGGCAATAGACAATAAATTGATTGTAAGGCCTGTCGTGGGCTTGAATTATGGGAGCATTGGATCAAAGTGCTGGGAGGATGCGACATCTTGACTAAATCAAGAAATGTTGTGAAACTTCCAAGTTGGTTCGAATATATATCGGAAATGTCACGTGGTACATACTCGGGGACCTTGAGACTGCGAATAGCTTCACTCCACTGTACCTCCATTTATTCTCAACTTACCAGCATAAGAAAAAAAAGAAAAAAAGCTATCGCGGAAGTCCATTTCCGCACCATAGCTCTATCGCCATCGCGATCTCCAAAATCAAGCTTTGAACACGTTAATTGGCCAAAATATGCCTGGTTCCTTCTCCCCGCAATGACCCACGAGCCCGAGCAACGCTAATCCATCCCACGATCCACTCTGGCGCGCATCACCAACGTCACCTCCTTTTTCGCTGCAAAAAAAAAAGCTGAAAGCAGCTACATCCCAACAAGCTTGACCTGACCCGACATGAACCCGCAAGCTCTCATCTCGGTCGGCTTCGCACTCGCAGCCGTCTTCATCTTCTGGACCCTCTCCTCCACCACGACGTCGCCCTTCGCCCGCGCATTCCCGCAAATCTCCAACAAGCGAATATGTCTCCTCATTGCGCACCCGGACGATGAAGCGATGTTCTTCGCGCCCACGCTTCTTGCGCTTACGAAGCCGGAGCTTGGGAATCATGTCAAGATCCTGTGTCTCAGTAGCGGTATCTCTTCTCCTCGCATCTATTCTTCGAGCTATGAGAGAAAGCGACGAAGCTAATATGATCAATTGAGTAAAACAGGCGACGCCGACGGCCTCGGCCACATCCGCAAGAACGAACTTACAAAATCCGCGCTACGGCTGGGAATCCGCGCTCCATCCGACGTGCTAGTCCTCGACGAAGACCGGTTCCGCGATAGTATCACAACGGAGTGGGCGAAGAGCGACGTCGCGGCGCTCCTAGCCTCGACCTTCGCACCGGACTCCAAAACCAACACCACCAACACGAAACGTAACAAATCGAGCGGCACCACAGGGCCCTCCGCAACAATTGACATTCTCCTTACCTTCGACGCCTCGGGAATAAGCAACCACCCGAACCACCGCTCCCTCTACCTCGGCGCCCTACACTTCCTACATAACCTCACAATGGCATACCCTGGGTACGCGTCGCCCGTAGCCCTCTACACACTCACGACGACGAACCTGCTGCGGAAGTACATGGGGATCCTGGATGCGCCGGTGACGATGATGTCGGGGGTGTTTGAGGGGTTGTTTTCAACATCCAAGGGCAAGAGGGCTGGAGCTGGGGCCGGAAAGGATCGGTTTCCTGCACGATTACTATATGTTAGCTCAGTGGGGGAGTGGATGACGGCGCAGGCGGCTATGGTCAAGGCGCATGAGAGCCAGATGGTGTGGTTTCGGTGGGGGTGGATTGCGATTGGGCGCTATATGGCGGTCAATGATTTGCAGAGGGAGGGGTGAGGTTTTGCAGTGTTGAATGGGGCACATGAGGATGTATAAAATATAGATTGGTAGGTATACACGGAGGCAGCGTTAGCTTTCAGATATGAAGAGCTCAATACTACATGGTCATGTAATGCTACACGAGGTTAGAAAGTGATGGACATTCAAAGCTCGACACAAGCAACGGCTTTGAGATCTAATTCTAACAAATGCATCGCTGAGATCGCTATTTGCATAACGCGGTCAGGCGATGGGTATCATCAAGCAGTATCAAACATAAAACTATCACATAAACAAGGCGTGTGAGGAACTGTAGCCCTGATGGTTGCCGGGGAAAGATGGGAGGACAATCATGCGTAAGCGAGTTCTGGGCGGTTTTTATACCCAAACACACGTTCGAACAAAACCTCTTTTACCTCGCGCGCCTCTATTTCAGCCGTCGAAACTAGGTTTTCAAAATCCTCGTCATAGTACGGCTCTCTATATGTGGGATTCACCTCAGCCTCATTTTCAAAAATTACCTCTTGGTCGAGCTCCATTTCTTCGTCTTCGCCCTCGGGTTCCATCTCGGAAAGATGGATGTCGTCAACGAGACGAACCGGCTGGATAAGGAGTTTGAGTAGCGAGTGATTTTGCTCCTTGGTAGACATGCGATCTCGGTATTTAGCCCAGATGAAATCATCATCGACAGTATCCGATCCACGTGTAGGAGCCATGGCCTCTATAGGTCGGTGGACTTGAACCTTATCATGAGAGACGACCCGCGAATTCCGGCCAAAGCATGTATTCCCTCTTATGTGGACTGTGCCAGCTGGGGTCTCGTAAGAGAAGAACTCTGGGAGGAAGTCTCTCCATTCCTCCAGCACTCGCGGGGCCAAGATGCGTCCCCAATATGTGGGATTTTCCGTTGTTTTGTGGCGCGGTCGAGAGCACAATCGAGCTAACCTCTCTAATATGGTTGTTTGCTGAACACAGCGCAGTCGAATTATGTCGTAGGCGCGGACGGCTTCAGCAAAACCTCGCGAGCGCAGAATATCAGGATTTATCCGCGCGTGGCTAGACTCGAGTGGTGGCAGATAAGATTGGACCATCTCCCTTGCATGCTTCTTCTTTCGTCTTGTTTCTTCAAGCATCTCGTATGCTAGCATCATGTGGGTTTTTAAGTTTTGAAGATTGCCCCTATTCCAAGCTGATTTGGCAAAAAACCAATGCATGTCGAACGTGGGTCTGGTTTTGAACGGGCCCTTCGTGATTGCTGCGTAGATTGATTTGATAAAGTCGTACGAGACGCTACCGAGCCGCATTTTTCTTCCAAGGCGGCCCTGGCGGCGAACCGACAAGATATATGATCTCCTGAGCAGTTCGATCCAAACCGTCTCCGGAATCTCAATGCCGTAAGAGCTCGAAATCTGGTCAAGAAGCTTTAGGGCACTAGGAATGTCATTGCTTGTGCCGAATGCATGCGTTATGGCCCACAGGAGGCGACTAGTCGGGTACACTGGTGACGAGCGATGGATTGGGACGATGGGCCTGTGGTTTCCAGTCTCCAGTCCACGGACGTCGACATTCCAGACCTTGTCCAGGAACTTCCACATGTCCGGGTTTCTGCCCGTTCGGGAGATTGCTATAAAGACGTTTATCATCGTCCTCTCATCAGGCTCAAGCCCTACCTGTAGCATCTTTTCACAAATGAGATGTATTTCTGCTTTCAAGCTTCGGGACGCGGTTCCATAGTTGTTCCAGCCCTCACTCTCAGCATTCCTACGTCTGTAATAGGCCCAGGGCGTCATCCGCATACGGTATTGCTCTAGACCAGCGTGGCATTTATTCCAGATCTTAGATTCCATGTAGTGGTTGTAACACACAACATCCGGGAAAACTCGGGCTTTTGACATGGAATGCCAGATATATTCTGCCATCAGTCCATCACCAAGAGATTGGGCGCAATCAAGAAGGTGGGTGTACTCGGCAAGGCTTGTTGCGTGGCCTGCCGACCGTCGTATTCGAATGATGGTAGAAAGTTTTGTGGCAAACTCGTCGTAGATAACCTGAATTGCTGTGCATCGCTTGATTCTGGCCACCCGGGGATGCAATAGTTCGTGAAGTTCTTTGTAGGGCTCAATAAAATACGAAGGGGAAAGCAGGCGAAAGGCCTCGACAAAGACGCTCTGTGGTAGCTGGGCGACCAGTTCATGATAGTCAGGATTCAAGAGGGCCTCCATGACCAGGTCGGGTTGAGCAGCCGCTAGAATAGAATTGAATTCTTGTTTAAGAGCAGCAGTCGGCGTGGGGCCGCTGTGGAATTCCTGGCGACGGACTCGAGAGCTTTCAATAGCTGCGCGTCTGCTGATAGCAAGCGAACCTTTCGTTGTAATCCATGGCGCGAAACGGCGCGTAGAACCAGCGACCGGGTGCAGCTGGTGGAAGCGAGAATTGTTGACAGGGCGACACGAGGGGCTGAGAAGGTGAGAGGTAACACCCTCGCATCGACGTACAATCACCCGCATCGAGAATTGCGAGAGGGATACAGCAGAACGCTGGGGGAGAAGGAAAAAGAGGAAACAGAAGGACACATGGTGAGGAGAAAGGAGAGGGGAGCTGGGCATCCATGCTGCTTATTATACGGTATTAATGGCGACCGGACTGCACGCGGAGAAATATCAATTGCCAGCGCTTTGTCCCTCAAATCTCACTCTGTCACTCTGCCTCTGAGAGTCTGTGGGGAAAGTGAGGGGTTTGCGCTAACAGTCTTGGCGGAGATCCTTTTCTGCTCTGGCCTCGCTCCCTCAGTCCCTCACCAGTCGCCTCGTCATTGACAACCATTCCACCCCACGCTCTCCTTCGCAATGGCCGATACTGAGGATGCCGGTTCTGCGTCTGTCTCCGAACCTTTAGACCTTGTCCGCCTCTCCCTCGACGAGATTGTTTTTGTTAAGCTACGAGGTGATCGTGAGCTCAAGGGCCGTCTTCACGTGGGTCTCCCCTTGCAGCTAAGCTCTTGAAGCTGCTACAAAATGACGATAGGTCGCTAATAAATGTCTTCTTTACTCTCTAGGCTTACGATAGTCACTGCAACCTAGTGCTAGGCGACGTTGAGGAGACAATTTACGTGGTGGAGGATGACGAGAACGACCAGGAGACCATCCGAGTATGCTCTCTTGATTCCACAACAAACATAGCTACCGCTAATCAGCCCTTACCTTCAGACGATTAAAAAACAAGAGGAAATGCTCTTTGTTCGAGGTGCGCCGTCACCATTTTCAGTCGGGTCTAATGGCTAACACAGCGACAAAGGCGACTCGGTTGTTCTGATCTCCCCTCAAGCGTGACCGAACTGGAAACCAAATATGAAGGGATATGATATGCACAAGTGGTGGCTACGCGGGGCTTGCTGCTGCAAGAGGACTCCGATTTCCACGAGCAATGATCATGGGACCACGAATCGCGATGACCATGCAAGGCGACGGGCTGCCGGACACGATCGCCGGCGCCTCTAGACTCATATGTTTTCATATCGCATTCTTGTCTACATCGGACTCGGGGATCTCCAGAGGCTTTGTCCGAGACGACCGTCGAGTCAACAAGCAGAGATTTCGTCCCAGGGAACTTAAACCATAGAGCTTAATGAATAGAATGTCAAGGTGGACCAATTGTAGCTGCACAGCCTCTTTTGACTCACTTTTAGAAGCGTGAAGGTGGTGCGTTGTGAGCGCGCCTTGAGCCTTCCGGGTATGACTCAAATACGCAATGACTCGGTTGCTATCGATAAAGCTTCCCCGACATCTTCGCCCTGCTCCCTATTTATCCTTCCACCCGGTCACTCTTACCTCGCTTTACAACTGAATTCAAACCACTTCTATCATATCTTTACCCAACTTATAAACAGACGCACTCCTGTCAGTGGAGAATGATCGTACGAATACGTGTTTGAACGCGCCACAGGCGACTTTCCTATCCGACCGTCTTAGTTTAGCTCCATTCACGCTCTTAGTGAATCACTATCACCTCGTCTATTATCTCTACCAGATCATATCATCGTCTTAGAGAAATAAGTGTGGATAATGAGAACGCCTGGTCCGAAATCAACCCCCGAGGACCGACGAAGAGGCGAGGTCGTGAGTCGCACTCCTCCAGTGCCCCTCATTCATCCTATCCCCGCTCCTCCGCTAACCACTGCATTGGCGCCAGGCGCTGAGCGAGTTTGCTGAATACGCAGACAAGCAGCAGTCGCGCCGCTCTGCTCAACCGGTGCCTCCCGAAAATGGCATAAGCGACAAGCCCGCTACCCATGAGGACCATGCGGAATTGGACATCCTCGACCAGCTGGGGCTCTCGGATGACCCGAAGACCGTGAAGTTGAAGGACCTCCTGCTCAGCCCCGAGGACAAAGTCGATGCGAATACAAAGCTTTTGGCGGAAATCCTGCAAAATCGGATTGATGAAGGTCATGGAGAGACGGTCTTCGACCTTGGTCTCGAGGATGGTGGAGAGTCCATGTCCCTCTCTCTCGACGAGTGGAACAAGGCGCTCCAGCGGCTCCGTGATACGGCAGACACCCTCGCGGCACATTGCCGTATTCTGCTTACCTACAATGTGGGAGGCCCCGAAGAGTCGCGCGTCCCGAATGACCGAGTAAAGGGTGCGTGGGGTAAGGTACTGGTTCGACAGCCTGCTGAGACAGTGGAGGAAATGGCAGAGATTCGTGTCGCCGTCGTGGGAAATGTTGATGCGGGAAAAAGTACTATGCTTGGTGTTCTCGTAAAAGGGGGCCTGGATGATGGTCGGGGAAAGGCTCGAGTGAATCTCTTCCGCCATAAACACGAAATTGAGAGCGGACGAACCAGCTCCGTCGGTATGGAGATCATGGGCTTTGATGGTCATGGTGAAATCGTGAGCAGCTCTCAGGGCCGCAAATTGTCCTGGGAGGAAATCGGTAACCGGTCCGCTAAGGTTATTTCCTTCTCTGATCTAGCCGGCCACGAGCGTTACCTGCGAACGACAGTCTTTGGGATGCTTAGTAGCAGCCCCAACTACTGCCTCCTGATGGTTGCAGCCAATAATGGGCTCATCGGCATGAGCAAAGAGCACCTGGGTATAGCTCTTGCTCTGAACGTGCCGGTGATGGTAATCATCACCAAGATAGATATCTGCCCTCCACAGATCTTGCAGGAGACTATTTCCCAGCTGACCAAGATTCTCAAGTCGCCTGGAGCGCGCAAGATACCTATATTCGTCAAGGATATGGAAGAGACGATCAATACTGCGGCGCAGTTTGTCTCTCAGCGGATTTGCCCTATCTTCCAGGTTTCCAATGTCACTGGTGACAATCTCGAGTTGGTTCGCACGTTCTTGAATATTCTTCCATATCGAGGCCAGTACAACCCCGATGCACCATTCGAGTTCTTGGTCAATGACACGTTCTCCGTGCCTCATGTCGGTACCGTCGTCTCGGGTGTGGCCAAGTCCGGGGTGATACATGCAGGTGACACAGTCCTTGTTGGGCCTGACTCTCTTGGCCAGTTCACAACGACGACTATCAAGTCGATTGAGCGCAAGCGCATCCAAGTGAATGCCTGCTTTGCTGGACAATCTGGCTCGTTTGCGCTAAAGCGAGTGCGTCGGAAAGAAGTTCGCAAAGGCATGGTTGTTCTTAAGAAGCTCGAACAACCTCCAAAGGTTTTCAAAGAGTTTGTTGCAGAGGGTATGGCCGTATACCTTGCTTTCCAAGTTCCTTACTAACATGGCTAGTTCTTATCCTGTCCCACGCGACAACCATCAAACCCAGGTATCAAGCGATGCTTCACGTCGGGGCAGTGAGCCAAACATGTTCCGTCATAGACATTGATCGCCCGTATATTAGAACGGGCGATCGTGCCCTTGTTGCTTTCCGATTTATGCAACGCCCTGAGTTCCTCGCTCCTGGCGATCGAGTACTCTTCCGGGAGGGCAAGACCAAGGGCCTGGGCATTGTTAAGAGCGTTGGATACGATCCGAGTAACCCATTGAACCCCGAGATGAAGAAAGAATTTGAGCGGAAAGAAAAGGGTTGATTTGATTTATCTTCTCTAGACCTCTTACGTTTTACGGCTTAGTTGGATTCCCAAGCACAGCGTTAATAGGATCTGGAATCATGCGTTCGCTATAGTTGCTGTCTTCGTTACATTCAGTCCTAGTTCCAAGAGTACTTTGGCTCGATTGGACAACTCAATTTGAGTCATATCTCTCATTCAAGTCATCTTTGAGTCTGTTCAAGTCTCGTAGTATGGAACATCGAAGCGGGGCGTGGCTGACACCCCCGCTATGTGGCGCAGACAGCCACTCCTGACTCATTCTGGAAAGAGAAAAAACTTTTTCCCGTGCATTTGTCCAGTAGTGCCCCCCATTTTCGTCGCTATCGTTATTCATGCGGTTTTTCTGGGCCTCTTCAGTCAAGGCATTTTGCGATCCCCTCCCGTGCGCTCTTCGGAGAACTCCTCTACGCGCTTCTTGGGAATTCCGGGCCACCAGCGTTCTTTACCACAACTCTCGCTCTTTCACTTCCCAGTTCCCACCCGGCGGATTAACAGACATGGCGACGAAAGAGGGGAAGTCAAATAAATTGAGCTTCCAGCTCAAGACGCCCAAGGGCACGAGGGACTGTACGTTTGACCAGCCAGCGCAACACCACACAAGGTGACCACTTAATTGACTCGTCTTTCTTCCGATCTAGGGATGGGCACTGATATGATCCTCCGGTAAACATCCCCGCTTTGCGAAACCGTGCCCTACTACCTTATCGCGTGCCCCTCCGCCCACTTACACTTTGCGTGCAGTGAACAGATCTTCAGCGCCATCACCGAAGTCTTCAAGCGCCACGGCGGAACCCAGCTGGATACCCCCGTCTTCGAACTCAAGGAAATCCTCGCCGGCAAATACGGCGAGGACTCTCGTCTTATCTACGACCTCGCCGACCAGGGCGGAGAAGACTGTGCCCTTCGATATGACCTGACGGTCCCCCTTGCCCGGTGGCTGGCTATGAACACCTCCGTACAGCACATTAAGCGTTATCACATTGCCAAGGTGTACCGGCGAGATCAGCCGGTGTGTACCCCTCCCTATCTTTCCCATACCATGCCATGCATTTGTAGTATGACTGGATTATGCTACTAGGACTAATATGAATATGCTATAGGCCGTTGCCAAGGGCCGGATGCGAGAGTTTTACCAATGCGACTTCGATATCGCCGGTACCTACGATGCGATGATTCCCGATGCGGAGGTCTTGCGAATAGTGGTGGAGGTGTTTGAGGCGCTGAAAATGCGTGACTATATTACGATTAAGCTCAATCACCGGAAGATCCTGGATGGGTTGTTTGCGGCATGCGGCGTCCCTGAGGATAAAATTCGGACAATAAGTTCTGCGGTGGACAAGCTAGACAAGGTATTTCTAGACCTTCAATGTGAGAATTGAGCTAACGTGTTTAGCTCCCCTGGGACCAAGTCAAACTCGAAATGGAAGAAAAGGGACTCGAGTCCGAGGTCGCTGATAGAGTTGGAGAATACGTGATGCTTAGCGGTGGTCGTGAGATTCTGGAGACCATTAAGGCCGATGAGCTGCTTTCCGCCAACGAGCATATTCAGAAGGGCATCGCGGATATGGAGCTACTTTTCAACTATCTCGAGGCATATGAGGTACTAGACAAGGTTTCCTTTGATCTTTCCCTCGCCCGTGGTCTCGACTACTACACTGGTCTCATCTACGAAGTCGTTACACCCCTCTCTACCCCCGAGGGATTCGCCCAGTCTCAGGACAAGAAGAAGTCCAAGTCGAACAAGTCCGACGATCCCAACGTCGGAGTTGGCAGCATCGCTGCAGGTGGGCGCTATGATGACCTGGTCAACATGTTCGCCAAGAAGCGTCAAATCCCTTGCGTCGGTATCTCATTCGGTGTGGACCGCATCTTCACAATTATGAAGCAACGGAATGACAGGGAGGCTGAGGAGGGCAAGTCTGCCGTTCGCCCCAGCGAAGTCGATGTCTTCGTCATGGCGTTCGGTGGAAAGGGATTCAACGGCCTGCTCACTGAACGTATGTCTGTGGCCAACCAGCTCTGGAAGGCAGGCATCAAGACCGAGTTTTCTCCCTCAGTCAAGCCGAAGCTGCCACAGCAATTCAAGCTCGCGGAAGCCGGTAAGGTGCCACTCGCGGTAATTCTTGGGGAGGACGAATTAGCAGCCGGCAAGGTGAAGCTAAAGGAGCTGGGACTGCCGGAGGGCCACCCCGAAAAGGAGGGGTACCTTGTGTCAAGGGATGATCTCGTCGAGGAGATCAAGAAGAAGCTAAACAAGATAGCCTTACCACTTCGCTAGGCAGCCTTACATCAACGGGGGTGGCTCCGCAGACAGGAATGGGACGAACACAGGGTAGCTGGCTATCTTGACAGGGCAAAAGAAATAGACTAGATATCCAATCGTCATACCATGAACTCATCCTCTCCTTTCCCCTCCTCCCAGTCTTTGTTTGTCTCCACGGCCCACGTGATCTGACGTCATATTTCAGCAACAGCGAACGACAACAACAGCCAGACCCATGAATCAAACATCATCGCTTCCACGGTCTGCGACGATGACGTCTCCAACCTGTTTCGGCCCATTCCATCACTGACGTCGAGGCCGCGTTGCTCGCTCCCACTCCTCGCATCATGTCTCTATATAAAAGTCCTGGGGTACCAAGCCCTTGGCCCCAAGAAAAGTGGCAATATACACTACTACAATAAACTGCAATCAACACATCGGAATCTTTCCCAGCTGAAGCCTGAAGCTGATCCATTACTCCACACGCTCAACACTTGGCAACTTACCTTCCTTATACGACACCACGCTGAACAACTCTCAACCTAACGACCATGGAGACTCTCACCCACGCTGTGCAGAATGCGTCTACTGCTGCCTCCAATGCCCTCTGGGGCGAGCAGCAACCCCAGAGCCAGAGGACTGAGCAGATTGTTGCTGCGCGACACGGCGAGGAGCCTCTCTCTGGTGTCCAGGGCAAGGGCACAGCTGCTGACCCCTACGATGCGGGAAACAAGGATGGTGAGTACAACATATCTACCTCAATTCTTTCAATTGCGTGATATAAACTAACATTTACCGTCTCACTACAGAACAGCCAACTGCCAAACTGAGCCAGAAGACTGAATCCATCGTTGCGGCCCGTCACGGTGACGAACCCGTCTCTGGTGTCCAGGGCAGGGGAACCGTGAGCGACCCGTACGATGCAGGCAACAGAGATGGTAAGCCCTCCGTGTACCTCAAAGATTCCCTCGAGAGCACAATGGGATAAGAACTAACATGTGCAGAACAACTCGGCGCCCCCCGCTCCAAGGAAAATACCGCCGTCGTCACAGAGCCCCTCTCCTCCATTACCCCGGGCCTCGCCCAGTCCCCTAAGAACACTACAGGCGTCACAGCCAAAGACTCCGGTCCTACAGACGTCAAGCCCTCAACCGACCGCGCCTCCCTCGCAACCTCCCCCCTCGGCACCAAGAACCCCTCCATCACCCACCCCGAACCCGTCAACAGCCCCCAGAAGACCCCTTACATCCCCTCCAACGCCGCAACCACAACCGGTGCTCTCGGTGCCGGTGCCGGTGGTGTGCCACTCGGCCAGCCCTCGTCGACCGACCAAACCACAAACGCTCACACCAGCTCCAGCATCGGCGGCTCGCCCTCCGATCTTCCCTCGCGCCCCTCTGAACAGCGTAACCAGGACACTTCCACTTCCAAGAAGGAAGAGGAGGGCGAGTCCAGCGCGAACATTGTTGACGCTGCGGCGCACAAGCAGAAGGTTAGCAAGGAGGCTCTCCGCGGCCCTAGCGTCTCTGCTCCCCGTGACCGTTGGGAGAAGGAGGAGAAGGAGGAAGAGCGTATTCAGAAGCAGGATGAGCAGAGTGGTCAGCCCGGGCAGCCGAAGACTACCAAGGCTGGTAAGTTACTCCATCTCCCTTCTGATCATAAGACCTTTGCGTGATGAGGCTTTAGATGCTAACTATACACAGATGGCGGAAGCTCCAGCGACAAGAACCACGGCAAGGACACCAAGGGTTCCTCGAAGAGCGAGGAGCATCACCATAAGTCCATGAAGGAGAGACTTCATAACATTGTGCATCCGCACCACCACTAAGCTGTGAAAGTTGCTGCTTTTCGGCTTCTTTTCGTTCGTTTTCCCTTCCGCTTCCCTGGTTGGAATTGTATTTCGGGAATGATATCAGAACGCTTCAGCTCTGTCAGTTCGGATTGAGTTGATCTGGGCTGAGATATGATGATTATGTATTATATGCAGCGGGTAATAAATTCGTGCTCTTGTATATTTATGAATGTTGATTTGAATATGAACATAAATGGATTTGTATCTCTTGTAACTAGTAAAATCGTCGTATGGAGTATAAATAACCCAGGCACATAACTATAATACCCCTAACTCCAACCTTGATTACCGAATCGACCGTATATACTACATCATCTTCCTCCCATTTATTCCCTTGATGGAAGAAAAAGAAGGGTTTACTCAAACAACAACTTCAACTCCTCAAGCCTCTCCTTCCTCTTCCCCTCCTCGCCCCCATCCCCACCCATGCCCAAACTCCCTGCGATGCCCATCTTCCTCTCCTGAACCTTCAACATCCGCCCCTCAATCGACTCCTTCACAATGAACCGGACAACATTCACATCCCGCGTCTGTCCCATCCGGTGCACGCGGTCAATGGCCTGTGCTTCGATTGCAAACGACCACCAGGGGTCCATCATAAAGACGTTGTTCGCGCTCGTGAGGTTCAACCCGACGCCGCCGGCGCGGAGGGAGATGAGGAGGACTGTTGGGGTAGGTGCTGTTTCGGTTGGCGGTTTGGAGAGGTGAGAAGGTTTCGAGGAGGAGGATTGGGCTGGAGTGGGTGTGATTGATGTGAGTGGAGTGGTTGATTCGGCCTCATCGAGTTCCTCTTGTGTGAATGTCTCGGTTCGGTTGAACTGAGCAAGGACTTCGGCGCGGGCCTTCTGCGGCATTGTGCCGTCGAGGCGCACATGGTGGATACCCATTTTTGTGAGTTGCGGCGAGATGAGGTCGAGGAAGGAGGTGAATTGGGAGAAGACGACGGATTTTGAGCCGCTAGGTATGCGGGCGAGGTGTGTGAGGAGGGCGTGGATTTTGGCGGATGTATGTGCTGATGGTGAGAGGGGGTTTATGCGGCGGAGGGAGATGCGTGGGGGAGGTTGGGAGCTGCTGTAGAGGTCGTCGCCTCCTCCGTCGTCTGAGTTTGAGGATGATGGGGGTGGCGGTTGTGATGAGTTGGGAGGGGAGCCATTGCTGTGACGGATGACTTCGAAGATATCCTGTGCGCTTAGCGGAGAGCGGCAGGAGAAGCAGCGTGGTTGGACGTTCTTGTCTGTTTGGTGGCGGATGTAGTCCTCGAGACACTTTTTGCAGGCGCTGTGCCAGCAGCTTGTCACAGCCGGGTCAATCATGGGTTCCTCTGAGCAGATCGGGCACTCGCCGCTGGATTCGGTTTGGATTTGGCGGAGGGCGTGCGCGGTGAATTTCTTGAGGGGGTCTTGGTTTTCATTAAGGTCCTCAATTTGATCATCTGTGGCCTTGGTGAAGCGGTCTATCAGCTCTTGCAGATCCATGTCGTCCTTGAAGAGTTCGTTGTTCTGGTCTGCCGCCGCTGCAGCGTCTTCCTCATCGGCGACAATGGCCTTGTTGCGTGTCAGGATTGGGTGGCAGCATGTTTGGCGGAGACGGAGGAGTTGTGCGAAGATGGTTGAGTAAGACTTGAGGATCGTGCCGTTCTCGACGCCGTTGGTGAATGTCTGTTTTGCCCGGGTGAAGATGTGGTTGTAGATATCCCGTTCCTGGTCTGAGAGCTCGACCTCTGCGATCTCGACTGTCCGCGGGGGTAGAGGCACGAGTGGTTCCCCCTCGGGGGTTTTCATGGTCTTGGTACGTCGCAGGACCAGGGGCTCGAGGACTGTCTGCACGACGCTGAGAGCGCGAACAAACTCCTTCGACTCGAATGGCGTGGTGATGAAAGTCTTCCAGAAGGAGAAGTTGTTCCAGGGCTCGACCTTGAGGAACCTCACCAGGCTGAACAAGTCTTCGAGGCGGTTGACAATGGGTGTACCCGTGAGGACCCATCGGTGTGTCGCCTGGAGCTCGTAGCAAGCTCTTGCAGTCTTAGACCTACGGTTCTTGATAATGTGCGCTTCGTCAAGAATGACACGGAAAAAGTCCACAGAAAATAAGTTTCCCTGTGTCCAGGCCCCAGACGCCAATGCTGTCAAGTGTTGGCGATGCTCCGCAAGAACAGTTCCGTAGCTTGTTACAATCACGTTAGGAGCTGCGAGATTGTTAGAAGAGCACAGCTCGCGTAGATCCACGGCCTTTTCATTTCCATAGTACATCAGTACTTTCATTGATCCAGGAAGGGAGGCTTTCAGAGCCTCGCTCTCCCATTGCGCAAGTAGCGACGTTGGCGCAACGACAAGAGTGGTATACGGCGCTGGCACTACGCCAGATGGTCTCATCAGGTTACCGACAGAGGTATCGCTCGAATCCTGGCTTGGGGGTACATTCCGGTGGGAATGAACCAAGCTAAGCATCTCGATTGTCTTTCCCAGTCCCATCTCATCAGCCAGGATACCGCCCAGGCAGTGTTGCTCCTGCGCAGGGAAGTCAAGGCTAAGCTCTCCTGAATAAGGGTTGACATAGAAATGTTCGATCCCTTCAACAATTGGTAGATCTTTGTCGTCAACGTCCTTCAACGGCCAAGTGTATTGCTCCCAGAGAGGGTGCATGGAAACCTCCCTGCCGGATTTCTTGTCCTTCTCTTTTGCAAGCATCCAATGAAGCGCCTGCTTCTGGTACTTGCGGAGATCCAGCGCGAAACTCGACGGCGGCTGAGCTTCTGGCATATTGAAGTCGAAGGATTGCGCTTTTTTATAGAGCGCATCGAGCTGATCTTCTTCTAGCTCCGCCGGTTCCTCCTCTTCAGAGTCATTCCCGGACTTGGTCTTTTTCGCATCCAGGTCAGCCATTTCCGCTGCGCGGAGCAGTCCCTCTTTCTTTTGCTTTTTAGTCGCATCGTCCTGCGACAAGGGCGAGAGGCCAATCTCATCGAATAGCTTGACGAGAGCAACCTGGCGAAGACGCAACTGCTTCTCTTCGGCACTTTCCTGGTCTTCAAAGATCGTGGTCGCTCGGTTGTCATCCGCGGAAAGAGACAAGATTCTCGGCTGAAACGCCTCGATTCGCAGGTAGCACCAGAGTTGCAGATATATCGTATCATTCACCCTAAGTCTATCCGGTGCAAAGACACAGACACCATGGAGCTCACAGACCTTCTGATCAAGGAGCGTCGATACCCATTCCGCTGATTCGCGCGGCAGTCTCCCAATTTCCTGGCCAGCACTGTTGGTGAAACGGGTCAGAACATCGCCCTTGTTGTTTACTCGGGTTTTCCCGCCCCGGCCACGCGTTGATAAAGGCTGCGACCGCGCACGCTCGATGTTGACAGTGTCGCCGTGTTTAACCAAGCCAATGCCGCTTCTCGTCGCCCATGCGCCCACCCCGAATGCACCAATATATCTGCATGAAGGCTGGGTCATGGGTCGGCTAGGCCCTCCGTCGATCGGCCTAGCTATCTCCTCAGGTAAAGAAATTGATTCCGGAGCGGTATAGGATGGCGTTGGCGTGGGGATCGGAAGGGCTCTCTCACGAGCTGTCAACGTTGTCTGGGTTGCCCGTGGTGCTTGGACACCGCCGGAAGTCTTCCACGAGCCATCAAAGTAGACATTGATTGCACGTTCTAAATTCCCACCGGAGACATTTCGTATTTTCAGCAGCGTTTCTGGGGAGAGCTTTTCGCCTATTATACTGATGAACGTCGCGGTGTCAAACCCGTCTATCTCAATATGCTGTGGCGGGTGAACATTGTGCTCAGCGACAGGAACGGCAGGGTTCGGTTGTTCTTCTTGCCCTCCATTTCCTACCACCTGGTCGTGGACGATATGAGAGCCATTCACGCCATTATTCCCCTCGACACGCGAAGAAGACGCGTCGATACTCGATGTCGGGGCGGCAGGTTCAGTCGTCGCCGGGGTGGGATCGCTGGGGTCATCGACGAAAAAGCGGCGTTTCTTAAATGGTCGTTCATGAACAGGGTCGTAGTCCATGCTGTATAATGTCTGTGTCGTGGAAGAGGAGGGAGAGTTGAAGGACGAGTGTGGGCGACATTTGATCGGCGGAAATTGAAGATCGGGAGACGCGCCGAATCCAAAAGACGCGAAAACTGATTAATTTCGGGCCGACGTCATTCGTCAAGAAAAAGTCCAGAGGAGCTTTGGATCTTGGGACAAACTTCGCTCCAAGATACGTATTCCTGGTATCGATCTGGTCTTTGGTTTGGCATCTGCTAGTACTTTAAGCTCTTTTAATACTCTCTTCACCTGCGATTGACCGATTTCCTCCGCTCCGGAAAGCTCTGCATTCCCGACCTCCCTCCAAGCTATCAACAGCATCACAGCCGCAAAATGTCGTTAATGAAAGAGATAGCCCGGCCATGCCGCTCAAATAGACACATCCGACACATCTACCTCCTCAAGCGCCATGCCTCCTCCCGACCCATAACCGGCGCCTCAGAGGCAGAAGTCGCATCCGCACAGAAATACTGCCTTGACCTTCTAGCGTACGCCCATTACCCTCCTTCGCTTCTATCTAATGAATCTATACCAACTCTGCTTTTAATAAACTAGAAAATACGACCGCCCTTCCTACACGCTAAGCACATTCATCCCGGCCCAAGCTCGAAACACCTACATCGCCTTGCGCGCTCTAAACAGCACCCTCTCCCTCCTCCCCGACACAACCACCAGCCACACAATCGGCCTGATGCGCCTACAATTCTGGCGCGACGCCATCACGCGCACTACATCGGGCTCACCACCCAAGGAACCAATCGCAATCCTCCTCGCGCACGCAATGTCCGACCTCGACGCCCGCACGGGGGGTTCCGCGCGCCTGAGCAAAATCTGGCTCACGCGCATGATCTCCGCGCGCGAGGCAACACTCACAAATGACCCCTACCCGACCCTCGAGGCGCTCGAGAGCTACGCGGAGAATACGTATAGCACACTGCTGTATTTGACGCTTGCGGGGTTGCCGATGGCGAGTGTGACGGCGGACCATGTTGCGTCGCATGTCGGCAAGGCCGCGGGGATTGCAGCTGTGTTGAGGGGTTTGCCGATTGTGGCGTTTCCCGGGGCGGGCAGGCAGGCTCCTGTCAGTGATCCGTCGGGGACGCAGGTTAGAGGAGGAGCGAAGCAGGGGGCTGTTATGTTACCGTTAGATGTTATGGCGCAGGCTGGGGTGAAGGAGGAAGAGGTTTTCAGGCAGGGGGCTGAGGCGCCGGGGTTGCGCGATGCGGTGTTTGCGGTTGCGACGAGAGCGAGTGATCATCTGATTACGGTGCAGCAGATGCTGAGCAATCTGCGGGCGGGGAAGGATGTTGGGCATGATTTTGAGCATGAAGGGGAGGAGGGGCATCAGTATGGTGCGAGGGAGCATGAGTCGCCATTGGAAGAGGTGAATCGCGCCTTTGGAGTCTTTCTGCCTGCTGTCGCCACGCGGTTGTGGTTGGACCGGTTAGAGCATGTGGATTTCGATATATTCAGGCCAGAGTTGCTGCGATCTGACTGGAAACTTCCGTGGAAGGCTTACATGGCTTTCAATCGGAAGTCTTTCTAACAATATACACTGATTGAATAGAATGTACAACATGACTGTATACAATGAATATCGGATCTATACCCGTCAGTACCGAGTCTATTTATAAATGAGCCATCCGACAAAACCCCTAATCTCGCTTCGTCCATTTCCGCCTTCGTTCTCGTCTCGAGCTGTGGATGAGATACCTCTGAGCCTTCAGAGCCAGCCAGCGCTGGATTTTATCTCGCCTGCAATGGGTTAGCTTGAATTTAGTAAGAGACAGAGGGTGTCTCACATCAGAATAGCTATTGTCGCCAAAACAAATGGCGGGGCAATCATCCAAAAATACCTATGTAGTTCAGCAATGCCTTAGATGTTTCAGTCATGTTCTGCACCTACGCATCACTATTCTCTTGGACACCGGAGAACCTGTCAAAATTCATCCCGAAATAACCCTATTGCTGTTAGTAGGTATTACTTTGTGTATACGCAACAGAACCAACCGTTAAGAATGTCAGAGGAAGATACAGGCAGGTGACAACTGTCAATTGCTTCATGCTTTCGTTTTGATATGCACCTATAAACCGTCAGTAAATCGTATCGACGAACCGCAAGATACTCACCAATAGTATTGAAGATCAGATCAATCATATTATCTGCTGCCCGTCGCATCTGATCGTATCCCTCGATAATGGTTAAACAATGATCCAGCGCATCGCCCAGGTACGTATGACACATGGTGCTTATTGATACGCTTGTGCCGCCAATGCTCATGAGATTTGGTGTAGACACTTCGATCTGTGGTTGTGCGCCGGAGGACGGTGTTATAAACCCCGGTGTTTTCAGAGTTCCTAGGCCAGGAGTGCTCATAGGCTCAGAACGATGGTCGCGGAGAGCATTAATGATGGTCGCGATAGGTTGCATGACGCCGCGAAGTATGGCGATCTCAGAGGTCAAAATATATAAACTTTTGGACTGGTCAATCTCCGGGCTTGTCAAGACGTCAAGTTCTAAATCCCCAATTGCGTCTTGATAAGCCGTAGTCACCGGTATCGCCAGGTCAATAATGGCGTCCAGAATAGCCTGGACGAGCATGCTGGCATCGCATGACTGGCGCAGCATCGTCTCTGGCTGGCTAAGACGTCTCGCTATTGGAGCCTCAATGTCCTCTGCACTTGCTTCGAAGAAGGATGTCACGGTGTTGTCAGCGTGAAGAAAAATCGAAACCTGTTCGAGAGTGACGGCCAGTCCCTTGGCCGCTAGGACAGCATGCTGCTCCAAAAAAGTAATCCTATCTTCGTTCGGTCCACCTCGATAGCGCTGGATACTGCGCGCCGTACTAACAACATCGGCGATCCTATCGAATTTGGGTGTTTTCGAGTGAGATCCGTGCATCCCAGGCCCGGGTCCAGCGCCGTCGGCATTCCTATTTTTGGATTCGTCGTTTTGCGTTCTGCGCCGGAAGAGGTCCTTTAGAGCAGCTAGAATGACTCTTCGCTTGGTCTGCCTCCTTACAGACATAGATTTTGAGCTGACCGTCGAGTCTGTTCTCTCCGGTCGCCAAGAAGCATCGTCGTCCTCATCATCTTCGTCCGAGTCTGTATCGTCTTCTCTCAGGTTGATCAGTTTTTGTAGCGTAAGGACGATATATGCATGATCAGAGTACCAATCCACCTTGGTACGGTTGGTCGCGTTAATCAGATCCTCAATAGCAAGTCTGTGCAGACCCTTCTGATTACCCAAGACCCGAATGACATCCCAGCTAAGGCCATTCACGTTGATCCACCTGCATTGAACCCACGGCTCCCGCTCCCTCGCCAGGAACTGCTCGATAGTGTCATTGTCGAGCGCGTACTGTCGCATCTCGTTCTGAGAAAAGTCTATAACAGTAATCTCACATCGACGATGCAAGTTCGTTGAGATCGAGGCCAGCCATTCTGCGTTGTAGGCCGGAAGGGGTCTGGTAGGGTCAATACCAGGTTCTGTTCCAGGTTGCCAGTTCGGATCATGGGTGACAGTATCCGGACGGTATGATCGCGCAGTATTTGCGCGGCGAGTACGGTGTCTGACCGTGTCTTGTGAGTTTGCTCGTCCCGGGACAGTGACTGTATCCGGGGAGGTGGGTTCCCAGGCGTTCGGAGAGACCGCCCGGTGGGGTGAACGTGGATGCGCTTCAATATCTGGGACGGCTTGAGACCGCGGGGACGGCGTGTCTGCGAAAGTCGCATGGTCATAGCTTTGAATAGACTCCATTTCGTCCTACCAGGTCTAATCACAGGGTTCACCACCCTTTGTCCAAGTTCCGCGACGGTTACTATTGATTTTTGGAGTTCTTGGGCTGGATAACGCCCTTCATCCCAGATGCTGCATGTCGAGAATGACGTTTCAGGAGAGCGGGCTCTGCGCGGAACCCTGCATATAACAATCGAAGCTTTAGCGAGGAAGGCTGAGCGACGCAGAAAGACTGAGATTCAAAGGTGTATTCAAAGACAATATTCTTTCGTGAGAAACCTATATTTGAAACAAAGAACCGTCATGCTTTGGGTAAGATCTCTTTGACGGCTGGCTCGATCTTGGCGCTTCTCGAATCCAACCAGGGAAGGGTCCAGCGTCCTTACCCTTTTCGGAAGTTCATACGAACAGCTGGAGCACACTACGTACTTCTACGTCATGCTAAGCGCACTATGTTTATTTTCCGACCGTTTCTATACGGAATAAAACTACTAGTAGCGGACATCTTTATATTCATGTTCATAGTATTAGCGATATTGAAGTCCGTTAACCACAGGATACGTAGCCATGCTGGACAGGTCAGAAAGCGCAGTAATTAGCTCTTCCAAGGCCCAATGGTCACTTTTCAAGATAGCAGTAGAATTAATGGGACTTGTCGGCCCTGCCGGCAGGGCTCAGCCTTGAATTTGATTCGAGGCTTTCGTAGATTGCAAGCCTTGCAGCAGCTCGGATGTGTAGCTTGACCCCCTCGGTGTGTAGCATGTAAGGATACACCTTGGGATAGGTACCGGGTATCGACAGCTTGACGAGGAAAAATGTTCTCGCAGCGTCGTATGAGTTTTAGGACTTTCGATAGTCGGCCTGCATCCTGAAGCAAGCCGCCGAAGAGCATCCGAACCGCCTAGTCGCGTTTAACGATTTTCAAGGACAGAAGACCAGAAACAGTCGTCGAGAACGGGCGCAAGATTGTCAAGAAACCTCCTGCTATGCTGAAGTAGCCGATTTCTTCTTGGTAGTGAGCCTAACCTTTAACGGAACAAGACTTCTCCTCGGGCCAGGCGAGTCTTGTCGCGCAAGCGGTTTCCGACATACAGGGCAAGTACCTCGGGATTTGCCGACCTGATCGGTTCGTTCTTCGCCAATTTTAAGAGCTTCAGTTATACATTGGTGGCAAAACAAATGGCCTTATCGATATTAGCACGTATCTAGTGACTTAGATGTCATGGGAAATCACGTACCGCAAACCGTGGTTGTAGCATCGGTAGGAGTATCCATACAGACAGGGCACTTGTATGCGGTCAACTTTGTGCGTGCGCTTCCGCCACCACTGGGCTGCTGCGCAGCAACAGCATCTTCCCTCTGTTTCGCCAGAACCTTAGCAATCGCCGAGGTCCCGTCCACATCTGTAAGATCTATCGACTCGATGGCTTGGTCGGCGTTTTCGGATTGGGATCCTGATGACGAGATGGTCTGGTTCGTCAGTCGTCTGCGCTTGCGAGGTCCCGAAGGTCCGGCCTGGGCATTTGACAGCCGTCGGCGGCGCGCTGGGGGCGACGGTATCGAAATTGTAGAGGCTTCTTGGTCCATAGTGGCTGACCTGCAGTGAGAATTAAGTTTGTGGTTGGCGTAAGGTTCGACTGTGAAGCCTCTTGAGGAGATCTGGGACAGTCATGGAGAGGACGTGGGCGAAGGCTCGTGTTTCACTTCATCAAATGGCCGCCACTTCATTGTTCGAGAGTTCATTCAGGTATCTTGGCTTTAATGCCGAACGGAACGATTCTGCCGTCTTATCACCTGATGATAAGCCAGCCAGCCTAGGCGGTGAACTTATCCGGAGTAATAATTATCCGGTCCAAGATACTGGGACACGATTCCGCGATAGGAAAGAGCCTCGACGCATCACGACTCGTCGCCTCCTTGTTGCAGCTTTATCGCAGAACGCGGGCGACAACTTTCCGTCAATCGACTCAATCTTGCCATGGAACTAATGCGGATTCTTTACTTCTCATGATAATATGCTTTGGAGACACTGCTGCTCTCCCTGCGCGAAGGGTGTAGCTCGATCTCGTGCTCAGAAACTTCGCGGAGCTCGTCCATTTGTGCAGCACAATGCTTTGCCACTCTTATCAAGGCACTACAGCTCAGAACTTGAAGGCACTGAAGCTTCACGCAGCTCTCTCTCAGGTATGCCGAGCGTGATTACTATCGCAAATTCGATGATGCTGACTGTTCAGTTCCCGCAAGGGCGAGGTTTAACGAAATCGGTGTCCAGCAGTTGAGCGACCATGTGTATTCGCAAATATTCTTCAATAAGTCCCAGCCGCCCGATCCGAAGTTGGTCGCGCTATCGAAAGACCATCTTGCGCGGCATGATTTATTAGGAAAATCACAGGAGCATGCGGATCCCGTCGGCTTTGACTTACCTGCCCTTCAGGGGCAAACCCTCGATGAGCATTTCTTCAAGCTAGGAATGGACTCGTCGGAGCCATACCTCACATATGCCAAAGAATACGCGACTGTGCATTCGCCAAACCTACCGCGCAAATGGGTCAGGCGGAGCGGATGGACTAAATACAATGCCGATGGTACCTCAGAGGCCGTGGAGGCACCGAACGAGCCGATGATCACTTTTGACACGGAAGTGATGTACAAAGAACACCCTTTTGCTGTCATGGCATGCGCTGTGAGTCCGACAGCTTGGTACGCATGGATCTCGCCTTGGTTGCTCGGAGAGTCAACGAACGAAATTCAGCTCGTCCCGCTGGGCGATCCAACTCAGTCTCGGATTATCGTTGGGCATAATATTGGTTATGACCGTGCACGTGTTTTTGAGGAATACGATCTGAAACAAACCGGAAATTTCTTCCTCGACACGATGTCACTTCACGTGGCTGTTAATGGAATGTGCTCACAACAACGACCGACATGGATGCGCCATAAGAAGAACAGAGATCTGAGAGACAAGATTGCGAATGATAACAACTCGGCTGAACTCGCAGCCATGATCGAGAACAAGATGCTGCGGGAGGAGGAGGAGGAGCTCTGGGTTGGGAGAAGTTCGGTCAATTCGCTCCGGGATGTGGCCAAGTTCCACTGCGACGTAACCATCGATAAATCCCAAAGAGACTACTTCGGCGAGCTCGGTAGGCCGCAGATACTGGCCAAACTTGATGAACTGCTGGATTATTGCGCTGCTGATGTCTCAATTACGCATCGGGTTTACAAGAAGGTCTTTCCGAACTTCTTGGAGGTCTGCCCCCACCCAGTCAGCTTCGGTGCCCTCAGGCATCTTTCGTCCGTGATCCTGCCTGTCAACCATACGTGGAAGGAATATCTCGACAGCGCCGAATCAACGTATCACAAAAGACTAGATGATGTTCAGCGAAGGCTCGTCGAACTATGTGATGAAGCGTTGACTTTCAAGGATGACCCAAAGAAATACACAAATGACCCATGGTTGCGCCAGCTGGACTGGTCTGGCCAAGAGGTCAAGATGGTCAAGGGCAAGAAGAAAGGCGACCCTCCCCGACCGGCTGCCAGGCAGAAAAAGCCAGGGATGCCCCAGTGGTACAAAGACTTGTTCACATCAAATACCGCTGACATCAATCTAACGGTCCGGACGCGCATTGCACCCATACTTCTGAAGCTATCATGGGACGGCCATCCGTTAATCTGGTCGGATAAGCACGGCTGGACTTTTAAAGTGCCCCGTGACAAGGCCCACCAATACGAAAATCAACCCGTTGTCGCCTGCGATATGTCTGAGGAGAAGAACCTAGAGCTGCAAAATGACACAAGACACATATATTATAAGCTGCCTCACAAGGATGGGCCTCTAGCCCGCTGTGTTAGCCCGTTGGCCAAAGGTTATCTACAATATTTCGAACGCGGCACATTGTCCTCTCAGTATGCCCTAGCCAAAGAGGCTCTGGAGATGAATGCCTCTTGCTCTTATTGGATCAGCGCCCGAGATAGGATCATGGGCCAGGTGGTTGTCTACAAGGATGACCTTGCGACATCACAGAAGGATAAAAAACAAGATCTCGGGTTTATTCTTCCTCAGATCATCCCAATGGGCACTATCACTCGACGGGCTGTGGAGAATACATGGCTTACGGCTAGTAACGCGAAAGGGAATCGTGTCGGCTCCGAACTTAAAGCAATGATCAAAGCTCCACCTGGCTACGCCTTCGTCGGTGCCGATGTCGATTCTCAGGAGCTGTGGATCGCAAGTTTAATCGGCGATGCCCAGTTTCAGCTTCATGGTGGAAACGCGATTGGATTCATGACTTTAGAAGGTTCCAAAGCCGCTGGAACCGATATGCATTCACGCACTGCCCAAATCTTGGGAATCTCACGTAATGACGCCAAGGTGTTCAATTACGGCCGTATCTACGGCGCAGGGATCAAGTTTGCGGCTACACTTCTACGCCAATTCAACCCGTCCATGACGGAGAAACAAACTCAGGAAGTGGCAACTAACCTCTACAAGGCTACAAAAGGTGCAAAGACGACCCGCCGCCAACTCTCCGATACTCCGTTCTGGCGAGGAGGTACTGAATCTTTCGTCTTCAACAAGCTAGAAGAGTTTGCGGATCAAGAACGGCCACGTACTCCTGTTCTTGGTGCTGGAATTACCGAAGCCCTAATGCGACGCTTTATCAACAAGGGCAGTTTCATGACATCCCGCATTAACTGGGCAATTCAGTCTTCTGGCGTTGATTATCTTCATCTTCTCATCATCGCCATGGACTATCTCATTCGCCGGTTCAATCTTCAGGCTCGATTGGCGATCACCGTACACGATGAGATCAGATATCTCGTCAAGGAGGAGGACAAATACCGCGCTGTCCTAGCATTGCAAGTCGCCAATGTGTGGACCCGTGCCATGTTCTCGCAACAAGTCGGCATCAGCGATCTCCCTCAATCATGTGCCTACTTCTCACAGGTTGATATTGATCACGTCTTGCGAAAAGAAGTGGATATGGACTGTGTGACTCCTTCTCATCCTCAGAAGATTCCCCATGGCGAGAGTCTGGATATCGTTCAGCTGCTGAACAAGGGGGATAAAGCCCGTCTTGACCATTCGATCGTTCCAATCTCCCCTCCTTCCCCCGAAAAATACACCTACACACCCCGAGCAACCGTCATGTCCGCCCTCGAAACCTCCAGTAATCCCGCCCTCATCAAAGCACAAATCACGAAAGACGACAAGGAACTTCGCGAAATCATCAGAGACCTCACAAAACCCAACACACCCGCTAAACCAACAACTACACGATCCACTACACGCACCAAAACAACGCCACCTGCAGCCGAGCCTCAGAAAGCCATACTGATGGACATTGGTTCCGGTCTATATGGCGGCGGTTTTCGAGACTTTTCCCAGGGGAGCAGGCCTCCCCAGGTCAATCTACCCCGCCATTCTTGGAAACCACGGGCAACTGCGAGGGCATTCTAATCTCTTCACCTTCTCCCTTCACTTTCAACTTTACCCTTACTTTCCTATGTATATGTTCTTTGGATCTCTTGTGATCTACCCATTATACTTGTATAGCCCTTTATACTTTACAGATGTATTATATGATTTCATGAAGCATGCCGAGGCGTCTGTGGCGGATGTGGGTCAAGGAGTCATTAGAGGGAATTACACTGGTTACCTTGATTTGGTGAAGCTTCATCCTTATAGTTCATGTACAGTAGGAAATCAAATGAGGTCTCGTCCTTTATATATAACTCTATCTACATCCTCAAACGTTGTTCTTTCTAGTCTAAGCCCCTCTCTTCCTCCCCGGATCCAACGTATTCCGTCGACTCAACCCTTCCCCTCTCAGCATCGCATCCCCTTTCTTTCCCAACACCATCTCAAGCGCCTGCGTCAGCCCAGCGGAATCATACCGCATCCCCACTGGCACCTCGGTCCCATCAGGCAACGAGGAGACAATCTTCCTTCCGTACAGACGCAAACTTTCGATACCCATTTCGGCCAGTCGGTCTTTATCGACGCTCGGTGTCCCCGGGCCATCGAGGTGCAGCACATGCGTCACATACGAGGTATATGGAAGGGACAGGGCCAGTCCGTTTACCTCTAGCTGGAGCGGCGGGAAAGCATGATGACCAGGGTTCGTTGTAGTAGAAGGCGACGTCGTCCTACTATTCGCGGGATCCACGAAATGGCGACCCCGACTCTCCTCCCCGGCACAGGTGATCGCCTCAATGAAATCCACCACGGTGAATGGATCACTTGTCGGCCCCGTCTCGCGATCTAGACTCCCGTTCAAAATAAGAATTTTATGGCGCGCGGGGCTGGACACGATCGCTTGCCCGACGCCCTGGAGGATGATACTCGGTATCAGGGACGTATACAAGGATCCAATGCTGTATACAATCGCCTGAGCGTCGCGAAGGGATTCAAGGACGCGCGGGTTCGCTCGGGGCCGAATTTCCTGGCCGTAGGGGTTTATGTACCAGATTCGGGTGATGCGGGCGGGGAGGTCCTCGATTTCTGATTTGGAGAAGGAGATGTTCTTGTTCCGGAGGTGTGGGAGGAAGCCGGGTGGTTGGTCGTCTTCGTAGAGGGCTGTGGAAAGGACGTCTGAGGGTTCGGTGTAGTCAATTGCAGCAGCAGTGTCTATCCGTCCAAGTTCGGTTTCGAGGGTGTTTGAGGGTGATATGGGGCGTGGCGGGAGACTGGGGTGCGAGATGCTGTTTTGCCCGACGATGACGGTGCCGTTGGCGAGGGAAGCGGAGATGTGGTGCGAGAAGTTGGAGTTGATTGCTGGGATGACTCGGACGAGGTCCGAGGGGACGTCACAGATGTTAGAAAGGAGGTAGACGGCGCTTTCGAAGGAGCCGCTGAAGAGCCGTGCGCCTGTCAGGAAGAGGTTCCCGACGCTTGCAGAGGAGAAGTCGAATGTTGATGCGGGGGGTCGAGCACGTTTGAGGATCTCGAGGTTGAGAAGGTTGAAGAAGGAGCGGATGAGTTCCTTCTTGGCTGGGGTGATTGATTTCCAGACGGCGGATGTGCCGTCTACGATGGATAGCCATTCAGCATGGGCGGAGGCGTCTACAGGGAGTCTGTGATTGAAGAGGGCCTTGATGGCTGCTCGTTCGGAGTTTGGTGGTGATGGTGGAATCAGGCGAACCAGGCGACCTGGATTGGCGAGAGTTAGTTCTCCGGACAGAGATGGGGGTCAAGATTGTACCTACTCCTAACGTCGCCGATACCAGGGCCACCGAAGATGCGGATCAGCTCTGACGAGGAGCCGCCATTGTCACTGATGGGAATTATATAGCTCAGGAAACAGTCTTTGCTCTCGCGGAGGGCGCTGAAGACATCCACGAGGTTATTTGCGGCACTTCCTCCAGAGAAGACCACGAGCCCTCGATTAGGGGTGGAGGGCGTGGTTGACATCGCCGAGGACACTGAGGTTCAGTCGAGGTCGAGGACGGACGCCTTATGCGTCAGATCTGAGTTATCCAAGTACCTGTTGAGTGGATTAGAGGTTGTCTCCTTGCATGAAGCAAGTGATATATCTTACCTGAGCGCAGGGATAGCCCACCAAAAAAAGACCACGAAGTCAAGGAGAAATTGGGAATCCAAATCCAGAGGCGAGATTTGGATGTATCTTGACACCTGATTGCGATGATTTCAATAAATCCAGGTCTTAGATAAAGATAGAGATAGATAAATAGAAGCGGACAGGTTGGGGGATTGACTCAGTCGGGCAAAAGTGCGAGTGAGACAAAACTTGTGAACGGGAGGCAAAAAAGTGCGGGTCACGCCTCAGTCAAGGTAACCATCAAAATTGCAAAACAGGATATTATTTTTGACTTACTATTGATAAGAGGTGATTTTAGGTCTATGCAGTAGTATATACGAGAGTCAAGACGCTATATAAACAGATGCAATATATTTACACTCCAGCTCTGACACCATTCCTGCAGAACATCCGAAAACGGTATCAACATTGAATACTCAATCAAGCGTACGCGGCCCAGCCTAAAGTTATCATTAATTAGATTCGCTATTCGGGGTTCAAGACGGGTAAGGAGGGCTTACCGCAATACAGAACAGCAAGATTCTTCTCATCCGTCGCTTGCTGAATCAACTCGTTCACAGTGGCCGTTACACTCAGCGTCTTACTCAACTTCTTCGCAACAACAGTCAGCGCTCGATCGGCCTCACTGGGCTCGTTCGTAGACCTGCTCTCCGCAGTAGACCCAGGCAGCACAGGTGGCCCATCGCCCGCATCCTGCTCTTGCATCTTCTTCATCCGCAGCGGCGACACCGTCCAGCTGTACAAAGGATCATACCGGAGGACATCCAGAATTGTCATGATGCTATATGATTCTTGCCGAAGGGCTTCGAGAGTGAATTCGCAGCATCGCCGGAAGACACCTTCGGTTTTAGTGATGCCCATGCCATCGACTAGATCGCGCGTCAAGCGGAAGGGGACGACTTCGGGAACAGGCAAGACACGGCCCTGTTCAAAAGCTACACCCAGGTCAATATGGACTACCTCGCCTGTCCGTTCGTCGAGGAGGATGTTATGGCCGTGGCGATCTCCGAGTCCCAGGACGTGTCCTAGCATCGAAATTGCAGCGGTGCTTTGCGTGTACGATAGTCTCCTTCTGAACCAGTCGTCTGGGTTGTTGAACTTTTCCATGAAAAAGTAACGCAAGACTGGGTGAAAATGCTCTGTTACTTGGCGGTATGTCCTCACTCGTTGCTCGAAAGATCGTGTCTGGACATCAGCGATGTATTTGCGGCAGGCGTTTGTTTTCATGTCCTTCGGGTAGTATCGTTGATGCGCGGGCATCAAGTAGTCATTAAGCGGTATCGTATGGGGGACAAACTCGATAATACCGGCATTCGAGGTCAGGGGAAGCACTTTGTAGGCTCTGATACCGAGATTTCGCTGCCTGGTAGCCTGATGGTCCTTGAGAAGGCTGCTAACTTGTTCAAAGACTTGTTCCATGATGGCATCTTGCCGCAGGTCGTCATTCCCTCCTTTGAACTATCGCGAAGTTAACTTTGAATTCAATCAGAGGGGATGTTCATCTTACAAGTTGCTTATACCGTTCACCGTTACTGGCCACAGCGGTGACGATTTTGGGTGCGCTCACACCAGACGCGACGGTAAACTCAGGTTGATACTTGGTTAGCTTTGGAAGATCGCTATAATCACAATTGACACGGATCTCAATCTTCATTGTCGGTGGTGGTAACCTCTGGTTCGCGGCATCTTGCTCCAGCCGTTCACCAGTCGGCAACTTTTTCAGGGCAACCTTTGCCCCGTGCTTCAACTTGTCGTCTAGCCTCTCGACAGCGAATCGCACATAGTTAATGTTGGCATTATGAACTGCCACCCACAATTGCCCAACATGCTTGTCGCTTCTGAGCGTTTCGGCCAATTTCGTAGCAGCTCGATTACGCGAGAGGGCAGACTGGTCTTTTCCTCCCCTTGACTTGCTGCTTGCAAATATTTGGTACATCCCGTGGAATGGGTGTTCGCAACATATTCGGTATACCAATGCGGAGAGCATGCCCTGGAAGCTGTCCGAGACATCCAACAGACGAGACGTTAGTTGGTTCATCAGAGAAGCAAACTTTCGGCTCGGAACATCCGAAAGATATTTCGAGACTGCCTTGTTGGCGATTTCGCTGTGTGATTGCGCAAGCCATAGCGCACAGAAACGAAGAACGTCGTTGTTGTATCTTTCGCTTTCCTTTAAGCAAACGAGGTAGTTCTCGAGACATTGTTGGAGGAAGGCTTCACGACTGCGCTTCAGACGCTGGTACTCCCGGTCATCGAGGTCAAACCATTGCTTCGTCTTTGATCTGTGAAACTTGAGGTTGTCTCTTTCTTTACCTTCTGCGGACTTGAGCATTTCGTCCAGAGCTAGCACCTCTTTCTCCTTGCGGTTACGGAGTTGTTCAACTCGTGCAAAGTCCTCTAGTCCATCTGGATTTTGCAATTGTTGGTCGCAGAACATTGCAAAGCCGTGGTAGACACGTCCTGCTTCTTCTGCTTCTGAGCGGCCCTTTAACTCTTTGACTGCTGGTGTCAGGTAGTTTTGGATAATTGCTTCCGGCTTCTCCAAGCGTGCCTCCGCTATGTGATGACCCTATGTTGTGTTAGTTTCCCTTGATCTCATACGTAGTTAGATTTCACCAACCAATGTCACAAGGAGCTCTGCTCGACTGATGGGTATCGCTTGTTTATGGAGGTCATTGCGGTCTCGTAGTTGCTGGAGGATCTGGATGGAAGGTGCCATTTCGCCCTGATCCCATAATACATTGGCTAGATCGAACTTCGCTGCCCCTTCCACATTGAGCCCTAGAGAGACACATTGGTCTGAGAGATTTGACAGGTAGACAGCAGATTTCAATGATGCCTGTGCAATTCCATGGTTCCTGGCAATATCAAGAGACTGCCGGATAACTTTCGCCTCGAGAAGCTGCGCTTCATAGTCACCTAGGTTGAACGAAGATTTGAGATAGTCCTTCTGCTTGATCGATGAGAAAAGCGTCTCATGGGCGTTCAATATCTCGCTAACTTCATGCACACTTTATTTTATTAAGAAATATTCACTAGTCGAAAAGGGTGACTCACTCTGTTGTTTGTAGCCAGGAGTTCCTAGCTGCAATATTTTGCCATTGCTGAGAAATCTCTTTGATGGAATTTGCTTGTAAAACGTCCTCAAACTCTGTCAAGATGCCGAGGTTCCTCATCGCGCTTCTCAAAGACTTCGCTGAGCGACGGTCGCTGTTCAAGGAGGCCAAGCTACTTGTAAAGCTCTCGTTAATGGACGCAGAGACGTCTACTAGAGATGCAGACGCATACAGGCTCTGGAAAGCCCTGAACATCGTCGCTGACGGTGATTTATTCATTGGCGAGATAGGTATGTCCCATTGGCGCAAGTTCGTAGCAGCCTGCAGCATGCTGCCAAATGGAACCGAAATCTCACTTGAGCTTTTGAGCGCACCAAGCATGGAGTTGGCAATACCCTGGAGATTGGTCGAGTTCAGTGCCTTCAAGACACCATAAGTGTTGCCGGAACCCGTCATCTGGACCTGGCTATCATACTGCGCGCTCTGGAACAGGAGGTTCTTGAAGCCGGAGCTCTCATGCTCAAGTGTCTCCATGACAGATTCAAGTGAGGATATTTGCTGGATCCCATAGAAGAAATCAGGGTCGTCTATGCTCTTAAAGATGTCATGTAGCAGGCCTGGTGGAGCTTCGTATTTGACGACGGAGGACCGGCGAGAGCCTGACGTTATGCGAGCTGCGTGAGTTTCGAGGAAAAGAAGGGCCGTCTTCGGCATTCGGCATACACTAGCTGCTGAAGATGCTTCTGCGTAATCAATATCCAGCCAGTCATCTCGGTCCACTATCGTGGGCTCATCCGGCCTTGGCTGATTGCGAAGGTAGATGATACAGCTGATGACTAGTCGCGCGTGGGGAATAGTGTCGTTTCCAACATTCTGCAAGGCTCTGTTGAAGATTTTAGAAATGGTCTCACGTACATCGATGTCGCCTCGAAGATCTGCTAGTAAAGAATCATGCAGCATATAGGGTAGCAGCTGAGTAGCCAGATCTGGGATGAGGTACAAAATAGTACCCAATGGCCCAACAACTGGGTCTTCAGCTGCAGCGTTCGAGAGAAAGAACCCGACGTTCCGCGCCCAGTATGACGGTGACAGGCTCAGATCGTACCCTTGCACGCTATCTCGCTTTTTAACCTCCGAAGCAGTCAGTGATATTCCAGGGCATTGGTATGGGGCCCAAGTGAGAGCTTTCATGAGCAGAGGAGGGACTTCCTCTACGGAGCTCTGAAAGTCTGGGAAGCTGTCCAGATTACTGACAATCAGTTGCAGAGTGTGTTCCAGTGAGCCAGTCTGGCTACTGCTCTGCAGCATATCGCAGAGTATACGGAGTATATTTGCTTTGGATCGACAGTAGATGTCAATACCCAACTGAGACGAATAGGTGTGAAAAAGAACGAGGTCCTGTTCCCTCAATAGGGCGTCGTCTATTTTACCAGTAGCAGCAAATGCCCGTCCAATAACTCTAGCAGCCCAGGATCGGTACTCCGGGCCAGGATTAAAATCCTGAAGGGTCTGACACACGGTGACAGCGTTTGATACAGCATCCTCATCTTGCTTGATGGTTGTAAGATGATGTTTGGTCGCTCCCTCGGGCGTAGCGCAAAGCAGCGAAATCACACGGTCAGATATCGGTTTGCTAAGAAGGCCGTCCTTGGCATCGCGGTCCTTGAGAACTTCAAGCAGCAGGTCGCTCTCACTGACGCTGACTACATCAGTTTCCTGTCTAGCCACGGCTGGAAGGGATCCTATTAGCCGCTGGAAAGACTCGACAGCTTCATCTTTCAGAACAGGTGATTCATAGGCGTCGAGATAATCTTCAAACCATTGGGTGAATCTTCGCAGATTTTCCGAGACAATTTGTAACTGGCCATCCTGTCGCAAGTGTACTGGGGGGGCCGCGAGAAACCTTCTCAAAGACAGTAGCGTTGAGACAGCAAGGCCGGCCATCAAACCCGGATGCTCGACCAGATACGTCTTTCCGGCTTCTAATAAGTACCAAAATATGGCAAGTGCATCTTCAGAGCAGAAAATATCCACCAGAAATGGCTGAAGAGCCGTGGTCATCATTTCATATGGATAGTCACTCAGCATGACAGGCCCAGCCACACATACCAGGATCTTGAGTTTTCGTATCACCGAACAGGCATGAAGAGAGCCAAGGGCCGGGTGAATCGATTCGAGAAGGGACCGGCATACATAGGATGCTAATGCCGGGGTCCATATAGCTTCAAGCTCGTATCCACTCCGCTTGCACAGAAACTCAAGCTCATCGAGAAGATATCGCGCTCTGAATGACGGCTGTTGGTTTGCTGGCAAGACAACCTTGGAAAGACCTTTGCTGGTTATGCGCTTGTACGTATCCAAAGCCTCTTTGAAGCTTTCTCTTCTAGTGAATGCCTTCTCTACTTGTTCGTAGAGATCAAGCGCTGAGAAGAAGGTGGCCACTATTTGAGGAAACTGCGCCTCGATTAGATCGATGAGCTTGTCTGTCCCGAGGATCTTCTTCAGTCGGTATTCCACGCCTTTCGGCTGGCTTCCTTGCCCAGGAGGGGTACTTATATCGCGAGCTATTGTGTAGGCTTCCGCTTTGTAGAAGGAGGCAGTCAGGAGCTCAACGAAAGGTCGGTTCATAAAGGTTGCGAGTTCGGTAGCATCCTTCTCGCTGGCACGCATCATGATTTGGCCAACAATCTCATCTTGCGCGTCACTGAGCATGTCCCTTAGACTAGCATACCCGAATATGCTAAAGGGCATAGTCATCACCGACTCGGCTTCAGTCCATGTGTATAGAATCTGAGAGGAAAATAGCTGACAGATCTCCTTCGCGTCCTGGAGGCCGAGAGATTCTGAAACGGATTTCAGGCACTTTTCGGCATACCACAAGGAATGGCGCACCTGAGCAGAAGTTTCAAAGATATAATAGATACTTCTTCGGAGCAATGTATGCCATCTAGAAGCAAGCTGAGCCAACAGATATAGGCGAACAGCAATCCCTTCTTCCCACTCAGGGTCTGCAGGAAGGTTTTCGAGAACATCATCAAATATGGCATCATGATCCTTGAGGAGGAATTGCTCAAATAGCTGCGGCATCAAGCTACCTGCGTTGAACTTGACTAATATGTCACCGTCCCTAATGATCTTGAAAAGTGTTGTCCTAGGCGACGGGCTGGACTGTCCGCTCGAATAGGAGGGGTTTATGCTCAGAATGGTTCCTAAAAGTTCGGCGAAAGCGACTAGTACTGATGGAGATGCTCTTCCTTTTCGTAAAAATACACCGGTGAACCAAGCGTAGATGTCGGCGGCCGAGTCGCTAAAAGTATCGTTATTCCCGCCGGCCCACGACTTGCTGAAGCTGCTCATCATGTTGATACAAATGAGGTGTGAAGTTTCACAGCGCTCCAGCTCGTACGTTTGCAGACATTTTTCGCCTAGGTCCTCAAGTATACCGAGTAAAGATTCTTGGTCCATTTCAGCACAATATTGGTAAACGTAAGGAAGAAGAGTGCGCGCTGCCAGTATGTCAACTCCGTCAAGGCTGACCAAGTAATCGTAGAGTCCCGTATGGTCCTTTTCCTGAGAGGCATACAGCTGAAGATGTGCTCTTCGAAAAATCGAAAGAAGAACGGTCATATACCGCTGGAAGCTGGGGAGATCTTGAAATAAGGGTGAATCACTTCTATTTGTACGTGTGATGGTAGAGAACTCTTCGTCTTGATCACTGGGTGCAAGTATAGGATCGTCTAGGTCCATAATCTCCACATTGGCGGCAGAAAGTATTCCTCTTTGGAACTGTCTGCGGCTCTCGAGGACCCGGCTCAATGGGACAATAAGGGCATATATCGCCTCATGAATCGCGGATGGTGGAGCACAGAGGCATGATTCAGGTGATAAAAAAGGAGGCAACAGTGTCACGCAAGCGAGCATGAAAATTGGCTCGCGGGAGGCCAAAAATGAGCAAATACTCTCCCATAAACGGTGGCTATTCGAGTGCAAGGTTTGTAGCCGAGGTTCTGGTTGCTCTGGTAAACAGGATGTATAGATAGCCGTGGTTATACAGAAAGAAGTCAAAATCTGCACAATATCTGGTGTAACATGGCGTGACTTATCCTCAGTTAAGGATTGCCAGGAATGGAGAAAATGCTCCGATTTCGCTTGCAACAAGTCAAGGATTCCCAGGTCATTTTGATCGAGCTGCGCGAATTTCTCCATAAAAATCGAATCTTGCGAGTCCCAAATGTCATAGAAGTCCGGCAGATTCTGGAGGTCGAAAAGGTAGGCCAAGATTTTCTTGTTGCTATGATAAAAATGCCACACTTTTGCAATGAGACCTGTTGGCCCTCTGAAGGAAGTACGAGGCGGGTGAAAGGGCCTATTAGTACAAGCCAACATCAAGTTCAACAACTCTAAAGGACGAGCGAACGTAGCAACTTGTAACGTTTGTATTCGATCAGTCGCCGTCCCTATCAATCGTCAGCATGATGATCCAGAGTAGCGTTCATGAGAAGGACAAACCATAGCTCCATGCCTCCCTTAGCCATGCACAGATTTGACTAGAGGCTTTAGAGACAGAACCCGGGTTTATTTGAGCCGTCATTCTGATTACTCTCGCCCAAAGTTCCAGAGAAGAATCGGACAGGGCTGAAGGGCCGTTCAGGTTGACGAATGTGAGCATTGAATTGATTGTCTCCGAGACTTCAGAGTAGTCCAACAGGCCGAACTCGAGTATACTGTTCTGCAAATTGCAAGCTGCTCTAGACGTGAATTGAGAGGTAGACGCACGAGACGTGAGGTCCCATACTTGCTGCCAGTATTTTGTGAGAGACGGTGCATTCGCCGTAGGACTAGCAGCAATACTATGGAGCTTGATTAATACTCGGTCCATGTTGGTTTCTTGATGGGGTCTCACCTTGCAATTGCGATCATTGTCCAGGACGATATTGCCGGGTTATCGTCGAGTATATGTGGAATAAGTCGCTCCAGTAAGGATGTCTTGGGCTCGACTTGCGTATAATGTTGAAAAAGAAACGGAGTTAACTGCAGAGCGCAGACTCTGCGAATACCAAATGACCCCGTTGAATCACGAAACACATCATCTATTTTCGATGCGAGCCGTTGTTTTTTATTGGGCGTCTCGCCTTCAACAGGTGAAGGCGATAATCGCGCAGCAAGTTCCTCCGACAACTCTAGCAGTCGGGCCATTGCCCATACTACTGTCCAATTATGCTCAGACCTGATACTCTCTAGCCGTGGCCACAGATGGAACTGTCTGGGCTCTGTTGAGGGTTTAGAGGAAAAGATCAGCTCGTCCACCTGGAGGATCTCTTTCTCGGCGCGTCTAATGTACTCGGAGTGTAGCGTGTTAGCAAGCCCCTCCACTGTAAGTATTAAGGATTCTGAGGGAGTCTTGCGGATTGCATCAGTAAGAATAGATACAACAAATATGGTCGTGGCGAGTAATTCGTCTTTTAGCCCCACGAGCTTAGTAGCCCAGTGCTGTCGAATCACTGGGACCAGTTCCATTAACGTCTCTCGAACGAGCTCTGAGCTATCAAAGATGACTTTCATCACCACTGTGTTGATACTAGCAAAAGCTGCCTGGTGACCGCTTCCACCGACTGGGGAGGATGCGACATATTTGGTCAATCCACGAAGCATAATTTCGACATAGTCTTGAATAGGTGCATTTGGGACTCCAGAAAGCATTTTTATGCATTGCAGGGCTTCCTCAAATGCACCAGAAGGTCCCTTGGGCTTCTCTCTGAAGGCCAGAGAAGGGGTCGTCCTAGACGGGGTCGAGCGGCCCCCACTAGCTCCGAGGTAATCATCTAAGGTGGACGAATGTCGGCTCCCTGTGCTTTGTTGACTTTCTTCATCATCTGAGACACCGATGATGTTCAAGCAGAAGTTCACGGCCTTTTCCCATTCTTCAACGCCCAGGTGCTCAACATGCGGGGGGTGATGTAAAATTGTGCTCAAGCACTTGGTGTAATCAACGGCCAAAAGCTCGAAGAGAGGGGCTTCCCTATTGACCAAAGTATCGGCTATGTGGTCAAGAACGGCGCGCACTGATTTCGTCCTCAAGTTACATAGCAGAGCATCAACAGCCGCGCGAATGACGGAGGCACACGCGGATAGGCGAGTAGAGGCCGCTCCTTTGGAACTCGCCCTGTTATAGAGCGATTTCTCAGCAGAAACGAGGCGAAACAAAGACTCAAAGATATGGTGGCAGCCCTTGTCGCTCATCGATTGTCTAAGATAAAAACAATGTTAATTGGACAGGGACTCATCTTGGAGGAAACCATCGGAGTCCCATACAGTTTAGAGCTCCGTTTATTCTGCTGAAGAACATGTTTCAAATCTAATGGGCGTCAGAGCAGATCCACGAAAGTCATGTGGTCAACGAACCAGCTAAGCCATCCGTGCGCTCTTTGATTTTGTCAGACGATATGAGCGCAAGTGCTCTGTCGAGTGTGATTTCTCCCCTCATGATGGCGTTATGAATGTACTTCTGGGCAGCGAAGATTGTTGTAGCAGCTCAACAGCTCAGCCCATAGGATTCCTGTTCGCCATTGCCCACACAATCGCGTTTTGTTTGTGATTTGCGATAAGACTTAATCTGCACTTCGCATGCAAAATAAAATAACCTTTGCCTTGAAATCTATCCCAAGCTGGGGAGCTGTTTTGGAGCTGGCCTTGCCGGTTGTTGGTGGGTAGCAACAGGAAAGCTCTCGCCGCCTTTTTAGACCGCCGGGATTTTGTCGCGCTCTCCAACCTTTTTTTGGCTCCGGACAAACAATTGCTTCCTTGCACCACATCCCTCTGCGGCGCTTCTTGCACTCGCGAGTCACGCTCTCAGTATGGAGAGCGCGGAAAATCTGGTTGGCCTTCGCGGCCTTTTCCAGGATCTTTCTGCACTTCCCGACCCTTCGTTTGGGAACATTGACCGACTCCGCGTCGAGCTAGAGGCTCACATCCATGATTTTAGGGACCTTCTTGACAAACCTACGAAAAACAATGCGAGTCGGCAAACTGTCTTATCTGGTAGGGACTTACAAGAACCCGTTACTTCCAAGTTTTAATAGCCGCCAAAATCCTTGCGCAGCATCGCGCTGACTTGCTCCAACCCAATTACAGGGAAGATCACAATCGACGATGTGGAATACTCAGTCAACGAAGAATTTCGACAGGGCGCGCTCCAACTCGCCGACGCACTCGATCTCGATGAACTGCTCGCTGCGCTCCTATTTTTTAAGGCCCAAGAAGATGCTCAGATGCTGGACAGACCCCCAATAATTACAGCCATCATACAATTCCACCAGCGCCGACTATTTCTCCTAGAATCACTACGATTGATTCTTCAGGAATCCTTCGAGATTGAGAGGGAGGCCACACAGGAACTGGCCCAGAACGCTTTGGCCCTTATTCTCGAGACAAATAACGGTCAGCTACGAAACGCAGGGCTCTTTACACGGAAATGCTTGAAGTCAATGGAGAGTATCGAGAAGTGGCTTGTGCTCCTCGGAGAGCAGATTCAGAAAGCTTCTCTTGTGGGTGAAATAGAAGATCGAGATGTTATGGAGGCGATCGAGCATCAGCGCCACAGCTTGCTTCAACAACATGAATCGCTCGGCGCAACTGTTTATTACTTGTTCAAAGGCCCGTACACAAACTCTGAAGACCTTAGAATACTGGTGGCCCATCTCCGAAGACTTGATCGATTTGATGGTGTTCTTGTACACTACATCCCATCCATAATATCTTCCTTTGTTCAGCACGGATCCCCAGAACGAGCGGACTCCTACAACGACGCTCGGAGCCTAAATACGGCTATTGTCTCCACAAAAGATGGTCAGACTTGGGCGCATCAGCCTTTCCATGCGGCTGTTATAGCACTCTGGCTAGCGGTTTATAGCGGGTGGGACTTTGACGCCCCACCCGCCCTTCCTCCAGGCACTGACCTTGAGAAAGAAGCTGAGGAGCGCACGAAAACGTTCATGACTGCTCTGGACGACGGTGGCTTGGATCTTTTGCTCTCTATTTGTTCAGCCATCAGCAGTGAGGACTGGAGCGACCCCGCGCGAAGTGAATTGGTGACATTGTTGTTGAGAGAAAGTGCGTCTACGATCAAGGAAAGCTCCTCTGCAGCTCTCGAGGCGGATTCATGCTCTGATTACTTGAAAGAGCTCTTAATGGAGAACTTTGAAGTTTTCACCGAATCTTGCGTTGCAAATATGCCAGACGCCGTTCGCAGACTAAAAGCCGACGAGGATTTGCAGAGATTGGACCAAATCACCGCTCTCAGGGATGGGCTGACCTCTAACCTGCACCGCAGTGTTGTGGAAGCTCGAACACACCTTGAGTCATTTCTGGTAATTATGTCTTTCGCGTTCGAAGGTCGTCCAGACGCAGCACAAGAGATCTGGGCCGACCCGGATGGCAATATTTACGGCTTCCTCCAATGGTCCTCGAAGCGACAGACCGTCCCTCGGGTTAGCGCCTTTTGCGAACTACTTTGTTCGATCTCCAGCGGTGAAGAGAATGCTGCTTCTGCACACAGGTTCCTTTTGGAGGAAGACAAGTTCATGACTTCGAAATTCAAGCGGTCCACCTCCATGAATTGGGCTCAAATGTTCGCTGAGCTTCAAATATACGCAACAAGAGTCACGGAGAAGCCCTCACCCCAGACCTTGCACCGTGCCAGGAAATTCGAGCCGGCTGACATAAGTGAGCCAGAAAGCCCTGTCATGCTGTCATGTTACCTCCGTCTAGTCGGACACCTTTCTAGACAGAGCGCTACGGTCAGAGAGTGGATGCTCCATCATCCTTCGTTCAACATCGTCAGTACGCTTCTGACCCTCTGCAGCGGCCCATTACCGACACATCTGCGCGCAACAGTATTTCAAGCGCTGGGGGGTCTGATGACTGACAGGAGTGCCATCAATGGCAATGAAATGTGGCTCTCGCTCGACCAGTGGATTTCCAGCGGGTCCATGGGTGCCTCAGGCGCTAACAAAGTACCTCTTGTTTCAAACCCGCTCATACTGCATGAGCAGCAGGCATTCCAGAAGATTGGCGAAAGTTTTGACCAGACCAACGCGTTCGTTGCTTTCTTGCATAACCTGGTTTCCCCCGCCACGGATTCGGCAGAGTATCACCTCTGGCTACCCTTCCCGGAATCTCTCGGGTCAACATATCGTATGCCTGGCATCGAACCTTACATAGACTTTGTGCTAGGCCACGCCTTGTCGAAAAAGGTTCCCGAACTCAACGAACGCCAGGCGCGCCTCCTTACTTTCAACTGTTTGGATTTCGTCCAAACATCCCTCAAATCCTTCAATGAAGCCCTAGTGACTGTGCTTAGCGCGCCATCGGCGTTGGCAGACTCTCCAGTCAAGACCTCAACCCTCCACACCTACGTTCGCCTTCATCCTTTCGCGCGTGTGGCGGAATGGCTATACAATGAGGAGGTTGTAAAGGTTATCTTCGCAAACGCCCACCGAGATGTCAATGAGGTCACAAAGGCCCCACATGACTCTATTATGGTAATGTCCTTGATTAGGAGCCTTCAGGTCATGGATACTATTCTCGATCTACA
Organism: Aspergillus carlsbadensis; assembly: GCA_025688815.1. Taxonomy (NCBI): domain Eukaryota; kingdom Fungi; phylum Ascomycota; class Eurotiomycetes; order Eurotiales; family Aspergillaceae; genus Aspergillus; species Aspergillus carlsbadensis. The sequence continues at coordinate 203,443 of MU628164.1, read as the reverse complement.
GTCAACCTATCTCAACATTGTGCGACCATTCATCAGATCCCAAGCTGGTAGCAGAGTTAATGTTGCAAACTCGTCGCTGGCCGCTTTTGAGGACTGCGTCTTGAACAACTTGAAAATTATCCCATTATTATGTTTGTATTGCAGTTCGGGGCATGAACTGCTTACCATCACATCGTTGGGGTTGTTAGAAAAGCTGTCTAGCTCCCAGAGACTCAACAAACTTTCCACCCCCGAATTATCCAGGTGGCGGTCAGCAAATAAGATTGTCGAGGTTCTCACGACAGAGGTTGATGTTGACAATGTGGCTCGCCCATTTGTGTCTCAGATGCAGCCCGAGGCCAGGGAGCTTGATTTCGGCCCGAAGTGCTCGGGCTATGTCATTCGGGAAAACATTCTGGGTCTCCTCAATAGCTGCCTAGGTATGATCTCGGATCGACCAACACTGGCTCATATCCTACTTGGTTTTAGCAGTGTCGGCAACTTTCTTGATGTTCGTTCCGAAGGCTTGTTTACTGATAAAATGTCCCTGCTACATGCCATCATTGAATTTCTGGAAACCTATCCGGATCAGTTGAATGAAAGCATCTTACCATGGTTGGTGCACATGAAGCGCTTAGCTCTCGAGGTTTTGAGGCATTTATGGTCGTCTAAGATCTCTTCCTACTTCACGTTAGCGGAGATGCGTGGCAGTGGTTTTCTTCACAACCTCATAGCGAGCCAGCCTATAGTTGGGCCAACCACTCTATGGGATGGGCTGCCAGTCGCAGCCGAGCGATTCTGGGTGTGCGAGTCAACGAGTGCCCTTGCGGAATTCCTCATGCTCAGGAGTTATCTTTTTGACTATGCAGCCACTGAGATTCGTTCAGCGGCTAAAAGCGGCTCGCCAACACTTCAAGCGGCTATCCTTTCTACCTTGTTCGGTAGCTCTCCTTCAGCAACTGGGGTCACGGTCCCAATTCCAACTGTTTTTGATCTTTTTGACTTCGCAGACCTCGACATTACATTCCACGCCCAACCACCAGAGGTAGACTTCCTCGGCGGGCTCAAGATCGAATTGTGTGCAAAACCACAAGCAGCAGCTTCCCTTGTGCTGTATGAAATCGGAGAAGTAGAGGAACTCATCCGTGCCAGAAGAGAGCAGCTCGTGTTAGATGGCGAACTTCGCCCACAGGACGAAGAGATATTTGCGACAGAAGCTAACAGCTTGATCTTATTCCTTCAAGCAACAAACAAGTCCCGACAGATAACTTGCAACCGACACATAGCTCTTCGGTCCTGGGCCGAGTTACTGACCACTATACTCACCTGCTCCGAACTTGACGGTGGCCGCAAGCTGACGTTCATCTTACACTCTACTCAATTGATCTTGCCCAAACTCGAAACTGCCATCGAGGGGAATCTGGCCGAAGGTCTCGAATTGGCTCGATTGGCTGAGACACTTGTAGGGAAACTAGAGTCGCCGGCCACAAAATCAACTCATTCCAGGCGCAATAGCGACGTGGTGGATGAGAAGCTCCATCAATTGTTCCAAGTCTGCATTCGCGGCATTATTCTGGACACTGAAAATGTCGATTTGAAAGAGTCTTTCTACAACATTTGCTCGCTCTACATTTCCCGCATTATCTCTCCCGGAATTGAGCATCAGAGCATGAGGAATCATAGCCAGCAGGTAGTCAAATCAGCGGGTCGGGCTCTAATTGAGGCTATTTGCGATGATGCCTATAGCGGTCAGGAAACATGCCGGGTATCAGCTCTTTTGTTGCTTGACTTCCTGGCAATCTTAGATAGACACGCCGACTCCGTATTGGCTGAGTCGATATCCGAGTCAAATTACCTGGCATTATTCCTGGACAGCGTTCGAGTGATGCCGCTTGAATTGAGGAATGCTCAAGCAACCGGTATGAAGTCTGAAACATCACGCCAAATGTCGCTAACCAACACCCTTCAGATACACCTTTGCTTCTCTCATATTATGAGTCTTTGTTATCCCTCCTACAACAACTCTGTCAAACGAAATCTGGTGCAACTCATGTCATAAAGGCCGGTCTTTTCCAAGCAGTGCGCGATTCGCAGCTAATCTCTGCGGATCCTGACCTTGGCATCGGTATGTACAGCTGTAGTGGGAGCCCCGATTCGCAGACCGCTAACAGAAGCAGACATCGATAACCCAGACGCTCTTCGCAAATACTATGGTCTGCTGGATTCGGTATTACGAGTCATTGTCACTGCGGTGTTTTCTCGCGGGCTTCACAACGAGCAGATGATAGACCAAACGCGGTCCTTCCTCACAGAGAATAGGCAAAGCATGGTCGGCATCTTTAAGCGATTCGCTAAGATTGGTGGAGCGGCTGCCCCCGAGCACCACGAGGCACTCACCAATATTGCAAAATCGTACACGGCCCTTGTTGCTGCAACAGACTTTTTAGAGGTTAGTGTTGCTATCCATGTTGTCATTTCCAAACCGCTAAAATTTGCGTAATATAGGTCGAGGAAAGTGAAGTACAGGAACATATTGGGCCGAAGCTGTTTTCATGAGCCTGGTTTTGTTTAAGTGTGATGATAGCATTGGATGAGAGAGGGCAGCGATGTATTCATGGGATTAAGCATATGGGAATGTTTATTATACAACAGATTCGAGAGTCTAGACGACATATAAACCAAAATAAAGAATCCGAACTGAAAAATGCCGAGTGGCTTTCATCCTATACAAACGTAAGCAAATGACGGCTTATGTCATCGGGTATTATCTTATCTCCGACTTCAACCCTCACTTGTTCTGCCAGCTCCTCGCTTTCGCTCCACCTCAGCTGACCATCGCCTCAATCCGCCGACTATCGACCGACTTACGGGATTGAGAAGCACATGCGATGCCCTTCATGATCCGAACGCCACTTGGATCGTTCCAGCTCTGAATGACCCCCTCGTCACCCTCTTCTGGGAGACAACCGGGTAGATGCAGCAGAACTCAAGAGGCGCCACCGAGCAGCGGAGCGGTAAGCGCAAGTCTGCTGGTAAGAGGAAGCACACCGAGCGCGAGGAATCATCACAGCAGCCCCAGCAACAGCAAGCGAACCTTCCGGCCCTGTTTCACAGGAACCAAGCACACGACGAGTCCCCGAGCAAGCGTGCGCGAGTATCTCCTCCTCCTCATTCGTCAGTACCCTCGAATCAACCCGGCTCCGGCAATATGTACAGTTTCTCTGGTACCGGATCGAAGCCGAGTGGTCCCGGTGGCGGGCGTCCGCTACACTCGAATCCGACCTTTCAAGTTCGCAGTGGAAATGCATCGTCGCAACAAAGCAACTTCACGCCGCATACCGGGGCTAAGAGATTAGTCGTGAAGAATCTTCGGACGGGAAACCGCAAAAATCAAGATTCATATTTTGATAAGGTTTGGGGCCAGTTGGATGCGGCGCTGTCGGCTATCTTCGGCGGTGGGAAACCGGAGATTTCGATCGAGGAACTCTACAAAGGGGCCGAGAATGTGTGTCGCCAGGGTCGCGCTGCGGTGCTATCTAAGCGAGTTCAAGGCCGATGTCGCGAGCACGTTGCGGGGAGCTTGCGCGAGACGTTAGTCGAAAAAGCCCAGATGGGGTCGAATATTGACACTCTACGGGCTGCAGTCGATGCTTGGAAAGTCTGGCAGTCAATGCTGGTAGGTTGCCTTTGTCTCGCGCAATCTCGACCTATATTGACAAGCAATAAATAGGTCACCATTCGTTGGGTCTTCTACTACCTTGATCAATCCTTCCTCCTCCATTCCAAGGAACTTCCCGTGATTCGCGAAATGGGCTTAATACAGTTTAGACAGCACGTTTATGCCGACCCTGCATTGCAACCGAAGATTCTCCAGGGTGCCTGTGATCTTGTTGCAGCCGACCGCAACCAGGAACACAGCAGCGTCGCAGACTCTAGCCTCCTCCGAAATGCCATTGAACTATTTCATGGTCTAGACGTTTATACATCTGGCTTCGAGCCCGGCCTTGTCATAGCTTCGAATGTTTTCTTCACATTATGGTCTCAGCAAGAGGCGTCTGGATATCTAGCGTCCTATGTCGATAATAGCCATCGCCTCATCGAGCGCGAGGTCAGTCGATGTGAGCAATTCTCGTTTAACCGGACCACGAAACAGAAACTGTCGGATTTGCTTGATCAGACCCTAGTAACAGACCAGGAGGATGTTCTGCTGAATCAAAAGGATGTCCTAGGTCTGCTACGAACAGGAAACAAAGTTGCTTTAGGGCAACTGTATACGCTTCTTGAGCGCAAGGAGCTCGGAGCCAAGCTGAAAGGTGGCTTCATCACATATATCGGCGAAGAAGGTTCCAGTATCGTTTTCGACGAGGAGAAAGAGGCGGAAATGGTTACTCGTCTACTAGATTTCAAGAAACAACTGGATGATATCTGGAACGAGTCATTTCATCGGAATGAGGACATCGGTCACGCTCTTCGCGAAGCCTTTGAAGGATTCATGAATAAGGGCCGAAAATCGGAGTCTACAGGTGGTACCGACAATCCCAAGACTGGAGAGATGATAGCCAAATACGTTGACAGGCTTCTCCGGGGCGGATGGAGGCTGGCACCCACGCGGGAGGCAGAGAATATGCCCCTCACCGACGAGGACGCGGAGATCAACCGACAACTAGATCAAGTATTGGACCTCTTCCGGTTCGTTCACGGCAAGGCAGTATTCGAAGCTTTCTACAAGAACGACCTCGCACGCCGTCTGTTGATGGGTAGAAGTGCAAGTGATGATGCGGAGAAGAGCATGCTGGCAAGACTCAAGACAGGTATGTCCCTTCTCTCAGCTCAAGGCGTACTCAAACTAAACCTCGGTAGAATGTGGATCAAGCTTCACACATAATCTCGAATCCATGTTCAAAGATATGGAAGTTGCCCGTGATGAAATGGGCGCCTATAGCTCTATCCAACGTGAACGAAGGATCCCACTCCCCGTAGATCTCCACGTCAACGTTCTATCAGCAGCTGCATGGCCCACATATCCGGACGTCCAAGTACGGATACCACAAGAAATCTCAATTGCGATTGACGACTTTCAAAAATTCTACGACAGCAAGTATAATGGTCGAAAGCTCCAGTGGAAGCACCAGCTAGCACACTGCCAGATTCGCGCACGGTTCCCGAAGGGAGATAAGGAACTAGCCGTCAGTTCATTCCAGGCGATTGTCCTTCTCCTATTCAACGACCTCCCGGAGGGTGGTTCTCTCAACTATCGCCAGATTCAAGATGCTACCAGTCTCTGTAAGCTCGCACCCCACCCCCTCCCTAATTCTACAAATTACCCATGCTAACACCCGCGATAATAAAAGCCGACAAGGAATTAAAACGAACACTCCAATCCCTCGCCTGCGCCAAGTACCGCGTACTCACCAAGAAGCCCAAGGGCCGCGACGTCAACGAAACGGACGAATTTGCATACAACCACACATTCACCGACCAGAAGATGCGCATCAAGATCAACCAGATCCAGCTCAAGGAGACAAAGGAGGAGAACAAGACGACGCACGAACGTGTCGCTGCAGACCGCCACTACGAGACGCAGGCGGCGATTGTGCGAATCATGAAGAGTCGCAAGACTATTAGCCACGCGGAGCTTGTCTCGGAGGTTATCAGTGCGACGAAGAGTCGTGGGGAGCTTGATGTTACGGATATCAAGAAGAATATTGAGAGGTGGGTTTCCTCCCTTGAATTTTGATTTCGGTTTTTTGTTGGGATGAGATTGCTAACTTTTTGTCAATCAACAGATTAATCGAGAAGGACTATATGGAGCGCGAGGGTCAGACGCGCTATGTATATGTCGCCTGAGTTCATTCCACGCGCTTTGGATATGGGAATTGGTATGAGTATGGACTGTACTCTATGTATCACGAAACATGAGAGAACATAAGATTAAAGGCCAAACACTTTTTAGATGCATCTATCACGGGCGTACATCGGACTTGTTTCACTCGCTTACTATTTCTGCAACCTTTGCTACATCTAGCTATTCATTCAAACCTCATCCTGTCAATACAGATGATAAATACTCTGTCATCTATCTATCCAACCTTCACGCTCCAATCAAATTGAGGATAATGTACTTCCCTGGTCCTCTTGCGGAAATCTCGCACCCCCTTGTCTTCTAATTTCATCCAAAATCTCCATCACCCGCACCGTCTCACCATGTGGCATAACAGCATTTTCCCTCTCCCCTCTCGCAATACTTTCCGCAACAGCATCAGCTTCGAAATAGAAGCCCATCCCCTCAACCTCGAATTCATACTTCTTCCCTTCCACCTTGCTCCCCTCCTTGTCAACGGCAGGGTTCGCCTTTGGATAAACGGTAAACGAGCGCGGAGAAGAGGCCGCGACACCCTCCACAAGAACATACCCCTCCGTCCCCTCGAGCCGGAGGAATGCGCCAGGTGTCCGGGCCTCGAGCGTTGAGGTTAGGATTCCCTGTCGGCCTGTGGCTGGATATCTCAGGATGAATGAGGAGGCGATGTCAACTCCGTCGCGGAGGGTCTGTGTTGCGGCGATTTGGGGCTTTTCGGCTGGGGTTGAGTCTGGCGACTCGAGAGTTAGGATCCCCCATGTTAGCGAGTAGATGCCGATGTCGAGTAAGGTGCCCGCGCCCATAGCGAGGTTCTTTAGTCTCGACGATTCAGGAAGAGAGGGGATGTCCATGCGGAGACCGAAGTCGCAGAAGACGCGGCGGACGTCGCCGATGGCTTTCTCCTCGTAGAGGACCTTGCGAAGGCAGGAAACGAGCGGGCGAAAGCGCAGCCACATGGCTTCCATGATGAAGACTTTCTTCTCGGCTGCGGCCGCGAGGACCTCTCGGGTTTCGGCGGCATTGAGGGTGAATGCTTTCTCGCAGAGAACATGCTTGCCTGCAGCGATTGCGTCGAGACAATTTTGTTTGTGCAGGCCATGCGGGGTGCCGATGTAGATTATGTCGACTGCTGGGTCATTGTAGACGCTATGGTAATCCGGGTAGACGGTTGGAGCTGGGGAGAGAGTGGGCAGATGCTGGGAGACGAAAGCGTTGCCCTTTGAGAGAGAAGAGGATCCGATTGCCTGGATTATGTGCGTTGCACGAGGACTTTTGCGGGGGCCGGTTATGTCTTTGGTAAACCAAGAGGAGATGAGGCCGGTTCCTGGACACTATTAGTAGTAGGTTTTGTTGGTACAGGGCTGGGGTGCTCACCTATTATACCCCAGCGGAGGGTAGGGAGAGATTGGTCGGGGGAGCTCATCGTGTACAGTTCTACCTTTCTTAACCTGGTGCGCAAAAGTGGAGTTGATGGGAATATCCTCAAATGGAGAGGGGCGACAAAGATGTATATACGCCGGCAAATGAGTGATGCCTTCACCCCACCCGGCCGGCCCGGACAGACTGCGGTAAACCGTAAGCCATCTCGTCAAATGCAGCCAAGGAGGCAAGATAATTCTGGACTGACTTGAGCGCGGAGTCTCGGACCTCGACTCTGGGCGGGGTAGGGCCCAGACTAAAGCCGTGTCTCCCCGAGGAATGAACCGTCAATTACGCCGCTTAACCCCGCTAACAAAATCAGTACTCATGAGAATTCGACCATAATTATTCCTCTGTTTATATTCAGGCCCTTAGAAAGCGGGTATGGCCGGGTTAACCAGCTGATAGATATGCTCTAGTGTAAGTCTGGCGGCACGCAGATCCGGAGCTTCATCTTCCCAGTATCTAAGACCCGCAATACAAGTGTCTATTACCGACATCCAATTCGGCGGCATTGTAATGTTCTGGCTCTTCGCCGCTAGCAGGACCAGAAGACCCTTCGTGTAAAAACCGCGCGCCGCAAGCCAGGACCCATGATGGCGATGCCTGATGAAGCAGTGCTGGACCTGTTTGCAGATCATGTCTAAGCAAATGCTGGCATTCTGGGCATATGTCGATAGGTTAGGGCTCTGGGGCTCTGAATGTGCCGCTAGGTATAAAAACGGTCGCCATATACGATCGCGTAGATCGAAGTACCGTGCGCGAAGGACGTAGGAGAGCTCATCTTCAGGGTTGTCGAAGCTGAGCCGGGATGATGGAGGAAGACTATCCACCCATTGAGCGACCTGGGCGTCGAGTTCTTCTGCGATACGTTGTAGGTGGTGCGCTGGCGTGTTCGCCCATTCTTCCGGGTTTTGAGGGTGTAGCGTCGCGGTAATGCGGTTCATTATACGTCGGCTCGCAATCTCGGATAAGTAGTAATACCAGCTTTTCTCCGAACTAGCATCCAGCGTTTCCAACGGCTCTGCCTGGCTTTCGGTGTCCCGATTCAGTACACTTACTGGTGGTGAGGGGAAGGCGTCTGAGTATTCAACCTTGGCCAACCCGGTCGGGGGCAATGCAATTTCCTCCCTCATTTCACAGTCCGATTTTAGGCAAGACCAGTAGAGGCGTGATCTAACCGCCTCAGAAGACTGTTCAACCGGTTGACCGAGGGAAGAGGCGATGAGATACGTCTGAAAGTGGGTACAGGCGCGATTAAACGACAGCCAAGCCCGAAGAGGTCGCATCAGATACATTTCGTAAACACCGATGAGAAATGAACATTGTATAGCAATAATTGAGGAGTCGAGTAGCCCAATGCGCTTGCGTGCGGCGCTATAATAAGATTCTCCGGTAGCATGATCATGGGCGTCAAAGCGAGATACATCATGCGACAATGGTTGTTCGAGAGTAAACGGTCGTGAGACTGTCCCCAAGGCACAGGCAATCAGAATAAGGCACGATGGGCCATCCCACTGGAATCCATCCTCGCTAATACGCCGGCAAATATTCCTCAGCTCGTTGGGGTCCAGTATAGGATTTTTCGTGTGAACGTTTTCCAAGAAGTCCTCTATCAACGACGGGACGTCTTCTTCACGGATACCTCGACTGCTTGATGCCGTTGCACGCTCTATAGAAGCTTCAGAGTGGGCCGGATTGAAAAAGAGCGTATCCGCGTCATTCATGGCTCGGATGTCACGAAACAGTGGCCATTGCAAGATACGGCTACTAGCACAGTTTGCTTGAAGCTGCTGCGCCTCAAACAGGAATGTGTATTCCGTGGTCATTGATTCAATCCCTCTAGGCGAGCTTGTCAGGGCTACGTTGACTCCAGTTTCTTCCAGAACGTTTTGAGCATCTTGTCTTGTTTGCGGAGAGTTAGATGAGCCCGTCTGGTCAGCGGGATGTTGTTCAAGAAGCCGAATCGCATAATTGACGCGGTCCAATATAGCCAGGCTTGCTGCGTCGAAGCTGTACGAGTTAGATCAATCCACGGGTACGACTGCAGCATTTTCTTACGATGAAAAGTCTGTTGAAGCGTCTTGGTAGACGCACTGGAAGTGAAGTGACGTGCATGTGCCACACGAGGGTCGACGATTGTCACATTTAGTCTAGACACTAAGCATTAGCGCTCTATTCATGACCATTGCACTATTAACAGATACCTTTCTCATTCGACATAGCTGACATGCGACTACGGCCCGCCTGCGAGGGTAAGCGTTGCGAACAGCAGTAGTTCGAGGTTTCTTTGCCGCGGGGCGTTCACCGGCGACGGTATCGTTGTCCCGATCAGGGCCCATTGCGTGTTAACTGAAACGGAGTCAAAAGTAGTTGGCGACCAAGTTGGCGAGTAATTGGGGAAAGAGCAACAACACAAGCGGGAGAATCGGGGAATGCAGGAGATAAGAGGGGAGTTGGAGAAAGATCCAAGATTGCCGGCTTTCCCCGCTTAAAAAGGCCTCCGCTGTGACACTGTCCCTCAGGGCCTCCACAAGGCCCCAACTTCTCTTCTCGCATGTTTTACTGCGTCCTTGACACTTGAGGTATCTTGGTGCTACACTGTTGATCATGGCTATGAGGCGGGGCAGCAGGTTTACGTTGGTTAAAATCTGAATGTTCCCAACCTGATTCAACCCACCATCTTCAATTCCTTTCTTTCTGCAAACCTACCTCCAAAATGTCCTCCAGAATTGTACGCGTAGGTGTGATCGGGTGCGGAGAGATCGCCCAGGTAAGCCAACTTAATTCAAGGAGCCGTACTCATAATCTGATCAATTTAAAGGTGGCGCATATTCCTACGTTCAATCTGCTGTCTGACTACTTCCAAATCACCTACCTCTGCGACATCTCGACGAATGCCCTCGAGCATTGCAAGCGAAAAGTCACCGGCCCTCCTCCAAAGATAACAAAATCTGCCGACGAGCTGTGCAGTTCGTCTGAGGTTGATGCAGTTTTAGTCTGCAATGCTTCAATTTACCATACCGAGCATGCGATTCTTGCTCTTGAGAACGGCAAATTTGTCCTGGTGGAGAAGCCTCTTACGAGTTCCTACGAAGACATCGACAAGCTTCAGGCTGCAGAAAGAGCATCTAAGGGTCGACTGATGGTGGGATACATGCGACGGTATGCACCCGGCTTTCTTGATGCCATCACAGAGATTGGGGGAATATCCCAAATTCAATACGCGCGAGTCCGTGATATCATTGGGCCGAACACTACATTCGTTGGACAATCAGGAACATTTCCGAAGCGCTTCGATGATTACACCCCTGAGGATTCGCAGGCCCTAGTAGATAAGGATCGGAAGGCTGCAGATGAGACCCTCTCAGCATATGGGGTTCCTGCCAACGACCATACACGCCGCATGCTGATGGTGTTAGGGGGCCTAGGGACTCATGACTTCTCTGCTATGCGCGAGGCAATCGGAATGCCAAAGAGCGTCAAAGCCGCCATTTTGACATTTCCGATCTGGACGGCCACCTTTGACTACGGCACATTTCCCGTTGTTTATGAGTCCGGGCTCAATCAAGTACCTGTTTTCGACGCCCATATCGAAGTATATGGATCGGACAAGATTGTCCGCGTCAATTACGATACTCCCTACGTCAAAGGCCTTCCGACAACAATGACTGTGCGCGAGAAGACGACCGGGCCGCGGGGTGAGGATTGTTACCAGGAGCGCTACGTCCGTACTACCTACGAGGACAGCTACACTGCAGAATTCAAGGTGTGGTACGAGTCAATTGTCAATGGCCAGCAAAGTAAGACGACAATTGAAGATGCGCGTCAGGATGTCAACATTATACAGATGCTTATGCGTGCTGGTTTTCGAGGCGAGTAGCTGGGTGTTAGCTGAAGCATCTTCCGGCAATACATAGATTTCAAATGGAACCGTTGCACTGGTGCGTTTTTATCAAAGCAGGACAAACACAAATTAGCAGCAAAGTCTCTCAGCTTTGGATTTCCTAGTTCATGAACGGTCACCATTTCAGGCCCAATGTTTCGGTTACAATCATCGCCGTCCTTCCCCGGAGCCAGGATTTAGCTCCATCCTACGGGGAGAGGCGGACTTTGAAGCTATCGCGAATTTTCATTCGCCTGCAAGTCTCCACCCCTCTCGTAAGGGCCAAATTCCATTCTTTCCCAGTCCCACAAGCTGGGGTTTCCCCACGGGGCGACAATTCATCTTGCTATCAGATCACAAGCCTTGAATTCGAATCGCCTGGCCATAAACGATCCCGCTTTATGAGCCTTGTCATGCGTTTGAAGATTTAAAGGGGCCACCACCTCCTCTTCGCTTTCTGATGGACATATTCGCATATTATCTTAAACCAGAAAATGGGTTACAAAGACATCCAGAAGAAGTCCGTCGGTCCTGAACTAGCCAGGCTCCTCCCCGATGATGGCACTCCCTTCTGGAGGAAGAAACACCTGCTCCGTCTCAACCTCTCCCTATTCTGTCTTTTTCTCCTATCTGCTTCCGATGGTTACGATGGCACCTTGATGAACGGGCTTCAGGCTCTTCCGCGTTGGCAAGAGTTTATGAACCACCCTACTGGCGCATGGTTAGGGTTTGTCAACGCCGTTACCAGTCTTTCAGCCTTCGTCACCTATCCCATCGTCGCCTGGTGCAACAATAATATAGGTCGGAAGAAGACCCTGGGGATCAATTACTTCTGGATCGTCCTAGCGGTGGCTCTACAAACAGCTGCAGACAATCCGACAACGTTTGTTCTAGGCCGATTCTTCATCGGAGTTTCAGCCTCCTTTACCTCAGGCTCTGCTCCCATCCTCATCACCGAGACAGCCTATCCCACTCATCGCGGCGTTCTAACCGCCCTATTCAACTGCGGCTGGCATGTTGGCTCCCTCCTCGGCGCCTGGACTATCTTCGGCACTCGCGTCGTAGATAACAGCTGGTCCTGGCGTATCCCATCCTTACTTCAGTGCGCCTTGCCCGTCATCGCCCTGGTGGGCTTTCTAGCAGCCCCCGAAAGCCCTAGGTGGCTCGCGTCCCAGGAGCGCCATGAGGAGGCCCGCGCGTTCCTCATCAAATACCACGCCAACGGCGACGAGAATTCGCCACTCGCTGAATTTGAACTCCGTGAGATTGTTAATTCCCTAGCCGTCGAAGCCCAGCACCGCAAATCCTCGTCATGGCTCGACATGTTTCGCGGCCGTGGAAACCTCCACCGCTCCTTTATCACCATCACCCTCGGCGTCTTCGCCCAGTGGAACGGCGTGGGAATTGTCTCATACTACCTCGCCCCTGTCCTGCGCAGCGTCGGTGTCACCTCCGTTTCCAACCAAACCATGATTTCGGGCTTTCTCCAACTCTGGAATCTCATCCTATCCCTCTTTGCAGCGTTCAACGTCGACCGCTTTGGACGCCGGTCTCTCTTCCTCGTCTCCTGCTTTGGCATGCTAGCATCCTACATTGTTATTTCGGGTCTCGCGGGCTCCTTCGCAAATACTAATAACGGCCCCACAGGGATAGCAGTCATTCCTTTCTTATTCATCTACTACGGCTTCTACGATATTGCCTTTACACCACTTCTCATGGCATACCCGTGCGAGATCTGGCAGTATAATCTCCGCGCGAATGGTCTCGCACTTGGAATGAACAGCACCCGTGTTGCATTGTTCTTCAATACATTCGTCAATCCAATCATCCTTGATGCGATTGCGTGGAAGTACTACATTGTGTACTGTGTCATCCTCGTGATTATCACCATCACGATCTGGTTCTGGTACCCCGAGACAAACGGATATACGCTCGAGGAAATGTCTGTGATCTTTGATGGTGAGACAGCAGATGAGAAGATCCCTCCTAGTGGTACAGTAGCGGAGGCAGAGGGGAAGAACGTTGGAACTGATATTGCGCATGTTGAGAAAGCGTGATTTTCGGCCTGGAGACATAGATGGGGCTACTATACTAGCCTACTTGTTGAACCGTATCTGTTATTGCATTCTTCTATCGTACCTAGTATCCTTATTTTTGATCAAGGTGTCCTTTCCAACCCACAAGTCCTCGTCTCATCATCATGCGTGCTCCATAGTACGACGTGCACGGTAAAGTGCGCACCTACGCCCAAAACAAGCTTATCGATATGCCACAAAAGGAAGGAACGACCACCGCTCCTTCCTTGCGAAGCTGCGATCTCGGTCCATCCCACTTGGGAAGGTACGATGGGGGCTCCTTCCCGCGCCGGTTCCTTGAGTGTCAACGCTACAGAAGGAAAGAGCGACTTGCGGCGCACCTTCCCCACGGAGCTGCGAGGGCTATACTTCTATCAAAGGAAGCTGCGGTGGAGAAGAAGTCAAGGTAGGAAGGAACAACCTGCATCGCACCTGCCGTGCGAACCTCCGACACATCGCTGCCTTGAAGAGGAAGGCAGGATGGAGGGTCTGAACATGACGAAACAGAAAGGAGCGGTCCATATCCATTCATGATCATGGATCATTTCCTCGTGCACAGTGAGTGGGGTCGCCACTTTCGTTGGTAGGGTGCGAGGGAAATATTTACAAGGAAATAACGACCTCATCGTGCCTTCTGTACGAGCCTACGGAAGGTGCGATGAACGCCCGGCTGTCATGAACGTCAAATTCGGAAAGCACGACCGGCGACATGCCATCTAGGAAGGTACGATGGGGGGATTTCCTGCAAATCGTAAGGGGGGGTCAGCTTGGTCGGAGCACCGGAGAAGCCCCGAGCCCACTTCTACTGAGATGACAGATCGGGCTCGGTAGAATTGCCGAAATATCGGAAGCTATTGATGCGGTGCTGGGGTTTCGGAGTAGTCCGTATATGCTCGGTTCTCGGTGATATAGCCGTGACAGCGAATTGCTACCGAATGTTCATTCAGGAGTTTGGTATGCAACTATACTGTGTGGTGGCGGCGAGTTGATGTTAGTTAGGGCTTCTAGACGAGGACTGTCGAAGTCGCAGCCAATATTCTGCTTTCACATCGTCGACAAACGTAATGGTTCTTGTTATTACCACTGGACTAGATAATATTTACTTCGGATAATCCGAGTGTTTACAAAGATTCTTGATGGGTTTGCGCACGCTCAAGTTGGACACATTATTTTGGCCTCATCAAGGTAGAATGAGTATATATATTTCAATGGAGAGCACGAGTACATCAATCAAGGTCCTATGGTCTAATGGTTATGACATCAGACTCTGATATCAATTTAGAGTCACATCTGGTAATCCCGGTTCGATCCCGGGTAGGACCTCTTCTTCTTTTTGTTTTTGAACTTTTTTCATCCGTTATCCAACTCAATTAGTTTTGTTTCTTTCTTTTCCGTCGTGCTTCTTATGTTCTCGCCATTATCATTCAATTTAGTCACTCACTCTGGTTTGTTTACGTTTCTCAAACTTTTGCGTGCCCAAGCAAGCAAGGTCCTGCGCACTGGACAAGCTACCCACCCTGTCGGCGCACGGGCCCACTTCCCTTCTCAGCTGTAGATTAGCCCTATCTGATGAAATTTTTGACCTCCGCCGAAACAACAATTCAGGTTGTATGGTCTAATGGTCATGACATCAGACTCTGATCCGTATTAGAGTCATATCTGGTGATCCCGGTTCGATCCCGGGTACGACCTTTTTTTGCTTCGCGATGGTTAAATATGGTGGTTGCTTGTAGGTCGGTGAGTGAGGGTTAGTTGGGCGTTGAAATGCAGTAGGGTGTGGTTATTTTTGCACTAGCCGGATTGTGTGCTAGGTGTTAAAGTGCGAGCGGGCTTCGAAATGTAAGAACTCGATGAGTACGGGCTACAGGGAATCCGGAGGGATATTGTCTAAGGTTGTATGTATGCCCCTTAAATTTTGCGAAGGCCAGTTGGTGGCAGTATGCCCGCAGTGTATAGATTCAAGTTTTGTCTGTGGTGCTCCCTTTGGGCCGAACGCTACCAACGGGGACTTTCTGTTGATACCTCCAAATTCATCAGGCATATAATCTGCACTTGAGCACGGGGTTTGCGGCCATTGCTATTTTGAAAACGGTTTTGTGGGGTGCGTATCTCTGTCTACGGCGGCCCGATGATGCCCACGAGATCGCGATCTAAGTGAACTAACAGAAGCGGTTCAATGAAGCTCGGATAGCGGCCATCTTATCGACGATTCGACCATTATGACTTTACATCCTTGCCTAGTGTACTTCGGCGCGCTGGCTGAGGCGGGCCGGCGGGAATACTCCGCCATGGTCTTTATTTCCCTGCGGGGCTGTGAGCTTGGCCTCCTCCAGCAGCTTAGCTTGAAGGCCAGGCCCGGGTCTTTAGCAGCTCGGGTTCTAAGCCTGATCTTGACAGTGTTGGGCTTCTGTGCCTTCTAGGATGTCCTTCGGTGGACAGGGCTCATGAATTTATTCGTTGTCGAGGCGTAGTTCAGGCGGCACAACGTCTACAGTATATTTCGGTCGAATATATATCACGAAGTATTGTCTGGGATAGGATAGCGTTCTCTACTATTAGTATAGTACGGATGGCTTATGACTTAACTTCTACGCATTAGACAAGCTAGAGGGGTGTCTCTTATGCTTCTCGCCTACCTATAGCGAGGATGTGCTGATCAACTTGAATTGTTTAGATTGGAATGGCTTTTGACCGGGTGAAAATGGTTCCAGATAACCTGGAGATTTGTTGGAGGCTATTATCAGAAAAAAAGATTCGTCTTTTCAACCAATCAGGTCCTATGGTCTAATGGTTATGACATCAGACTCTGATACAAAATTAGAGTCACATCTGGTAATCCCGGTTCGATCCCGGGTAGGACCTCAATAATTCTTTTTCTTTTATCACCCGCTCGCTCTCGCTTATATTTTACTTCGTTGGTTGGTTGTACTTATTTATCTCTCTTCTCCCCGAGGGCTTTTTTTTTTTTACCGGTGCCGAAAAATAAGCATATCAACAAGACCTACTACGTACCTCAGCCAGCTATAAGTTCAACAGCACGTATGTATCTCCTCCAGAGTCAGCTTAACGGAGCCTCCCCCCCTTGCATGCTGTCGACAAGGCCGTCAGGCAAGTCGGCCGAGAGCTAAAAAGCAAAACCCTGCTGCGCAAACTCAATGGCAAGCCCCTTGATCGGTCTGGAGAGAACACGGCTTCCAGGAGAGGAAATCCAGAAGGGTCTCTGCAACGGTCTGGGCTTTCAAGCGGCTCACGTGGAAGTCTGAGCTTTTCGATCCACCTTCTGGAACCGTGCTGGCTAGGCTAACATTAGATAGTCCAGCTGTGCGCTTGTGGATTCCGGCAAAGGTCCACGACAGCCGATAGAGAGATAATCAATTACTATACGATGACCCCCTCTCGAGATCCCATGACCAACGACCACTGGCCTTCCTTTGGGTAATCTCATCACCTCATCCGGGACTCGTGCTTCATAAGTTCCGCTCCAGGCTGTACAACGTATGAACGCTGTATCGCCACGGCCATGAATCATGAGAGGTCCATGACGTCGGGGAGTGAATATTATCTAAATATGACATTATGTGCCTGATCCCCAGGATTTGGATAAAGTTGGCTGTGCTGTCGATACCTCCCTTTACAGGGTTGAAGCTCGACCGGGAGTGTGGGGAACATCATTCCCCGTCAAAGTCGGGGCCTTGGAGGCGACAGCAAAGGGATGAAACCAGAGGAAAACGCACAACTGATGAGCCCAGGATTGGCATTTCTTAGAGCGTTGCACAGGTCCGGTCCTCCCACTCCAGTCCCCACGGGTGTTGTGTTTCGCCGGAGGACTATTACACCGTGCACACCGAGCTGGACGGGATTTCCGTAGATGGTAATCCGAAGCGCTGGTAGTCGGTTGTCCTCCGATCGCTTACCAGATTCAGAACACCAGTTCCTGATGTATGGATGATGGATGGGGTCATGCATCCTCAAGCTGTCCATGTGAGCAGGAGAAAAAAAAAAGAGCAAAAAAAGGTACAGGATCTCCTAGGTGTCTCCTTGCCTCTCGCTGGTTACGCCATTTGTACGCGGCTTGTTGGGTGTAGCTTTGCGCGGTGCTTATAATTCCCTATTTATCCAACATCCCTCCTTCTTCAGTGTACAATATTTCCCTCTCTTGCTCTGTCTGTCATACTAGCCCTGCATTTATTCTCGCCCCCTCCCGTGTTACGACGCCTGTTCGAATTGATTGTCTTCCTTCCACCTTCACCTTCATCCTCACCTCCAATCGCCTGTGGAACACCGTAAGTTTACATTCACCAGAAGGACCAGATCTTCCTCCCCTTGTTGTCAATCAACAATCAACAATGCAGCGATGCAATGAATCAACACAATACAACATCAATTGGAGTAGAGGCTGACTGAATAGGCCAGCTCTATACGATCTCCACTTTCCCCGCCGGACTAGACACCGATTACATCTGACACCGTCGCAGTATTCCTGGAGAAGCTGCGAATTATCCCGGAATCCTCATTCACAGCAATATTGCCAGACCTTGTCTACCGAAGAGCCCGCGGACATATAAAGGAGAGCATCCCAGCTCCTCCGGACGACAGTCTTCCTTCCACTTCCCCAGGTTGCCTGCGATAATCTGGTGCTACCCCACCAAATCTTAATCTCCGACGTCATACTTTCTTTCCCCTGCCGCTGATCTCCAGCTGTTTTCGCCATGCAAAGTACGTATTCTTTCCTGCATTCGCTATTTCGAGATTTGGCCAATGCGCCCCTCCACCCTGCTGTCACCCCCACTCGGCCCTTCCCTTAGCCCCAGTCATTATGAAATCAGAATTGCTCCACCAAGTACACCGAACAACGCGCTTACTTCTCTCAGCCAAGCACTTTTTCTCAGATCCGACCCATCTGGTCCAGACGGCCCTTAACTCGCTCACACTCACAAACCCTTCTCTCGCATTTGATCGCCAGAACAAGATTGTCTTCCGCCGCCCGGAAGTTGTCAAGAAGTCAAAAGTCGCCATTGTCTCCGGTGGAGGTTCCGGTCATGAACCCGCTTTTGCTGGATATGTCGGCCAAGGTCTCTTAGATGCCTCTGCGGCGGGGACAATCTTTGCTTCCCCGTCCGCGGAGCAAGTCCGCATTGCTGCGATGGACCGTGTCAACAATGAGCAGGGCGTGC
Organism: Aspergillus carlsbadensis; assembly: GCA_025688815.1. NCBI lineage: Eukaryota > Fungi > Ascomycota > Eurotiomycetes > Eurotiales > Aspergillaceae > Aspergillus > Aspergillus carlsbadensis. The sequence continues at coordinate 185,053 of MU628164.1, read as the reverse complement.
TTATTATTCCCATGAACTATACCGGTGATGTTCTGAACTTTGGTATGGCTGCGGAGAAGGCCCGCGCAGCTGGTATAAAGACCGAGTTCTTCGCGATCAATGACGATGTCGGTGTTGGTAAAGACAAAGGTGGTAAAGTTGGCCGACGTGGTATTGGAGGTGGCATCTTTGTCCTGAAGATTGTCGGGGCTCTAGCAGAGGCTGGGTGAGCTACACTTCTACTAAATTGCCAAAGCGAGACTAACAACTTCTAGTGGCTCTCTAGAAGAAGTGTACAAGACTGCCCAGCTAGCAAACGACAACCTCGTCTCCGTCGGCTCCTCTCTAGAGCACGTCCACGTCCCCGGAAGAGATGTTTCAGAGGACTCCGTCCCCGAGGGTGAGGTCGAAGTCGGCATGGGCATCCACAACGAACCCGGCTCTCACCGAGTCAAGGCCACACTCGTCGAGCTAGTCAAAACCATGCTCCTCCAATTACTAGACCACAACGACCCCGACCGGGCCTTCATCACTCGCAAGCCAGAGGACAAGTTCGCACTGCTGATCAACAACCTAGGAGGCGTCAGCACACTAGAGCTATCAGGAATAACCGACGAAGTTTACCGGCAGCTCGGCGCAGACTACAAGATCAAGCCCGAGCGCATCATCCAGGGCACATTCCTCACCAGTCTCAACGGTCTAGGCTTCAGCGTCTCGCTACTCAAGCTGGTCGACACTGGGCTCGGCGCCGGCAAGTCCTTCCTTGAGCTCATTGATGCCCCCGCAGAGGCCGTTGGCTGGGCTGCCCCTATCACTCCGGCTACCTGGGAACACCGCAACTCGCCCCCCGTTGAGCTGAAGCAAGTCAAAACGGGCGAGCAACCACCCAGTAACGTCAAGCGTACGTCGTCTTCTCCTTGATTTTAGCCATAACCAAACTAACGAGAACAAACAGTCGACATCTCCACAATTCGCAAAGTCCTCGGCTCCGCCCTGGAACGCATCATCTCCGCCGAGCCCAAAATCACACACTACGACACGATTGTCGGCGACGGCGACTGCGGCGTAGGCCTCAAGCGCGGCGCCGAAGCCGTCCTCTCCCTCCTCAACGACTCCTCCGCAAACCTCAACGACGATGTCATCAACACAGTCAACCGCATCGTCGGCGTCGTCGAAAATACCATGGACGGCACATCGGGTGCCATCTACGCCATCTTCCTGAACGCGCTCGTCCACGGGCTCCGCGAGCAGGATAAGGGCTCCGAAACTCCTGCTGGTGTTGATGTTTGGGGGACCGCGCTGAAGTACTCACTTGCTGCGCTGGGGAAGTATACCCCTGCGAAGCCTGGTGATCGCACGATGATCGATGCGCTCGTTCCGTTCTGTGAGACGCTTGTTGAGAAAAGGGATGTGCATGCTGCTGCCAAGGCGGCGGAGGAGGGCACGGAGGCGACAAAGCATATGAAGGCGAGCCTTGGAAGAACGGTCTATGTTGGTGGGGAGGAGGAGTGGGTTGGGAAGATCCCTGATCCTGGTGCGTATGGACTCAGTGTCTTCTTTGAGGGGTTGGCGAGCGCCCTCTAGGCAGAAGAGGCTTGCTTGCACTTTGCTCTTGAACTCGAGTCTCAACGCGGGTTTTCGGCGTCATTTCCGGTACATAGTATAATTTAGGTAGCTTATGGGTTTCCTCGTATTTCATAGCATAATTGATGATGATGACATGCCATGACTTTTCTTCTCTAACCTCCCATTCTCTTCAATCAGTACACTTACCAAAAGTACACCTACTCTATCTAATCAAGTACACCCGCACAGGTAATATCCCACATCCTCTCTTATTACTATAACCCACGACCGAATCCAACCAGACCAGCTCTCAGCGGGTTCGAAATACGTCGCATGAAAGCCCTCAAGTGGGTCGTCGGCACCAGCCCGTGTATCGTCTTCAGGGTTATCTCGGTATCTCATTTCATGAGCCCTCTCGCGAGTGGACATCTTCTCGTTGAGAGTACTCTCACACGTTTCGTCGCCGGGATTGTATTCCATGCTCGTGTACCCAGGCTCATCGCGATGCGGATATTCTTCCCCCTTTTGGTATGCGGCGAGGGACTCGATGTCGAGGGAGAAGTCACCCGATTGTTCGTCGAAGAAGCTGCGCTCGCTGTTAGTGACTGAGCGGAATTCATGAACAACATGCGGCTGACACCAATGAACGACACAAACATACCTCCTAACCATGAACCCAACCCTCTTGATCCCTCCAGTGTCCAGCTTCTTCTTCAAATGGTCAGGACAATCCCTCCCGCGATACGTCGCTCGAAAATCACTCCATTTGAAGTAATGCGTGCCGTCCGAGCTAGCGGGACTCTTTGCGTGAAAGTCAACCTCCCAACAAACCGCACTCTGCTCCCTGCCATCCGGCCTCTTGTTCGGAATATTGTCTTTCAGAAGGAGGGTGTACTTGATCCCTTTCCCATCATTGATATCAGACCGCGCTCCAGCTCCAGGCCGGACTCTAAGCACGATTCCATCATAGTCTGACAAGTCCCAATTCAGATCCCCGTACGTCTGTTGTGAGGCGAAGCCCGCGCCGCCGAGGGTTGTTGTGTCGAGGGTTCCGGAGAAGCGCGCTGTGTTGCTGTTACTGTCGCCGTTGCCGGTGGGTGTTAAAGTTGAGCGGGAGGAGCCGCCGCGAACTCTATCGTCGACTGCTCGGAAGGAATCAAAGTTCCAGGGGCTAACAAGGCGGTGATTCGTTTGTTAGTGGTTGTTTAGGTTCAGGTTTGTGTTTGTTGTTTGCAGCTGGAGCTAGCTGGTGGATAGTAGGTGTACGAACATTGGACCGCCAAAGAGGTATTTTTCGGGTGTTGCTGACTCCATTCGTGTTTCTCTTCGGTTCATTTCGTCTGGAGATCCTGGGGTTTCGAGTCGGATTGAGGTTGAAGTCGAGTTGAAGATGAAGGTGGGCTTGGGTGGGTCTATAGATCGATCGATGGGCTGTGACGTAGTTTAAAGTTGTACCGTGGTCTAGACCTGAGGGTTACTATCCACCTTTTGGTTTTAATTGATTTTGTTTTGCCTTTACCTAAACTGTGTCTCTAGATGAAGCCTGCAGCTAACATGCTAATAGGTATTCTGCGTAGTAGTGGTAGAGATGTCTTTAACATCAATCATCGAGGCAAGTCCTAACCATCTTCGCGCACGACTTCGTCGCGACCAGACGCGCAACATCGTCAAGACCGAGCTAGCCAGCGCCAGCTACATACAAACAGGGCTAAACGAGGTTCACCCGCCATACGACGCCCCATGGAAGCATATACATATCCATTCAGACCGGTTCGACCTTCTCCCGCCGCGAGTATCAAATGATTCGCTGCTCAACGACACATCGAGACCCAACCCTGATCACCGCCGCTAGGAACACAATACTGCCCTCCAAGAACAGACACAGATCGAAAACTCAACCCTCCTCGAGCGCCTCCTATCGTTCTACGACCTCCCCACCGCAGACTCTTCAAGCTATATAACAGGCCTCCGCATCATCGCACTCGAAGTTGCGATTTCCATGCTCTTCACCGACGGCCTCTCCCGCACAGCGTCCCACCGCCACCGTGAAACCTGGCGCCTGTTCCCCGCGTGAGCCTACAACGCCTGGCACGTAATGACCGAGCCCCTCGCCCGGAGCCTGGTCTGGAATGGCGCACCGAAGGAAACCTACTCCCGCCCCGAAGTCGTCATCGACCCCGAAAACGCAACGATACGCTGCGCTTGACGTTTCGGCGGGCACGGGAGGAGAGGAAGAAGGATAGGGTTCCTAGGCCGATGCAGGCGGCGCTTGGTGTCTTCATTCTAGGGAATTTATTGGCTGGCTGAGGGATGTGTTGAGGTTTTCTCCGGTGTTGTACAAAAAAAGACCTCATCTATTTTATCATCCTTTTACCCAATACAAAACTTCCCTCCATACCAATCATCCAGTACATTTCACGCACGGAAGCCCAAGCACCCCTCAACAATCCCCCAATACCTCCCCTCGTCCCGTCTCATATGATCAACATGCCCTGACCCTTCAAACCTCTCCATCTGCACCTCCCACCCCCTCTCCTCCGCCTCCCCCGCATGCTCCTCCACATCCTCCCAGTCTACCATCTTATCTTCGTCAGAATAGATATACACCCTCTTCGCCTTCCCCGCCATCAATGCCTTCTCATTCATCGCCCTCCTCCCCGCAGTCACAGCATCGCCCATCCCCAGAGAAATGAGAACCCACAAGAGGCTCAGGATTGCAAGGATGCTAATTTGGCCCAGCGATCTGAGGATGATATTCCGGGGCAAGTCCGCCGAGAACGACCGCATTCCACCGATGAACCCGGGCGTTCCGGGCGCGCTGTCGAGGATTATACTTGTGATCGGGAGGGCGTGGCCCGTTGCGTTGCGGTAGGACTGGAGGAGAGAGGTTGTGCTGTAGACGCCACCATTGGAGAAGAGGTGGATGTGGATGTTGACTCCCTCATCACTAGCGGTGGCCTCTGGAGACGAGGCTGAGACCGAAGCGCGCAATACCTCGGCAGCGGGTGCAAGCTCCTTGCACCGTCTCTTCTGATTGGGAGGCAAGACGATGTCTCTTGTTGAGCTTGTGAGGAGGAGGATTCGGGCGTGCGGTGCGAGGCGCCGGTAATGGGCGATGTATTTTTGGGAGATGCGGAGGGGAGCGCTCATGAACAGGCTGAGGATTATGAGCTTGTTGCTTGGCTTGGAGACAGGAGGGTCGGAGAGGAAGATTCGGGGAGAGAGTTTTGTGAGGGAGGTTGGTGAGGGAGAGGAGGTTGACATGGTGATGGTTAAGTAGTCCTATTAGTAGTTTTAAGCCTGTAGCTGCGTGTGCCCTCTTCTCAGTTGCATGGCGGGGAACAACGTGGTACTAGTATATGGTTGAAGACTCCATTATTTATACCTCCAAGAAACTGTCTTCGACTGTGTAACATACTAACAACTAGATAACATACATAAATTCCCAGCTCTAGCGGCAAATCTCCAATGCCTAGTCCGTATATAGTTGTGGTCCTTGTTCTTTGAGATGTCGTAATTGGCTGTTTCGTCTATCTATAGTGGATCAGCCGAGTCCCAAGGCTGCTCTGGGCAGGTGGCTGGCCTTACCAACATGAAAATCAGTCTCCCACTCAGGGCTGAGCATCGGACAACGCCTCCAGGGACAGCCAGGAACATTCAAGCGTGCTGGTAGGGCCAATGAGGAATAACTGCCCGTCTATTTCATATGCAGCTGTTGGCACTCGAGATCTTTCCTCGTCGCTACCACGCTCTCTGCGTTTCTTTTTACCGCAGTCTGACTGTATTGACTTTGACTCAGCCAATAAGTAGATAGAACGTAGAGAATTCCGCCAAATTCAACGCCAGCGGGGAAGCGCTGCAAAGGTTACGTCCCCAGATCTAGAACGGGACATTGGAATCGCCGGGGGCCAACACTGATTGAAGGTCAACACTGATTCGATATACTAGGTTAGTGCTCACGAGAAAGAAGCCCCGCGAGATAACTGCCGCCGTATCCGCTGCGACGAATCGCCAAGACAATGCCAGAACTGTAGGTCATCCAGGTGGAAGTCTGGCAATGGTGCCCACCGGCTGCTGAGGGGCCGTTTTCTCAACGGCGACCCTGACGCTGGTGGTGGTATCAGTGGCGCTGGTAGTCTCGATGAGACACCGATCTTCGGTAGCACCCGGCTAGCGTTACGAAGAGGAGCAGGTCCACAGGTCGCATATTGGATCTAGGACGATCAGCGCTCCTCCTTGAATCTTCGACACCACTCAACCACACACATAACAGGTATTTCCGACTCCCTGCTCTGGCAGCAACATGTGCTGTGGATGTGCTATGCCGACCCGGCCGTCCTTCATGCGGTCAACGTGCTCAGCGCGGCATACCGGAAGTCCGAGATGAACAACATGCAGATGGCGGAGCACGCTGTGCAGGATCACCAGTTGTATCGGACCTCAATCCAGCAGCTGGCGCGGGCTGTTGAACCAACGGCTATCAACGAAGTCGAAGGGTTCGGAGCAAACACAGGTGCTCCTGCTCCTGCAGCTGTGCTGTCTGCTGTTTGTGATGGAGGATGTGCTTCTCCGGCGGTACGAGAGCGCGTGAACGCATCTTCGCTTTGGTAAGCAAATTCTCGAGGATGAGAATGCCCCGCGGATCGAGCCTCACTCGTCGCTGACCTGCAATTTGCAGTTCATTGTGCCGGGCAACGAGTCTCTTCCCACCACTACACCTACACCTACCATTCAAGAAGGAACCTCGCCTCTAGAACCCGAGCGCTTCATAACCTTCACCTAAATGCAACAATCTATCGACGCTTCTCGAGGCCGGAATCCCCCTAATCGAATCTGTCTCAGCCTTTCGAAGCTGACTACACCACAAACTAGTACGCACCGGCCTCCCTCGCATCCTAAACCGAAACAGGAGGGAGCATGAAGAGCCCGCGGGCAGGTGCGGGTCGTTGCTTCCTTGGATATCGAGTTGGGCTGCGAGGAAGGTGCGACTCCGATGTACCTTCCTAAAGCAAGATAGGAAGGAGCGGGACCTAAGGGGTCGGTGGCTCCTTCCTCGCTTACACATAGAATTTTAAACGGGGAAGGTGCGACCAGGACTGGTACTTTCCTAAAGCAGAACAGGAAGGCGCAAACAGCCGAGTCACTGGTCGTTCCTTCCTTTTATACTCGGTTAGTCGGCTGGGGAAGGCGCGACCTGAGGGCACCTTCCCAGTATAGAACAGGAAGAAGGGCCAGTGACAGGAGAAGGGTGACGGTCGCCCCTTCTTTTTATACCAGGAAAAGCGGCCAATGAAGAAGTTGCGGGGCGGGGCCGTTGTATATGGTTAGACTCATGTTTCTGGCCCTTGATCTTTGATGAAAGTTCCAAGGTTTCTTTCAACCTACAAAGCTTCAGGCACTTAATGATTCAAGTCCGTATAGCGTCCGGCTTGGCGGCTATACCGTGATTTAGTCATCCAAGTTGCAACCTGGGACCGAACCTTAGGTCATGCTTAGAAATTTGGTCAATGAACGCTTCTACTGTATCCGAGACACCAGGATATACCGCTGGAGGGACCAGAGGTACCATCAAACCATCTCGGATAATGTGATAGGCCTCCTGCTATAATGTAGCTTTTTAAGCGAGCTTCATTTGTGAGAAGATCCGTATAGGCTTCACTTTGATCAAGGTCGACGCTCATGTCACGTGCAGTATCACCGTCCAGAGAGGGCCAGGCCGGATGTAACGGGTTCTACGGTAGCCGACGGGAGGGCACGGCGAGACCTGGTTGACTTGAAGGGGATGTGCTTGACCTACTCCGTATGTCATGTTTGTATCAGTGTTGCTGGCCGGTGCGATGCATAGTGACTGCCTGGCGTGTTTAGCAGGTTGATTATCCTATTCGTCAGCCATGTTCTGATGGAGATGAGGTCAGGTACGTGATATGCTTGATAATTCGAGGATGCGACAACAGGAGTGCAGCGCCAAAGAGATGCGATGAAAGACCTTTCTCTAGATGTTGTGCATAATTCTGATGATGAATGCGATGAATGAATGATGAAGCAGTGGATGTCTGCTGGAGGTATGGCTGGGCGCATATGGTTGTGATAGATATAGATAGACCAAGCGCAAAGTAGATAGCATCGTGTGACACGGAAATGCGGGATAATAGAGATGCGGGACGATGGCGGTGATCAAGCTTGATGATCGGAAGAAGCCGGGGATGGAACAGACACGAAGGAGACGAAATGGTTGTTCAGCATTCACTCTGGTTGTGGAATTGATCGAGTGAGGTTGAGAGCCCGGAGGTGGCATCATAGAAGGACCGGAACAAGATGAGTCATCTGAGCCGGCATATCAAATGAAAGGAGGGGTAAGCCTCTATATCTGGAGGCGTGGTCGAGTTGCTCGCGAGCATATAAGAGGGGAGATGGGACGCTGTTCCTCTTGACGTCTGCAACCACTTTCAAGAATCTCGAATTCACTTGCGAGCGCCTGGAGCTCCGCGTCTTGGCGGAGACTGTCACGTGTCACGCGTAAAGGCCGTGTTTGCCGTGTTTGCTGGGTCCAAATTGAGGGTCTGTGATTGGCCGAAGTCACGTCGCGTCAGACACGCTGCTTGCCGGCGATCGTCCCAGAGCTTCACGTCTGCTTTTATGCAAGGTTCTTTTCATCCCTCCAATCTTCCCTCCTCCCAACCACTTCCCTCCGGCCCTGCTTCGCGAGCTGCAGCTCTCTCGACGTGTCGGATGAAGAAGAAAAGAAAGACCAGTTCTTCCTTCCTGGCTCCTTCACCGCATCATTGACCCTTCGCTCCTACCGACGTTGTCCCGCGTTTGCATTCCAGAGAGCCCTTCAATTCGACCTCGCTGCATACCCACCCGAGACATACCTCTGCAACTCTCCGGCAACGATCGGTTCAACCAGAAGCAGGGTTTAATCGATACGACATCTACTGAATTGGCCATTGCTTTGCAGTCAACCATCTCGCCCTCGCTTGTGGAACACATTCCTATCCCACACGCTTGGTTTAAATCCCTCCAACATCTCGTCTTCGGGGATATTAACACTCACTCATACATTACTTATCGGCCTAATTATTCTCTACTACTGCTTATGCAAATATCCTTTCGTTGGGTGGGATGGAATCTCAGGACGGAATTTCCGTCCGCCCGATGAGGCGTAAGTTTAGGAGCTCCGCACCACCCAACACATGCTAACCCTCAACCTTGGCTCACAGTGAAGGTGCTTTACACATTCGATGATGCAAACAAGACGAATTGTTTAGCCCGATGGCCCCAGCTCCTCGACATCCAGACCGCTTTTTTGGACGAACAAACCCAGATCGGAGTAATCGAGCTCAAGACCTGCATTCAGGCGATTGTCTCTGCCAGGTAGGTGTAATGGCTTGCTAGATCCTATATGGTTCTAACTTGATCATGCAGTCCGGAATTGGTCGCCAGGTTGGGCCAGGATTACACCGTGTACGCCTATGACTATTCCGAGTACGAGACACCCCTTGTCGGGCAGGGAATGCTATCATGGGTTCTAGCGTCGTCATCTCCGACTCCCAATGCGCCAGCGCATCAATCGAGGACAATGGTGACGGGACGTGTCTGCAAGAATGTGCTAGGGTTGTTCTCGAGGGGTGCTCAGGAAACGCTGGAGGTCAAACTTCGCTTGGTACCCGTCCCGACCGCCATGCAAAGCGAATACCTGAACAGCATGCAAAAATATCGGGAACTGAGCAATGTCATCCCCCACGAGTTCGATGCTCAAGTGTGGACCGATTTTCTACGCCAGAACCCCGACTTGATGTCGCCGACACCGCAACCTATAGCCCAGGCGCCATCCCCAATGGACCATGCAGGCATTGAGAGATTCCACCAGCTTCTGAGCGAAGGCTCCACGCCAAGAGACATCTCAATGCCCAATGCGCCGTTTCGGTCCACCTCTCCCACACAGTCTGCTCTAAGCACAACAAGCAGGGTGCAAACACCGGGCCAGTTCCAAGCTTATCAGCAAGAGCAGCCGACACAACGTCCACAGCCGGAAAGGACACAGAGCGACGTCATCCGGCCATCGTCCAGCGCTTCCATGCGTGATGCTGACATCCACAGTTACGCTAGGCCTATGAGCCGCAGGGGCTCGGTTCAATCAGGTTACGGGAGCTGCGAAGAGACATCGGAGCAGCAGCCGAGAAAAAGAGCGAAGCTGTACCGCGCAGAGGCTCCCGGCAGGTCCGATCTGAACATCGAGAGACAGCCAAGCTCATTACGAGTTGCTGCTAGCACAGCAGCTTCAGTCCGCATTCATCGCCCGACTCCCATCAATCCATCCATAACTGCCGCTCAGAGTTCGAACGAAGAGCCAATTCGCCCTCCTACCCCGATATCAGGTCTCAACAGCCTACCCCGCCGAGCTCGCCCCCAGCCAAGTCTCCTCCGTGAATCATCAGTCCAAAGCCTCCAAAGTCTCAGCCAATACACTTCGCCATATCCGATGAGCGACGACCAACCTCCAATGGAGCCAAATGCACACTCTCCCGAAGAGTCCCGGTACCAGGGTCTATTTGAACCATCCTTCACTATGCCCTCTTCGCCACCGGTTCTAGACTATGGTCTTCCCACGAGGTCCAGCCCGGTCCTCCCACCCATGGCAGCCGATCTTGATTCCGGATTCATGAGCGGCGGCATTGATGACCTTTTGGAGGAGGAGCTTGGCCCTACCTCGGCCGCTCCAGTGGAGGACGCCACAGGCCCCTCGTCGAAAATTACGACGAGCGCAAACCGTACTGTCCGTTCTGCGGCGCAAGCGAGCTCGCCCGCGCCTGTTGCTGTAAATTCCGAGCCCCACGTTGAACCTATTGTTATCTGCGACGAACCATCGGAAAAACAACCGCAGGTGTCCAAGGAAGCACCCATTGCGCCCGCTCGTGCCACCAAAACTGCTTCGCGCCCTGCCTCACGTGCTAGCAGCGTAAGACCAACAACACACAAGCCACTAGCTCCCGCTCCTATCTCTCAGAGTGAGTTGGAGCAACTTCTCAATTCCATTCCTGCAAGCGATCCAGTTGCGCCAACGCCGGCGGGCGATTCTACTGCTGCCGAGACTCCGGCATCCCAGTCAACCAACAAAGATGGAAAAATCCGCAGCGGCGCGGGCGCCCGTCGAGTCAAACAAGTTCAGGCACGCCTCGAAAAGTGCATCCAGGATGGGCAAGTACCACCTTACTGTGAAAACTGCGGCGCAATCGAAACCCCTACTTGGCGTAGAGCCCACTCCAAGGAAATTGTAGGTAGCGAGGAAGAAGCCAACGAGCTTACAACAGACCCCGCGGCGCTCTTCTGGCAAACGGTTGAGCGGGATGAAAAAGAAAAGGTCATCAAGTTCAAGGTCTATAAGAAGACCCTGGCCGAGGCCGACCAAGGCTTTGACCCGGTCCTACTTTGCAACCGTAAGTGATGCAACACCCAGTCTTTTATCCACCATACTGACTACCATAAGCTTGCGGACTCTGGCTACACAAGTTCAAAACCATGCGCCCTGAGAACCGATGGACGAAACCCAATGCCGCGAAGAAGAAGCGACCAAGGAGCGGCCGCAGGCCAGGTGGCCCACTGTCCACTAACGGTACTGCTAGGGGCGTTCGCAACAGAAGTGACTCAGTCAAGCCGGATGCCTCATCGCCAGGCGGCTCAGATGCTTCAACTCCAGCAGCTGATGACGATGCAACTCCTCGTGCCGATGCTGAAATGAGCACAAACGTGCCAGCCGACGACGAGCGGGAGAAGGGCGACGATGCGCAAGAGCCATCACCCAAGCGCCGCCGCGCAAACAGCGTCGAGCCCCGGAAGACGTGTGACATGGCAAAGAGCCGTTGGCATGAGGATGATGCAATGGAAGCTCTCCGGCGGGCTATTCAGTCTAGCCCAGCCAGGAATCTTGCAAACCGCGATGCTTCAGCGCCGGGTGAGAAAAATCTGACTCCCAAGCCAGTGAGGAGAGTATTGTTTCCTAATTCACTGAACGATGGGGGACCTTTGAAAGCATTAGGCCCGTCAGTTCTGAACAGTCCTAAGCGAGGCTCGCGCGGGTCCACCGCCCAAGATGCGGATAAGCAACCTGGCGACAAGGAGAACACTACACATGACCTTGACCGGCTGTTCGAGAGCCCCTCGTTTGAGTTTGACCTATGTGCCAGCCCCACTCCCAAGCGGCGAAACCAGCGTTCGAACGTCGGGGACAAGCGACACTCACTTCCCTCCATCTCTCCCGTTCCCAAAGCTCGAAAGGGGGCTGCTCCGGATACTACTCCGACCCGACTCTCCGCACAGCGTCTCCAGCGTGTTCAAAGCAGCCCTGGCTCTGTATCTCGATTGAGCCTGACACCCAACCGATCCCGCTCCCGTTTCCCTGATCTCCCCCCCATGGCGGATGACGTCTTTGGCCCAGGCGTATTCCAGGGGATGGACGACATGATTGTCGATATTTTCTCTGAAGATGCAACTTCAGCAATTCATACGGACCCACTGTTTGCACTTGACTCAAGAGGCGCATCGAACACCGATTGGGCCAATTGGCTGCCATCGGACTGTGTTTCTCCGTTGGGGTCAGACAAGAACCACAACGATGAGAATTCTACCGACGTGATCAACGCACTGCTGTCCGATCCGGACATTCAGAAAGATATTTTCCAGTACGCCGATGCGTCTGCCCTAGACTCGGGCTTCTTTAGCTCGGATGCCCTACAGGGTGACATTATGCTCGGCGAAAAAGCCGATGCCTCCGCGAACCAGACCAGCAACGCCGAGCAGGTTTAGTACATATACTCGATGTGTCACGAGTTTCTTTATCTTGTTTATCTTTTTTCATCACCCCTTATAGCGATGGCGTTGGTGTGTTTTGATTACAGGTATTCTTTTGTTTAGCCTCATGGGTGGCATCTTCCTTTCGTTTGTCATACCACCATCACGGTTGGAAACGAATCTTATTAAACAATTAACCAGCTCTGCATACGAGTCAATGAATAGATTACCAAATAACATCAATCATTACCAGAGAACCAGTTCCCCAAATTCAGTTGGAGAGAAGGACACGTAGATATCATAAGTAGAGTCATGTTATCTTTACAGCGCCGCCGAGTCATGCTCAAGTAGACGAGTATTAGATCAAAGTAGATATAGGTCACCTTCATCCGGCTACTGCACCCAATCGACCCCCAGCCCCAGCCGAAGTTCTCCAAGAACAGGAAACCTCCTATTCCGCCTATACTTGGGGTATGAAATTGTATGAAACAAACAACACCGTATGTCCCCCGTATACCCAGCAAGTAAAGTCGTCCATACACCTTTTGCGACAGAACCATGCCGAAACATATCAAAGAGTCGACCGTGCTCCACTTATGAAATTCACTCAATCGAGTCATAGAATAGCGGCTTCAACTTATGCGTCACCTCCACAAGCTTCTCATAGATCTTGTAATCTGCACAACGCAGTCATCAGCCATCAAATCACGTCCATCCCCCAACCTCCCGGTAAAACCCCCAGCCAAAAGCAGAAGAGAGGGATGTCAAACATACCACAATCTGCCGGATTCCCCCAATCCGTCGTAGCAAGTACCTTAACCCCCAACCCGCCCTCGGGGACCTCTGCAACCTTCCCGACAACCTCAACAAGCTTCCCCATCTGCAGATGCGAGTCCGGTTTCAGGATGAGCGTGATTTCGCCATGAGAGCCGCAAGTTATCGATGCCGTGTCGCCGCGCAGGGCGGTTACTGTTCCTAGGAGGCGCACGGGAGGTGGTGAGCGCGGGGATGTGGCGGAGGGGCTGAAGGCGTGGAGGTGGGAGGGGAGGACGCGGGGGGTTTGGAGGGACATTTTTTTTTATTCTTTTGGAATTTGGAGGTTGAAATGTGTAATATGGTATTGAGATATCTTGAAGATGTGCGGATTTGATTGGGATCGTGAATTGAGTGAGTGAGCTGTCGGTGTTGAAGATGGGTATTGCTGTTGAGAGTGGGATAGGTTGGATGAAAGCGCGTAAACGCGGTGACGCGCTGTCATGTGATGTAGATTTTGATTTAAGCTCAGTTCACCGCCCTGCAGCGCTTGGCGGAATTATCAGATTTGAGGTTTTGAGGTGAAGGTCAATGATGCAAGTGCCTCGAAGCTCCGCCATACCTTACTGATAAGTTGTCGCTCTTGACTTTATACGTCGCGGATAGCTCTTTTTGCCGCGGACGGATTGTTACTTTCCGAATCGAGTTGGGAAAGCCAGTCCACCACGACCGATGGCTGTTTAACCTCCGACACCACCTACTTCTCGCCTTACACATCGCCTCTCTGTACCTACCTCACCCCTTTTACTATCTCCAAAAAGACCAATAAAAATGCCGCCTCCATTTCCCTCCTCCCACCGGGGAATGACCGCCAACCCCCTCAAGCCCGTGCGCCGCTACAGACCCGGAAAGGCCGTCGCGGAGGAACCGTCATCGTCCGAAGAAGAGGAGGAGGAGGCGCAGCAAAATGAGGAGGAATCTCGTGAACAGGAGCGCAGAAGGAGAGCCGAGGAACAGAGGAGGAGACAGGCGGCTGTGCCGAAGGCGAGCTCATTCCCGGCTGGTGCGGCGCGGGGGATTACGAAAGGGGTTGAAGGGGTGAGGATTGAGAAGGACGAGGAGGAAGGGGGAGATGAGGAAGGGTTCGTTACGGATGAAGAAGACGAGGGGGGCGATTTGCCGGTTGCTGCACCTGCGGCTGTTAGTGAAACTGGCGCGGCGGGAGTTTCGAAGCCTATCGCGAGGGCACCTACAGTAGAGGAAGAGGAGGAGGAGGAAGAGAGTGAGGAGGAGGAAAGTTCCGAAGAAGAAAGCAGTTCTGAGGACGAAGCACCACGGCGAGTGCTGTTACGACCGACATTCATCAAAAAGGACAAGCGCGGGAACGGCGGACTAGAAGCACAGAATGGACAGGGTACATCGGCAGACTCACAGGCCGAAACGGAAGCACGAAAGGCGCAGCGCCAGGAGAAAGCCGACGCCCTCGTCCGTGAGCAGATCGAAAAGGACGCAATCGCACGAAGCGCAGCGAACAGAGCCTGGGACGACGATGAAGTCATGGCGAACGAAGAAGCCGAGATCGACGACACGGACAACAAGGACCCAGAGGCCGAATACGCGGCGTGGAAGCTGCGCGAGTTAAAGCGTATCAAGCGTGAGCGCGAAGCCATTGAAGCGGCAGAAAAGGAACGCGAGGAGATCGAGCGCCGCCGCAACCTCACGGCCGAAGAGCGCGAGCGCGAAGACCAGGAATTCATCGCGAAGCAAAAGGAGGACCGTGAAGCCTCTCGCGGCCAGACGGGCTTCATGCAGCGGTACTTCCACAAGGGTGCGTTCTTCCGCCCCGATTTGGAGAAAGAGGGGCTGGACCAGCGGAATGTCATGGGCGCACGATTCGCCGATGATGTTTCCCGCGAGACACTGCCGCAGTATATGCAGATTCGCGACATGACGAAGCTAGGAAAGAGGGGCCGAACACGGTATAAAGATCTTCGTTCAGAGGATACAGGGCGATTCGGCGATGGGTATAGTAATCGGCGTCGGCAGGATGGGCCGCCTATCGGCATCACAGACGAGCGGTTCATGCCTGATCATGGGCGGGCAGATGATCGAGCCCGGGGACCTACGGGTGCGAATGCGTCCGCGGTGCGGGAGAGGCGCAGATCCAGGTCCAGGTCTAGGACACGCTCTCCCAGGCGGGATCGACGGGATGACGAAAGGGATAGATATCGGCCTGATTCTCGCGGTCGACGGAAACGCAGTCCCTCACCGTATGAAGATAGGGAGAAGCGAAGGCGGATGAGAAGTGTTTCCTAGCGAACTCACTCGTGTAATATCTATGGCGTTGCGGTGTACATCTATAACTATAGCATGGGGTCCTTGGGTTTGACATGACATGACATATAAAGTCTTTTTCCCCCGTTTATGCGGAGTTTGCGAGAAGCCGAATGGCTTCGATGGGTATCTTTTAGTGATGTTTAGAGCCGGGTTTATTCACAGGCCTAACAGCATGTTCTTCCCTGTAAATATTGAACGGAGAACGCCATGTGCGATCGTCGATATGGTAGCCCTTCTATCCCAGTATCCAACCGGCGCCTTTGACTCGAATAAGCAGGCGCCGTACGCCTCTATACTGCTTGCACATGCCGAATACCCCCAAGCTAATTCGCCCAACGCACCAGCCTCTAGATTCACATCCTCGAGCCGGATAGATGGCTCATTTAACCCCAGCCCTCTCGAGTACCTTCTCCCTTTCCATAACACTCTCTCCAAACCTTAGCAGGAAGATCGTCCGACTCGGCCACATCTCCGTCGGCTGATTATGCGCCGTGACCTTGGCCTCAAACCCACACCCATCACAGACACCCTCGATAATCCCCGCCACAAATGCCGCGCAGTTCAACTGGTTCATCTCCTTAGGAACGCTGATGTACGTGTTCACCAGGGGATCGTTGTCCGTGATCATGTACTCGTTCGGCGTGTCGGGGGAGACAGAGTGTTCGAGGGCGTCGGCGGGGCGGTTAAAGAGGAGGCGCCAGAGCGGCCCGTGGATTAGATGGAGGAGGGGAAGGATGCGGAGCGGGCGGTTTGGGGGTGAGGCGGAGGTTGAGGAGCTGGTTAGGGTTGAGGAGGAGGATGTTGAGATTGTGCGGTAGAAGAGGAGGTCGAGGAGGCGGAGACCGAGGGGGTAGCCTTGTTCGTTTAATCTGTTATTGTGAGGTTAGGATCAGTCCAGCAAAGCGCAGAACAGCCCAGCAGGCACATCTATCTGACTGGCCCTGCAGAGGGAAGATGGGCTAGCTCACCGTCTCTCCAAATCCTGAATCCCCGTAACCCTCCGCTGAGCATATGTTACCATCTCTCCAAAGAGAAACGCAAAGCTGGCCCGGCTAAGCTCCGCATTCCGACTGCGATTCAAATGCCTATCGTAGATCGTTTTGCGGTTCGATGGGACGCGCAATCCCGGTGTTGATTGTGATGGTGTTTGGATCTGTGGTGTGGGTAGCTGCTTTTCTGGTTGTGGTGTCGCGGTCTGTACACTATTGCTCATGGATAGCATTGAGGAGTGCCGCGCGGGGTGTGCCATGGCTGGCTGGCTCAGTTGTTGTGTTGGGGCTATTCAGTACTTTGTTGCTGTTGGGGTATGGGCTCCGCGGGCCCACGGGCTTGTGGGATTGGCAATGGTGGTTCAGTTAGACGTGTTGTGCATGGTTTGTCAATTGAGTCGATACGGGCGCAGGTTTGCCTCAAGGTCTGAGACAGTGTGCGAGAGACAGATCGCAAGTGAGTTAGTCCGACAATGTTGTCGGCGCATGTTGTCGGATTTGGGTTAGGCAGAGCAACTGGAGATCGATACGGCATACCACAGGTACAGTTTATGCAATGGGGCCAAACTGACTCCTGAGAGGTTAAGTAGACGACTTTGCAATCTCATTTCGTTTCATTTTCCTATGTATTCTCTATTCCTCAAATTTCAGCTTTCCTGGCTCTACAGAATATTGCAACCAGTTTCGTCGAACACGGCCGTTGCAGGCCCCCAGCGAGGTTCTATACTCCACCATCAATCTATGGTATATCGGAACCACCAACCAACCGCAAATTTCGAGGATCTTAGAAAATGGACTGGCTACGGCGTTTAGTCACTGGCAAAACACAGGAGCAAATCGAAGAAGACAAGGCAAGGAAGCAACGAGCTCGGGACCGTCGGCGGCGCAGGCGAGAGCAGCGCGCACGTGAGGCAAACTCGACGCTGAAATGGACCAAGGGACGTCCTTTTATGGGGTTTCCGGGACAGACGTGGAAGCCTTGAGTGATGGACGAACACAGAGGCTATTCTAGCGGTTGTGAGGTCTTTTGCGTGCTTATGCCGCGAGGTTCATGGCAAAATCCTTAGTCGCAGGGGCATAGCATCTGGACTACCCTGCATAAGACGATCCATGTCAAATGCGGGTTCCTCAAACCAGGCACCGCCAGATCCGCGCAGTTCAAATACGGTTTGACGAAAACGAGGACGAACGTCTAGAGTGCGCCTGTGGTGACCCAAGGACAGTGACGACACGCGGGATTGATGAAAGACGGGCAGGTGCCAGACAGAACTACGCACCAAAACCAGCATTAAAATCAGCAGCACGAGACAACTACAAGAGCGAAGATATCGCATTGAAGCTTAAGACGTATGGAGCCGACAATGCCATGTTACACAGAGGATACGGTATGGCGCAAAGGACCAGGACGAGCGAAAGATCTTTCGAACACTTTCAATTATTCTTTTCTTCATTCTTGCTATCAATATGACTGTATGTAGTCATCGAACATCAACCATGAAACTCGATTTTGATGCAGAAGCATAGCACCACGTATATTGGCGGAAAGAAACCTAGACTGAACAATCCCGTTAGCAAAGGCACACCTTCAAAGCAATCAAGCGACCATCAAAGTGTAGTGGGAAAGAGCAAGTCAGACATCCAAGGAAGTAATGCGCACAGAGCACGTCTATATGATGGGTTCATGGCGACGGCTAGCGTGGAAACTGCGAATGTGGAAAAGTTTTTCATCATAAGAACCTTCGGTCCTCTCACCTCGAAAGGAGAGAGAAGAAACGCGAAGGCTGCTCTGGGTTGGAGGAGAAAAGAGTGAGAGAAGAAGTTTTCCTTACCTGTTAGCTTTGTTTAAGGGCGGAGTTCTCTGTTGTTGGCGTTAGTTTGTGTTGCAGTGAATATTGTAGACGAATTTTGAAGCGATTCTGCAGAAGGAATCATCATTTAATTCCTTTATAAAGTCCAGGACTTTCGCTGTTGTTGTGGAAAACCCAGAGTTGTGGTGCTGAGGAAGAGGAAAGAGGGAAGCGAGAAAAAAAATTAGCTGCAGGTTTTTATAGTTACATATTATGCCTCAGGCTGCCATGGAAACACCAGACCCATCCGGAACGAAACTTCTAGAGTCGACAACGAATTTTGCATACAGCTCTTCGATGGATACATTTACCTCATAGCAAAGGTGGCAGCCACTTTATCTTCGCTTAAACTACCTAGAAGACGAAAAGTCTTCAGGCGGCCTTTGCTAGTATCACATTGTAACTGGGCGAGTTTCGGATATATATTTCAAGGCGCAATAGAACCGTCAAAGAACCCTTGGTTGCCACAGACCTCTTTGTCTTCGACAACCATCCTCTTAACTTTGCCGTATGCATCATGTGAGCAGTTCGGTATAGCTTCAATTTATTACATTCCTTCGAACCTCCTTCTACAGTACCTCACTGGCACTCTGTCCCCAGTTCATGTAGTATATCATTCGTCTAGAACAAACAACCAGTGACACTACTATTGCATAGCCTTTTGCCTCTGCCTCGTATTCCAATTCAATGTCTTCGAAAGACTTCGCATCCAATCATCCCCTCCCTTCCCCTCCGGTAAAACATTAGCAAATGGATACCTCGACGCCGAGACCGTCAGGTAGTCACCCGGGAGTAACTCGACCCTGTTAACACGCGTTAGCACCTCTCTACCATCTTAAGTCTAGCTAGTCTGAAATACTAGCTGGGATGGTGATATTACCTCTGTCTCCCATCAAAGCTCGCCCAGGAACTCGTCCGTGCATCATACGGCACGCCCACACGGAGAACAATCGTATCGGGAAGGATAATCGGGCGGAAGGAGAGAGTATGCGCGCAGATGGCGGTTATCAAGATGACCGGGTTATCGGGGTGTGAAAGGGAGCCTCCTGCGGCCATGTTGTAGGCTGTTGAGCCTGTTGGGGTAGAGATGCAGACGCCGTCGGCTTGAAGGGTCGTAAAATGTTCGTCGCCGCCGAAGAGTTCGATAGAGGACATGGCTGGGAAGCTTAGTATATGCGCCTAGCCTGAAGAAGGGGAAGGGAAGTAAACCTACTTGGATTTGGCCCTCTGTCGACGACGACATCGTTGAGGATGTGTACGACCCCGTCGGGTCTATGGCTTAGCTTGCCGTCTGGCTCGTCGCCGATGAGTTCCTCGACGAGATCTCTCTGCTTTTTGCTGGCGGGAGTTTCCCGCGAGTGTGGGTTGCTCCTCATGATTGTGCACTCAAACCGTAATCTCAGACTGACGAGGACGCCGTCCGAGATCACGGAATTGAGGATGTTCTGATAGTCGTTGAAATCGAACTTCGTCAGGAACCCCAGCGAGCCCAGAGCGAAGGATAGAACTGGCGGTACGATATGCTGGAATAGCCAGCTCGTGTACAAGACGGTCCCGTCGCCTCCTAATGTGAGCACCAAGTCGAACAGATGGGCCTCCTCACTCGCCAGTTTTGTATCCCAGAATTTCATGCGGTCCTCTATCGAAGGATCCTCCTTTAACAACCCTTTATAATTGAACTCTGGATCGACCTGTAGCTTGTTCTCAACGTAGAGAACGTATTGCGCCCCTCGTTCACTAGACAATAACCACCGAGCAACCTTGCGCGTGGACCAAATAACAGATTCATCGCCGGCCTTGGTGACTAGGAAGATGGTCTTGACCTTCAGCCTAAGCCGTATGCTATCGAGCTTCTTCGACAGGTTGCGCACATTCCACGCCATATCAGACAATTGTTTCTTTGTCAGATGCCGTGATTCCACCTCGCTTCGCGGCGACTTGGGCCGTTTATCTGTCTCTCCACCTTCCTCATCGTCAATGGCGATATCGATAGCGTCTGATTTGTTGACTATGTCTGTTTCAAGTTTCGTCTGGTCGTTTGATACCTGGATATTGGCAATCTTGGCTGGTGTGAGCCCTTCGCCTGCGATGAGGGAGTGCACGAAGCACGCTGTTGCTTCGTCGGGTTGTTCCATCTGTTTGGCGCCTTCGGCCATTACGAGCGATGCTTTGCGACGGTGACTGTAGGTTCTGGGAGGGAGCATGACCTATTGACAATGGATATTAGTTGCCTGCCTAGCAGATGTAGTCTGTATTGGATACCTCGAACTGATTATGGCTGTCTGGATCGTTCTCCTGTTGGTCGTGAGCCTTTTCGCATGTCAGCTGTGAAAGCTATCGCAAGAACACACAACTATACATTTCTAGAGCACCGCCGGTCCATTATCTACGGCAGAATCGTATATAATATGTTTGTTGGATCGATTTGTGGGTTTATATTATGGTAACAGGTTATTTGCACTTGATTCAAGGTTCGTCGTGAGGTGTTTGGCGAGCGGTCGATGACGTCGCTCCACCGAGTCAAAGCCCGAGTCTTCGTGTTGCATTGCTCAGCAAAAGCGGCCGGCACTCGAGAGTATGAGGGCGCCAACAGACTGAGATTTGTCAAATATACGATTACGTTGTATAGCTGGAAAAGTGTTCTTCTGGAGACTGGGAACAGAGGAACCTACAGAGCCAAGCTTCGCTGAGTGTTTCGGCCTCTGACAAGTTGGCCCAGGCAACAACCCTACCCCTCGTGCTACATCGCTGGTCACGGCATCGTGCCATCGATAAGACAGCAGAGTGAACACTTTTCGCCCACGCAATGGTTGAGCTGTTTGTCGGTCTGTCTATCACTGTTACAACATCCGAGACAACAAGGTCGATGATGAGTCTTGTCTTGAAGATCCCGCAGCATCCCGGCCAAGTATTATTAGCAGTCAAGTAAGACCGGCGGAGAAGGTCTGGACCCGGTGGAGATCAGTTGACGAGTACTCTGGAGAAGACACTACAACAGAGTACAACGTACTGAGGACTCTGCTTGCGAATAATATGAACCAGATCCCGCTATCAAAGCGTCATCTTTTGGTGTCCATCTGCTTCGTGTCGTGGTGGCTCAACGGATTCTTGGGAGTCTGAGACCGGCCGGTGGGTAAGGATTCCAAGATCCTCGGGTCCAGAGACGAAAATCGACATGTCACTGCCGTCGCTGTGATCTGATCGCCAGAGTTGCAGGACCATCAGTCTCATCACCCCTCATCACCCCTCCAAACTTCAAACATCAAAGACCCAAGAGAGCCTGACTCAATCAATGAGAGTCCCTTGATTCAGAACAAACTTTGCCCAAGCGATAGTCAAAAAGTAACCAACCCACTGCACCAAGCCGGCGCCTGTCCGACCGCAAATTCCAGCATTCACGATTCACGACTCAGGACTGTGCGACTACTGGCTGAGGAACGTCAAGAACTGGGCCGGTTTTAGGTTCAATAATAGATTAAATCTTGCCCCATGCCCGACGAAAGCCACAGTGTCGAATTTTGTTGGAGTTGATCAGCGCCTCCAAAACTTAACGGAGTCCGCTTGCAAGTTGCAACGTGCCAGCCTCCGAGTCACCGACTCTTGGGGATCCACTACTGGGCTGGCGAAGACGCGAGCCTTTCTAGCCCCTCTTGACAATAATGGAGATCGGACAACTTCCTCTCGACGGAGATGGAGATGGAGAGTTTGGAGGGTAATATCGCTGAGACTCTGACGGCGAAATCCGGACAAAGGGCGAAAGTCAGACCGACGGTCGACCCCGGGAACAGAGTACTAAACCTGGAAACCTTGGAACATCCAGGGCCCAACCTTCTGCAGCGACAACTTTACAGCAGAGCAGCTTTGTTTGACCTTCAGTTATGAGGCCAAACCATGTGGCTTTCCGAGCCTTGGTTGTGCTACAAGGACCATCCGGAGCCATCCATACTTTCCCAAACAAGAATCTGGATGAGGCGGGGAGAATCGAATAGGAATAAATTCCAGAATCCTGGATCTGGATGGATCGGTAGCTCATGGATCCTGAATCCTGGGCCTTTGACCGATTGTTTTACTTCTGATTTGACGACCCCACCAACGCGAGACAGTTAATATCTCGTCTCTCTTTCCATATTAATATTGCTTCAGGAGCTTTTTGATTGATGCCGATGCAAGCGAGAGAAATCCTAGCCGCTGAGGCAACTAATGATCCGTGGGGTCGCCCATACAGACAACATTGGGACTTTGGACGAGTCTGGAGGGTCATCCTTGTGTTCATTGTGCATGGTGCGAGTCACATACTCAAGTATATCAGGATGGCACTTAAGAATGCGCATGGCTTTGCCTTGAATAGCCGGTTTGCGTAAATATTGCTTTTGCTGAGGACTTAGGCGACGGGGATTGACTCGAGTACATTTCTGGGGTCGCTCCACTTGATCTGCCGTGGCCAATCGAGGGCTGCAGCAGGCTTTCTTATTTTCCCGATCCTTCTGCCAGCTGCCTCTTCCGGTTCTTGAGTTCTTACTCCGTTGTAGCCTTCTTTCCTGTCGGAACTTGTCTCCTGGAAGGAATGGCCGTCTGTGGACAGGGCTCACGAAGCATATGCTGGACGACCCGAGTTAGCTCACATACTGCAGTAAATATGATGGACTCAACCACCCAGAGCTTCTGTTGAATCAGTGGTCTACCCCATACTCAAGTTACGGCTCAATGGAGTCCGTGTTGGTCATGTGGCTTGACTTCTGGAGAAGTGCCCGCATGGTCCCCTGTTGGTGTGCTTCAAATTTGCCACTCTCGCACTTCCTCCGTGTCGCCGTATCACCCACCCTGAGTGCTTGACGGCGAGAGTTGGAATTTAGAGGCCCTAGTATGCATAATCCATACAGGTTTACGAGGCTGCTCTTGGCTTCGGAGGACGCGCTCCGCAGTGCTGTGGAGGAAAGACATCTGAATGGGGTTGACGAGCCGGACTGAATGGATTCGTGATCGTACGGGTCCCATTTCTAATACGAGGATGTTTTGGCCCATCTTGCAGTTGCCGCTGCCTTGAGGAGACTATTTGGTAAGCCTGGTACGTAGGCTGGTCGGAAAGGGAAACCTGTCGCCTATAGCCGGGTTCATCACAACGACTACTACTGTCGTCTGTCGGGAGTTGAACGGCGTCTGCAGTGTTAGCGCCACCACGGAGCTCTAGATCGAAACATGAAGGCTGATGAAGCACTGGATCGGTCGACGAATCCTGGATGCAATGCAATGCAATGCCACCTGATTGCTCTGGGGGACGACCCCTATAGGACCCGGAAGCTGTGTCATGGTGATGATATTTTGGTAGATTAATTGCTGACCACAAATGGTGGCTGGGCAACCAGCGATGGGACGAAAAGTCCTTCACATAAGGTTCGATTTATTTTGTTCTCCATCCAGCCAGGTGACGAGATGATGATTGTTCCAAGAGCCAGTGCATCTGCAGGTGGCCATGAGTCAAATGGCATACATTGCATGGATGCAAGTATCCTGCATCAGGACCAACCTAGTATACGGTAGTCCCTGCCCCATCCAATAAGATGACTGAGTCCGAATGCCTAGAATCCTGCGTGTTATCAGCGGCGGCTACTCCATTATTGTACGCTAAAAGGCGCAACGAACTCAAGAGGTGCGTCTGTGGTGTCCGTGTCACATTCGCCCTGTGCCCCGATCTTGGAGCGAGTGTCGAAAGAAACAACGATAATAGATCCCGCGATGGAGCTGGCAAGAATAATACCAAAGCAGCCATCAGAATTCCGCCTTGGACAAGGCAAGCACAGCATGTGATTGCGCGTCGTCATAAGCGCTCAGTGAAAATCCCACGCCCAGTTCTCATCAATACAACGTACTCCCAGTAATTCATTAAAGGAACCCAAAATAGGGACTGACATGCCACTAAGGTATGCCAAATTGATCAGCGCAAGTTTTGTTTCTTCTTTGAATGATTTGAATTTTCCCTGTTGATATTTATTTTTTATTTTTTTTGCAGGCTGAGAACTTTGGGTGACGCTTGGGCCAAACCATGGTTTGATAAGCACTGCAGCCTGCAAATCCATTGTAACGGGGAGAGTTGACTAGTGAACGGAGAAACTAGTCAACAAAGGCAAAGCCCTGATGATTGCTGCAGCTGAGAACTACAACACTATCTCCGAGACCATCAGTTGCCAAAGGAGGATTGGTGTTGCTACCTCTGTTTCGGACAGTGCGACCGCCAAATAATAGGGCGCGGGTAACGCCCCTCCAAGGACAAGTGTCGGCTTGAACTGCCCAGGTCCTGAATCGCTGCGCTGAGATGTTAACTTGTGATCGAGATGTATTCTGAGTTTCAGATGGAGCTCGCTCCATCCCGCAGTGCATCTGGACCAGGCTGGAAAATGTTGGTTGGAGCTTGGCAGGAGGGTGGCTGTTGAAACTGACGTCTGTGGACATAAGGTGGACTGATCCTTCCCTCCACTCCGAGATTCCAGCCGCACAGGTCACAGCTTCGCAAAAAAGGGACGAATGAAATCGGTCGAACCAGCTTTCAGCGGTCGTCTGCATTCGTTAAGGCTGTGCTTGAGGTCAGGATGGGAGCTGTTCAATGTTGCTCATTTTGCGGGTTACGATCCTGGTTGGCTTCTTACTCAGACCTCCATTCCCAATAATATTCATTAAGCGCCAGAGGCAACGCTGGCTGATGACGGTTTGTTGTCCTAGGTTGCATGCAGGCTGGTGATGATTCAAATGAAAACGATCAGCGTCGTAAGAAAAAGACCCAGGAGTCAGCAGAAAAAGGAATGTGCCTTCGAGGCATTACTCCCTCGCCTCCTCGCGGCCTCGCGCACTGAACTCTTTCCAGGGAAGGGGTGAATCCCAAGTGAGTCAGTCTCCAATGAGCTGGCTAGCTACAGATGTTCCATCCGCAGGCGACAGGGCTCATGAGAACAAGAGCCCTGATTATGATTGCAGGCTCTGATTATTCTTCACTTGCCCGACTTTTTGTCTCTCGGGAGAGAGGAACGGGGAGACCCACATTAGTTGGCCGTTCCACTCCTTTCGCGACTCTGACTCGACCCCTGACCTTCTGGAATTTTGTTCTTCTCACAGTGGTGGAGTTTGGCCCCGCATGCCTTTCCAGCGGTTCACCTCCTGTAATCTGCGAATTCTGATTTGTAGGACAGTCGGCGATGATCTCAAGAGTCAATTGTCCGATTAGTCGGTCGGCTAGTGTCGATTTCATCGTGTCATGGTTGCACGGAACTTTTCGAATTATTAACTTTTTTTCCCGTTTCTTCTTGGTCGCTTTGGAACCGGGAGCGGTTGGGGAAACGTTCGTCTAACCGTTTTGATTATCACAGCTTACATACTCAAGAGGCGAGGCAAAGCATGTAGTATGCATTGCGTGGTGTTTGAAGAGATGCAAAGTACAATATTGCTGAAAATATTCGTCATCGGTGAGACGACGTGATGGACGCGGCGCTGCAAATATGGTCACAATGATTGAGTTGGTCCTCTGTAAGGCGTCCTCATGCTCCGAGGAATCTGCGTTGCCTGGAGCCCCTGGACGGTGGGCTGCGGGTATGGCTCTGCCTTCAGGTACCTAGGTAGCGGAGGCGCACCCCGAGTCGAGGCGCAGACTACAAAGGAGCGTGTCCGTGTCCGTGAGGCGTCAGGAAGTTTCCCCTCTACGGGTGCATTCATTTGAGCCGAGAAAGGACCCAGCACTAGATTGTGTGGTTCTATTATTGCCTGAAAATGCATGCGCATCCGCAAAGGTCACTCGTCCTACAATCGTAAGGAAGAGTCGTGATAGTCGGCAACACGGAGTACGTCTGCTGTCCTCTTTGTGATGCAGTTGGACTCGTCACAGGTACTCCGCAGTGGCACATTTCAATTCAGGTGCTCTCCTGGACACGAAATTTCTTCTTCAAGCACACCCCACTTGACGGGCATCGCCTTGCGAAATGGGCGTGCGCCGTGGACCGTGGTAGTCGTAGCCGAAGCTTCCGTTGATTCATGCTTCACCGAATCACCTCGCGTCGGAGCATTCAAACTTCAGGACGACCATTTTTCGATATTATTTGCCCCAGTCTGCGCCTGGCGTCAAGGGTGAGAGACTAAGATAGGAGAAATACCTGGGAAGGGGTCAAGGACAACTCCACATTAAACATCTTGGCTTGGTTTTGAGCCGACAGGGAATGAGAGCAGCTGATTTGCCCAAGAGTCGTCGGCGGGGCCTGGAGGTGTGGTGTGAAGGTTGTGAAGGACGCTAACGGTGGTTACTGCTCTCGTCTCCTTGGTTGAGAGCGCTATCAGATGTGGGCTGGCCGGGTTTATCATCAAAGAATGATGTGATCATTCTTTTCGAAGATTGTTGCGTCGGCCTTTTCCGGTTAGTCCATCCCGCGAGGGGAATAATCATCGGCCCATGATGCGTTGAGATTCAAGCTCCAACCTTGTCCCCTTGAAGTAAGAAAAACAGCCTTTGTCCGATATCCCGAACCGCAAATCGCTTCTCAAGTGATAGCCATACCGGATGGAGACTTGGGTGGAAGATGCCTGACACAAGGTTCTTTTCCGTAACTCTCCATCCAAAGGACGTTCGCGAGACAGAGCAGGAGCTGACAGGAGTCGGAACGGTCTATCCCTGCGTGTGAAATTCGATATGCATACTCCGGAGTAGCAGTTGCAGCTTGCAACCTCGCGTAGCGGCGGTTTGACGGGTTGGAAACGGTGAACTTGTGGGGACCAATGTCCGCGGTCGAAAGCCAAAGGGGGTGGAAGGGACAACGGGCTAAGATGGAGTACGTAATAATGAGATGGAATTGCACGGAAGGAAGGATTCTGGTCACGCAGACGCTGTGCGGCAGGGTCGGCGATCAGGCTGGCCATGCCAGCATTTGAGTGCCACAGTGGGCGTCTGCGCCGTCTTGTGGACGGAGAAAGTCGCTTTGATCTGTCCGCTGTAGGCTGGGCCCTGGGAATCCTTTCGGCTGAGCTAAGCTGGGCTGGTTCCAGGCGGATTAAGGTACAGAATCTGCCAGCGCTAACCACGAACGGGATGGGCGGCAGCAAAAGCCATGCTTCAACAGGTAACCTCGACTGGGGCTCACACGGGCCTACTTACTCTAGTCTGCCACTCTGACTCTGCGAATCATGAATGGGTGGGCGGAGTTTTAAATGCCCCATCCTTTTGTTTTGCCCAAATTCCCGTCCATCTTGCAACGCTGAATGGTTCCGTGACTCTGATCGCCTCCACTCCAGGTCTTAGTCAGGACCCTCATTCGAACCTAGAGTCTAGACAGGCGATTGCCGCATTCAACCCGTGGCACTGGCATGGGCCTCTCGTAGATACTAGGCTCCATCGGAGTGTGAATTACTATTCGCATTTTCCCTTTCCTTCCTTCGCTCCTTCCTTCCCGAGTTGTCCCAGCGCCTTGCTCAGGTCCATTCCTCGCCCGCCTAGCCTGGTTTCGCCGCCAACGTCGTGTCATCCCAACCAACATGTGCCTGCGCGGCAAGCAGGATGGGATCGTGGAGCTGGGCGGATGGCAGATCAGGAATGTTTTCAACTGAGCAACCCACCACCAAGCCTCCTGCTGTCCACTTGTCTCCTTCGGTCGAATATTTATTTATTTTTTTTTTTTTTTACTTTAATTTCTGCTGGTTGATGATCTGGCCCAATTACAGTTCTTCATACTTAACCGGGGCATGAGCTGCGTGCTCCTTGTATGGAACTGGCTTCCTCGTACCTTGCCTCAGCACCTGCCTGATCCCCTGTGTCATCTTTGAATGTGAAAGTCTTGAACCCCAGTTGAAGCTAGAGGTCCTTTGCATGTCGCTGCAGTCATCCAGGGATCCACTCCGTGTTTGATGTTACGATTCCATATATACTACCTCCTGCCGCTTCCTCCAACCTTCCTCACAACAACCATGTCTGCTTCCACCTCGCCTTCTCGACGCATCAACTGATCAGTACCATTTCTCACCACACAGCATTGGCATACTTTGACGCTTTATCTCCCCCCCTTCCATTGACATTTGCCAAACATTATGACCGACGGCTGGCAGCCAGCAGCCTACGCGGGCTCGCAATGGGTTCAGGATGATCAACTATACGCACCTCCTTCAACCTTCTCTGATTTCATCTATGCTTTCCCGAAACCAAGGCTCAGCGGCCGTGTCGCCAAGCCTCGTAGTGCTGGGAATAGCCCTTCCTCTGCGGGCAGACGGAGGACAAGCACGATGCCACATAGCTCGCCCATGCACCGCCAACATTCGAAACAGGATTACCAGGCTTCTCTGAATGCCGCGCTCTTAGAATCGGCAATCCAATCTGGAAGACGATCCCGACCTATCAGCTGGCATCCAGCATCAAGACAGCTAGACTACACACAACTCTATGCACCAAGCACGACGGTTGATCACTACAACATGCCGGTCACACAAGCCTGCCCTCAGCCACAGCAAATAATGACTGGTGCTTATGATGATGAAAGCATACTCAACTCTTATGCTCCATCAGAGGTTTCAATGCCGCAACAGAACTTGGATTTCTCAACAGCCGACATGAACTTTCCGATGCAGGAGCCGGCTTATTTTGAAACCAGCAATCCTCAGCTTGATGGCATTTCCTACGACGGGACTTCACCGGCGATTCCATCTTACCTTCAACCAACTCCAAATGAGTGGCCGTTCGACATGGTATCAATGAACCAGAGCATTCCCTCCGTCGGGGCGCCAGCCTCCATATACGGAAGTGCATCATCGCCCGGACGCTTGACTGAGCCGCCAACCCCAGACTTTCTTCCTATCCAACAGTTTGGTGATGAGGCAGACTCGCAGGCAGTGTCCGCGCTAGGGAAGCCAGACACCGATGACGAACTTGTCGGCATGGGACTGTACAACAATCCTGAATCATTCGCCGAAGAATCTTTCTATGGATTGAATGGCAAGGGGTTGAAATTGGAAGAAACCTTCACACCATCATCGGACAATGAGGTGGATGACAACGATGCGGAAGAAGACGAGCAACAAGAGCTAGAGGCTCAAAGCCGTGCCAACATCAAAAGCCAGCCTCAGCAACAGCAAAGCCAGCATATCGAAACAAACAAACACATCAGACCGGTTGAGAACATGATGCAGAAATCATTTTTTTTCGATGATGACGTTGATTATCAACACACCGGACCCCGATCCTCCTTCAACTTTGGAGGCACGTCTTGCATGAATTACGGATACGGATGGATTTGAGTTGACTTGCATTTTTCTGTCATTTTTCTCCCTTCATCGCATAGCACGGAGTTTTGCATTTTACTGGGCAACATTAGCATAGCATACAAGCAAGGGATACCCAGGGTGGTGAACTCAACTGAATGTGGTATTATTCAACCTGTATTAGAATCAGACTCAGAATCAAAGACTCAAATTACATAAATAAAAAGTCACTCTGTACCTGAACCTTCAGGACAAGTGCCCACAACCCCGGGCCTTTCTCAAAGGGGACGGAGAAAGTCTCCGATAACCCAACATGATGAGCCACCTCAGAACATACCGGACCGGAAAAATAAGCCCCCGCACATAAAAATCCCATCGCCAGCGGTATAGATATTACGATCCCTCAAAGCAAGAAAAGACCATAAAAAACAATGGCCAAATTCATCTTCACACCTTGGAAACACCACTCCGACCTCCTCGCCGTGCGGAGCCAATTCTACCCAGACCCGCAATATGACGGGCCAGACATGCGCTCGGCGGCATGTGCTACAGTACGCATCACCACCCTCTTCCAAGATATTGATATACTCTAGAACAGTCTGATCTAATTGAACAAGGTCGGGGCATGGAAGCTGCGCGGCACGCTACCACACCCCGTTGAAGCAACGGCCCTCTTAACAGACGCGATCCTGCACGATGACGCGCGGGAAAACTCTGTGTTTTCCATCAGGGCGACGTATGCAGCTGCCTTTTGCCGGTATGGGCCATCCTCAACTTTGGTTTATTGGAGCCAATCTAGTCGACCTCTATTATTTGATGCCATGATGCTAATCTGCAGTGCAGCTTCGTAACCGGCCTCGTCGACTCAAAGCTCTACGCCGGCCAGCGCAAGACCATGTTCGCGCGTGCACTGGAACTAGGCCTACCAGCCTCATTTGTCGAGCTGCGTCATGAGGCGACGCATCGTGAATTGCCGAGTCTGACTGTGTTACGGAACTCGACGCAGAGGTCATTGGAGTGGCTGTGGGGGTTCTACTGGGGCAGAGTTGATGCTGTTTCGGGGGCAGTTTCTGGGGATGCGAGTCAATTCGATTCGAGATTGAGTGCAGAGGCTGGTTATGATGGCGAGGAGGCGCTTAGGGGGTCATTGAAGGGGATCTTGGAGCAGGCTGCGGCGTTGATTGAGGGAGTAGAAGCGGATGGTGCTGAGCCGCCGAGGAAGAGGAGGAAGAAGGTACAGACGAGGTTGGCGGGGACTGCGGAGCGGGTTGCTTCTGTGCTCAAAAGGGAGACGGATGGATCGAGGGTTCTTGCGGAGGTTTTGCTACAAGATGGGATTTTGCTCCCGCGAGGGAGAAGGTGAGATTCCTAGATCCTGCTCCCGCACCTGAGGGTTGTCATTCAAACTGATACTAATTGGAAAATAGCCTCAGCGACTCACTAACAGAAACGATCACAAATTGGGAGCCGCTCCTACTGATGATCGCAGAAGGACACACCTCCTTCCTCACCACATTAACAGGGGCAATGGCTGACGAACTGGCCTTTACGAGATCACCAGAACCTAAGCAAGATGCTTACTGCGATGGGACATTCAAATGGCTGGACCATATCCTTCGCTCGACGCAATGGGAGTCAGCCAGGCGGACCATATCAACTTCATACATCGCTATCGTTTGCGAAGAGAGCTCGAATCATTGGACGGCTTTATTGAAGAAGAGCATCGGGACGAAGGGCAATAGTTCACCGAATATTACTCAGAGCGAAACTACTTCTACGCACCGATCACCTGTAGGTGGCGCGATACCGGATATAGATGAGGATTTGAAGATGTTGAGCAAATATGGCTGGGGAACGGCAGATACGCAAGATAGTCGGCAACCTATAGAGACAGCTTAGTCTGATAATAATAGCCCTCTTCTACTTCCCCTAAATGACCCTGATTTTTATAGATTCGTCCCAACTGACTGTAGAACATCACGATATACAAGCCTAAAACGGCAAAGCGCCCACCCGCCACATGTGGCTGACCCCCCATCTCAACCTATGAGGTAATCTCCATTTGACAACTGGTGTTTGATGACGCCTTAATCAACAGCTTGCCTGGAATCTCCATCATATCCGGATAAATCGCCCATGAACTTCGCAAGAACAATCCGGCCACTCTCCAAGGTCCTCACTGCTAACACGCCACTTCAACTGCCACGAATCAGAGCCAGAGCCATGCATATCCAATCGCTTCCTATGTGTACGTGCCAAGACAAGACAGCAAGGACATTCTGATTGAATGGATGCATTACTTGGGGTGAAGATTATGGTGGCTGATTGATGATGTTTTCATCTGCGCAGGGACGGGGAAGGGCAACAACTATGCCTACCTTGTGACTGATGAGCCGACAAAGCAGTCGGTTATTATCGATCCTGCCAATCCGCCCGAGTAAGTGGACAGTTGGATTTGAGTGACCTGGATACAACTAATCTGACTCGATTGCCAGGGTCATCCCGGAGTTAGAATCCCAAACCAAGGACGGAAAGATCAATCTCACAGCAATCGTGAACACGCATCAGTATGCCCCGCCTCTCTTCGACAAGCCCAACATAGCATAACTAAGCTCATCTCTATTTTAGCCACTGGGACCACGCCGGGGGGAACAAAGACATAGTAAGTACTCTACGGCCTCCCAACCAAGATACTGCTAACAGGGAGTGACAGCTCAAAACGTTCAAAGTCCCCGTAATTGGTGGCAAAGACTGCGAATCCGTCTCGCGGACCCCCGCGCACGGTGAGGTATTCAAGATCGGAGACCGCATCTCCGTGACGGCCTTGCATACCCCTTGCCACACGCAAGACAGCATCTGCTATTTCATGCAGGATGGCGAGGACAAGGCGGTCTTTACGGGGGATACGCTTTTCATTGGTGGTATGTCGAACTAAGCCTGATGAGTGGTTCTGCAGGCTGTATATCGAGGTATTGATATGATCTGTTTTGCAGGTTGCGGTCGATTCTTTGAAGGAACGGCACCGGAGATGCACAAGGCGTTGAATGAGACCTTGGCTTCTTTACCAGATGATACGAGGGTCTACGTATGTTGACCTCCCTTCCTTTATACTGAAGTACACGGGCTAATGATTCCTAGCCTGGACACGAGTACACCAAGGGCAATGTGAAGTTCTGCCTTGCTGTTTCACAGTCTGAGCCGATCAAGAAGCTGGAAGCGTTCGCAGAGGCCAACAAGGAGACGCAGGGCAAGTTCACTATTGGAGATGAGAAGGTATGTTGCGATGTCCATTGATGCTAGGCCACGAGACTAAGAAATTCTAGCTTCACAATGTTTTCATGCGAGTCAACGTAAGCCATTCTTTTAGCCGAACAGCATCAGCTATTCTGCAGACACTGACAGTGATATCCAGGACCCCGAAATCCAGAAGAAGACCGGCAAGACAGACCCTGTTGAGGTTATGGCTGCTTTACGAGAGATGAAGAACGCCATGTAAATGGAAAACATAGCACCACGGTCCACAAATCAACCAAACAGCCAACACTTCTACGGAAGACCAGACCATAAGGTTTTTTTTTTTCTTTTTGAAACAGAATCATATTCGTAAAGAAAAACAAGTATATAATCTACGATAGGTTTGTCTCCCGTCTTACCACCCAGCCTCCCATTCCCATAATTAAATGGGGTCCAAGCCGGGCTATCGTTCGGGGAATCTGACATCAAGTGCCAGATGAGTAGTGGTTCATCTTGCTTCACTGTCCACACTCACTCGCTCTGGTTTTGAATTTCGGCAGCGGTGAGCTCTAGCAATTTTTGAAGCTGGTCTACGAGAGTGGGATGATGTTGGGATGGATGCGAGGTCAAATAGAGAGGCGGGCATTCGCGATGAAGATGGATTTGAAAGACACAGTATGTGCAACATTAAGCACAGTGACTGCATCATATTCAATCTTGAAATGCCAATGCACTCAGACAAAACGACTGCAATTGAAATTCCAGTAGCAATTGCGCGTTGGATCCCATGAAAAACGTCGGTGATGTGAAAAGAAAGAGAAAAAAAATCCACACGTAAAATTATTTATAAACCTAGTGCGTCACGTGATATCGATCAACCCACCCAAGCTATAGGTAGAGATCTCGCTCGACATGATACAGAAGCAAGACTCGGAGCTCCACGAGCTCACCTCGATCGCCCTCTGAATTACTGGACCACCATACAATGCACCACAGGCCCTAATATCAAAAATGGACCACGCCTTCCGCTCCCTCCTCCGCACCGCAACCCCGCGCTCCATCGCCGCGCTCGCCCGCGACGCCCTTGGCCTCTTTTGCGGCATAACCCTCCTTTGGGAGAACTACATCACCCTCGAACTCAGCTCCGGACCGTCCATGTATCCAACGATCAACACACGCGGTGACTACCTCCTCACACTAAAGAACTACAAGCACGGGCGCGGGATCGAAGTCGGGGATGTTGTGCGGTTTCACCATCCGTATTTCTTGGGACTGCATGGCGGGAAGAGGGTTTTGGGGTTGCCGGGGGATTTTGTGAGTAGGGAGGATCCATTAGATGGTGGGGTTGGGGGGAGGGGGGAGGTTATTCGGGTGAGTTTTTCGCCTTGTTTTGTTGGCTTTGCTCTGCGATTGTGTATTGGGGGTGATGGTTGGTTACTAATGGATTGGCTGGGCAGGTTCCTGAGGGCCATGTTTATGTTGTTGGTGATAATTTGCCGTGGTCGAGGGATTCGAGGACGTTTGGGCCGTTGCCCATGGGGCTGATCAATGGGAAGATTGTGGCCAAGGTTACGCCGCCGTTTGGAGTACAACGGATTGAGAATACATTGAAGCCCACTGATGAGAGTACGGGGTGACTGTGATTATCCTAGAGGCTTTAGTCTTGTAACATATGCACGGGCGGAGTTTGGAGTTTGAGGTTGGTTTTGGGTTGAAGGTGACTATATTCATACATATGCTATGGTTGTACAATACATCTAGGGAAAAAGAAAAGGGGATATAACCATATCAAAGAGAGAGAAACCGAGAAGGTTACCGGAACGTAGAGGGATTCCTTCTCTTGTAGGGTAGAGGATCGATCCTCTTGCGCCGGAGCTCCATGTCGGCTTCGGAGAAGCCAATTTGCTTCATGACATCCAGGGTAGTCTCATCCCAAATAGATCGGAAGAGATGCGCTCCAATGGCCTTCAGGCGATACCGCGCTTGTAACGTGCGCAGGAGCGTGTTGTCGCGGTCAGTCTCGCGGGCCTTGACGGCCGCGAAGTCCAGAGGCTTGGAATCCTTCTGCTCGAGGATGAAGAGTGACAAGCGGTGGTAGGGACTACCCTTCTGGGCGACAGGAGGCAACCATGGCAGGACCACCTGAGAGTCAGCGGATAGCTGACTGAGATCGACCTTGGTCTTGAGGGCCGAAATCGGGATGTTGACGGCAAGGTAGTGCATCCTGTAGTCGAAGCTGTCGGTCTCGACGTTGGGAACATCCGAATCGACAACCGCAATTGTAACCAGTTTCTCTCCGCCTTCGAACACTTGAATGTCTAGCTTAGGAGGCGTGCTGCTGACCGCGGCATTGACAAACTCTCCAGGCGGCACGGGCTTTCGTCCAAAGTATAGTTTCGTGTCCAGCACAGGGTCGCAGTGCGGGAGGACATCAGGAATGATTTTCATTTGGGTAATACGTTGAACGAGAATCTTCCGGCGGTATTCTCTCCATTGTCGATCGGCCAGGTAGCGGTAAATAGGTTTGCTCATATCGCCTAGAAGATTAGCACATGGAAGACAATTTCGAAGAAAATAAATACCTTGTCCATCCTCAAACTTCTTCTTCACAAGCGGATCGTTGATATCTGCCTGGACCTTTAGGTTTTCGAGGTGGAGTTCCAACGCCTTGAGTCGAGCGACGTTTGACTGCTTTGACAACTCCTCCTCGGGTAGGGCCCGGATCCTAGCAATCTTTTCGCTGGTTGCTGCAATATCATCCACTTTCTCCTCCCGGTCTGCAAGCAGGACTTTCCGCGCCTCCTGGAAACACTGGTAGGGCAGGTGTTCGAAAGGCAGGTTGTCCGAGTTCTGCAGGGCGGCACGACGTCGGCGAGATCCCACCGGCAAGATACCCTGTCGCATCAATCTTCGTTCTAATCGAGGGCTTGAAACGAGTGCTGGGTCTGGCGATTTATAGAAGGCCTGAGTCTTGGACTCTGTCTGGACTTCGTCGCGGATAATAGTTGTGGTCTGAAAGGCGCGTGTCGATTGCAGCTGGAGGCTAGAAATCCCCCTCATTGACGACTTCTGCAGGCATTGGATGAGAGGCCTCGAGGCCCGCTCACAATGGGCCATTATTCCTGGGTAAAGGGCGATTGGGCGTGGAGGTGCAGGGAGAGACGGTCGAGGTCCGGGAGATGCTGAGGATCTCTGCTCGGGAACTTTTTTTTCCAGGTTTGCCAAGCCTCACCACTAGTGCCAAAACTACGCCTCGACTGAACTTTTGGCTGGCTTCAATCAGACTGAACTCCGCTCTGAGTTGCGAATCTCAAGGACTGTGTGCCTCATTTCGCACTTTGGTCACAATGGCTGGGTTAAATGCTTTCAACTCCTTCAAATGGCTCTCTCGCAGCTCAAAAGGCCTCCTTTCTGGGACTGAGGCCACAACGGTACAATTGACCCGTCCAGCATTGAAAGAGAACGGTGATCTAACAATTCAATAGCAGCGATACCTTTCACGATCGATAAGCACAGAGACACCTTCTACTCCCGAGCAGTCCGCGCGCGAGGTCCTCCTTGCCAAATGGGCACCGAAACCCGTCCTGGCGACCACATATTCATTTCCGTCCATGGAGCCTGTGCGCTACGTGCAGTACCCCGAAAACAAGCTCCTGATGCCCCTACGAAAAGACCTACTACACCGCGCGGTTGTATACGAAGGAGATATGACCCGACAAGGTACAGCCAGCACCAAGTGGAGAGACGACGTTCGTGGAAGCCATAGGAAGTTGCGGGCACAGAAGGGATCGGGACGTGCGCGTGTTGGTGATAGACAGTCACCAATTCGGAGAGGTGGTGGTGTTGCTTTTGGTCCCCATCCTCGGGACTTTTCGAGCGGCCTCCCGGCTAAGATGTACGACCAGGCCTGGCGCATTGCCCTCAGCTACCGGTTCAGGCGAGGCCAGCTCATCCTCATCGACAATGAGATTGACATTCCCGAAGACGCCACACCGCAATTGATTGAGGAAATTTTCAAGGTGAACCGATGGGGGCGCGAATATGGCCGTTCAACACTGATTACGACCCGAGAATCTCCTCGGCTGTTTGAGGCGGTGAGCGAAGTTGGAAAGCATGCGAAGATTCTCAGCAAGGATGATGTGGATGTTAAGGACCTGCTGGAGACAGGACGACTGATCATGGAGAAGAGGGCCCTGGACAGATTGCTTTCTGAACATTCTCGGGATATCAAGCCCAGGCTAGCAAAGGCAACTTAGAAGGAGGCTTCCAGCACCCGGGTTGTTTCGCATTGAGCTGTCTTTTTTACCGGTCGGTGGACCGGATGTACAAATAGATTTATTCCCTGATACTGTATGAATGATATCGAATTGCTTGGATGGATGATCTTGAGCACATGCCGAATCTGCGAGGCGGCCGAGTAATGAAACAAAGTCTAAACTCATTTACCTTGACTACTTAATCAAATGCGCAGTATCTAATGATGATCTGCCTCCAAATATCAGAAACTGTACAGTAATGCTTGTCCCGATCTCGATTGCTCAACTCGGCCATTGTCGCTTTCGCTCGGCGGCGGAAGAAAGCAGGCGAAAAAACTTCCGAGGTGCAAACCTCCAACTTGCGGAGTTCGAGCCGACACTTTTCGTCACGACCCCAACTCTCCGACTTATATCTCTCGTTCCCCTCGGTTCATCCTTTCCTTCCTTTCTCTCCACGTCAGACGTGGGTCTGCCTCCTCATGTTACTCCGACACAGTCTCTCCCGGACCTCAACGCCGTCGAGCTGGTTCTCGCGGATATCCCCAGCAAGCACCATGCCTCTTCGCGCCAAGGTCACCAACCCAACATTTGTGGCGGCTTCCAAGGTATTCTATCTCGCTCGCCGCCTTGTGCGTGATAACCAACTAAGGAGTCCTAGATGTCGACCACGTCAACACCAGAGATTCCCGGACGACAAGCCGGCGACCAGCCCGACGACGTCCTCTTCAACTCTCTCTACGGAGTGCGACTGGTGGAATTGAACAGACCGAACAAGCTCAATTCGTTGAACGGATCGATGGTTCGAAAGATTCTCCCTCGTCTTAAGGTTAGAAAGAGCTTCTGAATTCTGGTTCGAGCTTTGTTGCTGAGACTATCGCGTCAATACAGGAATGGGAAAAATCTCAATTGGCCAACATTGTGATGCTCTCTGGGTCCGGTACCAAAGCCCTTTGTGCCGGCGGAGATGTGGCTGCTCTAGCATTGCAAAATGAGAAGGGGGAAGAGGGACAAAAGGCATCCGCAGACTTCTTCGGCCTCGAATACAAGCTCGACCACCTCATCGCGACCTACTCGAAGCCCTTCATCTCCGTCATGGACGGCATCACAATGGGCGGAGGCGTTGGTCTCAGTGTCCACGCACCATTCCGTATCGCTACCGAGCGCACCGTTTTCGCTATGCCCGAGACAACCATTGGCTTTTTCCCTGACGTGGGCGGCTCCTTTTTCCTCCCTCGCCTCGATGGCGAGATTGGAACATATCTCGCCCTAACGTCAGAGCGATTGACCGGCGTCCAGACCCTCTACGCCGGTATTGCTACGCACTACTTCCACTCCAGTGCTCTTCGCAACTTGACGGCCCGTCTGTCTGAGCTTGTCTTTAGTGACCACGCCTCTCTCCGCGAGCGCCTTGACCTTGTCAACTCGACGATGGCTGAGTACTCTACTGGCCTGCCTACCCTTGAAGAAGAGCCAATCAAGTTGGGTGGAAGCCTGCGCACTGCGATTGACCGATGCTTCAGCTACTCGACTGTCGAGGAAATTTTCAGCGCTCTTGAGAAGGAGACAACGCACAAGGCCTGGGCTGAAAAGACGCTCGAAACTATGGCACAGCGCTCGCCTACGTCGCTTAAGGTGACCTTGCGTCAGATGCGCCTCGGTAAATCATGGTCCATTTCTGAGGCATTCCAGCGCGAGCATCAGATCGCTGCTCACTTCATGCGCCACCCGGATTTTGTCGAGGGGGTCAAGGCACGTCTAATGTCGAAGCCACCCCGCCAGGCGGAATGGCAGCCTGCAACGCTGGAGGAGGTGACTACTGATCTTGTTGACCAGTTTTTCAGTGTTCCTGAGGGCGAAGAGCTCATGGAACTACTGAGCGAAACCAACTATGAGTCGTACCCACATGCGCAGTACGGGCTTCCCACTGAGAAGGATATTCAAGGCTTGGTACAAAGGGTTTCCAACACCTCTCAAGAGGCCCAGGAGTTTGCGCAGTTCGGCAAGAAGGAGGGTGCAAGAGAGAAGCTGGTTGAGGTGCTGGCCCGACGAACAGTACCAACTGCTCGAGGCAGGAAGTGGAACTAGAAGGTGACTATAGGAGGAAATATTTTGTAATGATTCCAGTTTTAGACTGCTTGTATATCTACACTATCTTATCAAATCAGAGGCATGAACATTACTTAGGTACATTCCACAGTATCACGAAGCAACGACATGGCGAAAATGATCCGCTCCCCACTTCGTTCTACCGAGTGGTGTGACTTGGTCCCCAAGGTCCTTGCCAAGCGACTCTTGTCTATTCTTCGCCTCAATCATCAAGATCATAAAATATGAATCAGCCATAACATCCTGCAGAGAGCGATAGAGGATGGAAACAGAACCTTTACTTCCCAGAGAGGGGACGCGTGCCAATTGTACTTCTCTCCCCGCGAACCGCGTCCTGCTCCGTTTCTACACCTCCCACTTCCTCTCAACATGGAACTCGCGCATGTTTGAATTCGGCGCCGTAGTCTTCCTGGCATCTATATTTCCAGGGACATTGCTGTATGCCTCCGTCTATGCCCTCGCGCGCTCCCTGTTCGCTGTGGTATTGTCGTCATGGCTGGGAGCTGCGGTTGATCGGCTAGACCGATTATCGGCGATTCGACATTCTATTAGTGCGTCTTCACTGAAAATAATCTGATTTTGGAACTACTTTGCTGACGAGCTCGTTAGTCTGGCAACGGATCCCTGTTGCGGTGTCTTGTGTTTGCCTGAGGGTTCTCTTGACATGCCCGTCTATTCGGCTATCATGGGGTTTGTTTATCGCTTTGGTCCTGCTAGCGGGTGTCGAGAAACTTGCTGCTACGGCTAATACGGTGTCTGTGGAGAGGGACTGGGTATGTTGACTCATTTATTACCTCAATTGAGATTGTCTAACCCTACTAGGCTGTGGTCATCTCGGATGCATTGCGTATTCCTCGACAAGGTACGGTAGGATACACTATCGGCTCCATATTGATGGCTAACAGATAATGAAGAATTGAACGCATCCATGAGGCGGATCGATCTGTTCTGCAAACTCATTGCCCCCGTGGTTGTGTCTTTGATGGATGGCTTGCTCTCCACCAGAGTTGCGATCTGGACGGTTCTTGGTATCAATATCGCTGTTGTGCTCGTCGAATATTTTGCAATCGCTCAGGTGAGATTCAATTTTGCATTGTTGACATCAAATTCTTATGCCACAGGTGTATCACTCCGTTCCCCAGCTCGACCGAAGTCTGGATACACAAGACGCAGAGGAACGAGCTACCGAGGACAATGGCGAACCAAGTCGCGAGGAAAGACAATCCCTCATCACCAGAATCTCACAGTACACCCGAAGCACAGTCGCTCCCTGGCAGGAATACGTACAACAGCCGGTTTTCCTCGCATCCTTCGCCCTGAGCCTCCTCTACCTAACCGTGCTCTCATTTGGCCCTACCATGGTGACATTCCTGCTCTACTCCGGTTTCAGCTCGCTCCAGGTTAGCGCCCTGAGGTTAGGCGCTGTTCTAGCCGAGCTATCAGGAACGTGGGTAGCGCCCTTCCTCATGCAGCGAATTGGCCCTATTAGATCTGGCCTGTGGTTTCTGAACTGGCAGTTTGCAAGCTTAGCCGGCGCAGTGGCTGCATTTGCGTTCGCAAGTGACTCGCCCCGACTCGTTGGTGGAAGCCTTATTGTTGGCGTTGCCCTGAGCCGTTTGGGTCTTTGGGGGTTTGACCTGTCTGTGCAGTTTCTAGTACAGGAGGTGAGTTCACGTTATCTGTTGAAATTTACCTACTATGTCCAGTCTAACTTTGTCCAGAACATCGAAGCAGGAAGTCGGGCTCGATTCTCCGCGACGGAAATGGCGCTACAGAGTGTGTTTGAGATGATCTCGTTTGCTACTACGATTGTCTTCGAGGACCCAGACCAGTTCAAGTATCCGGTGTATATCAGTTATGGGGCAATTGCCGTAGCTGCGGCGTGTTTTGCTGCCTATGCGCGGAGAGAAAGAGGGCATTTGCTGCATACGTCCAAGTGCATCGCTAGGTAAATGATACTATACACTCCGTATACGTATAACTATAATATAGGGTCTTTGTGATGAAGTTTAAAATTCGAAATGTTGGACAGAGCCCGTGATACTGCTTTTAGATATTTGCAAATTGCAACTCATGCTCTACGCTAGCACGAACAAAAGCCGCGGAACCCAGTACGCTATCATATAGCAGTGGTTGCGTAGTATAGTACTAAAACATACAGTCAGTCAGTCTCGCTATGTTAATTTTCTCCTCTCGAGCTCATGAAATACGTACCTCATAACTAGCAGTCGAGTTAAGGCTGCAAACGCTCACGGTTCCATTATAGCTCAGTGTCTCGTCCGGATTCTCCACAACAAACCTGTCCACAAGCGAGCTGTACGCCCGAGTAGCGACTTGGGTATAATTCCTCGCCTGGATGATGCCCTTTCTATCATTCAAAAGACCAAGCCGCACCCCTTTGTACAGGGTATAGGTGAACATAGCCGACGCACTGGATTCAATATAATTCCCTTCCCGCCCAGGAGCAGAAATAACCTGCCACCAGCATCCAGAATCCGGCTCAACAGCAGCAACGATGGCATCGACAAGATCGACGAATCGCGCACGCCAGGTCACCACTCGAGAATCTATGAGATGGAGCTCAAGAAGATCAACAAGCCCCATCATGAACCAGCCAAGTGCTCGACCCCAGACAAAGGGACTGGCGCCGGTCGCCGGGTCAGCCCAGGATGCCGTCTTCGTTGCGTCGTAGCCGTGGAAGAGGAGGCCAGTCGAGTCATCGTGGCAGTGCTCCCAAAGGAGTTCGATCTGGTGGAAGATGTCGTTATTCACCTCGGTCGTGTTGTCGATGTCTAAGTGTGAGGTGTATAGCGGGTAGAATGAGAGCAGGGAGAACATCCCGTCCAGGTAGCTCCAGTATGGGTAGACGTAGTACCAAAGTCCGTCTGTACTGGCTTCAGCATGTGCTTGGAGGCTGATTGAGTAGTTGAATGAGGTGGCCCTGGAGGGATGGGCATTGTGATGCCCTCACAAGGATGACTTACCGAATTCGTTTCGCGGCTGTAAATCGATCGAGGTGCGCAGCGCAGTCAATGTATCCTTGTAGATACTGCTCCCGGTATTTTCATACCTAAAGCCTCAATTCCGATGATTAGGCAATCCGTTTGCTTGCCCCAGGGTGATCGCATCAATCAATGCACATACTGGTAAAACAACCCTTTCCCCACCGACAAACGATCGAGTGGAAAGCTCGTATCTTTGGTTGCATTATCAACAACACCAACAACACTGTCAGTGCTTCTGGTGAGGTAGCTCTCCCAGTCCTGCTCCATGTACCGACCAGACGGCGACTTTAGCAAGTCTAGGAGTGCAGTCTGGAAAGCCCCAACCTGCAACAGTGATGAGGAATTAGCCTGGTTCTCGAGAATCGCCTGTCCGCGCCGGATAATGCTGTCAGCCATCCGAGCGGAGTAAGGGCGTGCGGTGAAGGTTCCATTGCTTGGTTGGGTTAGCAGTGCTATGCACAATGTGAAGAGGGAGGAGAGCAGTGGGCTTCGGAAACCCATTTTCGAACAAGATGCCGCACGATTTTTACGCACGAAGGCAGGGTTTCAGGATCGCTGTCAGATCAGAAAGATGCATTCTTCTCTCTTTTAAGCATCGGAGATTAGACGCCTAAGGCAGGAGTTATTCTGTATTAGGGCAAGATCATCATTTAGTACTTGCGTAGGGCAAGGACCAAGATACGCATACGCCCAACATACACGTATCAATATGATGCCATGCCCTTCTAGCTTAGTGCATAATCAAGCTGTCCTGGCCATCTTATAATAGACATACACCATCAGAGCAGCACCCGCAAGCATACAACCCCCATTCACACACTGGCTCTTCCAGAATACACCCTCCTCAATATCATTCAGGGCAGACGTAACCGGAAACCCTACCAAAGTTCCCAAAGCCGCGGCAGCAGATGATATACCAATCCTCGTTCCAACAAGGTCCTTATCTGGCGATAGGTGAGGAACAATGATCGGATACAAGACGGCAAGCGGCCCCATGAACAGTGCAATAAGTACCGCCCAGACAATAGTTGACGTCACGGTGCGAACACCAATCCAGCCAAATAGGAGGATGCTCGACGCGAGGGCAAACCCTGCCATTGTACGCGCGGGCCCGAATCTGTTCGAAATCGGCACGGCTATGTACCGGCCTGGGATTGTCGCTGCGTTGCAAATGACCA
This sequence comes from Aspergillus carlsbadensis, assembly GCA_025688815.1. Classification (NCBI taxonomy): domain Eukaryota; kingdom Fungi; phylum Ascomycota; class Eurotiomycetes; order Eurotiales; family Aspergillaceae; genus Aspergillus; species Aspergillus carlsbadensis. The sequence goes on along the minus strand of MU628164.1, from coordinate 141,801 downwards.
GCACATAGAAGGCTAGATTTGAGCTTGCACCTGCTTTGAACTGCGCAAAGGTTGGGAGGAGGAAGAAGGGGACCCAGTACGCTATCCACATGAGGAAGAGAGCGGCGCAGAAGGCCATGAATGCTGGGTCGCGAAATGCCGTTGGATCCAGGAGAGAGCGCACGGTATGGGGACTCTTCTTTGTACTGGGTAAGATTATTGCCAATGCGATTATTAATTCACCGAGTGTCACGAAGCCGAGAATGCGCGTTGCCCATGCGAAGCCCAGCTTTGGCTGTAGATCAGAGAAGATAATCGGGTAGATGATTCCACCTGTATGTGTCAGTCACATGCCAATACGATATTGATGAGATATTAACCTATTGCTGTCCCGGAAGTGGCAACGAACATGGCCAAGGGACGACGACGTTGGAACCTTGAGGCGATGAGGCTGATGCTAGGCACATATAGTATTGCGCTTCCGATACCGACGCAGACTCCCTGGGCCAGGAGGACTTGATAATATTCGCGTGCTAGGCTTAGCATCATGACGCCCAGGACAGTGATGAATGTGCCTATCACCAAAAGCTCTCGGATATATCCACGGTCGAAGATGGGCCCGGTCACGATGCCTCCTACTGTGAATCAAGGATGCCGGTTAGACTGTGAGAGTGTCTCCAGCAGGGTAGCGACTTACAGATGAGGATGACGCTTTCCAGCGTGCCAACCCATGCGATGCTGGTAGAGGGCGTGGAAGACAACATGGTTGTCTCATAGTACTTTTCGTACGAGCCATAGGCGCTCAACAAACCCCTAAAATGTAAAAGATGAGCAATATCCTGCAGCCACAAGAGTTTTATTCACTCACCAGGTCGCTGTGTAAACAAGACAGGCACCTAGGGCCAGCAGCCAAGCGCCAAGTCCCTCATGCGACTCCTCAGTAGCATTTTGCGATCTGTGCCGGACATCATTATTTTCAGTCGATAGTTCTATATCAGATTTCATGAAAAGCTTGAGAATGGTAGGCGTTGAAGGGAGCTGGGGGAGCGGATGGTATTTGTCAAGAGCAGAAATTTGCGAGCCAGCGAGGGGTAACGGACAAGGGAAAACCCAGTGTCGAATCACGGGTTTAAAATCAATTCAAAGTTCTAGTTTTTGTATATTAAGGAGCAAGGAATACCATGGATTCACCTCCTAGTGGGGCTACACATTATATTTATTCCCCGACCAGACTTTCTACCATTTATCTTGTTCACTTTATTTGGGAGATTTTTTAATCCAAGCTCCCTATCCTCTAGCCTGAGTGAAACTCTATATTAGCCTGCTCACTGCCTGCAATGATGATTCTGTGGAAGCACGTAAGCTCCAGCTAGTGCGGGGATTCCTTCCCCGCAATACTTGCTCTAACTGGCGCAATCGCAGCCACATCCATGATGTCGCTATTTCCTTTTCTGCTTCATACCTAGTAATACAAGCACATGGAGGTATGTTTGGTCTAATCTGTATCTACAGAAAGCTAACTTTCCTGCCGCAGATGCCCCCCAAAGCCCGAGGCCCAGGCCGCTCCGGACCGCGCCGCCGCACGGGTTGTCTCACCTGCCGTTCGCGAAAAGTCCGCTGCGATGAAGCGAAACCGACCTGCGAAAATTGCACCCGGCTCAGACTGCATTGTGTTTACGGGAACGTTATAGTGACGGAGATTGGAGGTAGTGAAAGGCCGACACAGTCAAGAACACGTGCACGATCGTCGACGTCGAGTACGACTCAGGACGCAGAGGAGCTGGGGTCGCCGCGGGAGAATGTTGATGAGAACGCAAATGCCAGACACCTACGCACTATTACCCAGCATAATGAGCACACCGGGTCCGGATTTGAAACCGGCCAGCTTCGCCATGATATCCATCTACCACCTCAGCAGCAGCAGCACATTTTGAGCCCGGGCGTGCTTCCAGCCCAGGATTTCAGCATCCCATTTGACATGCTTGGTTTTATAGGCGAGATTACGTCGGACTTCCAGCAAAAGCATCTGGATCTTGCAAATAGGGGCGCTATTGGTCCGGCTATAGGCACGCTTGATGGAGGAATATTCCAGGACGAGCGACAAATGGCGTGGCATCCTGATGAAATGGTGGATATGGCTGTCCTGCCGGAGACAGATTCGTGCTCTCCGCAACGGCCTTTGAGTGGCGGGGAGATCTGGGAGGAGCAATTGCTTGAGCATTTCCGACAGAGCGAACCTCCGCCTACGATATTTGGACCTGTCGGCCTGGAATGGGGATACGTGAGGGATATGATGCTTGCTCAGTCCGATGATTGCCAGGCCTTGCTGTTAGCAATTTACTGTTACTCGGATATGCACAAGGCGTGGATCGATGGAACACAATGGAAGTCCGGCCCAGCTTATCATACCCGGGCCAGTGTGGAGATTCAGACATGTTTACTAGAGGAGATAAACGAGTCCTTGTTAAAGAGAGTGTTTGCGAGTGCATTGCTGCTCATGTTAGCTGAGGTGCGTTTCCGGGCCTCATCCTCTTTAATCCATGTATGCTAACACTAAAAGTAGCTCATCTCCCCTGACGGTTGGCGCCCTGCAACACCCTTTCTACATACCTCATACCTGCTCCTCCAACGCTTCCACCACCGGACAGCCAGCTGGACTAGTTTACCCCACCTAATTGCCTCATGGGTCTCCCTCCTGGACATAAAAGCCCTAGTTGCCGGCCGCGACGGTGACCCTCTCGCTGACTTGGGAATGCTCAAGTCTAAACCATCCAACGAAACCACCTCGATGACTTCGCCACAACCGAATGAGGTCAAAGAAGATCACAACCAAGATCCCGACCCTCTCCTCACAATACCAAGCTACCTAATAACTTCCTCAATAACCCTCCCCGCATTTACCTTCTTCCTACAGACCCAACAACTAATCCGCAGAATCGTTGTCATCGACCTCCACCACCGCACGCGCGGCACGGTATCCGACGAGTTCGAAGTCCTCCAGATTGCACACACCGTTTCCGCAGACCTCGAATCCCTCTGGAACACTAGGCCCCAGATCCTGGACATCTATTCGTCCACGGGTGCCGAGGAGAGTAAACTGCACGAGCTCCTCGCACCCAAAGTAGCTGTGAGCATCGTGCGTACTTTCAGAACGTATGTAGCGAACTTCCTCGCTCTGTTCGTGTACCTGCATCGTGTGGCGTTTGCGATCTACCCACGGACAGACCGCGTATATCGCGCTGTAGACCAGATTATCTGGCTTGCGAAGGAGGAGGCCAATCGCCCATCAGCTACTGATAGCAATATCAATAGTACTGGGAAAACGGGTGGTGGTGGAGGAACCCTCCCGCTAGGGTTCGTCTGGCCGCTATTCATCGCCGCACTGGAAGGTTCGATTGAGCAGCGGAGTTGGATTATGGGTGCGTTGCAGAGGATGGCGGCTTTAACACCCCGACATGAACTGGGGACCGGGACCGGAACGGGAATGGAAGCTACTGGAGGAGGTCGGCATCCGAATGTGGGGAAGGCGCTGGTGCTGCTTGAGGAAATGACGAGGAGGCAGGATACGTCGAGGACGTGGGCAGATTCGAAGTGTGTGCGGCGAGAGCTTTTTGCGGACTTTTTTGTCATGATATGAGAAGACTGTGGTATAGGATGCATGTAAGATAGCATTGGACTGTACTCCCGACCCAAAAAAATCGAAGAATGATGCTGTAATTCGTTATTCGAGTGTTGTTCATGTTTGCTATGGATATGCTTTTAGAGATGAAATAAGGACCTGGAAGGTTCAAAACTGCTTAACAGTCCGCTGGAACCTCGGCGGACTGCGCATAAACTTCTTAGGCTCATCTCTAGCCCCCTTCTTCCAATAATCATACTCCATCCACGCGTTTTCCGGCATCTGCGCCTCCGTCGCCTCCAAGAACTCCCCAAGATCCGGGTTCAACGGAATGACCCCCGTCTCGATAACGTATTGATCCCAGAGCTTAAGGAGCTTCGCCAGCCGCTCCGGCTCCTTCTCAGCGAGATCATGCACCTCACCGGGGTCCTCGACCAGATTATACAGCTGCCAGCGCTCGGGGCCCTTGGGCTTAGGAATATACACAATCTTCCAGTCGCCGAAGCGTAGCGCGGCACGACCGCAAGTCTCCCAGCCCTGGATAAAGTCCTTCTCGTGAATACAGTCTGCGGAACCGGTAGCCCAGGCGTGGAAGGATTTCCCGCGCATGGGGACGACTTCGCGGCCGTTGTAGTGCGGTGCTGGGTGGGTGACGCCGGCCATGGAGAGGATTGAGGGCGCGAGGTCCATGACTGTGGCGAATTGGTCGGTTATGGCCCCGCCTTGGGCGTTTGGGGATGTGAGTATGGAGGAGGGGAACCGCGCGAGGAAAGGCACGCGGACGCCACCTTCTGTCGTGTAGGCCTTGTAGAGGCGGGATGGGGCGGTGGCGGCCTGTGCCCAGCGCGGGCCGTACCAGATGAAGGAGTTGCCGTTTCCTAAATTCTCGTAGCTGTTGTCGTAGTATTTGAGGAGGTGGGGGAGTACGCCGCTCTGGACGAGCGGGTAGGCTTCGTAGGCGGCGCCTTCAGCGCCGTTGTCGGACATAAAGCAGACGAAGGTGTTGTCAAGTTCGTCAATGGAGGAGAGGTAGTCGACGACTTTGCCGACGTTAGAGTCGATGCATTCGACCATCCCGGCGAAGACTTCCATTGCGCGGCAGGAGAGTTTCTTTTCGTCAGGTGTTAGGGTTTCCCAGGGTTTGCCTTCACCTTCATCGACGACGACAGGGTGGGCTTCGACGTCTTGTCGGATCATACCGAGGGACTTGAGGCGCTCGAGGCGTTTCTGCCGGAGAGCGTCTGGACCGTCGTCGTATATGCCGCGGTAGTGGTCGATATATTCCCGGGGTGCTTGGAGGGGCCAATGCGGAGCGGTAAATGGGAGGTACGCGAAGAACGGCTTGTCCTCGTCGGCCTGCTTGTTCTTGTGCCAGTCGGCCAAATACTCGCGCAGCTTGTCACCGTATCCGTCAGACGAATACCACCCCTCAGGCAATTCGCTGACGTACTTGTCATCCTCCATATGTAATGCGATATAGCTCGCCTCCAGGAAGGTCGGAGTATCGTCGGAACCCTGGAGCTGCGGTTCGAAGGCGTAGTGATTCGAGCAGGCGGGGAGATGAGCTAGCGAGCGGTCGAACCCGCGCTTGTAAGGCGAACGCTCCGGCGTCAGACCAAGATGCCATTTTCCAGACATAAGGGTGTGGTAACCGGCGTCGCGCAGAATCTCGGGGAGGGCGACAACGCGTTCGTTCAGATATCCCTCGTACCCGGGCATACCGCGCTGTGGAGCCGTGTCAGTGCTCGAGCCCTTGGGACCGTTCTGGCCAGAGATGTTCGTCCATTCGATCAGATTGCCTAGACCGGCGATATGGTGGTCTGTCCCGGTCATAATCATGGCGCGTGTTGGGCTGCTCACTGTTATTCATCTTCCCTTCTCATTCAATGGTCACAACGTACGAACAAGCAGCGGCGGCATGGAAATCCGTAAACCGCACGCCCTGCTGAGCTATCTTATCAATGTTCGGCGTGCGGATCTCGCTGCCAAAGCAGCCAATGTCGGAGAAGCCCAGATCATCGGCGACGACGACGAGGAAATTCGGTCGTTTACCCATTTTGTCCGTTCAAGTTCTGGTCAAAGCTGTACGAGACCATCTTGAGGCTCGGTGATAGCTGTATATAGCTGATTGAGACGCGCATCGTCTATCGGCTGTCGGCAGAATGCTTCGAGCTACTGCGGTGCTCACCCCTCACTCTCAGGATTCCCAGAAGGTGCCAGACGAAGCGTGGATGGTGCCATCTCGGCTGTCGGCTGCTTATCCGCTTTAGTTTGACAGCTCTTATTGATAACACACACTGAAAAATCATCATGTGACGTCATCTGATACCCCTGGCACGTGGTTTTATTTGCTATACAGACTCCAAAATATTTCAGAATAACCTTCCTCTTCCTCGATGAAGAACTCGCTCAATGGACGAGCATGCCCTCTTACGCCCAGATTCCTCAGGGCCTCCCTGATGCTGATGCTCAATCCAACCAGAACCCATCCCCCAAACCTACGGCATCCTCCTTTCGGATCTACTGGTTAGCAGCGACTGTCTGCTGCGGCGGCCTCTTATTCGGTTACGATTCCGGCGTCATCGGTACCACGCCTCTGAAATCTGCATAAGATGACCTCACTAACCTCACACAGGCGGCGTACTGATATTCACCTCGTTCCACAACTCCTTCCGCTACACGCCCCAAGACCAAACCCTCATCAGCTCCATCGCCGTCGGAATCCAGCAAGCTGGCGCTCTAGCAGGATGTCTGCTCATCTGGCCATTGACAAACCACCATGGCCGGCGGCGCTCGATGATACTGTGCTCACTAATATTCTCCATCGGCGTCCTCTTCGAAATCATAAACAGCCACTCGCTCCCTGTCTTCTACATCGGCCGCATCATCTGCGGACTCGGGATCGGGGGCTCGGCAACGGTAGCGCCTATATACCTCGCTGAGATGAGCCCGGCGCATCTCAGAGGGAGACTGGGTAGCGGGTACCAATTCACTTTTACAATTGGGATCTTCGCCTCGTACTGGATCGACTACAGCGTGCAGTTTTGGGAAGAGAGTCCCAGGCAGTGGCAAGTGCCGCTGGCATTGCAACTTGTCCCCGGAATTGCGATGGGGGTAGGTATGCTCCCACTAAAAGAGAGCGTGCGCTGGCTTCTCGCGAATGGAAACTCACGAGCAGCATGGGAAAGCCTCACCTGGATCCGCAATGCAGGAGAAGACGATCCGGATGTCCGGCACGAATTCTCAGAGATGAAACGCGCGGTCGACGCCGATACATCCGCCGCAGCAGACTTTCACCCCCGGGAGCTCCTGCACCGGCCCAACGTCCGCCGTGTAACCCTCGCCGTGACCCTCTTCGTCGCGCAGCAGGCAACAGGCGCAACGGCGATGGCCTACTTCGGACCTCAATTCTTCTCGCTTCTTATTGGCGAGCCTACCCCATCATCAACCGCCCCCTCCAATACAATAGAAGCATCATCAACACACTCCGTAACCCTATTATTGACCGGCATATTCGGCGCCCTAAAAGTCCTCAGCTGTCTTTTCTTCCTCATCTTCATCGCAGATCGATTCGGCAGGAAACCCCTTCTTACATTTGGCGTCTTGGGCATGGCCCTCTGCATGATTTCGACTTCGCTCCTCCTCCACTCATCCCCTTCATCTCCCCCCTCACCTAATACATATACAACCTCCCTCTCACCCCTCCAAATCTCAACAATAGCCCTAATCTACCTCACAATAACCCTCTACAATCTCTCATGGGGCCCACTCCCCTGGCCACTCGTCGCAGAGCTATTCCCAACGCGCCTCCGCTCACCCGGTGTCGCACTCGCAGTTGCAAGCCAGTGGGCGTCGAACTTTGTATGGTCGTTTTCGACGCCGTATATTCTTGCGGGATTGGGCTGGGCGACGTTTTTGTTGTTTGGGGTGTTGGATTTGGTGATTGCGGGGTGGGTTGTGGTGTTTTTGCCGGAGACTAGGGGGAAGAGGTTGGAGGATGTTGGGAGGCTGTTTGAGGGGGGAAGTGAGGGGCATCATTCTGGTGGTGATGGGGAGGATGAGCTTGAGGGAGAGAGGGAGGGGCTTGTGCGAGGGTTTGATGAGAGCCATGAGGGGTGTGAGGATGATGAGGATGGGAAAGGAGGGGATGCAATCCATGGCCAGCGACCATGACTACTTCCCAGTGTATATAGAAATGAATAAATCGTACATATTTACTATTTGATTTGTATTTGCTTCTGCTAGACAACGTTTGCTGGGTCTAGAGTATGAGTATGCAAGGGCAAAGATTCCGCGCCCTGCCATTTATAACAATGCGATCTAACCCTGTAATCCACCGAAAATAACATAAAACATCTCACCAGCGCCGAGCATACACAGAAAAACCGAAAATAAAAGTACAAGTATCAGCTCGTGGTATAGCCGCCCAAGAGCAACCCATAACTCCGTCGCGGGTTTACTAGCCAACCGAACGCTAGCAAATCGTTTTTCGTAGAATCGCAACGCAACCGCTGTAACACCAAATAATATGGACCAGGAAACTGTGCTTCGTAGTAAATCAATCGTCAATAGGCGCCTCCGGGGTACCTCGTCATACAGTCGCACAAAGTACAACAACAGTCGGTTTAGATCGTCGGTGGGAAACCATCAAACCCGAATTCCCAGGAGGAACCCGAAGAGCCGGAAGGTCGCTGTGCTGCTTTGACGGAAGGACCACTCCCAGAGCAGCCCTCCACAAGCCCCATAAAGTCAGGGACTTCACCGACGCCGGTAGTGATTCTCTTCACCATGTTGTCTAGGTACGCCTTGATGCCCTCATGGCCACACTCGGAGTGTGCAAGAAGCAGGTTCTTCTGTCTCACGACTTCGTCTCTCAACCTAGCAGCTTCGCGGCTGAGTTCTTGCTTCCTAGCCTCTTGGTAGTTGCATTCGTTCTCAAGTTCAGTGTTGCGTGCCTTTTGCTTCTGGCGGCATTTGCTGGCAGCCACTCGGTTGCGTGCCCTGGTCTTCTCTTGTTTTTCGTCACCAGAAACGTGTGGTTCAACCGATGCAGAACCTCGCGAGGCGCCACTGACACTACCGCCGCTGCTCTTGATAGTTGTGCTACGGCGACGCTTCGTGGGCGGTTCAGGTTGGTCCTCAATGCTGGAATGGAGGATAGGGGGCTGAGAGTGCTGAAGCTTGCGAGGATGAACTGAGAGAGAGAGATTGGAGAATGGTGGCTCGTCAGAAGGTGGGGTGACTTGGCCGTACTGGACCCGGTAGCTTGCCGTGCCTTTCTTTGTCTGCGCCAAAGGGGAGCGTTGAGTATTGGTGAGGAGGGGCAGCTGCAGGTCGTTCGGACCGCTTATCACAGTCCAGGAAGGGTCAACAGAGGCGAGGGTAGTGAACGGCTCCCACATGTCTGCCTCAGCGGTAGGGAGGCTGAAGGGATCTTGTCCTATATTCACAATATCGGAAACATTGGGGGGATAGTTCTGCAGACGCTGCATGTCGGATGCGGAGATGGTGTGGGACATGGTAGAGTTGTATTTATCTAGAGCAGTGCAAGTACAGACATGAGATTGTATGTGAGAGCAAGCGATTGTGCAGGATGGACGATTGAAAAATCGCAGAAGGGAAGAAGGAGAGGAGTCGGAGAAGACGGCGGGGTGGTGGTGCAGATTGTTAAAGGCAAAGCAGCAGCTCCTTCCACACGGCGCTCAGGCTGCACCCGCCAATAACACTACGAGGAGCAGCAGAGCTACAGTGAAGTACGACGACTCCGGGCGTGGTGATATCATAGCGAGGAACAAGCAAAGCAGAAACCCCGGAAGAAAGAACCAGTGAGGAGAACATTTGAGAACAGTTGAGGAAGCTCAGCTTGAGCATCGGCAGCGCTGAAACGTCATACGTTGGCGTCGATTGGCGGCAGCGGTTCCCTGGCAGGTGAGTTCCAGTTTTCTGTCCGAGCCCGCCGGATCAAGCGCCCGACGACTAAACGCCTGCGGATCTGCGTTAGCCTGCGGCGTTTCCGGTTTTTGCTTATAATACGTGGGGCTATACCTGCCCTGAAACTTGGATTGCTGCCGTCGTTTCTTGATCTGGACGGCCCTCCACACCCCAAATCAGTAACAGGACTTCCTTCGCGGCGGTGACCACGTGAAGAGGCCTGTCACATCCTCCAAGGTTCACCATCGCATTCGCGATGGTTAAGCGAAAAGCGAGCACAGGCCGCCTGTCAGGGTTCCTCGCATAAGGCATGACTAGCGGCGATCCTTCCCCCCAGTTCGGTTCCATCATCCGGCCACTTGGACCCCTGCGCCCGGAGTCGAGATGCAATTCAGCTGCGTGCGAACGGACTTTTGTTTGCCCCGATTGCATTAACTATTATTTGCTGGTACTTGCAGCTTTGCGCTAATATATGACGCAAAGATGGGTACGTACACGCGACACCTTAATTTGACTGATACCACGGAGAAAATACCATCCGCACATCTGGATTTTGGTCAAAGCTCGGCCTGCTTATGTCTCTTTTTCTTCAGCATTCTCGCCGCTTGCTGCCCCCCGCGCCGGCGATACATGTGCACGTCCATCCAACCCACGCCGCTCCCAGAGCCGCAGCTGTCGGCTGATACTGCGCCAGTTCCCAATAAGCAAGCCCACGACCCGCTGACTTTCGATCTCTTCTTGGATAGCATGAAACGTGTCTGGACCGCCCAGCCGACTCGTCTCGGTCAGGAGTGGCCCCAGTGTTGCTGCCAGTCGGTCCTTGCTTAGTCTGTCTGCAACACTGCCGCTAATACGGCGGCTAGAATGCCGACGCTGGCGGCGGTCGAGCTCGGATATCCGTTCTGCTTCATGAAGTAACAATGTACAAAGCCCAAAGACACCGCAGATTAGGTTCAGTTGCATCGAGCTCGTGAGGGCTAGGATGGCGAGACTAATGGCTCGAACCTTGGCATAGTCTTCAGAAGAAAGTCCCGCGAGGCAGCTGCCCGTTCGCTGTGCGGGCCCTTGCGAGACCCTTCCATAGCAGATGTTCACAAGGACCCGATAAAGCTGTATAGAGCCTAACAGCCCCCCGGGTAAACCTGCTAGTAGATGCTTGAAAGTGAACGCGACACTGAGAACCTGCATCGGGCTTCGTGCTTCCATGCCCGGCTGAAATCCTTTTTCAAGAAAGTTCGGCATCTTGCTGCTTCTCATTGTCATGTGAATCTTGCTCTTCTCCTTCTCAGCAGAAAGCACCTGGTCAGCGAAGTAATCGTATGTCTGCGTCGCGGTTTCGACATCACCTGGATCGACGAAGAGATGAGGCACTGGAGGAGCTGCAAGCCACATTAGTTGAGCGGAACCGAGCAGCAGACGAGCATACGTACCAAAACATCTAAGATAAGTTATAACGGCCACAAAGCACACTGGTAAGCTCAAGGTTGTTGGTGTAAAATCGCCTGGAAGCGTCAAGAGGCCATATCCCCCCAGCCTGGCTAGGGTTTCTAGCGGCTTGCCCCGTAGTGATGCCATGAGACAAGGCTGATATGACAGCGCGCTAAATGTCTTCATCCGCCTTAAGCTTCGAGCTCGCGTTAGGGTTGGCTCGGATCTAATCTGAATTGTTGATCGCATGGTCCGAATACGACCAATGAGCCTATCCCGTCGCCGCTGGAGCTTCTCGGCCGCAGCCAACGCCCTTTCTTCTGCGGCCCTGTTAGGGCTTCTGGATGGACTTTGATGCTTCCAGTATCCGTTTCCTTCGGTCAGATTTTGAAACGAATTGTCGCTATGAATAGCCAGAGGGTCCAAATAAAGTTCGCTAACCAGCTTATTGAAGGAATCGGTGGCAAATCGCCTATCAGCTGGTGTGGGCCAGCCGTTGAGTCCCGATATTGCTGGATAGCACCAGTTCGAATGGGACGAGCTGCTGCTCAGCTCGAGAATATGACCAGGGTATGAGGAAAAGGGGTTTTCAGAGCTACCAAATGTTGAGCTTGACTGTCTAGTCGTCTCAGTCACCCGCGAATGCTCCGTGAACGGATTGCTACCAGTTCCTTTCGAGCGTGAGCCTTCCAGAATATCGCCAAAGGGGTTTGAATGATTGCCTTCTCGATCCACGACAGTAATTGGCATCGACATGCGCTTAGATGGGCGCCGGCAGACTGTGATGTTGGTATTATTCGAGTTCACGGACTTGTCGGTCGTATCGCTAACCTTTCGAGCTTCGATGTCGCTCACCAGTTGAGGTTTGGGTGGGTTAATTGGTACTTTGTTGCCTTCCACGACCGAATCATCACCGTTCTCAGGAGTCGGCGCCGGCCCAAGGGGTAGTTCAACCTCACAAGCATCATCCGAATCCTCTTCTTTTGGGAGGTCAAGCTCGATCCTGCGTTGCCGGTATCTGCGGGGACGAAAGAGCGTTTTGAATCCCCCGAGCCGTCGTGAGGTGTATCCCGACGTAAGCGTGGAATCCGGAGGAACTAAGACCTCGCTGCCAGAAGATATTGGATGCGCATGCGGATTCGATTGCGACAACAGAGGTAGAGCAGAAGGCTCTTCACATTCCGCCGATTTGGAAACCGTGAGATGCAGCTGGTTTGGGTTGCGACTCGGTTTGGACGAGCTAAGCTCATTCGACGAGATCTCCCTCAGTACATTCGCGTTCCGTTGGGGAGATTGAGCCGTCGTCGATTGCGGCCGGCTCAATAGCGTCCAGGATCTGCCAATGTCGGACGACGTGTTACTATCTTTCCCCGACGACCTGGAAAAGATTCCGCTTAGACGACCCATTCTGCTGCTCGATGAAAAAGTCGAGAAGTGGAGTATAGTGCCAATGTTGAAAAATGTGAGATAATGCCGTTTGCTCGAGGTTTCGATAGCCAAACGGAGCTGAGTCTTGGTGAACACCGCGGGCGCCTGCCTCACAAACGCATATCCCAACAGGAAAAAAAAAGGAAGGCAGGACGGACGGTCATAGGTGAAGGGCACGTTCGACTTTTCAGCTTCTCCAGCTGTTAAAGCTCAAGTTTGAGTCATTCACTCTCAGTCGTACAAATATACATTGCCATCTACCTCGTACAGGACAAAAAGCTGGGGAGATAATTCGTGGGAACCAATACAAGGAAAACAGTAGTAGATCGTCATTGACGTCGTACAAATGACAGAAATCTATGTATTGATGTCAAGCCAAACGCCGATGCTAAATTGCTCGACCGGCTATGAGCTCCGTCGTCGAAGAGACTGGCCGAGGGAATGAAGTAAATACCTTCTCTTCTTTGAGGAGCATGTCCAAGAAGAAGTAACAACAACGGGAAGAAAATTAAATAGGGGTCAGACACGGTTGGAACCAGCCATTCGTCCGTTGACAGGTCATGATGGGAGTCGTCTCATGGCTGATCCCGAAAAACAATAAAACGCCGGTTGAATGCAAAGCTGCGGTTTATGCAAGATCCGCGGGCCTGATTTTCAGATCATAAAGTTTCGTCGCCTTCACCTTCTAGTAGGATATACTGTAGGATGTCGCTCAGTGTAAGCACGCCTTTAAGCCGGAAGGCCTCATCCACCACGACTAATCGATGCACGCGGGACTTCCGGATCGTGTCAAAAATAGTGTCCAGGCCGTCGTTTAATGAACAGGTATAAATGCCAGGAAAATCCTGTGATAGTCAGCAAAGGTTTTCCAAGTAATGCGAAAGGTTAAATCATACTTGAGACCGCTTTTTCAGTGCCTCCCCAACCGTAAGGCTCAGGTCATCATATACACCACCTTTGATTAACGTGATGACATCAACCGATTCGAAAACATTGTATACAACACCTATCAGCGGCAAACAGGTTAGCTAGAGAACCATATTCCCGAATTTTGGATTTCTCACCTTCCGAGTTCACAATGGGCACACTTGATATACTTCGCTCGACGAGGATATGAATTACATCAATAACGGGTGTGTCCATCGACGCGGTTGCAACATTGTCATAGGATCCTAGCCGAATCTCTCCGAGGGGTTTCCGTAGTTTCTGTGTATCGCTCACGTTGACGGCGACGAACTTGAGGATACGGTACTGAGTAATGACGCTGAGAACGAGGTGCCGATCTGTTTGACTATCATTCGTGACCAATGGAATCCTTCGAGCTCGAGACTCGAGCATGCGCCGACAAGCCTCGTATAGCGGTCGCTCCGGATCGATAGATATTGTCTCAGGGGGCGCAACGCCCAACGCCTTTTCCACCTCTGTATCATCGGTTCAATCAGTTGTCGTCCGTAGTAATAAGAGTGACGGTCACCACAGACCTCGCAAGCTATCCAGGCGGAACTGATCTATTTGGTCTAGAGCGGCAGGGTTCTGGAAGTAGTACTGAATGACGTTGATATAATCAGATGTCGTCAGGAGACCTGCGAAGGTAGAAGATTTAGAGTCCCACAAGGGTGCGGAAACGATGCCTGCATGCGCCCAGTCAGCGGCGAGCCCATTGACTTGGTTTACTTTGAATAAGACTCGAGGAGCGGGAGGCCGGGGTAACATGCCATTCTGAATGAGGATATTCAAGCTCTCTTTTACTGACAGCGCCGTGTCAAAGACTATGAGACGGAAACTGAGGGGAAGGACATCGTAACTGGTGCGGACCTTGAGGAAGTTGCGAATGGCACGCTAGAGACGAATAAAGCGATTCAATTAGCCTGTAGCTCAATTGAGTTGACGGTGACAAGTCGACGAATTTGTGGTCGGCGAGCGACAGCCAATGCGGGGACAAAGCAATGTCTCAAAAAGCCATAGCTTCTCTCCGGAGCAGGTCATCTGCTCATGTGGTGGGATGTGAAACATGGTGTGACCGGCAGGTATCCAGAAAGATAAACCGGCAAACAGAACTCACCAGGCCCTGGCGCTCTTCCCGATCGATCGCCCTCTCAGGCTGGGATGGGGGCATTGGATATGGAGGACGTCGTGATCGGAGGTAGGAGGAGGGCTGGACAAAACCGCCCTCGTGATCACGGAGGGGAATGGAAGGGAGAGGAGGGACGCCGGCAGAAGAGGCGGACGGGATCGTGCTGAGGATACGAAACGTGGACGAAGGGATCGGAGCAGTGGTGGGAGGATCAACGGTGTTGGCCGCTGCGGTGGTTGTGTCGTCGGTCGGAGGCGGCAACCCGGAAGCGTTGATTATTCTGCCCGTGGGGTGAGGAGGATGCTGAGGTTGGCCCTCCGAGTGTGAGCTCTCGTCCGACACGAACGCCATCTCAAGTCTGCAACTGTACGCAGAGGAGCCGCATCTGCTTTTTGACCGAGCAGCTACAATCTAACTAGCTGAGCCTTGGAGGCTTCTTGAGGCGATGATTCGAAGAGAGCCACAAACTATACAGAATACCACAACTGCGTACAAAACGAATCGACAGGCTTCGCTGGAGAAAGAGAAAAAAGAGGGAAAAAAGAAAAGAGTCAAAGCGCATGCGATGAGAGATTAATTTAGCAGTGGTGCAAAGATAGCAACAGTATAGCATTGATATCTATAGCACTGCGCCAGCCCGCTCGCCAATGACGCTTCACACGGCTAACGACTTAGCAGCAGAGAATAAGGAGGGGAAGCGAGGGGTACTCTGCCAGAGATACATATTAATAGGCCGGCCCTGGCATACTCTCCTGTTCCTGCTGATCTTCAGGGTCCTAGAATTCATCTTTGCCTCTCATCAATAACGTCTGCTATCCACAAGATGATCCTCTATCTCATGCTCAACCAGAGCTGTCACTTTGTTTGCGGCCTCCGGCCTCTCCATCCCAACCCCGCCATTTCCACACGTGATCCGGCGCTGCGCAGACAATCAGACCCTCCAGGTCCTCCTCCTTTGAACCTCTTAAATCATCAAACAAGACGTTCACTCAGTCAATTCAAAGTGCCGAGATCGTACACATGACTTCCACAACACCCGGCGCCTGGAACATCCTCAGAAGAAAGAACATGCCCGCCGAACTTCAAAGCAAGCAACAATTTAAAGTCGGTGGGGACGAGTCTCGAGTCTCAGTGGGCCTACAGAATGCTCTGCAATTGGAAGAAGCTCCGATGTATCTATGGTAGTACCAATATCATCGAATTAACGAGGCGAAATCACTGATACTCCTGGATTGAAGCCTGGAGAGGCTCGTATGGAGCGCTGACATAATGCATCGTATCTCCAGACATAACTATTAGGTCTCGAAGCGGCTGTTCAGTAACCAGTTCCATCATGGCATCGCATGGATCCATCATCCTATTGGTACCAATCCATCCTACCTAGAGACCCTAGACCTGAGCCATCAGCAACCATGGGCAAACCAGCGAAGAAAAACCTCCCAACCGTCCACAAAGCCCTTCCCCAACGCCTTCAAGATGCGTCAGACACCCAGCTCTTCAGGGCCCTCAGTAAACCCCAACGCAGCCCATGGCTAGAACGCAAAACAGGACCCCTGCCTCGCCCTCTTCGAATTACACCCA
Source organism: Aspergillus carlsbadensis (assembly GCA_025688815.1). NCBI lineage: Eukaryota > Fungi > Ascomycota > Eurotiomycetes > Eurotiales > Aspergillaceae > Aspergillus > Aspergillus carlsbadensis. The sequence continues at coordinate 125,761 of MU628164.1, read as the reverse complement.
AAAGACGCTACAGGACACCACAGGTGGCATCATCCAGCTTCTTGGATATCCTCCCTCTCGAGCTGCTCGACATGATCCTGCTCCAACTCGACTACGCCTCCTTAGCTCGCCTCAGCGCCACGAATACAAAAGCCGAACGCTTCATCAAAACTCGACCCTATTACAAGGCCGTCATTGAAGACTGCTACACTTTCCTCGCCGAGCTGCGTAGGATACAGTTCCTCGCTATCCCCAGCGCAGCATCTATCTACCATGCGTTTTGTACGCCGACATGCTCTACACCGGATTGTCAGAGGCTCGCGGGGGGTTTCTTCCTGCTTACCTGTCGACGGTACTGCTACCAGTGTCTAGGGACGGCGCCGCAAAACACAGCTCTATGCACAATCATGGTTGAGGAGAAATATCGCATAGCCAGGGACGATATCCTCGGGAACTTGCTTTGTCTCCGGAGTTCCGAGCGGCGCAATTCGTTATTTGTCCTTGAAGCCGATGTTCAAAGACTTGCGGCGCGTCTGTTTGGCGAGGAGCGGCGTGTTCGTTGCCTGGATCGCTGGTGGACGAGGAAATTGGCGAGCTTGCCGCTTCCGTTTGTTGATGAGGAGACGAAGAAAATTGAACAGGGGAGGCTTTGTCGGGTATGTAATACCGCGTTCGAGGAATACTCGCGTCTTTGGCAGCAAATTGAAGTTGAGCCCACCAAGGATGAGTGGGATACCTGGAAAAAGGGACTGGAGACGATAGAGGAGTCTGCGTACAAAGTATACGGGACGAAGCAGCTTTTACAACACATCCGGAGTGGCGAGTGTCCAAGTGCTGAAGAATTCTGGCTAGAAGAAACCGGAAAGGGATAGTTGGGGGTCTGTAATTATCTAATTCATTATTCTTGGGTATAGTAAGCAAATGCAGGTCTAATCTTGAGAGGCCTCGGCAGTTTCGGCAGCGCCGTTAGTCTTAGCCTCCCGCTGGGACACGCTCGGGCTGGTGCCGGTCTTGAGGTAGTTCTCGTACTCTCCGATGCGCTTTCCACCTTGGACCCAGCGCTCGCGGTACTCCGTGCGCTTGATCTCAGCGAGTTTGTTCAGCGCAGGCCAGTAAGCTGAGTGGTCGTATTTGAAGTCGACCTCGCCACCAACAGAGTTCAGGAGCTGGTTGGGTGGGACGTGTTTCTTCAAGTCCTCGTTGAACTTGAGCTTCTCGCGAGTGACCGGGTCAAGGAAGGGTGTGATGATCTTGAAAAAGCCCATGATGATAAACGGCACTAGCACGCGTTAAAAAGTCAACCGTGACACAAATATCTCTGGAGAACTCACTATTGATGACCAAAGCCCTTCCTAGTCTCTCGGGATAGTGGTTTTGCAAGAAATGCACCGTCTCCCTCGCTTGCCCAATACTCGCATTCTGCCCGGACTTGGTCTCACTGAAATTGACAATGAGAGCCAACGTCTCCTGATCCGCAGGCATGAGATCAATGCACCGCTCCAGCATAAAAACAAGATGCTGAATCTGGCGATCGCTCTTCTCGGTATTCTGTCTCGACGGAAGAAGATACAAGCATGGCCGTCCATGGATATCGAACCCAAGCAGCACCTGCTTCCCCGTTTCGTTCTCAATGGAGATATGGTCGGGGGTCAATTTCTCGACCCCGTACTCCCGCCGCCAGGTGAGGGTGCGCTGTAGGCGAGCAACAGCTTCGGGGGTGTTCCATTTCGTGGCGCGCAGGTAGCGGAGGAGACATTCGCGGGTGAGGAACATGCGCTCATCGTCTGTTATCGGGGCAGTGGGGGCGCCCTTGGCTGATGTGGTGGGAACTTCGGTCCATTCCGAGACGGATTTCAGGACGCTGTCGTATTTGGTTCGTTGGTCTGCGGTCAATTCGGCTGAAGCAGGAGGTTTCGAAGTGTCGACAGGGCGGCTGAAGGGTTTCTGGATGAGGCCGTCGGCGGCGGAAAAGGGGAGGTTCAAGCTCTCGACGGTCTCGCGGGCTGGAGCTGGAGCTGCCACTGGCGCTTCGGCGGTGGGGGGTGCTTGCTCGGTAGGTTGTGCTGGAGCTGGAGCTAGAGCTGGAGTCTCGGCCTCAGCTAGGACTTGAGGCTTCTCAGCCGACACAGGCTCACCGTTTGTAGGAGCGGTGGCCGGAGCTGGAGTGTCTGATGGAACAGTGGACATTGTAGCGGGAGGTCAATTGAAATTTGACTCCGGGGCGACAACAATCAGTGAATCCGGGGAAGATGGGGGACGAAACGGAAAATATTTATGAGCTTCAGCCGTCTCACGCAATATTTTCCTTCGTGTCTCCGAGCCAACCTCGCAATTGTGATTGGCAGTCCCCTGAAAATGATGAGCAGCTATCACGAATAGTTCGGTAAATAGCCCGCGCACTGGTGCCCGCGGCCACCGCCGCTGTTTCAGCCTTATTCACAATTTGTGCAAAGTGCTTACTAATGATCGAGCTTATCACAACTTTCGTGGAAGCTCTTCATCTGTATAGCATCAACAATTCAACGTCAACATCAACTGAAAAGTATCAAGAAACAAGATCCTCTGAAGCTGCTCCCCAAACATCCATAAAAATGGTAATGGCCCTCTGATCCAAATCAATTAACGCCACTAACACATCACACAGAGCAAAGATTCCTCCCCAACGCACATCCACATGCACCACCCGCGTCTCGCAGATTACTTCGAAGACTTTACACGCCCACACACAAGCCACACCGCAACAATTGCGTCCTCATCATCCACCTCACACATCTACCAGAATCACACAGTGACATACGGGTCGTCGTCACCCGCGCTCGTCCCCTCTTTCCTCCCCATCGAAGACATCTACGTGCCTCCGCAGTACCAGCCGCCGAACCCAGAGGATGAAGACGACGTTGTTCCAGACCAGCACGCGGCGTTTGGAATCACGAGGGCGATGGAGAGGAGGCGTGAGACTGTTTGGAGAGACCTAGGGCTTGAGGGGCTCGTTGCGTGGGGGGGTGCTGGGGGCGCCAAGGGGAAGGGTGGGAAGGTCAGGGTTAAGGACGCGGGGAGGTTGATGGGCGGGAAGAGAGTTGTTTGTTTGCGGTGATTTTTTCTCTCTATCGATCGAGCCGACTTTTGTGCGAGTCTATACAGCCGATTGCGGTGGCGTTTGTTTTCATTGATACCCAAGTTTCCAAAGTCTATGCCTGAATGGCCAATGGTCATTATTATATCGTTACACCTAAACGCTTCATGATACATTCCCAGAGTAAACAGGCTCTTTAGATCCGATTTATGTCCACCCGCGTCCTTTCGTATAGTTTGTGGCTTATGTGCTTCTGGTCTCGCTCGTCGTCGGCAATTGCGCGTGGATGGATAGCTAACTGTGCGTACGTTCCTGCACCTCGTCGCTTGGAGATTGGGCCCGGGTTTATGACGACGATGCTGTCGACGACCTAGTTTTGATTAGTACTATAATATATCGGCCATTGCAGGAAAATCCTTACCTTGACGAACGGCGGCAGAAGACTCGGGACGATCAAGATGTCCGGCCGCACATTCCACCATTCACCGAGCTTGAGGTATCCCACATCCAAAGCGGCACCCGTCGCCAGCCTATCCTCGGTCCCGGGCTTCGGCAGCGAACTCCGAGATGATGGTGGGAAAATAGGGAGGAAGTGCCGCTGCTCAACCAGGTACTTCACCAGACGAGGAAGCAGTCCGTCCTTAGGCGTGCCAAACCATGATTCTTCCTTACGCAGCTCCCACAGAACATCATGCGAGCACATCCCGATAACCGTCTCGTTCATGGAGAACGTCACGGGGTTGGAAACCATGCGAGCTTGCTTGGGCAGACCGAGTTCTTTCTTTGGGAGCTGCTCTTGTGGCCATGAGACGTGTTTGCTCACGGCGTCTCGAACGGACGGGACAAGAACTATGTTGATGCTTGGGACTGCCGCGGCGAGTTTCTGGAGAGGTGCTGAGATGCAGTGTCGGAAGACGGTTGTGAGTGTAGCTGTATCCGGGTCGAAGCCCTCGGTCTCCGGGATGTCGAAATCGCCTGATGCTATCAATGGATGTTCGGTATCGAGGAACGGGCCCAGGAGCACAACGGCGTCTGCGTAGCTCTCTGCAGCTTTTTGACAGATTTCCCTCAATGGTTCAAAATCCAAGTTGTCGTCCGCCGTGTACGGCCCGGAAGACACCATAACGTTCAGTGCTGAGACCCCCGATTCCTCTATGCGCTCGTTTATACTCTCAATGGTAGGAATAGAGGATACAGCAGGTGGCAGAAGAGGCGGTGGGAGAACTTCTTTCACCGAGAAATAGTTTCCTGAGGCGTTGATCCCCAGCAGAGCAACAATCTGTCCAGGGAAGAAGTTCACTGTAGGGATTGAGTCCACGTTCAGCGGTACCCTTCTACCAGCCCCAGTGCGCCTCGACGTCTCAAGCACGAGCGACGCCGGATTGAGCTTTCCTTCCAAACTGTCCGAGGCAATTCGCCCAACAGCAATAATCTCGCTCGTGCTCTGTGTGGCCGCGCTTCCGAAAGTCACATCCTCCTTCTCGTACTTCTTCTCGTAAATAGCTGTAAACTCGTCAATCCGGTCATCCAGAATCTCGGACCCTTCCGATAATCGCATCGCCATGGGCTTATATCCGAACTTCTTCAGGTCTGTATTGGCGGCCGGGCGTATCCTTGCTTCTGGGAAGGGCGCCATGGGAACTTCGGGGAGTGAGAGGTGCTCGTTGATCGTTTCGGTTGTCTGACCGGGGTTCTGACGTTCTGAGAATGGGACAGACCTATACGGAGTTAGCAACCTCTCTATTGAGCCGCATACATCCTGCAGAAGATATGCAAGAGCGAGACATACTGTAGCCCCTCAGCACCCGTCGAGACCTTTGTCGTCTTGACACCAAGCGGTGAATCTCCATTAATCCCTCTCCCGATCCTCCCACCCACGGGCGATGCAAACTCCGCCTTTCTCTTCGCCGACCCAGAAGCCCTCCCCGGCGTCAACCCATCGAGCCTACCAAAGACACAAACATTAGTAAATGCAACCGCAAATCTCCCCCTTCCCTCCGATCCAATGAACCAGATCAGACCAAAACTTACATCCCAAAAACGTCCCCCGCCCCAGCCCCAGCAGCAACTCTCCTCGGCGTCCCCATAGGCCCCTTCCTCTCTCCCCTATCCCTCTCCCCACCCCTTCCCTGCCTCGCCTGCCGCTCCAGATTCTCCTGCACATCGCGCTTGAACAGCCTCACAGTCTCGAGATCCAATTTCGTCTCCTCGGACCCCATCCGGAGGCAGTATGACTCCCATCGGTAGAAGAGTTCTTGTGCGGTAATGCTGTGCACGCGCATTATTGATTGTAGCTCCGCGAGGATGTCTGCGGGGAGGCCATCCGGGGTGGAGGGGGCGAAGACCTCGTTTAGGTCGCCCGGAGAGTCGTCGTCTGGGATTGGGGAGCCTGTTGAGCCCATTTTGGCGCAATTAGATATGAGTCGTGTATATAGCTTGTGGTCCGAATTATGGGCCGGATTCAAGGATCGGAATGACTTGTATGTGCGATCTGATTGTCGTGGTTGTAATTGGGACTTCTTGGAAATCTCAATGAATGGGGGACGCGTAGGACGCGTGGGCACGCGTTATGGACGGGCTACCGCCTGTTCCATTAGGATAATTGAGATCGCACGTGATCAACCACTATGGTAGACGGCCAGGAAGACATGATGACAACCATCTTAAGGGACCTCTAAAGTATCAGGTTAGGATAAGTCGACGAAGGCAAATACGAAGGGTATCCGAGATCCATTTCAACTTTTATCTAATGTTCGCTACCCATACATAAAGCATAATCATAGTCAATACAACCAGCAGAGCCCAAGAAAAGTGTAAACCCATTCCCATGATGAGAGTAAAAAAAGGCAGATGAGACATGCAAATACAACACCTAGCCCGGTCTACAAATTTGTGCTCATACGATGCACAATGGGGACTGCACTTGGTGGCAAACTGCCCATCTCAGTGACAACCATGTCCACGTACTCCGCCGGCGTAACATCGTACATGATATTCAGCAGTTGCAGATTCGGCGTGTCTCTCCAGTCCGTAAGGGGGGATGCGTCCTTCTTCGACGCCGTGCTCGACTCGGTCGGGCTAGGGTTTGACGCAGCGGCTTTGCCTCCCTTCTTCGGTTCCGGCTGGGGCGCAGCGGCAGGGTCTGGCAGGTCTGTGAGTTGGTGCGGGGGCTGCGTGACAACAAGTTCGTCAGCGTCGGCGATCTCGTTGACGACGATACTGTCAAGCGCAACACGGTCTGTGAATTTGACGGTCTCGCAACAGACGATGACGGGGATTTCGACACCACCGCGCTCCTTGGCCGACATGGCGACCAACGCTGTGCCGACGCGCGAGTACAGGCGGCCGTTACTCGTCATAGCGTGGGCGCCGAGGAAGACCTTGGTGGCATCCTTGATGGCGTGGCTGACACCGTTCATTAAAGAGTATTGGACTTCCAGGCCGGCGTTGGCTAATGTTCTTGCCAGGTTCTTGCCCTCGAAGAGCGGACGGGAGTCGATAATGGACACGCGGAATTTCTTGCCCTGCTTGAATGCAGTGAGGAGTGTCTGCTTGACAATCGAGCTGCCTGCGAACGTAACGACTACATCGCCGTCTTTAATCTTTTGTGCCGCGCTTCCGGCAATGACCTGGTCGGCCACGGTGATCTTCTCGCTGATGAAGGTGTCAATGAACTCGCAAAGCGTAGTCTTAGCGTCGGACTCGGGGACTGAAGGGTCAATAGAAGAGATGGCCAGCTTGAGAGCTCGAATAGCATTTCCCTGGCTGATGGAGAGGGGTCGACATGTAGAGAGGTAGGTGATTTGGTGAGATAGATGCGTGGTCAAGTGACGGGAAAGGGATGTGCCCATCGGGGTTGTATAAGCTTCAATCACCTATACAGGGTCAGCAAGCGAGCTCTAACCAAATAACCCAGTCGCATGGAAAGACATGAACATACCCTCTTAAACGCCAGCAGCGTTGCAACGCATCTGGCACTGCTTCCACAGACAACATAATCCCTCATCTGCAACCCCAGCGCCAACACAGCCGGATGCACCTCCTTCCCAGCGCCCGCAACCGTAGTCCTACGCTGCTGTCCATAAAGATGCCCAAAAACGGCAACGTTCTTATCCTCTTGCTTCTTCTTCAGCTCAGCAGCTGCACTCTGCGGCACGTTCTGCGCAGACCCTCTCCGCGGAAGCCCCTTTTGCCCCTTGGCAGATGCTGCGGCCGCAGCTCCAGCATCAGGACCTTTCTTCCCAGCCGGTGTACCGGGGCCCTGTCCGCCCGCCGCACCACTAGCACCTCCTCCTGTTTGCTCGCGCTCACCGCGTTCACGGGCTCGACGGGCAGCCTTGTCGGCTTTGGCCTTTTTCTTCAATTCGGCGGGGGATAGCTTGTCGCTACCTGCTGCGTCGGCGGGCGCCGCGGAGGCGTTCTTGTCTTTGGGGGGTGGTTGTTGCTTGGCGGGTTTCGCGGGCTTTGGAGCCTTTTGGCCTTGAGGTTGAGGCTGAGATTGGGATTGTGCTTGATCCATCTTTGTGTTGGACTGCTTTGAGGAGGGCTCAGGGACGGCAGGGGGTAAGGATACGGGGTTCAGCGCAGGGTCGGCAGTGTTTGCCATGTTGAGTGGACGGAGTCGAATGCGATGGCGGCAATCAGGAGGGGCATTGGAGACTTTTTCGGGTGGTTGTGGGGATGGCAGAGCGCGATGGGCGGACTGACTCACGCGGCGGAAAAAGGGCGATCGCCGATGATGCCATAAGCGGTTAACTCACGCAGGAGGCTCCAGGAGCAGCAGCCCTAGCGCAGCAAGTAAACTTTAGACAATTATTCGAGACTTGAAGTAGTCCAAGGAATCAAAATAATAAAAGAAATCATTCATTAATCCAACCGATCATGTCTCGTTCCGATATTGTATCGTCTCGTCATGCAAAGCTCACGAAAGAAGAATCGAAAGCTTCAAAATACCGCCCAGAAACGCCTGCCAGGATATCATCGCTAATCTACGTGTATTTAATTTCCCATGATATCTCCAAGTGCTCGCCGTCGTTTGCGGCCCTCACGCTGCCGACTATTTTTGAAGCGTTCATGGTCGGTAGCCAGCTTACGCTTGAACACATCGAGATCGACCAGGAGATCCTCCATGTTTGCCTGCATCTCCTGGGCTTCGAGTTGGCTTGTGTCGACCGAAACAACGTCATCTTCCCGAATAGACTCGGGCTCGGACTCTACATCCATGGTGGGTGAGCCAGGGCGGTTTTCTTTGTCCTCCATCGGCAGGTCGTCATCCGGGTCATTCAAAGAAGCGACGTCGCTAAGGCGTTTCTCAATCGTGACTGGCGGAATGGGGTTCTTTAAACTATCCAACGCGAGTTTCAAGTGATTACGGAGGGCTTCGTTCTCCGTCTGCAGCTGTCTGATCTTGCATTCGCCGACCATCTTCGTCTCCTCCATGAGCCGTTGAAGTTTTTCAACCTTCTGCTGGTACTCCTCCAGCCGTTCGTTCTGAATCTCGCTCTCCCTGCGATTCTGCGCTGCTTGGCTGACACTGAGCTGTAATGTGCGGATGGTCTCTGCCATTTCTTCTATTTGTCGGTCACGTTCAGCGGCAGACAGGTGATCTTGGTTGACTCTCGCACGTGTGCGAATGTGTTTCGCTTGATCTGCGTAGCGCAGAGTAGAAAGTGTCTCCTCATAGTCAGTTGGCGAAATACAGGCAATCATAGCTGTCTTCGAGTTTCCTCCAAGACTGTCTTTCAGCAGCCAGGTGAGAATTGAGTCGCGGTAAGGCACAACTTCCTTTCCCTTTCGTTTACCGGGACGCCCTGCCTTCGGATCGGCCAAAGCCGCAATAACTCGGCCAAGGGTAGTGAGAGACTTGTTAATGTTAGATCCTTCACGAAGCCGCTGGCCGGTTGCTTCGGTAGACTTGGCTCGCTCGGATCCAGCAAGATCGACTAGACGAATGCGGGCTGTACGCTCTGTTGTCTCATCTGTAGACAGGTCATGGTGTATCTGTTTCAACGTGATTGTAAACACGGCGTGCGACCGTGATGAGGTATCGTTCATCTTGGTACTCGCAACAGTACGAGACACATCTCCTTTGCGCATGAATTTCATGATCTCGGCGTAGTTGCGTACCGTAACCTCAGTCAAGTCTTTCACGTACGGTCCCTCAGAGGGAGACTCTCGAATACGCAGGTAATGGGGTGGCTCAGTCCGTGGAACCAACAAATCGCGTACATGCTCGTTGTAAACTTCGAAATAGGAAACGCGCACGTTGAAGCTGACATCGGGTGACTGGGCGCTCCCTATACGTTGAAAAAGATCCTCGCAGGTCCGCGGAATCAAGCCCGGTTGCTCAGTCGTGCCCATCATTGTATAACTCTTGCCAGAGCCAGTTTGACCGTATGCGAAAATGCATGTATGATACCCCTCAAAGTTGTGGTCCAGAAAGTCCTCGCCGAGAGCGTTGTAGATATCCTCCTGGTGAGCGTAGTGATCATCCTCCTCGTCGTGCGACCAGAATGAATTGTCGAAGATGAAAGCTTTATCCTCCAAGACCTTTCCGCGCGCCTGCGACTTGGGCTTATTTTCGTCAAACGAGTGGGCTTGCGGTGCTCGTAGCTTGGTCATCTGAGTCTCGGGATTCATCGTAATTAGACATTGCGCCTTTCGCTCGATCTCTGAGTAGACATCCCAGTTAGCGCTCATCTAGTCACCTTACAAGTCTCCAAGGAAAATAGTACCTCTGGGAAGGAACTTTCGCACTCGCACCACGACTCGGACATTGCCACCCGGAGAAGGGCTGGCAATGCCATCGGCACGGCTAGCAGACACCGGCACGCTCTCTCTAGCACGTAGCGATGGGCTCGAAGCAGTTGAGTGTAATGTAGCGGAGGAAGCTGTAAGTGAACCTATAGATGGGGTGGTGATGCCTGTGACCGACGATGCTCCGGACAAAGAAGCAGAGGACTGTGAGCCAGACCCGACGCCATGGCCGATATGGTGGTAGAAGCGCGGATCGAGTGCCATCTCTTCACTATGATCCAACAAGAACTGCTCAAGCTCAGCGACGATTACACGTTGTCGGCGGACGAGGTAGTGGTACATACAGGCTCGGGGTACCAGCGAGGTGGGAATCAACGTTCGATAGGCAAGTGCGATGGAGGTAGTTGCTGGCTCGTGTCTGGAGATCGGACAGCCCGGTAGAAGCGCAATTCAGCTTCGGTCATCAATCGAGAACGCAAAGCAGGCAAAACAAATAGAGCTTATAATCAATTGGGAACAGGTCTGCGTGTGAAGTAAAAGAGCGAAACATGCAGCAGCGAAGTAAGGAAGTGGAAGCGAAGACAGGCAATCCTGCAGTGTTGACGTGCAAATCAGTAGTCAATCGCCTTCAGTCATAGTATCGCAATGCTTTCACCTTCGCCTCTTTCTCTCGAAGCTCCGTCAAAGTAATAGTCAAGAAGTAGAAGAAACAACACCGACTGGAAGCTCACAGCTGGTTCGTTTTGGTTTTCCCGGATCGAGGATGGCGTGGCGCCTGAGGCCGATTCAGGCCGATTTACGCCTATCGGGGTGCAGCTGGTTGCCATGGCAATCACCCCGGACCATGAGATGCTTCCACCGCAGGAAACACAAGATCAAAGTGCTATCGACTTAACATTCGATGATATTTACTTGATTGTGATGTTTTACATATATTTACACGCCAGAATGAGTGCACTGGCATGCAACTAGGCTCGTCGCCTTGAACTTGATGGAAACCGAAACGACCCAAACAAACAGCAGCATCCTGATGGGCTCAGTCTGGTACCGCATGCCGCGTTGTGTGGTTTGGCTTAATCAAAATCGTCGAGGGCGGCGGAAACCTCGTCGGCTTCATCTTTGAACCCCCGTTCGCCTTTGCTCATTCGAGCTCCGTCGATATACGAGATAGCATCAGGGACGGGATTGCCGTTCTTGTCCATTCCAGTCTCGAGCATCTCTTCGATGGTCCAGCCGGCAGTCGGATCCTTTTGTGACTTGCTTGCGCCCTTTGCGCTGGAAGCAGCCTTCTGGGTTTGGCTTCCGGAGACAGGGTTGTTTTGTGAGGACTGCATGGTTGACTGCCGCAAGGATAAAATCTTAGCTTCTGCAGACCTGTTTCTGCACCCAGAACGAATACAACATACCTTGTCAGGTGTGTTTCAGTATTGATTCGATGACACTATTATATTCATTGATCTGGGATGCTCATTGTCTAAGAGGCTTCCTCCGGATGATATATGAAGCTGGGGTGGCGTCGATGATGAGATGATGACGCGGAGACTCACAATGGCTGCTGGCATTTCTCCATATGGGGAGTCAGCTGCCATTTACTACATGCCCGAGCTCAACGGACATTACTCCGTATTGATCAATGGGTGCGATGAGATCATCATGAAGGTTGGTCTAGCTCTAGCCCGTGGGCTTTGATGATATCGTCCATTCACGGCATACCTGATTCAGAACCATTTAGGTTCACCTCATTGCGAATTACCTCAAACTCTGCGTAGTTTCACGACGATCCCATGCTTTCCCGAAGCGTGGCCATTGAAAAAGCGTGGTTGCGCAGCGTCGAATAGCTTCATTGTCCAAATTGCCACCTGATAGTCACGCGCGTGCCTTGCTTTCAACTGGATATTGGCTCAAGAACCCTGTACAGACAGCAGTACAACGTCAATGATTGACTAAATGGGGCTCTGTATGGTTCTATTGCCATGGTAGTCTCGGCGTCAATCTGAATTTGAGCGAGATGGATAGGAGCCTCGAAGGGGCGTTCTGGTTATATACAAACCCCGCGAACCTGTCAGCGCCGGGATGGGCCATATAATTCGCCAGCTCCACTCCACATTTTCGCAGGCTGACACAAATTAAAATGCTTAAATGATCTCGAATCCAGAATCCACGAACAAGTAGAACAACATGACAGTTGCTTACAAGGCCACTGATGAGTAAAATGATAAAATCGCAGCATTCCACAATCTTCCAAGTCCCAGCCATCTCTCAGCCTTACCAAAACCACACCGAAATGGCGCAATCACATAAAACCCACTTAATCTCCCTCCAGTGGCCTTCACGCGTCAGCTAAATCGCCCCTTTTCCAGACTATCGCCAGGCACCTGCATTTTCCAGGCCGAGCTTTCAGCCCTACGGGGACTAATCGCGAGTCCCACGACGGAGTCGCCCGAGTGCGAGCGACGATCTCGCCAAATCGGAGACCATCCGAGCCACTGCAAAATTTCTGCATCGTCCGGCGAACTTAAACCTCGGAGGGGATAAATACCCGTCTAGCCCGCATATTCGTGCTCTTCACCGACGATTCTGGGACGTTTCTCGCTACGCATCTCCCTCGACAAGACCATTGATAGAGCAGGACAGGAACGGAAAATGACTCCGACTTCGGCAACTGATGTCGAAGCCAACCCCGGCACGACAACCCATGTCAATGCGAGTGCACATGCGGATGCGCCCTTGACGGCGAACGGGACTGGCGAGAAGGACAAGGAAATCGCGACAATGCCCCCTGAGTCGGAGAAGAAACCGTCGCCGGCACGACGCAGCATCTCCTCGCGCTGGTCGGAATCCGTCTCCCCAAAGCATGCCGACCTGATTTGTCTCGTGCTCTGCTTCATCACCGGTCTTTGTGACAGTGCCGCCTACAATGCCTGGTCTTGCTTTTTGGCCATGCAAACTGGTACCTCCTCCTTCCTACTTACTTACCTTCTACAAAAGAACCACTGCTAATAGCTGTAAAAGGAAACACAATCTTCCTCGGCCTCGGCGCCTCCTCACAACCCTCCGGAAAACCCTGGGGCTGGCTCAAATCCCTCCTGAGCATAACCTTCTTCTTCATCGGCTCTCTCCTCTTCTCCCTCTACGGCCGCCACGTCGGCCCCCGCCGGCGCAGCACCCTCTTCACCTCCTTCCTCTTCCAAGCCGCGCTGATCATCATTGCCGTCGCCCTCATCGAAGCCGACCTAATCCCACATACAGAAGCCGAGTCCCACGCCCTCACAGGCGGCCGCCTCTTCCTCGAACTCATCCCAATCGCGCTGCTGGCCTTCCAGTCTGCAGGGAGCATCACGAGCGCGCGCGCGCTCGGGTATAATGAGATTCCGACGGTGGTCCTGACGAGCGTGTACTTTGACGTTGCGAGTGACCCGAAGCTGGTGCAGGATGTGAGCGGGAATGTCAAGCGGAATCGCCGTGTGGGCGGAGTTGTTATGTTGCTTTTGGGTGCGATTGTCGGTGGGTGGTTGAGTAAGAGCTCTGGGGGGATGGAGAGCGCGCTTTGGCTTAGTGCTGGGTTGAAGGCGGTTATTGGGGTTGGGTGGTTGGGGTGGGTTGCCGAGGTGAAGTGAACTCCTATATGATGAGTTGTGTTGGGATTGAGGTTGGGTGGCTATAATATACACGATAGATAGAGTGAGCTAGACGTTGTGGTGGTAGACAAGATAGATACATAGACAGTCGCTAATAAGTAGTACCAGTATACATACAAAATAATACGAGGTACATCCCCTCTCCAAGTCCCTCTCTTCATTCAAGTGCCAACCTTTCAGCCACAGCCTCTAGCGGTAACCCATAAATACCATACATTTCACAACAGCCTCAACCCGCAGCGCAAACCCAGCAGGATGCGAATCCCACCCCTCCCTCTAGGCTCCGACAGGCCCGACGACACCCACCTCCACGGGCGTAAGCGTCCTCGGAGAATTATCCCACGCCCAGCTCCAATAACTCGCCCGTCTCGAACCAATGACCCCGCTCCCTCTGGCGCCGCTACGCCGTGAGCGGCGAGACGGCACCCCACCGTCACGCCTGGGCACGGGGACACACAGACACTATTGTTGCACGTGGACAGGGCAATCATGGCGCTCTCGCATAATCTCTTTTACTTTTCTAATCTTACCCTCCAACAGCCGGGCAGCGTGCGAGGGCACTGCAGATATGTAGGATGTGCATGGCAGGGCATGGCATGACAAGCTTACTCCGGGAGTCCGGAGGGACACTGGCTGGTTTACTGGCCGGCTTACCTCCTGGCCGTCCAGCCTGATTATCTGGAAGCGACTGGATTGGATGACATGGGGTTCATTTGGATCCTACCCGCCCAAGTTGTTGGAGCCTGAGGAGCCTGAGGAAGGACAGCAGCCTGCTTGCTTGCCTTGCTTGCCTACATGTGTAAGAACAGCAGAACAGCAAGCAAGCAACCCCGTGCTCAGTGCCCACTCACGTCAGCGAGTGTCAGACTCCGGCATGGAGCAGGTCAACTCAGCGCTGCTGCCAAGTTGCAGAGCACAGGCGAGCCGCTAGCGGGACGCGAAGAATGTTCGTCGACGCTGTTCTTACTCATTCCTACAGGGCTCTTCTAGGACATGGTGGTAGCTTTGCAAGGGCCGGAGTTGGAATGATTGGGTAAATCGCTCATTGTTGCAGATTACCTACATTACAGATTACACGTTACACCAAGGTGGGGAGGTCGCTGCTCGGTAAACAGAGAGATGAGGGGATGATGACAAGAATAGGAGGGAATGGGCCCTGGACGGAGGGGCTAAAGCCTTAAACCTAGTACCTAAAGAAGAATGCCCATCGCGACCGGCAATGCAATGTACGGCCCCTTGGGGGG